>OX411556.1:39372309-40067886 GCA_948146395.1 Fragum whitleyi
AGTGAAATATAGACAATTTGCCTCTCCCGTTCTCGGGTTGAACCTACGATCTCTCGTTTCACAGGCGGGTGACCTAACCTCTACACCACACATCTGAATACTACAGTATACTGCAGTTAACACTTACATGTTATTGTAAATCAGCGTAAATCGTCAATCGTCGGTGATTTTCCCACTTCATTCACGGAAAATAAACAGAGTCTCAGGCAAAATTAGCCAAGAAATACTTTAATTATTCTGTTTAATTGAGTCAGCTAGTGTGTATATTTACAATTACGTATAAGTAATACTATTCATAAAACTGACCTCTGGAAATTCTTTAAAGAAGTCGTAGTCTATCTTGTCGGACTGTTCGAATTCTGGATGTTGAAAGAGCTCGGAGAAGCAGCCTTCAGTACATTTGAAGTCATATTGCCAAAGACACGTACCCTTTTGGTCGTTGATCTTCGCTCTGAATCCTAGAAATACAGAAAGCAACTTTTAAAGAAATAAAAAAGAAGGATATATAAAGACTTACCGCTAAAATTTTGAAACAAACACTGCAAATAAGAATGATATAATTTGTTGGCTTTGGATTATCGAAATGGAGCCCGTGCGTGACATTTTCAGCATGTGAACAAATCATATGCCTCTGGTCCGCACAGTCTGACAAGAGTCTCTTCTTTCCCTTGTGTTGATAGAAAAGGTATTAATCACTCGCGAAGAAATTGTTCGAAATGTAACGCACATACCAAAATGTGGGTTTGATTAGGCATTGAAAACATTTTAAAACATACCAGACAAGACCTCTTTTCAAGGACCATTAGTGGGGAAAACATTATGGAAAGGGCCAACAATACTTGTGATAGCGATTTCTTCATTTCCCACATTTTTGTCGGGAAAGAAGAAATAGAGGATAATTGATTGTTCAAGTGGTAGATCGAAAAACCTTGAAATCTTTCAGTTTGCGAACGCCTAATAAAGCTATGTTTTCACTCATGGCCCAGAAAAGAAAATTCATTCACTTTATAAAAAGAAAATATGCTTCCTTGATGCAAAAAAAGTTCAATTTTAGATCTTTATAATGCAATAAGTGCATTCTGGTGACTGAAAGTTGGTTATTTTTCCTAATGAAAACAATTGAAAGTGCGCTGCTATTTCTTCAGCTTCCACAAAAACAGCCCCGTAAGAAATCTGGTTATCATTGAGTCAACTTCATGATCATCGTTTCTATAGGGTTCTCGTCAGACGAAAAGGGACCATCATGGTACAATTGAATAAATAAATAAAAGATGGCATACTAAAGTTTGATAACAAAACACAGTGTTTTTTCTATGTTTTGTCCTCAAATTATATTATACCCTAAAAATTTGCACAGATGATGGAAAGAATTAACAACAATTGATTTCCTTCAAGCATATTAAATTACCGAAGTACCACCAGAAGCCGAAGAACCCAAAAACTGATCCAAAATTACTACACATACCTCCGAGGTACTTTACAGTTAACGGAAAAGTCCGAGCAATGTTCCAAATGAATCTTTGTAGTATCCGAAGCCTCGATCAAAGTACAACTTGCAGACAAGCTACACAGACTGACTGGGATCGACACTTTTTGGCCTTGGTCGGATTTTATTTTTCACTAATTTTAGCTCGATTTTAGTGTCACGACAGTCATTGCTTACAAACAATCAGGGTATGTTTACGTGAATGGAGAGAAAACTGGCTTTAACCCACTGCTACCCAATCCTACAGCAGGAAGAACTGGGGTTGGCTATTTAGTGTTTTGCCCGTAAATTCCCCGGCGACGGTTGCACTCGAACCTCGGACCTACAGATCACGAGTCGATTGCCTATACCAGCAGGCCACCAAGGCAGTCAGTAGTTTTTCATTTTATGGTGAATTATCAATTTATCATGCAATAAAACCTGTATTGAACTGATTTCACCTGCCTGATAACTTAAAATGACATCAGACAGTCTATTTTTAGAAACGATTTGCATATCTACTCTCGCCAAAATGTCATTGATTTTAAAAAAAATCGTAATAGAAAAACACTGTAAAATGATAATGTGATAAATAGAATTACATGTTAGTGTCTTGAAATATCAATGTTATCAGGTCTCGACGTGGAAAAATTAACTTGACGAGGCATGATATATTCTCCCAACCTCGACCAGATAACATTGTTATCCTATCTGTCGCCAAGTATGTTTAAACGCAACCTCGATCTGACCTCTACTTGGGTCGTTTCTTTCTTTCAGCTTATTGATAAAGGATTATATGAAATGCATTTGTTCTGAATTCATGAAGGTATAGAAAGGCAAAGTTCATTCAGTTTTATTAGGCATTTTTATTTTATACGATCACGAATTAAAATGTTTGCGTATTCATAAAGAGCGATCATCCCAGTCAAGTTTCATAAAGATTGACCTACTAGTTTAGGAGGAGATGTATAAGGAAATTGTGTTTGACGGACGACGCAGGACTGTCGACAATAGAGGATCACAATAGCCCACCATTCGGAGCACCACTCGGCTAATCTCACGATCAACCTAGGATGTACTTAGACGTACTATATTTAAAAAATACGGGAAAACCTTGGAAAAACTCGATGACGTCAGTTAAAAACGCGTTAGCCCTCGAATCTGTGAGTGAAAACATTCGACTCGTTTAAGTCACTAACGTGATCCAATCGTATCATAATATAAATATCTTAATATTCTTAAATTATGGCTGAAAAAATCTTAATTTTTGAGAATGATTCGTCATTCTAAAAAATTAATATTTTACAGCCGTTATTTACTGAAAAAGATATAAATCTACAGTGCTAGTTTTTCTCACACTGTTTCCGCCTAACAAAATGCACAATTTTGCTAAATACCCATCCGCCTTACATACATCCGAGGTCTGTTGCAGTTTACGGAAATGGCCGAGTGATGTTCTTAATGAATAGCCCACCTAGAGAAATTCGTACCCAGGTTAGCTAAAAACAACACATTCCCTTAAAATCTAAATAACTACATTGTACCTGCAAGTAATCCGTACTTCTTTGGAGGTCGCCATGACATTGATATCGCTCCTTTTCCTATTTTGTACACTTTTAGTCTAGAAGGCTTCCTCAGCATTTGACCTTAAATGAGATAACAGATATATCATATCATGCAAGTAAGCCAGAATAGATTTGGAATCCCTTGCATGATAACATGGATAAAATCAAATTATTTGTTTGAAGAAATAATTTCATTATCTTTAGTTGGAGCAGTATTTATCACCTAAATTCCCATGAGTTTATTGGTTTTCCAAAATTCTACACAAGGGACGCGTCAAAAATTTAATAATAGGTAAGTGTCTTGAAATACCAGTAGTTCGGCTTTGAGAAATTATGAGTCTGCAGAGCCTTGTCAAGATATATTCCCGTCGCAATGATTTATTCCCTTAACCACGAACAGATTACATTGATAGAGTTGGTAACATCGTGAAATAGAAATATACCTCGATCAAAGCAGTTTAAATTGCATGTTATGGGCTGCATTTATTCATTCAAAACATCAATTCAAACAATTAAAAACCCTCCCCTTTTTTTGAAAAAAAAAATATGTAGATATTTCTAAAGGGAGGTAAAAACATCGTTAATTTCCCCAAATTAGACGAAATTGGTGAAATTGGAAAAACTCCCGTTAAATTCACTCAAAAACTCGCTCTTCTCACTCATTCCATTTTATTCGGAAAGCATTCCAAAACCATCCATCATGTCGATTTTACGATGTTATTAACTGTATTTCTGGACACAAACAAATAAGTGGCTAGAATATAAAGTTTGTCATTATCAGTGCTTCAAAATCCTTCTAAAGCTGTTGATGGAAAATTCATTGAAATCTTCTCAAATGACAGTATATCCATTTCAGAGTATTTTGTTAAGTTTCAAAGAACGTAACCAGGGTGTCGATTTCAAACACCACGGCGTCTTTTTCGCTACATCGATACATCGAAATTGGTGTTCGAATCATGTCAGTGGCTCGTTTGAGCAAACTACTTTACAAACTACTTACATTTTCTTTTGTGTTCAAACATTTATCTAAATTCTAACTTTGAGAAAACTTTCAATTGAGAATTAGAAATTCTTTACAACCTCGGGCCCAGAAAAAAACTATAGATTATTGTCGCACTCGTGTTAAACTTAAAATATTGATACTTTGGGTAGATTCTCCTCACTGATTCCTTGCATATGAATATGATCTATCTTACTTTAATTGCTAGTAATAATGTGTATACATTGTATGTACAATTAGGCCATTGTCAAATACATTTTGAATGACAATTGTATATGTTTAATCATATACAGCACCCTTATATATACTGTATTTTATAACAGTGAACTGATTAATTGAAAAGAAATAAAAGCTTGCGGGGCCTATTGCACAAACAACAATGTGAATTGAAAGACACTTTAGCACCTTGCAATTAACCGTTTCAAAATCTTTGAATTTTTGATGACGTCAAATGTTACATAAGAACGTTATCAACCAAAATTGGGTCCACGGAGGCAGGCCATTTAAAGTAGGCATTGCGCTAGCAATATAAACTTCAAACTGTATCATGAAAGATGAAGGATGGTTTTAGAAACGTTTAAGCTGCAAAGAACACTTTTCCGATTGAATTTCAAAGACTCGTGTCACTAACCATGTGTTTTAGTTTTTGCTCGTTACTGCGAAGACAAGATACCAACATCAAGTCGTGTTGTTGTTGTTGTTTTAATATAACAGAGGACCTGTTAAATCATCAGCACACAAACGATTAACAAATCTGGTTGACATTTTAACTCATATAAACGCTCAAAATAGCCTCACATAAGCCATAGTTTTAAGGAAAATGACGTTATGAAAGCCCGCTTGATAATAATAGTTTACCGACCATAATTCGTACGAGCTCTAGAAAATTGTTTTGATGGCATTCTTTGTTAATGCTCGGCATCCATGCTAGTAATATTCTTTGGGGTGTGACAAAACCTCTCAGGGTGGATGCCCAGTCTGAAACTTCGAATTAAGGTCACAGCAAGGTCAAAGGTCAAATAGGTGCATTTTCGATTTTAAAATCCTCATTGTGATATTTTTAATTGCTATACATGCTGTATTATTAATTCTAATTGTGTTGAATTTTCTGTTAACTGCATCAGAGACATTATTTTATGGAAAAGACAACTTTTTGTGAATATTTTGATTATTATGGGATAGAAAAATGTACTTTCCGAAGCTAAAAACGGTTTATCTCTGAATATTTTGGACGTTTTCGGTCTTTTTTTTCAATGTTATTTGCCACCATGCTTCAGTCTTATGCATTTCTTAATTTGTGTCCTCTACGTTGTACACTTGGATTGCATTTTGCTTTTATAAACTTAAAAACTCAGATGGGTAGGCCAATGGAATCAGTAAACTTGCTCAGTACTTATATTGCGTTAACGCTGTAAAATTCGTATCATTGCAGGTTTTGAATTCTTTTAATATTAAGAGGAGTTCTAGATTTCTGTTCAATAGTTTTGTTATAAGTCTCTCTACAGGAAATTGACATTAGATACCCTGTGCATACTGCTGACCGCTGTACCAGTGAATACAGTGCTACAAAACGACAATTTGATTGTAGTTGTTTACTGGACACTAGGCGACATGCACTCTTTCTAAATTACAAACCATCTCGCTTTTTTGAAGTCAAAAAGTTTTTCATATTTTGATAAGGTGATAAATATATTGCTATCAGTTTTGTTTTTAGTGTAAAATGTGTTTCTGAGTTTGTTTATACATTTTTTCGTTATATCCTGCTGCTTTTATGCTAGTTAGTAGTTAATGTTCACTGATTTCAATCTTTGATTATTTTGATTCAGAATTTAAGTTACACCAATTATGGACGTTGATCCAGTTATTGTGTTGAAAAGAAAATCTGATGTGTTGAACCGTTCCTTTGATTTTTGCATTATATGTCAGGTATCTGGGAAAGATCTGCTAGGGGTTTTTGGCGAGGATGGTAAACAGAAAGTGAGAGAGTGTGTGCGAAGGCGAAGACTGGTCAGAGATGTTGCCAGTATAGACGTGTTAGATGGGCTTGACTTATTGAGTGTAACTGAGCGGGCATCATTAGAGATAAAATGGCATAAGAATTGTTACAGCTCATTTACATCTGAGGTGCACATTTAAAGGTTGCAGAAAAAAGTAGTGTTATTAATAGTCTCCGAAACAAAAGGTGTCTTAATAAAATTTATTAGGAAAATCCTAAACACTCAAAAGCCCACAACTTTCATTGGATTGATTTCAAACTTGCCCAGAATGATTGTACTATCACAAGGATACTTCTTTTCGAAAACTGGCCCAATCCATCAAGCGTTGCGGGATAAGGGACCAAATGAAAATAATTGAAAAATTTAGTTGGAAAATCGTTGTTAACACGCACAAGTCCGCAGTTTGTATCCGATTGACTTCAAACTTGCTCAGAATGATTGTATCATCACAATGATTGCTCTCTCTTAAAAGGGGACTATATTTGAATTTAAACTCTAAGAACTTATTGTTAACACTTCTTCATATATTCATGGAAGTTAATGAAAATTTCCCTTATTATTCTACAATTTCTCTTATTATTCTACTTCATGTGACCATTTGCATGTTGATGTGGCCTGGTGATTTTAAACTGCGTCTTAGAAAAAGGGACCAAAATGTAAACTTTCTTGTTAACAAAACTTTTCTTTTATTGTTTGAAACATTCATCTGAACTTTCATACAGTATTCTTTTTCCCGTGACTATGTGCATTTGTGACTTTTTAGTTATATGCTGCGTCATGATAAAAGGGCATTTATGTATGCTCGGCAAAAAGAGCAAGTATCTACTTTTCATTTGCCAACATCTTTTACATCTGTATGATAAAAAGATCAGTTAAGGTACCAATACGTTTGCAGTACTTCGTTTGCTCATACACACACCAGCAACAGGTCATTTTAATGTTTTTTTGTTGTTTTTTTTTCAGGAAAGGTCGACATCTTTGTTTTCTATATCAACGTACGTCACATCTTCGATCTCGAGTGTAAATGAATGTAACCTATTAAGCTATGTGGTTAAGAAAATCAAACAATAGTTGTGTTCCGTATTACACATTATTGAAAGAGACTAAGAAAAAAAATTGACCACATACATTATCTAGACTCGTCAATCATTGAGTAAATTTTACAGGTTTTAATTGAAAGAGAAGAATAATAAAGATATTTGTTGACCACTTCCGATAGAGTAGTATTGCTAGGCACCCTTTTAAAACTCTTTAGGGCCTGTGGAAAGACGTCAGGCCAAATGCGCTCATTCACATGGTCGCGTTTGCTTCCTAGCTTCTTAATCATCATTCCAAAACAGAAGCTAAGTAAATGATTTAGCCTTTGGAAAAGTCAAACTTTAAAACTGAGCCAAGTGTCATTTAAGTCTCAATAGGTTTACACAGAACAATGTTCATTGTAATTCAAAGGAGCATTTCCCATGAGCATTTTGAAACGTTAACGTAACGTAGCAATACAAATGTTGTTTTATTGGCAATTAAGAACTGAAATAGAGAATTCTGGGATTGGTTTTCTTGTCTAGGAATGCACAGACAAGTTTGGTCAATTTGGGCTTTCAAACCGCCTTAGATGTTTGTTTGTGTTCATTTCACGTTATATTGGCAGAAAGCAGCTGAAGGCGTCAAGTTGTCTTATCAATCCAGGATACCTTACACCCTGATATTGCAATTGACAAGCATGAAAACTGTCATACATTAAAAAAATAAATTGAATATCTAATTTGGAGTCTGTGATTTTTTTAAATGATCCCCTAGCTACGTTAACACAGACAATTGGAAAGCGTCTTCTTCAAATCATATCAAACTGGTCAAATGTAATTACAAATGATCATGGTGTGATTTACAATACAATTCAATAAATTTCCATGTGTTTACTTTTTAAGAAATCCGGAGTTTTATTGGGTGGATACTTTTTATTTTTGTTCAGCATATATTCTTTGTTAACACAACTCCTTCATATATCCCAAAATTTCATAAAAAAAACTTGACTGAATATTTCTCATCGTGTGACCATGGCCATATTTATTTTGCCATTTGGTGATGTTCCACATTAAGGGAAAAGGAGCCTTAATGTTAACTTCCTTGCTAACACAACTCCTCTTTTGTTTATAGATACTTTTGAATAGTAGAATGTCCCTTATCAAGTGACTATGTCCATTTCACAGAGGTTTGGTGATAATATGCAATGTCACGGGAAAAGGGGCTTTATGTCATTTTATTATTTATTGTCTACACAACTTCTTCAATTATGCATGCATTGTCATTAATCTTAAACAAAATTTTTCTAAGGTGACCATGGCCACAACTTTGCCATTTGATGTAACTATGCGGAGTCATAAATTTCCCAATCAACACAACTCCTCCTTCAATTATTGATATATTTTCATGAAACTTTTTTCTGGTTATATCTTGAATAGTACTATCAAGACATAGGCTTTTCAAAGAGTCGGAAGAGCGGTAAGGGCCATGAGGGCCCTCATGGGCCTCTTGTTACTTATTTATATTTGATTTCGTTCCTATTGTCGTAATTTAAGGATGAAAATTATGTACAATATTCATCAGTTGAACGTATTTGTCAGATTCCCACATTTGAACGTACTTTACCTGTGACCACATTCTGACTTGAAATTCGAAATAGACACTTGTAATGCACCCTAACACTGTTTGAAGTAGTCTGGAATATTTCTAGCTTAGATAAAAGAATGCCTTGGATTATATGTATGTAATAATACACCTTTTACTCATGTTCAATCAAAATTTCGTTAAGTAATGTGCTTTATTGTGTTATTGGCCTGAGCGTTTTTTAGTATAAATATGGTAAAATACTGCTTGAAAATGACAATAATTGCTCTGGGGCGAGCCTCTGTCCATTCCTGATTAAATTTATGTGAATTCGGTCGCATTACTTTCATTTTGTGTTGACGGAAATAATTTTGCTTTAGCTACAAGCCATTTTTTCTTGATTTTTGCACTCATTGACCTTTGACCTCACTGTGACCTTAAATCGAAAAATCATGCTGGGCATCCACCCCTATCTTGTTTGTAATACTCTAAGGAACAAATATAGCATGGATGCCGAGCATTAACAAAGAATGCCATCAGGAGTCATCATAGGATTTAAGGGAGGCAGACTAGTTATCAAGTTTTATCTTCTTTCAGTAGACTTTTCACCATAATCACATGATGAATGCTTACCAACCCACTATCAAACCATGCAACGTGAATGGGGTGAAAGATTTTTCAGACAAAAAATGAATAGCTTTTAAAAACCCATTTATTGCGCGGGCATTGTGGTAGAGCTTACTTGCGAAATTGATACTCATACCCATTACTTAATACCATTTTCATTCGTGTGAACTGTTTTGGTGGTGTTGGCAAAAAAGGCGTATTTATTTAGCAACGATCTCGTATAGCATCATAATTTCATCCAATACATGTGGCTGTATGATTGTTCTACCAAAAGTAGCGAAGAAAGATAAAAATTCGTTTAAACATTTTTAATTTGTTCAATTTTATATTTTTTTGACGTTTCTTTTGGAGTTAAGTATAAATTATTGAATCTTACCAAGATTTTCTACAGGTACAGAACTACACACGGGCGGTATGAATCTCTGTGTATATGTCATAAAGCTCTTACTCAAATGAAGGAGGTAGAATTCAAATTTATCCTCGAAATTTTTCATAGGGTTGTAGTGATAGGCCCTGAAATAAATAAACATTGTCCAACAGAACTGGTTTCAGAATGCAAACAAGTTTGCGAACGTTTAGAACTTATATCCCCGTTTTGCACGTGAGCATAAAGTTAGATAGCATTTCTCAATCATTTTGCTAACGTTTTTGTCTTGAACTTAAACGCGCAGCAGTATTTTATGAAACGCACAATTTAAGGATTATTTAAAAAAAAAAAACATATGTAACAGATCTTCATGATCCTGGTAGAAGGTATTGATAGCATAATTCTAAGAAATACAAGGAATCCATGGTAAGGTGTTCAATTCGTTGCGATATGACCGACATACTGTTAAAGGCACTGGCGCTCGATCTTAAAAATGATATTTGATAACGACCTAGTAACCTTAATAAAAAGTCTTTATATAGGGAAGATCTATCGAATACCTTTATAGAGATATTCATCTCCGTAATATCTACATACTCGTCAATTGATTTTTTTTGTTTGTTTGTTTATATCCTCATTTTTGGTCAACATTTTTTATCAAGTGCCAGTGGCTAAAGGTGGCGATGAAAACCACAATAAAAAGAATCAAACTTACTCAGCAAAATCCCTTCTATCTATGGAACCTGGGAGATCGCTTCTTCCTTCACTGTTTACAGCGTAGACAAATAAGGCATATATCTGACCTGTAAAATATGAAGTAAATCAATTTGTTTGGGATCTGCTTACGAGATTACTGTGTTATTCTTATGCTCAACTAAGAATTTTCTCAATTTCATCCTTAAATCCTGTTGTAATACCATAATAAATATATTTTCTTACCATTTTCTTACCATCCTCTACATCTAAGTAGGCAGCATTTGCCTTTGTTGATGCATTTCTATATTTGTATGGTTGACTCCGCCGGGAACATAACAGGTTGGGTTAAATTTGATTGGGTTGTGTTTCATATGAACATGAAATTACATTGATAAGTTGTTATAACTTATCAATGTTATCTTTTATGTTCATGCCTTTATCATTATTCTAAATTTGAGAAAATTCTCGGTATAGTTGACGACAAAGGTGATAGCTGAATGACAATCGTTTAGTCTCGGACAGAGTGATGGAAATCCGTACCCTCAAAAGACTGATTTCATCATTTTGACGAATAATCATCACAAGTTTTGGAATTTTGAAATCTACGGACATCTTGTTTAATTTTGACCGGGACAAAGATGCTCGACTAGTCCTCGTACTGGATAGTACATATAACAGCATTCAATATTATGAACATGTCAAGGTTAATGAATGTTTGTTTTCAGACTTGAATCACAACTGAATGATTGCATAAATTTTCAACCTAGGGACTAATTCAGTCATAACATTAAATACATGTACTTGAAAATAGGATAATTATAAAAGATATAAGACATAAAACCCCGAACTTCGTATGCTGGGACAGACAGACAAACAGCTTATCATATAGAAACTTAAGAAAGAAAATTAAATCAGACATCTTTATTTCTACCTTTGGGAAGACCAGTAATCGTCGCAGATCTTGCGCTGGCAGAAACATTCAGAGACTTGACTGGTTGTAAACGGTCCAACGATTCGGCCGATCTGTTATCTAACCAAGCAACCAAAGCGTCAACCACAGGTACTGCGTGGACTTCAATATCTGAAGTTACAAAACATGATTCGTGAGTGGGCCATCAAAATAACGTGATACAGCTCTAAAATAATTTCTTTATTGTTGAACACTTAAAAATGCTTTAGCTAGTCGCTTCGGTCAAAGAATACCTGGACGATTTATAGTAGATCTTATAAATGGAAATAAAGATTTTGCAAGGATACATCAAGTACCTTGCACGTCATCATTGAACATCACTCAAACCCTATCCAATGTGGTATCTGGGATTTTCCCTAGGTAAATTTGGGGCATTTTCGTTTATTTCTCAGAAACTCTTCTCGCCCATTGTATGGCAGGATGTTTGTACTTCACTGCGTTTTTCGTGCTTGTTGCTAATCTTAACATAATAGTGAAATTGACAAGGTATATAATTTTGGAATGATTTCGGAATGAAATTGACAGAGAGAGAGAGGAGCGAGTGTTAAAGGGACTTATTCTAATATCGCTAATTTCGTCCAAAGGGACGAAATTTGAGATATTTTACTAACACCCCCTCCCCCTCTATAACCACCTTTATTAAATCTACTTTCTTTTGACTCGTGCGATCGTTTTATATAATTTTGAGCGTTCTGACATGGTTTTCAGTGAAGTGCTGAAAGAGCAAATAAGAACTGTTCCGATCGAGGCGAATGCGAATTTTATGATGTATTTAACTGTACACCAATGTCACTCAATTCACAGGTCGCTTGGCCAATACACAAACCCAATTATAATGTGATGGATGTTGAACACCGGAGTTTTCTACCTTTCTATTTAAGTCGTTTTCTAGAACGGGCAATTAAACGATGTATTTTAAGGTATTTGATGGCTGTGTCATGACAGAAGGTAAAGAGCTCGGCAAGCGATTATTCAATAGTGTAGGAGAATCAAGCTCAAGATGAAAATAATTCAGAAAATATAACAAGTTAATAGAGACAATACATTTTCGAGTTAACGAGTCATGAAAATTATAGGCTACATGCACAACTTCACATGTAGACAAAACATTATGTCCACGTAGCCGCCGTTATAGCACAGTTTGTAGCGCACGGGACTTCAAATCTTCAATCATGAGTTATCATGAGTTCGATCCTTCCCGAATTTGAATTTTTTCTACCATCTAAAGTTATACAATCGTTAACCTAACGGGATATTAACAAGATATATAATGCGGCATACGGTGTTGAAGTGAAATAACCCTGTTGAATATTTTTGTTATTACACTCATGGAATAACTATGAACGTTTAGCAAAGTTATATCTTCTTTGTGAAAATGACATTATAATGCATTCGCTGACGTCATTTTGCAAAAATCGTTTTGTGTATCGCGTATAAACTTAATCCATAAAATTCTGGAATTCCCACAATTTATCGCAATTATTCAGGCAATATCATATCACACTTGTGCTAATAAAATACCGAATTTATTAAACTCGTCACCTAAAACAAATAAAAACTCGTAAAAGCATCTTTTTTATCTGTTAAAAGATAACTCGTTTAATATAAAATTCAGTATTCAATGACAACTTATTCAATATTCTCTATGAAAGAAATGGATAAAATGTTTAAAGCGGCGTTAAACCCAATATGTAACTTTCAGAGTAGTACTAGTAAGTATAAAACTAAGGGAGAAAAGCTTCGGAAATACGGTTGATTGATTTATTGAATGAAGTTAAACACCGCTTTCAACATTATTTTAGTTATATCGCGGCGGCTGGAGCACCTAACAATGAATTCCTGGTGTTTCTCTCACCAGTACAACCATCACATTCTTTCCTAGCTTCCAGCTGCTATCTCACATAGGTCTACGATTACCAGCCCATTGGTGAGAGACAAATAGTCGGAAAGAAAGTGTGCCACCGTCGGGGATCGAACCCGGGACCTCTAGATTGATAGTCCGACGCGCTACCAACTGCGCTATAACGGCGGCCACGGAAAAGACGGACGATCGAACAGACTTGCAGGCATTGCAATTCCAGTATATAATTATTTAATAGGTTGTGAGATGTGAGGATATATATAGTGTCATTGAATCTTTCTTAGCGTGTTTCTGAAAGTTTCATACTTGTGTATTCTCCATATTTGGTAAAAGGGGGTGACCAAGAGAGTCCAATAGATCCAGGCGCAGTTGTTTCACACTCAAGGCTTGTCAATGGTTTCGGCACTGAAACACGAATAAAGAAAATAATATCACAAAATGTGCTTCAGTGCCCTGTTGTATAAAAGATAATCATTAGTTAGATTTAACCGGAAGTAAGTTTCAGCCAATCAATATTTCTTATCAATTGACACAATTGAAACAACAAACCTAATTGGTTGAAAATGACGCCCTGTCTGTATTTAACCATTAGTTATCTTGTATACAACTGGGAGCTGATGTCTTAAACACCCTCGCGGTTTCTTGATTTAATTTTGAACCATAGTAGTCCGGCAGATATTGGGGTGAACCTGGATTTGGAGAACATAGAAAATGTTTTTACATATTCTGATAGCTGAGGCTTTCTACTTTAAGAATCCGTCGGATGACACCTTGTCATCCTTTAGCAATTCGAGAAATTCAAGATGGCGTCCAAGATGGCCGCCGGAAAAAGAAAAAATGTCAAATTCCTCGTAATTATATATTTTACGCAGTAAAATGAAGCATTAAACATATGCATTCTGAAAATCGATGAAAGTCGTGTTGTTTTTAGTGGTAATCATGCATGTAATACCATAATGGCAGCCAAGATGGCAGCCAGTTTGAGAAAAAAATCATTTTTTTCGAAGGTTTTCTTTATATTTGATCTTATATCAATATTAATCTTTGGAAGAAAATTATTTTAATAATTTATCAATTTGTGCTCTTTATTTTCTGTATTTTTGCTTTATTTTCTTAATCAATATAACAAATTTCATCAAGAGAATGATTTGATAAACATGCCGACGAGAATACTTTTGACGGATTCCAGCAGACATGAGAATGAAGCTACTTGTAGATTTGGAGTACATTGAAACTGAATTCTTAAAACGATGGCTCTCTACTTTAAGAACCAATCAAAAGCACCTTGTGACCCTTAAGCATTTGACAGTTTAGAGATGGCATCCAAGATGGCCGCCAGAGATAAAAATTCAATATTCCTGGATACATTTTGCAGTAAAACGATTCATAACACATCGGCATTTTTATGATAGATGGAGGACGCTTGGCATTGAGTGAACATCGTGCAAATAAAGCTATGATAGCAGCTAAGCTGGCAGCCAAAATGAGTAAAAGTAACGTATTTTTCCAAAGTTTTCTTCAATTTAAATCTAATTTCAGCATCTCCCTCTCTCTCTCTCTCTCTCTCTCTCTCTCTCTCTCTCTCTCTCTCTCTCTCTCCCTCTCTCTCTCGCTCCCCGCTTTTTTTATTTCTTAAAACCTTTCAACATTTCAATATTATTTTTCTTATTATACAATAATGGATATTAGCTTTTTGTTTGATTATTGCAGCATATGGCTGATCCTTGACAGGAGCAAAATATTGTACAAGACAATCTAGCTTTATTGCAAGTACATCGTAATGAAACACACGGTGACTGACTTTCACAAGAGCATTTAATCAGTTTCAATACATTCTCTGGAGCAAGGGACACGCTTTTTGGAAGCATCACAGGGACAAGCGTCTTCTGCTCTTCATTTTTGATCCAGCCAAACCGCTCTGGGTCTAAGCAAGGCGGATCTGCATCAGCAGCGTGTCTCCATATGCTTGCCTGTAGATGAGCCCTTTTTACATGCTCCTGGAAAGATTCAGATGTCGGAGGCAAAGAACAAAGCTTTGGTGAACAAGATGGTGCCTTTCCAACCCTAGAAGCCCAAACCCTTTGTCTCACAGACGACATATCTGAGCCGTCAATTTTCATTCTATAACATAAAGTAATAAAATCTGTTGCTTGCTTCAGAACATCTTCAAATCGGGATGATGAATCACCAACCAAAGACAGTGATACTGACTGTGTTCTAAGGATACCTACAATGGACGTTTTGCCTATGCCATAGAGACATGATGTTGTATCAGATCCAGACAGTGCATGTGCTGCCGGCAGGTCACTGATAATATCTTTATTTTCATTAACAGTCAGCCTTATGTCAATAGTCTTTCTGTCTTTGACAGGTGACTCCATAATCACAGCTCCTTTTAGATTGTGCTTATAATAGAAGTAAAGGAGCAATACAAAGACATCAGTATCATCTGATATGACGCACACTCCTTTATCAGACTGAGATGCATTGAGAACCATTTGCTGTGCTAAGATATTGTCTGCTTCCTCGTGAGATGTTTTCATATCTTCACGGCGAATGGTAGAGACTGATGTTATTTCTAAAGGAACTGGGTCATCTCCAGTTACAACAAGTCGACGAATTTGATTCTCGCTCACGAACTTTGGGAAAGCAACATTTTTGCATAAATCGTCCACAATTAGAGCTATCAATTGCCTCTTGTTCTCAATGTCAGTGAAAATAACTTCCTTGGGTGGAATAGGCATTGCTGATGTGAGCTGATGAACACGGGTTTGTTTTGCACCTCTTTGGGCGCGAGTCACACTCTTAGTACTAAACTCTCTGTATCGGTCAAAAACAAGATAAACATCATGCGCTTCGAGGTGTTTCTCTATGTATTCACGATATGTTTGAACAAAATCACCAACAGTACCAGAACTAGAAGGCCAGTTAAGAACATAGAAAATTGCACATCCATCAATTACATAAGTTGATATCAGTTTCTTTACACAACGTGCTGACACTTCTTTTTGAAGTACTTTCTTAAGCGCCGATTTGGCTTTGGCGACCCTCATTTCACCAAATTCAGTGAACATAGACGTCGGAACTGGTGACAATTCATATGATAACAACTGCTTCAAATCAACATCGCGTGAACTAGCTTGAAGACCAATTACTCTCGAAAAAATAAGTTCTGTGTCAAAAACCTTAGTGTCACCTACTTTAATATGCCTCCTAGAATCTGCCTGTGTTGTTACTTTATGACTTAATTTTTCATGAAAACTATTTGGCCAACCTCGTTCAAACTCATTCATCTGACTTAACCCAATTTCAACAGCTCTGTGAACATTTACACTTTGTTGGGCTATCTTTCCAATAAATATGTTGACTATTTCAGTAGGATGTTGTTCAGGAGACAAAGGATCAATACATTCTTGTAGTTTTCTATGAATAGAGTCTCTATCTAATTTATCAGAATATATTCTGCCCATGGTTTCCTCTTTATGCTTATTCAGAGTTACATGATAGTCAGATTCTGAAAGGGAGTCAATGTCTTGTTCAAGTCTGCTACAAATGTGGAGACTCAAAGACCACACTTTTAAAGTCTCCGGTTTGAGCGTGACACCAATAATACCACGTTTTCCGTGCCCGTATCTCATAAATGTTGTCTCAATATACATATCGCTCCAGATACCATTCCAGATTCCAGGGACATGGCGCATAACATGCTCTCCCTTCATAAATTTATCCCGACAAAGCCCTGGCATTGATTCCATTGATCTCAGATAATATAAGCCATACCTAGCATAGTTGAAATGACCTGCAGCAAAAAAATACGGTATCATTGCTTTCATTGCCACCAAATGCAAACCCCAGTCACCCTCTCTTTCGGCCCGAATATACATCATAATGATGAAAACGGCTCTAATGGTACAGTCAATCCAAAGTTTAGATGTTTTACTTTTGCTACTGATGTCACACAATAATTGATCTAGTTCAGTAAAGTCTCTTATATCATTAGCTGAAAATAATGGTCTTAACAATTCTTCTGCCACTAATCTCAACGCTCTAACATTCTGGGGAAATTTCTTGCCTGACATCATCTTGTGCACTCCAGCGAACGTAGATTCCAAAAGTTCGTGAAGGCCACTACCGGCCATCAATGTACCTATAGAACCAACATAACTCATTAAGGTGTGCATACCACCTAACCGAAGTATTACATTACTAAACTGTTCTGGGTATGCCCATAGTATATTCACAGCTACTTTGTAAAGCTGCAAGTCTCCTGTGTATACTACAAAATCTTGGCCACATTTTGTTGTTATTTCCTGAGCTTGTCTTAGAGATGTAATGATAGTATCAGGGTCAGAGGGAGTCATGTCAATCAACGGTAAGTACATGGCCTTTGTTTGTGACTGTGATCCATGACCTTGTTCTCTACAATTCTTGGTATTAAATCCATTAAACTCTGGACAATCACCACTTTTTAACATATTGTTTATGAAACAAGTGTCCGTTTCTCGTGCTCTGTTTCGAGAAACTGACATTGCGGAAAGAACTTTCAGCGGCAAAACCTGTTTTACTTTACATTTACCTGGCATTTGGGGTTTCTTAGGACCACAGTAACGATCAATACACAAATCATATTCAATGGCTTTAGTCATTTCAGTTTTATCAATGCGCTTAATAGTATTATCAATACTGGAGTCAGGGAGCTTATTGGGGTCTAAGGGTTGTGTTACCAAGACGGCTAAGGAATGAGTAGATAGCTTCCCATTCTGGGAGGAAATGTCCGCATCAAAATTGTCAACGACAACTTGAATTAAACCTGCTTTTGTATCCGAAATACCTTGTAACGCCGGTGCTGAGGTTGCTGCAACTGCTGCTGACTTCTTGAATCTTAAAACCTCATCGTAAGTACAGGTTACTCCAAAGGCATTTAACTGTCTAACTAAACTTTTAGAGTTCCTCATAAGAACCCCAAGAGCTAGTTGCAAAGCTGTTGGAAAGCTAACCAAAGTATTTGTTACTATGCTTCCAATTAGATATGCTGATGGACTGTAATCTAGTTTTTTTGATATTTTGGACAACACGCGCATAAGCGTTGAACTTAATTCATTTTCGACAGTTTCTGTGTCAATTCTTGTTTTGTAATGCGCTTTGTCAACTTCAACGCTTTTGACCTCCTTTATGATTTGATTTGACACTGTATTTATAGCTGAATCTAGTAACAACTCTGAATCATGAGTATCGTTTACCAATTTCAACATCAAAGGTGCTTTATGTCGAAAAACAATGATACTAGCCACTCCAGGAGCTGATAAAACTAGTAATTTGTCGCCAAAATTATCGATTAACGATTGAATCAATAATCTTCGAGTAAGGATACTGCCCCCTTCAGCTACGTACATCTGAAATAACTCAACGGAATTCCAAATTTTACTCTCATTTTCAGACAGAAGCTCAACAATGTGATCAAAAGCAGCATCTGATTTAGGTTTTTCAGAAGTATGTGATGTACTTGCAGCAGCTGCATGGATATTCTTGGGAGACATAAAATTTAGTTTACAGTCTGCATGGTACCTGGCATCAGCTGCATGCAAGTCACTTACTGCTCCTAGTAGCCGAAGTCGGACTTCTGTAGACCATTTATCAGCTCGAGCGTCACAAGTATTCAAGATCTCTTGTTTAACATCAAACTGTCCACTCGAACTCTCTCCAATAGTTCGGCATAAATAGGCTCTACGCCACCGCCCAGGATTCTTGGGGTCTTTTTCTAGATTGCATGTTTCACCGCAAAACAAACAGTGTTTTTTAAAATCAAAATCTTGCGCAAAGGAGCGTCTAGATTTTTTCTGTGATAGAAATGAAGTATCAATTTCAGATTGTTGCTTTCTTTTCAAAAAGCGGGATATATGTTGTTTTGACGTATAAGTTGACACACATGCCCTATGTGTGTAAACAAAATAATTACTATCATTTTGGAGATTTTCCTCCAATTCTTGATATAAATTGTCGCCATATTGTTTGCTATAATCTATAATTGAAGCGATTCTCTGTGGACCAGACTTTATCAAGTCACAAGAGTCAGAACACGAACATTTACCAATCTTAGAAAAATAGCACGACTCCATATCTATCGATTATGTTAAATTACACAATCTCAAGCAAATACTGGTGAACTGAAATGTTACTGGCGGAAAAAAAATTCGCTAGCATATTTTCTGAACTTGTCTACAGAATAATACTTTTGATTCCAATTATACGACAACTAGTGAAATGGACTTTCGCGACATATTATTTGGACTATGGACGTTGACCTTGACTGACATTGTGACATTAGCTTATAGGAACGACCATAGCATTGTCTCATAACATTGACCAAACCTAAAACTACTACATCACCCCAGCGGTCCGTATTCCATAAAGATACCATTCAATCGGATCGGAGAATAAAATACTTAAATAATGTGGGGGTTTAAGTAGAAAGAAATGAAGAAGGATAAAAAGACGGTTTGACAGATGGACACATAAATGGGCACAAATGCTTGAAAATATATAGACAAAAGACATACGGGCAAATTAAGACCTGTTTTATCCAGTTTATGGATTCAGGAGAAAACAAGGGATGAGAATTTAAGATGTTATGAAATATAGGACATTTTAACATTTTGGCTGCCATTTTGCTGTCATTCGGCTAGCATCTTGATACTGTAAACAAAATGTCAAATATAATTTTCTGCGATAGAATGTATTTTGAAAAGCTTCTGGTTAAGTCGTGTGTTGCCTTCAATATTTTCAAATAAAGAAATGGCATTTTTAAAAATGCCTGGCTGCTTTCTTGGATGCCATTTTGAAGTTCTCAAAATGCAAAAGGGTGACAAGATGTAATTCTGCGAATTCTAAAAGAAATTAGCCCCAGCTTTAAGACTTTATAAAACTTTTTCTATCTCCATCAAATCCAGCTTCACCCTTAATTCTGACGGAATAGGAAGTAGAAACCTGGAGTACTCTAGCCACGTTACTTTATCAATTAATTTCTCTTAACGAAATTGGTTCTATTGATAAAGAAAATAAAGCAAAAATACAGAAAAAACAGGAACAGCATTAAAACAGTTTTGACCCAGGTTTGATATTAAATAAGATCCAAAATATAAAGAAAACTTTCAAAAAAGTGATTTTTTGTCCAATCTGGCTGTCATCTTGGCTGCCATCTTGCCTTTTCTTGCATGATGACCACTCAGTTCAACGTGACTTTCATCTATTATGTGAATGCATATGTTTTATGATTTATTTTACTGCAAAAAGTATATAAATACGAGGCGTTTGACATTTTCCTATTTCTGGCGGCCATCTTGGACGCCATCTTGAATTTCTCGAATTGCTCAAGGATGACAAGGTGTCATCCGACGGATTCTTAAAGTAGAAAGCCTCAGCTTTCAGAATATGTAAAAATATTTTCTATGTACCTTAAATCCAGGTCCAGCTTAAAATCCTACAATATCTGCCGGACTATAGAATAAGAGCCAGTGTTTGACATTTCAAACTATTTCTTATGTGCGCCAAGTAAAAGATCTGACCAGCATGTGCATGCGCACACTCTGGTCAGAATCTTTACTGTGCCCTTTATAGATAGAAAAGGTCACAAAGTACTTTCGATAGTTAAATAAACTTCTACTTGCACTGTTTCTTTTGTGGCTAATTATGCGGCGCGATGTCTGAAATATGGAACGCCAGAGCTGTCATATATGCCAAAAATATGTTACATACAGGTAAAATAACAAGGCAGCGAGATAAAACATCAATGCGTGAATATCAAATTCCAATACACGAAGATAAAACATGAATGTGTGAATATAAAACTTAAATGCGCGAAGATAAAACACCAATGCGTGATTATGAAACGTCAATACATGAAGTTAAAACAATAATGTGTGAATATAAAACATTAATACATGCAGATAAAATATTAATTCGTGAATATAAAACTTCAATATACGAAGATAATATATCAATACATGAATATAAAACTTCAGTTCGTGAATGTATAACTTCAATATGTGAAAGTAAATCACCAATACGTGACTATAAAACTTCAATACATGAAGATAAAACAGCGACGCGTGAAGATAAACCAATAATGTGTGGATATAAAACATCAATACGTAAAGGTGAATCATCGATGTGTGAATATAAAACTTTAATTTACGAGGGTAAAAAATTAATGTGTGAATATAAATCTCCAAGACGCGTAGATAAAACATCAAGGTATGAATATAAAACTTCAATATGCAAAGGTAAAATATCAATGCGTGAAAATAAAACTTCAATACATGAAGATAAAACACCAATGCGTTAATATAAAAATTCAATATACGAAGATTAAACATCAATGCGTCAATTTAAAACTTCAATACATTAAGATAAAATGTCAATTTGTGAATATTAAACTTCAATATACGAAGATAAAACATCAATGCATGAATATAAATTTTCGATACATGAAGATAAAACATCAACGCGTGAATATAAAACTTCAATATACAAAGATAAAACATCAATATCTGAATATAAAATTTCTATACATGAAGATAAAACATCAATGCGTTAATATAAAACTTCAATACATGAAGTTAAAATATCAACAGGCAAGTGCTTTTAAAAGTTTGTCGTGAAGACTGTCCAAACAGCAGGATTTTAGGTGCTTTTTGAAAGCTGCTGCAGACCACAGAATAGACATGCTAATCATGATGAATAGGAAAAATGTAGAAAATGCAGATTATTTGAGACAAAAGTTTTAATAAAACATCAACTCTGATATTCATTTTCAATCAGTTATTTCCGACTCAGGGCTTTTTCTGTAGCAGAGGCCTATTACAGGCTACTTCACAATTGAAAAATTATAAGGCTCATTTTTTTCACATTGATGGTAGACAAAATTAATAGAGCTTGTCCTAAAATTTGCATTTCATGCATAGATTCTGCTTTAAAATTCATTCTTTATTAGCTCACCTGAGCACGAAGTACAATGTCCGTCGTCGGTCGTCCGTCGTGCGTCGTCCACAATATCTTTAAACATCTTCTCCTCCTAAACCAGAGGGCCAATCTTGATGAAATTTGGCAGGGATGTTCTTTGGTTCAAGCTCTACCAAGTTTGTTCAAAGGAATAAAATCCACCCTTAACTTTCCCTTAACCCCTAACAAAAAGGGTGAAAATATGAAAATCTTCAAAAATCTCCTTCTCTGAAACCTGAAGGCAGACAGCTTTCATATTTAGTATGTAGCATCATCTAGTGGGCCTCTACCAAGTTTGTTCATATCAAGACCATGGGGTTATAATTGGAATCCACTCGGGCGCAATCCTTTTTAGATAGAATCAAAGAGCGAAAATCTTATAAAATCTTCTTCTCTGAAACCAGATGACAGATATCATATTTGGTATGTAGCATCACATAGTGGGCCTCTACCAAGTTTGTTCTCATTAAGACCCTGGGTCATATTTGGACTTTGCCCGGGTGCATCCGTTTTAGCTCTTCTGAGCACAAAGAGTAAACAAATGAAAATCTTCAACAATCTTCTTCTCTAAAACCAGAAGGCAGACAGCTTTCATATTTGGTATGTAGCATCATCTAGTTGACCTCTACCACGTTTGTTCATATCAAGACCCTAGGATCATATTTGGGCTCCACCTGGGCGCAACCCTTTTTACATAGAATCAAAGAGCAAAAATCTTATAAAATCTTCTCTTCCGAAATCTGAGGGCACACATATTTGGTATGTAGCATCATCTAGTTGACCTCTACCACGTTTGTTCATATCAAGACCCTAGGATCATATTTGGGCTCTACCTGGTCGCAACCCTTTTTACATAGAATCAAAGAACGGAAATCTCATAAAATCTTCTCTTCCGAAATCTGAGGGCACACAGCTTTCATATTTGGTATGTAGCATCATCTATTGGGTCCCTACCAAGTGTGTTCATATCAAGACCCTGGGGTCATATTTGGGCTCCACCCGGGTACATCCCTTTTAGCACATCTGAGCATGATGGGTGAAAATAGGAAAACCTTCATAAATCTTCTTCTTTACGTAGAATCAAAGAGCGAAAAGGCATGTCTGTCTTGCTCTTAGCTGAAAACATTCCATGGTATTGATCTTGTGTAGAAATTATCTCCTTTTTGACATCTGCCAATTTAATTAATGTGATGTCCCAGGGGTCAAAGAGACGCAGGTGAGCGATCTAGGACCATCATGGTCCTCTTGTAATTTACAGCTAGTTTTATCATTTATATTATCATTTAATAGTATTACATTAATAAAGCATAGTGATCTATGCATAAATTGTCCTTAATCCTTACTATGTTACTA
This sequence comes from Fragum whitleyi, assembly GCA_948146395.1. Taxonomy (NCBI): domain Eukaryota; kingdom Metazoa; phylum Mollusca; class Bivalvia; order Cardiida; family Cardiidae; genus Fragum; species Fragum whitleyi. The sequence goes on from OX411556.1 coordinate 39,395,809, forward strand.
AAAATGTGTTCCAAAAAAGTTCAGAAGTCTGAAGAGCACACTAAAATTTCAAAAAATGAACAGGCTAAGGCCTCTTCATAAATCTTTAAAAAAAAAGCCCTGCGACTAAAAAAATAATGCCAATTTAACTCAAGCCAAGGGGCAGATCCAAATATTTTTTTTTCCAGGAGGGGAGGGGTCCAAGCCCAAATAATGGCTTAAATGTGTTACATATATGTAGATCTAACAATATATCTACGAGGGATGATCCAGAATTTCGGAGAATAGGCTAATAACTTTCGCATTTCTAGCTTGTTCAGTATAGGGAGACCGGGGCTAGTCCGGCCCCGGGGGCATGTTCGGCAAATGGCTTTATCTAGACACCCGAAAAAGATAGAGAGCTGGAAACGAACATTTTAAGATACTCGTGAAAATTATATAGACTACAAAAAGTAGCACTCGATTCGGATGATATATGAGAATTTTGGAAGCAAATTTGCGTTTTCTTGTTCTGAAGAGAGAGCGAATGTTGTTTTGTTTTTTATTAATATGCGGAATCGTAAAAAAATATTTTGATACATATGCAAATGTGGGAAAATGTATTTTAAACTCAAGCAATGAAAATGAATTTACAGTTTACCTTAAAGAAGATAAAACTTATTATTTTATGCAAATATATCTGGGGCTAGTTCGACCCTTTAGAGCGGGGCAGCTTCGGCCCGAAAACTTAACCAGGGGCAAGTTCGGCTAAGGCCGAACTTGCCCCGTATTTTCCATTTTTGTGCAGTGTACTATATCTCGGTATTTCTTTATATTTTCTATCTGAAATAAATCTATTCGTATGCCCGAGTGTATATTCTATCAACAGGAGTTCGAAAAAGTTGAAAATCTAATACATTACTGCCATCGACTACGAAAAACTAGGTAAGAATGGATCTTTTATCTTTTTTTAACGAAACAAAAGTTGGTGAGGCCTTTTTCATGACAGTCAGTATACATCCATTATAACTGTAAGAGTAGAACAAGGCTGGCTTGACATCAACACACTATTGTACAGACACCGTTTTAACTGCACTTTGTTTTTGCCTCACGCCGACCTTGTACAGTTTCACAGTGCGTTGATGCTCCAGAGGAGCCCTGTACTTTTTGGGAAGAAGAAGAAGAAGAAGAAGAAGAAGAAGAGAAGTGATAAGTGTGGCCAGTGCATGGTATTAAATACCAGACTTCCTGACATTCGTCGGTCCGGCAAATTTTAACAAGGACCGACGATTTTTGGAACTGGATCGATCCGACCTTCCGGCACTTTTTCCGAGTTTAAGTCCAATATACCGAATGCAATCGGAACATTTAAGTCTAAAATGGTCTAAAAAGTCTAAAACTCAAATTTTATCAATGTGTTCAACCTGTGTTCACTTAACCCTAGTGTACATGTGCTGAGCCATAAAGTACTGGAGTCACCCCTACCCGGGAACAGCTGACCGAGATTAAAGGCAAGTCGCCGACACAAGTTACCAGTTGTTTAACACAGATAGATTTCACACAGTCACTGATGTTTTATGCAACAGAATAATTATTTACGGACTTAAAATAAATTTGTTTTCTAGTAAGACATTTTTTCCTCGATCTTAATCAATAGTTTGTTAGAGTCAATTGGAGATTTTGAATTTTCAAAAAAAAATTATTTTAAGTTGTGTCTACCCCATTTCACTCTCGAGTTCCTTTTTCAGCAATTGCTAAAAAAGCAAAGTGAGGCAGGGCCAGTGATATTATTGGTTAAAATTTTCGATGCCTTGGGGAATCTCCAGTATAGTTTATCCATTTTTGGGTCAAAATTGAACTTAATCTCATCCCATATTCGAACCTCAAAAAGATCGTAAATGCAGCTTTTTCTGTGAAAAACAGTGATTCCTTCTATCTGTCAATCAAAATCGTTTGCAGGAATTAAACCTTTTGAAATGGAATATGCTATGCTTTTAATATCTCAAAGATAAGAATATGTTTTAGTAATTATTTAAATATTGAAATATTTGATATGCTTTCTATTTCTTTATTTAGAAATGGAAGGAAAAACTAGTGTTCAAATAATTTTTTTTCTGTATCAATAGAAAACGAAGATGTAAATTGTGACCAATGGTTCTGAAAAATTGTCAATAAAATTTCTTGAGAAAAATGTTGACCTTCAAGATCAAGTCTTTAATTTTGAAAAGCTGATGGTGTTTGCCACAGAGCAAGGACCCCAAATTTACATGTATATTGAGAGTCCCTGCACAGTGGAATCAATTTTTATTAAGTATTATAAGAATTTAACTAAAGTGTCTCCTAGACAGTATTTTGTTTTAATTTTTATATAATAACAAAGTGATATAAAACTGGTGTAACTGTCACATTTTTACTTCAGTTTTGTTTAATTTGATTCGGTCTGACAGATTTTCTTTCAGTCTGACAGATTTTGAGACCCTGTCAGACCAGATGTCTGAAACTTTTACTGAAATTTCGGGAAGTCTGAAAAACACTCTCTATGAATCATACATAAACCCCGTAATCAGTGTATAACATTATGTTACAGTCATATAATTTAAATCTAAAAAAATGTTTTATCTTCGTATATTGAAATTCTATGTTCACACATTGATGTTTTATCTTCGAATATTGAGGTTTTATCTTCGAAAATTAAAGTTTTATATTCACACATTGATAATTTTTCTTCATGCATAGAAGTTAAATATTCAGGCATCGGTGCTTTATTTTCGTGTATTGAAGTATTATATTCATGCTTCAATCTTTAACCTCAATGCATTGGTGTATTATATCTATGCATTAATATTTTAACTTGGTGCATTTCAGCATTATATTCATGCAATAATATTTTATCTTCGTCTATTGAAGTTTTATATCCATGTATTAACGTTTTGTGTTCATGTCATTGGGTTTTATATTCATGCATTGATATTTTATCTTCATGTATTATAGTTTTATATTCATGCATTGATATATTATCTTCATGTATTGAAGTTTTATATTCACGCATTGCAGATTTATAGTCGCGTATGGAAATTTTGCATTCACGCATCAATGTTTTATCTCCGTGTATTTTAGTTTTATATTCACACATTGATATTTTATCTTCGTATATTGAAATTTTATATTCACGCATTAATGTTTTCTCTTCGTGGATTGACGTTTTATATTCACGCATTAATGTTTTTCTTTCATGCATTGAAGTTTTATAATCAAACATTGATGTTTTACCATCGTGTATTTAAGTTTCATATACAAGCATTGGAGTTTTAAACTTTAATATTAACGCATTTCTGTTTCATCTCCGTGTTTTTTAGTTTTATATTCACGCATTGATATTTTATCTTCATGTATTAAAGTTTTATATTCACGCATTTATGTTTTATCTTCATGTATTGACGTTTTATATTCACATATTGATGTTTTACCTTCATGTATTGAAGTTATATATTCACGCATTCATGTTTTATCTTCGTGTATTGAAGTTTTATATTCATGCATTAATGTGTTATCTTCGTGTATTATAATTATATCTCCGTGCCTAGTTATTTTACCTCTATGTAACATATTTTTGGCATATATGACAGCTCTGGCGTTCCATATCTGAAACTCAAGCAAATGTCAATAAATTGATGGAAATGTAAAAAGACATTCTCATATTCTATGGTTAAATTGAATAGGAAAATGTGATCAGTGTTTCAGAATAAATCAATAAACGCATGTCTTTGCACAGCTTTTGAGAGCTGAATTTTGCTTAAACGCTCTAGTCGAAAAAAATAAAGGGCTATAGTGTGCACAAAATGCATCTAGAATTACCTCCCCCTCACGCGAATGTCTTAAGCAAACAATATCAAGTAAGCAATATCACAAAATGTCAAAGTTTTTGCACGACGATGACTATGACAACGACGATTCAACCAGCCAGCACAATTATAGTCCGTGTTTATTGACCTGTCATCGTACCTTATCAGTTCGATAACAAGGTTCGATAATCCTCCCTCGGCATTTCGTGTGCTGCCTTTATTTTATCCTATATTTAAACATGTTTGAATCTCAAACATTCCTTTGCCAAATCATCTAGTTTTTGTTTTGTTTTTTAGCATAGGGGTCTCTTCCATCCCGTTGACGAAGATCATAATTTAGAGGAAGGTGGTAAATTTGGGACACCTTGGGTTTTCATTAATTACCCACCTTTTCCGAGTGTTTTGATTTCCGTCTTGTACGTTTTTCCACACTGATTGACCCCCTTGAACCTCGTACACGCCTTAATCTTTATATCGAGTTTTCTTCCGTAGTCATCTCTATCAGTATAATGATCGGTTTCTGGTTCCTTTACTAAAAATATTATAACTAATTTGCATGATCAACTTTTACAAGAAAAGTGTCTAAAAGTGGTGGATATATAAATATGTAATTGGTTATCCCCCGCCATTAAGTATGTTGCGCTGTAAGTGGTGAACATAATCTAGAAAAATCTAGCAAATGCCTTTATCAATACCAGAGGTATCTATAAAATGCCAATGCAGTATTACGACTTTTAGTCAAAAGAAGACAACATTTGAAACAGAATAAGATTTATTTCCATGATTAATCTGAGCATCATAATTCATTTCGTCTCACATTTCTTTCTATCGTAAACTCATTTTCTGTGTTAATTTAAGCATATAAGTTCTACATGTATGACTTTTATTCCTAGTTGTACCTACCTTACACTCGTAGTTCTACATACCTTCCGTTGTAGCGTACAAACATTATAACTGCATAACTCTCATTCTCGCAATTTTATGGCGTTAACGACGTTGATGTACAACTTTTTTACTCCTAGTTCTACCTCCCTTACACTCGTAGTTCTACATACCTTCCGTTGTAGCGTACATTACTCCAGCATATGAAGTAGCCGACACCATACTATAGAAAAAGTAGGAATATTCGCCTACGGTTGGCTCCTTCCACTTTATGGTGATCTTGGCGTTTTTGCCTGGGTCAAGGTCTGATTGGTCAGAAATAGGCCCTGGAACTCCGGGATCTGATGACAGAGGTGTGAAAACTATACAAATGCAAGCAAAATTTTTTCATTCGAAAGGGCTTTGAAAAAAGTTTCTGACATAAATAAGTTTTGTCAGTTATTTTGAAATTGTCACAAAATCAAAAGAAATTAATATTAGTTGTATTAGCCTCATCGAAAGTCTAATTTGCTGTTTACTGTTGATGCTTACATGTTTTTTTGTTTTTTTTTTTTTACTTTTTTCTCGAAAAAAATCAAATACGTCATATTCGATATCAAAGTGTATATCCAAACACAATTTACAATAATAAGGAATTGACAAGCTAAATGATTTTGAAATTGAATGAGTGGGATGAATGAGTTTTGAATTAATTACATCTCTTTAACAAACATACAAGATCTATGAATATATCTCTGTCTTTGCGAATAAATTAAACACTTCCCAATTCAAGCAAATCAGTGAAATCGTGGGATGTTGCGAGCGATTCGAATGTATTTGTTTAGCTTTTTAGTGTTTTGGACCGTTTTTGAATGTTTGAGTAATTGTTTGGTTTGGATGAATGGAGCGCCGAATTAGTGATTCAGAATGGGTTTACTCGGACAAAGCGTCAATATCACGACATTCTTCACTTTATGTTGCATTTTAACAGTAGTCTGCGCGACAAACTAAGCTAGCGAGAAAGCAAGCGCTTTTGAAACTTTTGTAATCTTAAAACTTTACGAATTTTTTTATCAAAATGAAAACACTTATAATTTTTGGAGGTATTTTGTAAACCTGATTGTGCGCATGATTCATAGACATGAATGGTCTAGGTAGTTTAATACATATAGGATTTAGAAAAAATAATCCATTCATATAAAGAATAAAATGATACATGTTATATTTTGACAATATAAAGATTTGTCCATAAAAAGACATGTTTGTTAGAAAACTTCCACAATAGCTGCGTACTAAAAAGAGAATAAAGCGAATTTTTCAGCCGCTCTGAAGAAAAAATCTTGATAGTCACAACTAAAATTTTAATTGATTTTGAATTATTGAAAAACTCACTTGTTATAGCTGTGATACTCGCAACAAACAACTCTGTAGAATCGACACAGTCTCTTTTAGATGCAACTTGAACATCGTACGGCCTACCAGGAACTAATCCATCGAATTCAACAACACCATTGAAGTCATTTGAATGGATCGTCACGTTGGCTGCATCATCGGCGTTTGTTCGAAGTGTTTCGTTGATATACGGATACAAGCTGACAAAATGAAAATCGTGACCTGTCGTGACGCGAAAAGGAACTTTGGGCCTGTTTTACTTAACATCTTACGATCATTGATTGTGTAGGTCAAAAATTAAATTGGCTTCTACAGAAGTAACTAACTAAGGAATTCTTTCATACGTCATCTCATCGGAATCGTCTTTAAAAGAAGATTTAAATGAGATATTAAAAGGCAGAATCTAACGATGAATGAACCCACCAGGAACGATTTGTGATTTTGACCAAAGATTATTCTTTTCGTAAGAAGTTTATCAAAATGGGTCCCTGCTGTGCAGACTGAAAAGGATCAAAATATTTCGTTTCTGTGATATTTAGAAACCTTAGTTTTTATGTTTGAAAAAAAAACAAAGATCTACCCGCCGCTACAATAATTGTTAAATTACAACACTTGATTGATCCTGTTGATCTAATCTCTTTTCATGTCATTATTTTACAGGCTCCCCAGGTGACTCTTTATCGAGTGCATGGTCACAATCGTAAGACGAAAAAAGAAAGTAAACTATTCGATAGCATTTTTTTTTACACTCATTTGTTTGTTTTATGTTTTGTTTGAATATCGTTTATGCCGCTTTAAGCAATCTTTCAGGTAGTGACTTGAGCACCTTACAAACGATTTCTAACATATCTAACGTCACTTATACCATTACATCCATTTTTATTCCCTGCAAACCCACATAGGTCTAGAATTGTCAACTCATTGTTGGGAGACAAAAAGACGGAACGGATGAGGGCCGCCGTCGTGGATTGAATGGATTTTTACTTGGGAGATTTACGAAATCAAAATGACACTTCATTCAAAAAGTCTTACTGCGTAATAACATACCGTATTTCATAACACGACACAACGGTGGCATCAGCCGGTGGAGACCATGAAATGTTGAGAGAGGTCATGGTGGAAAAATACTTCGGACCAACAACAACTGTCCCGTTCACTGAAATGGGAAAATTTGTGCACATTCAATATTCTGAATCCACGATATCGAGGAATATTCATCATACCGATTGAATATATTGATATTTCGTCGCATTACTATTGTATTTTTAATCCTTTAGTGACTTACGAATTTCATTCACAAGCTTTGTTCATCTTAAAGACTGGCTAGTTTAGAGGACAAGCAAAATGCTATTATTTGTTTCACGTTCAGGAAATTTCCACAAATATAATAAAAATGTATTTTGACTTTGTGATAAACACATTATTTGCATTGACAAAAAATCTTTAATTAACACCCGACCACGGTCGGCCTAAAATCAAATTTTACTTGAAAATATTTACAGTGCATACTAAGTATTATAAGCGACAAGAAAAAGATAATTTTAATTTGTCATAAATGACATTGACCACGATTATTGATCCTATTCAATATCATTTGGTCAGTGACTTTTAACAAGAGGCTCAAGAGGGCCTGTATCACTGCATGACTGTTGGATAAAATTGGCTCATATTTTAACAAAGTACATTCTAAAGTACTACCCAGGTACGACAAAAACCTTGGATATAAAACTATGTCTCAAAAGGCTCTTTTGAAACAATCAATATCCATTTATTTTGTCAACATACTTGTCAACCCGGTTTGGTCTGTTTTCAAAGTAGATGTTAGGTATGGTGCAACAGCACACCATAATATTTTGAAATATTTTCTGCGATTTATTTCAAATAAGAGTTTTTGGATTCAATGATCTTTAATAAATTACTTTATATTTATCATTCAGTGAAATAGAAATTGATATATTGCTAAACAACCTTTAGGTATATAAACTATTTATGTCCATTTATATTTTGATAACACACCATACCTTACAGAAGTCTACACGTTTACAAAATTAGAATGACATATACATGTATGTCATATGTGTTAATAAAATAAGTCAAAATAAATTGCTTGCATAACTACGTTTTGGGCTCAAGTTTTATACCAACGTTTGAAGTAGTACCTGGGTAGTACGTTTGTCTGTACTTTGTTCAAATATGGGCCAATTTTTTATTCAACAGTCTTGCGGTTGCTTGTTCTGTACAAAATGACCCCTTTCCACAATATTTTGGCTATAACGCTATAGCTATGGCAGTCTTGTGTTGCTTAACTGCTTTTGCTCATTAATAGCTTCATTTTGATATTTAATATACCTGGAGATACTGCTTTTTCTTGGCAAATGAAGTGTTTTAAAATTGGGCCCCAAACACTTTACATGAATCTTAAACAATACCTATATATGATACAAATTACCTTTCAAATGAAAAGTATTGCTTGTCTAAGATCGCAAGGTTTACTCATTCATGTACTTTCAAGGTTGAAAAGAAGGTATCACGTTCAGTTCCTTTCATTTGCTTTTTTTTTAAATATACCCGATATACCTATGGTAATGGACTCAACGCCTACGTCAGCGCTCAGTTTTGAAAATACACCTATACACTTACAAAATATTTACATCTCTTTGAACAGACTTATGATGTTTAAAAAGTGATACAATTATACTTTTATAAAACAAAGCTGACTGATTGAAAACAAGACTTTGAAGTCTCTCTAGAACTATTTTGTTATGACTTACTTAGTCTTGTCCCCATTGCACTGAAATTCTCAATCACCATTAGCCTGCATACCCTTTACATTAATTCTTACTAACATAAAGGTGATTGCATTAAGTAGACTATTCTTAATATAATTTAGAATTTTAGTATATGGTCATACATGGAACATTCACGACAATGTTTATATAAATAAAATTGGTTCTAAGAAGATGATTTTTAAAGATCAAATGGTGAAATCAAGCCCACACTGCTTGATTTCACCACTATAAGGGGGGCGAGGGAGGGGGGGGGGGGACAATGAAAATTGCTTTAACAAATTAAGTTAAGCATCACATAAGAAACATCCATGCCAAGTCTCGTTGAAATTGGTCCAATGGTATGGGAGGAGATGATTTTTAAAGATTTGAACCTAAAAAAATGCCTCGCCCTGCCACGCCCATATTTGGGGGTCAATCATTTTTTTAACAATATAAGTAAAGGGTCACACTAGGAACAACAATGCCAAGTTTCATTGAAATTTGCCCTATGATTCTGAAAAAAGAAGATTTTTAAAGATTTTAAAGTGAAAATATGCCCGCCCTGCCACGCCCATATTTGGGGGTCAATAAAAATTTCCTTAACAATTTAAGTAAAGGGTCACCCAAGAAACACCCATGCCAAGTTTCATTGAAATTGACCCAATGGTTCTGGAGGATAAGATTTTTAAAGTTTTTAAAGTGAAAATATGCCCCGCCCTGCCACGCCCATATTTGGGGGTCAACCAAAATTTCTTTAATAATTTAAGAAGAGGGCCACCCAAGGATTATTTCTACAAAGTTTCGATAAACCTTTGGTTTGGGAGGAGAAGATGTTTAAAGAAAAAGTTTACGCACCGACGGACGCACGACGGACATTCCGCCATCACAATAGCTCGCTGGCGTGTGTGTATTTCCGTTTATTTATCGTCGCTACCGTAGCACATGCCCATATGAGCGACGCCCCAAGAAGACTGTTAGTTGTTACGGGGGATAGTGCAAGGATACATGACGAAACTACTGCTGAGATCCGCCATGGTTCTTTTACGTGCTCGGTGTAAAGCACCGTCTCACGGGGCCTCGGTTTAACGTCTCATCCGAAAGACAATTAAGTTTTGTTAGTGTGCCAGCCCGGGTTTGATCCCACGCCGTCGAACTTCAAATGGTTTTGAAGTCCGGTGCTCAACCAACTGAGCTAATCGAGCTGGCCTTCGGCCAGTGGAGCTAAAAACCATTGCATTATAAAAACAAGGTGCCAAATTGTCACAAGATACGCCCGTCACACTGCTTAGTATTAACTGGGGGTTTGAATAGAACTGAGGTTATTTTGAATGAATATTTTTTGCACCCATGAAGTTTCATGATCCTAGCTATAATATTTTTAGAGATATACTCCGGACAAGATTCTAGTATGAAAAACAACAATGGGCAATAACTCAAAAAATAGGCAAGGTAGAATTATGGTTCTTATACACTGCACCCCCACTTGATGACATCTATACACCCATGAGGTTTCATGATCCTAGCTGTTATACTTTAAGAGATATACTCTGGACTAGATTCAAGTCTGAAAAACAACAAAGGGCAATAACTCAAAAAAGTAGGTCAGGTAGAATTATGGTTATTATACACTGCACTCCCCCTTGGTGAGATATATACACCCATGAGGTTTCATGATCCCAGCTATTATACTTTTAGGGATATACTCCAGACAAGATTCAAGTCTGAAAAATAACAAAGGGCAATAACTCAAAAAATAGGCCAGGTAGAGTTATGGTTCTTGTGCACTGCACTCCCCCATGGTGAGATCTATACACCCATGAAGTTTCATGATCCTAGCTATTATACTTTAAGAGATATACTCCGGACAAGATTCAAGTCTGAAAAACAACAAAGGGCAATAACTCAAACAATAGGCCAGGTAGAGTTATGGTTCTTGTGCACTGCACTCCCCCTTGGTGAGATCTATACACCCATGAAGTTTCATGATCCTAGTTATTATACTCTAAGAGATATACTCCGGACAAGATTCAAGTCTGAAAAACAACAAAGGGCAATAACTCAAAAAATAGGCCAGGTAGAGTTGGTTCTTGTGCACTGCACTCCCCCTTGGTGAGATCTATACACCCATGAAGTTTCATGATCCTAGTTATTATACTCTAAGAGATATACTCCGGACAAGATTCAAGTCTGAAAAACAACAAAGGGCAATAACTCAAAAAATAGGCCAGGTAGAGTTGGTTCTTGTGCACTGCACTCCCCCTTGGTGAGATCTATACACCCATGAAGTTTCATGATCCTAGTTATTATACTCTAAGAGATATACTCCGGACAAGATTCAAGTCTGAAAAACAACAAAGGGCAATAACTCAAAAAATAGGCCAGGTAGAGTTATGGTTCTTGTGCACTGCACTCCCCCTTGGTGAGATCTATACACCCATGAAGTTTCATGATCCTAGTTATTATACTCTAAGAGATATACTCCGGACAAGATTCAAGTCTGAAAAACAACAAAGGGCAATAACTCAAAAAATAGGCCAGGTAGAGTTATGGTTCTTGTGCACTGCACTCCCCCTTGGTGATATCTATACACCCATGAAGTTTCATGATCCTAGCTATTATACTTTTAGAGATATACTCCGGACAAGATTCAAGTCTGAAAAACAACAAAGGGCAATAACTCAAAAAATAGGCCAGGTAGAGTTGGTTCTTGTGCACTGCACTCCCCCTTGGTGAGATATATACACCCATGAGGTTTCATGATCCCAGCTATTATACTTTTAGGGATATACTCCAGACAAGATTCAAGTCTGAAAAATAACAAAGGGCAATAACTCAAAAAATAGGCCAGGTAGAGTTATGGTTCTTGTGCACTGCACTCCCCCTTGGTGAGATCTATACACCCATGAAGTTTCATGATCCTAGCTATTATACTTTAAGAGATATACTCCGGACAAGATTCAAGTCTGAAAAACAACAAAGGGCAATAACTCAAAAATAGGCCAGGTAGAGTTATGGTTCTTGTGCACTGCACTCCCCCTTGGTGAGATCTATACACCCATGAAGTTTCATGATCCTAGTTATTATACTCTAAGAGATATACTCCGGACAAGATTCAAGTCTGAAAAACAACAAAGGGCAATAACTCAAAAAATAGGCCAGGTAGAGTTATGGTTCTTGTGCACTGCACTCCCCCTTGGTGAGATCTATACACCCATGAAGTTTCATGATCCTAGTTATTATACTCTAAGAGATATACTCCGGACAAGATTCAAGTCTGAAAAACAACAAAGGGCAATATCTCAAAAAATAGGCCAGGTAGAGTTGGTTCTTGTGCACTGCACTCCCCCTTGGTGAGATCTATACACCCATGAAGTTTCATGATCCTAGTTATTATACTCTAAGAGATATACTCCGGACAAGATTCAAGTCTGAAAAACAACAAAGGGCAATAACTCAAAAAATAGGCCAGGTAGAGTTATGGTTCTTGTGCACTGCACTCCCCCTTGGTGAGATCTATACACCCATGAAGTTTCATGATCCTAGTTATTATACTCTAAGAGATATACTCCGGACAAGATTCAAGTCTGAAAAACAACAAAGGGCAATAACTCAAAAAATAGGCCAGGTAGAGTTATGGTTCTTGTGCACTGCACTCCCCCTTGGTGATATCTATACACCCATGAAGTTTCATGATCCTAGCTATTATACTTTTAGAGATATACTCCGGACAAGATTCAAGTCTGAAAAACAACAAAGGGCAATAACTCAAAAAATAGGCCAGGTAGAGTTGGTTCTTGTGCACTGCACTCCCCCTTGGTGATATCTATACACCCATGAAGTTTCATGATCCTAGCTATTATACTTTTAGAGATATACTCCGGACAAGATTCAAGTCTGAAAAACAACAAAGGGCAATAACTCAAAAAATAGGCCAGGTAGAGTTATGGTTCTTGTGCACTGCACTCCCCCTTGGTGAGATCTATACACCCATGAAGTTTCATGATCCTAGCTATTATACTTTTAGAGATATACTCCGGACAAGATTATAGTATGAAAAACAACAAAGGACAATTACTCAAAAAATAGGCCAGGTAGAGTTATGGTTCTTGTGCACTGCACTCCGCAATGATGAGAAGAATATAATTGCCAAGTTTGAAGTCCATCGGACTTTAAGTGACAGAGTTATGCTCCGGACAAAGAAGTGGACGCCGCCGGACGCCCGGACGTCGGACGCCCGGACGTCGGACGCCCGGACGCCCGGACGCCACGGGTGATCCCATAATACGTCCCGTCTTCGACGGGCGTATAATTATCGGTGCATGACCAAATTTTGTAACTACAAATTATTATGCCCGAGTTACGAGATTAAAAACGCTCTTGAAGAATATGCTCTTAAACTAAACAGTTATTTTTTGAAGTTCAAGGTAAGTTAAAAAAATACGACCTTGACCTTTAAATCATTTCCGTTTAATTCATTTTTAACAGATGTAGAATGATTTGAAATTGAAAAAAAAAAAAAAAAAAAAACCCTACTGAAATAACATTGTTGACCGATAGATTTCTTGCTAAAATTGAAAGTTGGTGGATCATTATAAGTTTCCTTTACCTAGAACATTGCAAATTTTATAATGGAATTTGATTAATCAACAGCTGTCTAATACCGTAAGTTGGTAACCTTTAATGTAAAGAGATTACTCTTAAATCCTTGGAGAAGAGAAAAATCATTTATATCAGATTTACAAAGAAACTTTCGTCATTTTATTGCTGCGTGGTCTCTTTGTTCAATGAAGAATGAAAACAGTATCTATCGTAGGAACTATACAGTAAACAATCTACATGTACACTGTACCTGATCTGCATTTATTCTGATATCTGTAATACAAAGGTAAACAACAACAATGTCCTTCCAAATCAACACACATCGGGGCCTTGCAACCGTCATCTGCATAAACACGATAAACATATTAAATTTTTCTTTGAGAAATTACATAATCTTCAGCAAGCATAATAAAGAGAATGAGCTACTGAAACTTTGATCAGATTTTAATCTCATCTACTGGCTTGAGCCCCCGCTTTGGAAGCTGTAGGATGAGTCATGAACATATAACCATATCTATACGGACATACGCTATCAAACACGCGACAATGCAACTACAGCAAGAGATACGAGATAAAAAAGTAAATAATGTATGATCAATCAGAGTTTAGTCCACATCATCTCTTTGTCTGTTGTGTAGAAATTGAATAAAATAATTATATTTTAATAGAAATACTGGCCCACGATAGGTGCTTGCAGTGCTCTCAGTACTTTGACTTTTAAAAGAACTCCAAAGGCACCGTGCTCTCTCAATTTTTGTAATCATAAAAATAGCCATTTACTGAACCGTACTTTTAACGTGCAATACAGGGAACAATTTCCAAACGTTCGTTAAGTTTTCTGCATCATAAACGCAACAATCTTGCAATACCTGTCACTGTAAATTTCTGTTCCACAGAAGGGAAACTAAACTCATCAAGCGTTCTGGCAGTTACTGTGAAGGTGTACGTAGTTTCATTCAGGTCTTTGATAACAATGGATGTTTGGTCGCCAAGAACTGCTTCGACAGTCGTGTTTGAGTTCTCTGTTTTATACATTACCATTGAACCTGGAATTGTTTGTTTGAAAAGGCCGTTTAACATTTCATTTTTTTACACATTTTTTCGTAGTAAACAATTATACAAAGCATGTATAAAAAACAGCGTATGGTGGAAAAAATATCCCCCTGATGTTTGATTTTGATATTTACATAATGTTTGATGTAAATATGGTTGATACATAGCGTGCCAAAAAGTACATGTAATAAATCAGAGTACGTTCAAACATTGGATGGGCAAATCAAACATAAGCATGGTGTTTTCTATATTTTTGATTTTCATTTATGCCTACGGCAACTATTATAACCAAAAGGTACCAGAGGTTGCTTTAGGCGCGTGGCCTGCGACCCGTCGGTTTCTTATCGATTTTCGAATTATGATCTCGTGAAAGTCTAGATTTGCAAAGTCAACTCGAAATAAACATAGGATTCCTGTCCTGCGTTAGAATGACAAATCGGTTCAAAATATTTGCAAAACATACCCCGCTTTGCACGTACACTTGCGTGCAAAGCGGGGTCTGAATTGCAAACAATTAGCACCGTTTTTTTCCTGTAGGCAGGGTTAATCCCTATTCAAAAACAAAATATTTACCCGTAATTGGTCCGCTCAGCCCTGAAGTTGGTGGTGTCCATGATATCATTAGCGACTTAGGATCATTTTCAAGCGGCATTATTTTCACATTAGTTGGTATTATACCTTCGACCTCTGTAAATAGAAAACGACAAACATCAAGGGGTCAGTTTTGTGTGCCTGATGATCATACATATAATTACGATATAGATTTATCAAAACCGATTGCAAAACTACAATCGACTTTATGGAAATAATTTTGATCACGCATTTTTCTTATTTGTAAAATATAGAGTAGCAATAATATTATTTTTTTGCTTCGAGTTAGTATTCCTTAGAATTTTAGAAATTGCTCAAATGTGTTAATTTATTTGTTTGCTTGTTTTTGTTTTAACGTCGTTTTTAACAATTTTGAAGTCATTCGCGGAGGCCTGAGCACCTAACAATGGATCCCCAGTATTTTTCACACCAATACAGCCATTGCATTCTTTCCTAGCCTCCAGGTTCCGATTATCAACCCATACACAAATAGTCGGAAAGGCTGAGTGCCGCCGTCGGGAATCTAGCCCGGGACCTTTTTGGGCGACAGTCCGGCGCGATACCACTGCACTATGACGACAGTTATCAAATGAGGAAAAGCAAAATATTGATAAGTAAAGTACTTACCACTGAAGCAAGTAAAGTTTTCAATCTTATATCCATGAGAACATTTACAGACACCGTTAACACAGGCCGCGTTGTCATCTGCACATCCAGATGAGGCTACACATCTCGAACCGACTTGGGCATCTGTAAATAGAACAGTCTCCGTTACACTGTATATGCAAATATATTTCTAGTTTAAACAAGACCCGCCAAAAGAAACATACGTTCAGGTCTGTGCAAAGATATAAATGACATGTAGATCTTAAGCACTAATGTCGAGTTGTTTGGGTAGTTATTCCCTGGCTAATTTCAACTGAGACTCTGTTTATTTTCCGTGAGTGAAATCGGAAAATCACCGGTGATCGACGAATTCCGCTAATTAGATTTAATATTTTAGTGTTTACTGGAGACATACATTCTAATCAGACCTGTGGTGTAGAGGTTAAGACACCCGCCTCTGATTCAAGAGAACCTAAGTTCAAACCGAGTAAGGGGAAGTATAATTTTTCTCACTCAATTTTTCTTTTTTTCTGCCTTACATTCACACATTCACACAGTTATTTTGTAGACAGGGGATGTATTTGGGTTTATCGACTTTCTTTTAATTTTGAAGACATACTTTTTTCATATATTTAGTTTACTTTTGATATATACAATAACAACAGCAAAGGTGGTACTGTTGATACAGGAAGCCTTTGTTGTAACTTTGGCAACGGTTTCGAAACAAGTTCGGAACTAGGATTGATCGGAAAATTTGCTGTTTTCTGAAAATTGGAACACATCTTCTCCTCTTGGTTTAAGAAAAATACGTGCAGTGTATATTTCACTTTGATACGGCAGTAAAACATTCTTTGCATTTTAGATGTCGCGATATAAATCAGCAGAGAGTGGTCGTTTGATAATTCATCAAAAAAGAATTTAAAATAATCGCTTAGTGTGAACTTGTAAAAAGCATTTTAAAAAAAAACAAGAGCTGTCACTGTAAGATGACAATGCCCCCGACACCGCTTTGATTTTAAATTATGGCCAATCTATGTTGAAGGTCAAGGTCATCCAGGGGTCAAGGTCACCAAAGTATGTGCCTACAGAAAGGTAATGTACCAAGGAATGTTGTGGTAAAGTATGATGCGAATATGTTAAGTAATAAGGAAGTTATGGCCAATGTTAAAGTTTTTGGACGGAATGACGGACGGACGGACGGACGGACAGACGGACAGACGGACGGACGGACGGACAAGTCAAATTTATGATGCCTCCCTATCGGGGGCATAAAAAGAAAAAAAAAAGCTCAGGCGAAATTAGCCAAATAATATCTTGTTATAAAATAAACCAGAATAACAGTTGTTATTTGAATTAAAAAGTTATAGGTCATATTTGTTTGCAAATGATCTAGTCTAATATCAAGGAGCTACACGAACAATGTCGTTTTTGAGGGGAGGGGTTGGGGAAGTCAAGAAAGAGGTCTGACGGACTGTTAAATGCATTTTAATAGTCCTATTAAAACAGTTTATGTGAACCGCATGTAGTTAAGGGAGGCAAATGTGATAATCAATTTTAAAGAGGCGTATTGGGTTAACTCCCTTGGTGTATTATCGGATTTTACAAAGCAGAAGAATTATTTCCCTTTGATAAATCCGCTAGGTGGCGCCTCAGACCTAAAAATAAAAACAAAGCGAAGAGGAAAAACAACGACGATTTAAGAAGAAAATTTCGGTAATTATCCGTGAAATAGAGAAGTTTGGACCATCAAACATAAACGTTAGGGTGTGTAAAACATTGTACTTTCGATTTACATACCCACTATAGTTGAGCTGTGACGATTTTGGATGAATTAGCTTGAAATTCGGGACACTGAGACAAATCTATTTATAGAACGATTGATGATCATAACAATTCCATTAGTTTTGAGTAGTTATATCGAACTGTAGACGTCGTACAGGCTTTGTGATTACAATCTATCAAATATGTCGTATCTGATTGTTGGAAGCTCGCATATTACAAGACTGGAAAGGTATCTTCGGCGAGTCCACGGAGAAAACACGTTTCGTTTGGTCCATGGAAGTGATGCTATCCACTTTTGCGGTATCTCCGGTGGAAAATTAACAAATCCTTCGCACGTTCGACGGTTTGAGAGAGCTGTAGCTACTACTAAACCACAACGATCATTTATCCAAATTGGTGGAAATGACTTAGACTGTCTCGATATGAATGAAGATGGCCTCCATGAATTAGTTCTGAGACTCATTACTGTTTGTCAATTGTTTGTTGCTAGATATAATGTGAAGTGCGTTTACATCGGACAGTTGCTTTTTAGGGAGAAAACCAGACAATTGCCTGTTGACAAGTACAATGAGTTGGTCATCAAGGCAAATAGATTGCTAAAATCTGAGTTGGTCCAATTTGAAAACATTGTGTATTGGAGACTGAGAGGGTTGAAGGAAGGAAATGTTTTCTGTGATGGGGTTCATCTAACTGAACCGTATCAGAGAAAGTATTTCCGAAATATTCGTGGAGCGTTGATTCACAAGTTACGTTTGTGAATCTCCTTTCTGCGATGATGACCGAATTATTGTGCTTGTTTTTCTATAAAGTAATTCAAAAGGCGAATTTTGGGTTAATGATATGTTGATGTCTTTTGCATTATATTTTCAAAGTTTTATTCCATAAAAGCTACCTCAGTGTATTTATATCAATTCATGTCAATTATGTGTTTCTATATGATTGGTTTATACATGTATGTTTTACAAATTTCAGATCTAAAGTAATTAAATCTGAGAAGTTAAAGCTAGTCAAGCTTGAAAGTTGAGAATATTTCTCAAACAAGTTACATACTTGAGTAAGTAGGTTACTATAAATAAATTGACACAAAATAAATAGTATCTGGAATTGTAAGAAATTTATTCGCCTAGCTCAAATTGAGTTTGAAAACAATTACTTAGAATGCTTTGTCACTGTCTCATGCTTGGTATTAAGCTAATATAGTTGCTTATAAAAACATATTCCATAACACGTTGGAGCATCTCAAATACTATACAGTGAAATTTCTCAGGTTATATGAGAGAGTATATAAATTTGGTATTTTTCCAACATATTTCATGCGATGAAAGAATTAGTACTATTATTTAAATAGCTAGATTCACATGTGTTCATCAAAATTATCATATAAATTTTCAAAATGTATCGCTTATTCACAAGTTGCTGTGGCTTTATTCAACTACAAAATTGCAATATTGCAAACTTTACTGTAAATTGTATGTGTAAACTGTAATTTATTTTGGATATTGCTTTATTATAGCAGTTATTTGTTGTAAAATGTTTGGTTTAGTGGAAATAGCAATTTATAAGTGAATGATTAATGTTAAATAATGAGTACTTGGATATTTAAAGATGAAAATTATGCTTTCACTGTTGCCCTTGTTGTGGTGAATAAATTTTGGCTAAAAATTACCATAAAAAATCAAAGGGCAAAAAGCACTGAAAGTACCAACTGTAGGTCAATTTTATATGAAAAACTAAAATTATGGACAATTCTGGTTTGCAAGTGAGAAACAGGTAGTGAAGACTAATGTCAGACTGCACATATGTGCAGGCTGGTGTTTGTATTCAGCTCCTGCCAAAGCAGAAATATTCCAGGTTCAGCATGACAGGGGTTAGGATAATTGATTTTTCATCTGTATTTATATGTGTTTACTCTTTATCCTCAAACAATTGATCTTTTACACGGGTAAAAATTTGCTGTAACGAATGGCTCTCTGTAATATGCAGAAAAATTTACTTTTTACAACTATAAGATTCTTAGAACTTTGTAGTTAAATAACTCCTGTAATGCGCAGGAATATTGCCTATAGTCGTAGGTAGATCTTTCAATTTCCTGTAATATGCAGGAATTTTCCTACAATTGTAGGTAGAATTTGTGAGTTTCCTGTAATGTGCAGGAATTGTTCCTGCTGTTATAGGTAGATTGTATGATTCGTGCCACATGTATACTGTCATTATTTGTCTGATAGTATTGTTGCATAGTAATTTAAATTTAATAATTTGTCTTAGTTTAAACAATGTGTAATGTATAGTTTTTACATTGCGGTATAAGTCATAAGGTACTTGACTTAAGGTATTTGACTCTGCATGACAAATTGGTACATTTATGACAATTTCAGAATGTCTTCCAAAGGACCCCCTTCCAAACGACGAAAGACTGTTAGGTCTGACACTCCATCAAATGTACCAATGCCGGACTTAGAAGCTATGGTAGCGGCCATTGTGCCTGCTGTAACCCAAGGGGTTTTGGCCACGTTAAAGACCATGGGAATTGTAAAGGAGCCCGAAAGCGCCCCCCAACCAGGCCCATCCACAGCAAACATACCACCAGTTTCAAATGAGCCATTACTGGTACCTTCACTCACTGAGGGCAGTGTTGAAGGTACTGTTGCATGCACAATACATAAAACAACCGCCCCTGGTACTCCTGTTGACAAGCCTTCGTCATCAGCCTTTTCCCCCCAATTGATTTGGGAATTGATCCAAAAATTAAAGGTAAAATTTGGGCTAATGACTATGTGGAATTTTATTCTCTACTGCCAAATCAAAAGAAAGAAAGGTTAGAATTGGTAGAAAATAAAGACGGCCTTTTAATGTACCAGAAAACATCTACAGGCTCAATATTGACATTCGATCGGTGGCTCCAAGCATTTCACATTTTTGTAGCCATATACACTCAAAAATTTCCGGATCAAACTTCAAATTTAATGAAATATGCAAGTACAATAAACAAATTATGCAAAAGGGCTGGTGACGAAGCAGCTTTGTACTACGATGTCAATTTTCGCACTTGGCGGGAAAGCCAACCCCATCTTTTGCCATGGGAAGATGTTAATATTGACTTGTATAATGAAGCATTAAGCATGGGCTTAGAAAAAAAGGTTAAAGCTAGTGTGTCTGTTAGAATCCCCAAAACCTCAGTAGGAAAATATTGTTTTCGCTTCAACAATTCAAGCGGGTGCAACAGAACCACCTGCACTTTTCCACACAAATGTCAAAAATGTGGAGGACCACACTGTAAACGACAATGCCCTAGGTCACCAGGCTTTGTTGGTCAAAACGCCTTATCAAAAAATGGCAATGTTAAACGCTTTAGCAACCCAAAATCATCATCCAAGCCATAAAAATCAAATAGCTACGCCGATCAAAGTCAGCGCATTGAAACATTGGCTTACCAATTATGACCCATCCATCTCTCAATTTTTAATAAATGGATTTACTTTTGGGTTTAAAATTCCTTATTATGGAAAAAGAACGGCTAGATTTTCCAAGAATTTAAAATCAGCTGAGGAACATATTGACATACTGCAAGAAAAGGTTAAAATAGAGGTTTTGGAAGGTCGTATGGCTGGACCTTTTGATGAATCCCCCTTTTCCAATCTTCAAATTAGTCCCATGGGTGTGGTTCCAAAAAAATCCCCAGGAGAATATCGCTTAATTCAACATTTATCCTTTCCAGAGGGAGAATCTATTAATGATGGGATCCCACAAGAATTTTGTTCAGTGCATTATCAAACTATTGATAATGCAGTTGCATTGATAAAAAGGTTAGGACCTGGAGCACTTATGTCAAAAACTGACCTCGAAAATGCTTATCGACAAATTCCTATTTCGCCAGTAGATTTTGAACTATTCGGTATTTGCATTAATGACCGCATATATCATGAAAAGGTGTTACCACAAGGTTTAAGCTTCTCATGTGCATTATTTGAAATTATAAGCACCTCTCTACATTGGCTTGCTGAGAATGAGTTGGGAATACCAGGTTGTGCCCATATTTTGGATGATTTTCTTTTTGTAGGACCTCCCAATTATGAAATTTGTTTATCTCACCTAAATAGCTTTTTATCTATGGCAAAAGACATTGGCTTTCCTATCAAGGAAAACAAAACAGTTTTACCATGTACAACAATCACTTTTGTTGGCATCGAAGTTGACTCAATATTAATGGAAAAACGATTATCACTTGACAAGTTGCAAAAATTACAAGAATTGTTGAAGACTTTTTGTTGTAAAAAGAAAGCTACTTTACAAGAACTTCAATCACTTATTGGACTATTGAATTTTGCTTGCTCTGTTATCACACCAGGCAGAGCTTTTTTTGCGCCGTTTGATTGATCTTACAATTGGCTTAAAAGCTCCTCATCATAAAAAACGTTTAAATAATGAAGCTAGAGCAGATTTGGCCGCCTGGTCGACATTTATTCAACAATTTAATGGTAAATCAATGTTCTTGTCAGATCGATGGAACACGTCAGTAAATCTTGATTTATATACTGATTCTAGTAATACAGGTTTTGGAGGATATATGGGCAATGCATGGTTTGCAGGTGAATGGCCTTCAACATGGCAACAATTTCATATCACTATTAAAGAACTTTTTCCTATAGTATGTGCTTTTGAATTTTGGGCTGAAAAATTAAGCAATAAGTGTATTGTTTTTCATTGCGACAATTTAGCAGCAGTATGTGTTATAAACAAACAAACTTCAAAAGAAAAATCTTTAATGGCCCTTATAAGACGCCTTGTTATCCAAGCTCTAAAATATAGTATTCTATTTAAAGCTGAGCATGTGCCAGGATTTAAAAATCAATTATCTGACTGGCTTTCTCGTCAACAGATACAACAGTTTCTCAAGAACTTTCCTCACAAGCAACCGGAGAGATTTCATATCCCACAGAACAGCTTCAGTCTTTGAAATCTTTATCATTAACTTTAGCCAACAAATCGTTGTCACCGAATACTCAGGCCGTTTATGAGA
Source organism: Fragum whitleyi (assembly GCA_948146395.1). Lineage (NCBI taxonomy): Eukaryota > Metazoa > Mollusca > Bivalvia > Cardiida > Cardiidae > Fragum > Fragum whitleyi. The sequence goes on from OX411556.1 coordinate 39,418,278, forward strand.
GGGCTCGATTGCATTTTTTGTAATTTTGTTCAAACTAACTATGGGATTGTACAGCCCTTTCCTGCATCTGTTTCTCAGGTCATGTTATATATTGCATATTGTTATGAAAAAGGTATGGCAGCATCAACAGTCCTAACATACATATCAGCCGTTAGTTTTTACCACAAGATAGCTGATCTGCAGGATCCTACACAAAAATTTATTGTAAAGAAATGCCTACAAGGCTTTGCAAAGGATCGGTCACGTTCAGATAAACGACAGCCCATTACTCTTGACCGACTTAAATTACTAGTACAATCACTGTCATATACAATACCTTCTCACTTTATTCGCACAATGGTTAAAGCTATGTATCTGCTTGCATTTCACGCACTTCTTCGGGTTGGGGAATTCACTTGTAGAACATCCACGAATGCAACTTCTATTATAGGTATCCAGGATGTAAAATTTAAGTTCAATAATCCCAATAGGTTACTTGCTGGTCTAGAAATCATGTTAACTGGATACAAACACAGCCAGGGTAATTCTACCACATTACTTCTTCAACCTCATATGGATAGCTTTTTATGTCCTGTTCAAGCTTTATGGGACTACATATCTCTTCGGGGTAAAGCACATGGGCCTCTGTTTATTTTTATGGATGGAAATGGCGTTACAAGGTCATTTTTTACTCAGCAGTTGCAATTGTCACTTCAATGGGCAGGCTTAGACACTAAAGTCTTTAAAAGCCATAGCTAACGTATAGGATGTGCTACTACTGCCGCTTCTCAAGGCATTTCCGATGATGTTATAACACAGATGGGTAGATGGAAAAGTAATGCAATTAAAACCTATGTTAGGCTCCCAGTTTTAAAACTCAGTTGACTGTTGATGTTGCCATTTCTATTTTGTTGTGTCATGGGGCAGGGACCTCTGGCATTATATCTGTATATACTGTAAATTTATGTGCTATTGGTTATTATGTACTAGATACATGATTTAGAGTATATTGTTTGTGCTAGTCAAAACCAGGTATAATCCTATTTAATTCCACTATCATCTATGTTTGCAAGTGTTGTCATGGGGTTAGGGACCTCTGACATATTATTCCTGGGTATGATTGTACATGGTACTCAATTATTATATGTTTGTATTATGTACTTTGATTTTCAGCTTTTGATATTACAAATTTTGTAACAAATAATTTTGGATCAGACATGGTGAAAACCCATATGTTGTGTAAATCATTTGGTCTGACAGTACCGAATAAACTGTCAGACCAAATAAAAATTTTGTCATGGATTGTCATACATATGACATCTTTACAAAGTCATTTGGACAATAGCATCATTAAACACTACATATGCTAGTTTTCGCCATGACTGCCAGCCAGACAATAGTCTATGTCTCTACAATAACAATATTATAGATATTCTGTGATACACATTAGTCTTTTTTTTACTACAATACATAACAATCTCTGCAATCACTTTGAAATAATTATTTTATGTAGTCTAGATCTTATTTCATTTGGGTGCCAAAATATATATTTTGACATAACTTCATAAACAGACAGTCAAAAAGAGACAATTTTCTCTTTAATTCCCTACCATGTGTAGGAGCAGGCAATTTCAAGTAATATTTTGAAGACAGTCTATTTGTTCAATCGGGATATTTTCCCATTTAGAATCAAATATATAAAGGAATTTGTTGTATATTTGTTTCTATTGCTTGTATATCAATTCGTCTGAATGTTCAAACACACCCGCAAAAGGGAATGTCTAATTTGCAATACATAGCATAAAAGAATATACATTACATTGAAAAACCTTCAGTTTGTTGACTTTGTAATTGTTTATCTTTGAGGTAAATGTCCTCCTGATACACAAATGCAATTATGTAATTTTTACAAAATTATCTGTATTGTTGTACACTTTCTCATAGGTAATTGATATGGTATAAGCATTGTCATGAGATTAGGGTTCTCTGGCATTGTTATACTTTACAATATTGAATTAGATTTTCACACTCTCTTAATTGGATGGGGGTCATTACCTAAGAGCGACAATTGTTTATTAATTGGTGGAATGTTGTTGCTCTTCGGTAATGTGTGGCATAAAATAAGGTCCCCATCTTTGATTTAGGCATGATAACAACTTATCAAAGATTTGTTTAATGTATATATATTGGATATATATAGACTCCGTCATTTATATTATTAAATGGCCGTTTCAATGTCTTTCATTGTTTTTAATCTCTCCTTATACCCTAAATCAAACGAGCAATTGGGAGTGTGAAAATGATTGATTCAATGCAGGGCGAACATAAATGCATTTTAATAGTCCTATTAAAACAGTTTATGTGAACCGCATGTAGTTAAGGAAGGCAAATGTGATAATCAATTTTAAAGAGGCGTATTGGGTTAACTCTCTTGGTGTATTATCGGATTTTACAAAGCAGAAGAATTATTTCCCTTTGATAAATCCGCTAGGTGGCGCCTCAGACCTAAAAATAAAAACAAAGCGAAGACCCACCCACCGTCCCCTTCGCCACAGCTGTTAAAATACTTTGTTAATAAACAAACATTACAAATTGATTTGTTCTTCTTTAACAAGCTCATTTGCCTCTTCTTCTTAGCATGTATGTCGTTGTTTTGAGGGGCATAAAATAAGGTCCCCATCTTTGATTTAGGTATGATAACAACTTATCAAAGATTTGTTTAATGTATATATATTGGATATATATAGACTCCGTCATTTATATTATTAAATGGCCGTTTCAATGTCTTTCATTGTTTTTAATCTCTCCTTATACCCTAAATCAAACGAGCAATTGGGAGTGTGAAAATGATTGATTCAATGCAGGGCGAACATAAAACAATATTTATTCTATCAAAAACTGTTCTGAGATAAACAATTCTCGTTTTAATATGTTCTTTTATCAAAAGAATGTGAATTACCCAATAATTCACCAGGAATTGAGAAAAAAGATCTTTTCCTTATTCAAGGTTTGTCTTTTTCTAACGATTGCATCTCAAAGAAACGATACTTACGTGGAAGACATTGTCCGCCTGGTAGATGTAACCATGGAAACCTCGTGTCGTAAAACCCGTCTTCGCATGTGCATGTGTTGTTAATACAAACAGCACCCTCGTTTGAACAGTTATCTGTGATTGAACATGCTGCTCCTAGTGGAACCTCTAAAAATGTAAAGTGTAATTTACATTTGAGGTATTTTAATTACATTTAATTATAAAGTTATATGCGTCAGTAATCAAACATGTTGTCTCTAGTGGTACCTCTTGTAGCCCTGTAACTTTTGCAGTTAGCTGTGATTATATAAGTTTCTAGTGGTATCTCTAAAACTTCAAAGTGTTATTGAAAATGATGGTACTGTAATGTGTACAGTAAATATGTGATCAAACATGCTGCCTCTAAAGATACCTCTATAAATGTAAAGTGTTACCTCTATAAATGTAAAGTGTTGTAGAAGCTTGCAGTACTATAATTTGTGCAGTTATTTGTGAAAAAAATGCTTCCCCAAGTGGTACTTCAAAAGTTGTATTTGTTTTTCATATAGTCCTGTAATTGTACAGTTATACATGATCGAACACATTTCTTCCCTTTTTGGTACCTATTTAATTGTAAAATTTTATTTCTCATACTTATCTCCGTTGAGTGTAAGTTATCTGTGATGAAAAAATAGTGTAACTATCGTGCCTACATAAAGTGTTATTGAATTATATATACTTCACCAAGTGGTAAATCTTTAATAACTTCGTAACTTTTAAATATCATTGATACATATATGACCTACAGTCCAGTATTTTGTACCGTCGAGTGTGATAAGTGCTAGTCTTGCCCTACCGGTACATTTAAATTCTAACAAAAAATACATTACATAAAGACATTGCATTGATTTTATGTATATCTCTACAATTTGAATCATCTTATGAAACATAAAGGGTTAGACAATCAGAAATCATTTACAATAGGTTGCTTTGATACATATATAAAACTATCAATAGTATAACGAATAGATATACCGAATTGGCATTTTCCTGTCTTCTTAGAATAAACAAGGGTTTCATCTTTACAACCACACTTGCTGGTAGTAATATCACAAGCCCCGCCCTCATAATCACAGGAAGAAAAAAGGAGAATACAAGATTCCCCGTAACCAGTGGACCCTGCTGAACTGACCAATAGAACCTGAAAAAGTATTACTGATGTATCTCTGGCCACGCCCATTGACCTCTGACATGACAGAATGCATCAGGGTCAGAGATTATAATTTCTTTATTTATTCATTTATTTTTTGCTTAACTGAGAATTATCTCAAATTAAAGTTTCAAGAAAAAAAACTTAATACAAATAAGTTATTTATAACAAATTATTAATATCATCTTTCATGGTAATATTATTATCTTTCATGGTAATATATCTGGTAATATAATACAAAAGAATTAATACTTAAATCTCTAGATGAAATTTGAGAAAAAATCTGGTTGGCTTGAGAAAAGTTGATAAATTCGGGTCCTGATATTAACTTTATTTTCCAGCAAGATATATGACCGTGGACATGAAACAAAAGCAGGCCGTTTTGGGATGACATAAACAAGGTACTTATGCTTATTCAAGCTTTAGATACGTCATTTAAGTCGCCAACCCGAAAATATTTGAAACGAAATGACGGTTGTCAACACTGAATTCTAGCTAAATAATTAATTCATTAAATAAAGGAAAATATTAAAGTATAAAATACATCTTAAAATTTACTCTCATCACACTCAAAACATTCTAAATCAACCACTAGCAGCGCTCCATTCAGAGAATATCCGTATGTTTCAAAAAATCGGCCAAAACGCTCCATACAGTTTAAAACATCGTGAAATTGACGAGATGAATTATGATAGAATGGTTTAATGAAATATGCATACATGTTCTATGAACAACTTTTTATGTCTTTCCGAACCAATCAGATGCTTACAAAATCAAAAGTCAGTGAAATTTTTATCCTTAATTTAGTTGTCGGTCTAGAAATTTTTGTGGTTTTTGGAACGTTTTCGACTGTATTGAGTGAGTGTTTGGAATGAATTAATGGAGCGTTTAGTGGTCAAATAAGAATGTTTTTGGTCGGAGTTAGAGTCAATTTCATGATGTTACTAACTGTAGCTTCGTTCAAGTGGCTTAAAATACTCCATGGTTTTAATTGATTGGCGTCTGATGGAACAGTGAAGAGAAACACATCTCTTTGTAAAGTCAAACGCATTTATTTGTTGTCAAAGGGGGGTCAGACCTTCGTGCATTTCGTAGACGATATGGGCGATGTTCTATTACCTTCCTTTGTTATCTTTCAAATTCTGCTTTTCGCTCTAATTGATGTAATTCCGAAGTCATTCCAAGTTCATTCAATTTCTGAACTTATAAACTAAAGCAAAATACACTTTTGGTTGATACAGCTTGTGAGAGATATTTTATGGCATTACTTTTCTAAATGAGCAAGAAATAAACATGAAATGGTCTAGCCAACGAACATTCTTAGGAAAAGTACAATTAGAGCATTCATTTCACCAGGCATAATAATAAACTTTTTCATTTCGATTCTTCGCAATGAACGACTACGTTACATGCATAACACAACCCCCTCATACTATTTACGAAGGGTGTATATATATATATATATATATATATATATATATATATATATATATATATATATATATATATATATATATATATATATATATATATATATATATGGTGTGCCAAATCCGGAGTGCCCCAGTGTATTCTTCTGCCACGTACTGTTTTTCTGTGATTTTTCCACATTCAAAATAAACGAGGCATCAAAAATCCTTGACTTTTTAACTTTGACAAACAACTACAAATACAAAAGGCCTAACAAATTAAAATGAAGCATATTAGCTGTCGAGACAACTGGTTGTTTCCACGTCCAAACACATCATCACAATAATGGAGGCGTATTCATCTGTATATAAAACAGTAACCTAAATATGATACAATGATATATTTGACTGGAAAGTTTGTTTGTCGAGATGCTGAGCATAAAGCCTTTCTGTTATGAAAAATTGTCTCCTAAGGTTTTATTAATTTCGGCATTTAGGGATTAGTTGAACAACTAACAATATGTGTTTGGGTGGATTTTTTTTCTTCAGAAATAAATAAATCTATATTCCCAGAACAACAACGCCTTCACTCGTTCAAAATTGTACAGGACTTGCAGCACTTTGATTTTACTATTTATGCCCTACTCTTCAATTAATTTAACCTGAATTTACGAGCCGAGTTTTCTCAGTCGGTAACTTATTGGGTTGTCAAGGCTTGGGTCGCTAGTCTGAACCCCGGTTTGATCAACTTTCATCCGACATTTGAACTTAAATCATTATGAAACGAGGTATTTTTGTGCCAACAATGTGCGAATAATAAGTAGTGTGCAAGGGATGATGGGCCTGTGGCTCGGATAAAATTGTTATACTGGTGGGTCAGGCGACAAGAAACCATATGTAGGCACAACAGCCGCGCAGATATAACTGAAATAATTGTGAAAGCGGCGTTAAACCCCATACAAACAAACAAAACAAACCAACTTCACGACGTCCACGCCTAATGCAAGTTCTGTAATTTTCAAAAAATGCATTCTGGTCTTAATTCGAAGAGAGTCGAAGACAACTTTTAAAAGTTGCTACAGCTTGCAAAGAAACCATCTTTTGTCGTTGCAAAACAATGGCAACAAAAAATATTGCCTGTTCAAAGCAATGGCTTCATTTTCCATATTATTTTTCTCGTGTGTAAAGTTATTTAATTACGGCGTGCAACTCCGTACTGAAAAGGGAGGGCATAAGGCAGTCTAAAATTCTGACATCCGGTTATTTATATAATGAGGTCACTTTTAACTTGAAACCTTGTAATTTAGGGAATTTGAAAATGAATTACTCACAAAATATAGGAGGAAACTATTCCTAACACAATCCATGCTGTAACATTATCATAGTAAATGAAACTGGCCTCCAAGGAGCACTCGTAAAACCCTTTATTCTCGGTTGCTGAAACGATACATTAACTGCTCTCAGTTAAATGTAAACACGTTAAACGAAAAGGGCCTTCCAGCACTGCGATCAAAGTGTCAAAACGGTGCAAACTATTTACAATTTTACCCTGCTTTGCTCGCAAGTGCAAGTGCAAAGCGGGATATAAATGGCAAACAGAATGTACAGTTTTGTTACCACGAATGCAGGGCTTGTAATTATGTAAATTAATAATAAAGGATTGTTTTTGAAAGAGATTAACGATTTCCTAGTCATATCGTAATACAGTTAAGAACATCGTGAAATTGACAAGTTGATTGATTTTTGAATGATTTTGGAATGAAATTGAATGACTGTGGGGAGCGCGTTTTGAGTGAATTTAATGGGAGGAAATCCAATATCGCAAATTTTGTTCAGGATGAACAAAATAAGAGATATTATTGTCAAATCTCAATTATCGTGCATACCTCTATTATCGTGCATGACCCAAAAGGAGCCTAACAGAGCTTGATTGAAGTTTTTTCATAGGATGATTTGCTATGGTACCCTTTTAATGTTGATGTGAGAAAAACTTAAACCATATAGCACACAATACCTAAAATCGGACAAAATGCAACATTTTGGATATGGAACTATTTTTTTCAAAGTTTCTATGCGTAGGCTAGTTTAAACCTTGTATAAGAAAATAAAGACCCAGATTTTACTCAAATAACTAATAATGTGGAATAATCAAATTTAAGCAGAGGTTGGTGACCCTAAAAGATAAAGTTTGAATTTTGCTTCTTTTTTGTTGCGAGGGAGTTTTCTTTCAGATGCATGATAACTGAGGAGGCAATCCAAAATTTTTGAAAGGTCAACAGGCAGTTATTTTAGGTGATATTAATGATGATATAATCATCAGAATTGAACCAATTTTTTTAAGCCAGGTTAATGAAATATTGATTAATAGAAAATTAATATTAAATGGTGTGAAAACCTGACTTTCCAAGTACAGGGAGGGTTGAAAGGCTTACATGCATGATAATTGAGGTGATAATTACCTCCCTTTTAAACATTATGCAGATATGTTTTATAGATAAATTCCTATTTCTTCAAAATCTAATCAGACCCTTACAATTTCAATAAATTCAGTGAAATCCCGATTTTTTATCCCCGTTTTTTATTTTGAACAAAGTTGCTTTTATGTGTTTTTCAGTGAGTTTGGAGCGTTTTTGAATGATTTGAGTGAGTGTTTGGAATGAATGAATGGAGTGCTGAGTGCGAGAATGAGAATGTTTTTGATTGAGATGAATGTCAATTTCACAATGTAATTAACTGTAGCTGGAACACCTAACAATGGCTTCCTGCTTTTTCTCGGACAAGTACTTCCATTACATCATTTTCTAGCAGCAAACTTCCATCTCACAAAGATATATACTATTATCTACCCAAGGGTTTGAGACATATGTCGGAAAGGATATGTGTCACCGCCGGGGGTCTTATCCATGAGGCACCATGAGTGAAGATTGTGAGTCTTATTCGCTACAAAATTCGCTATGAACGCGGGTTGAAAAAAGAGAACAGAGAATAAACGGAGTGATTTTAATGGAATTGTGGGGATGTTTTGAACTATTTCGCAGCATTTTTTACACGTTCAGAGCGGTTGAGCGACTGAATGGATGTTCGAAATGTGAGAAAAACAACAATCGAACAGATGCAAGCCTTAGAATTTTAACATGTGTTTCAAATTGAATTGGCTGGGAATACAACGTAAATAGCTCGTAAACTTCTGAGGGGCACGCCATTTTCTAGGTTAAAACCAAAATACTTCTCCGTCTACATAAAGTCTTGAAATTATTAATCAGGAATAAGCCATATCAATGCGACAGTGAACAGTGAATACAAAAATAGTTAACGCTTAAGAAGAACGCTGTTTATTTTTATAGGGTCATTAAAATTAAAAGAAAAAAATAAGAATAAAAAAAGTTATTTAATTAGATTTTACTACACTTTCTTCCTTTTAACTGTTTTAGACACGGTTACATAATTTCTTCTGAGAGAGGTCAAATCATTCCCCACTTGGCGAGCAAAAAATGAAAAAAGGTGTGTTTGTTTAAACACGAATGCCCCCGAAGCTTCCTTTTTTTTCGGAACAGTCGTTTGATACATGAATATGGAAATCCAAAATTCAAATCTTTTGGTTCTAAAACTGCTGCTTCATACAATCAAAAGATATAACTAATTTAAAAGTTTTTTTGTGTCATCCATGAGTGACCTCCACTAAATGACCTTGACCTTGATCAATTACAGGTCTTGTCATGAGTAATTCACATGTGAAATATCATGGCTCTTTGACTTAACATTCCAAAGTTATGGCAAAATTTAGTTTTAATTTTACAAAATTTGACATTGTCCCAAGCATTCACCATGAGGAATATGAAGGCTATATCACTAACTAATTAAAAGTTATGACCAATTTTGAAGATATTATGTTGAAAAATAATGACTTTAAAATGACCTTAACTTCGACATGACCTTGAGCTTGGTATCAGCGGGAAGGTCTTGGCACTTGTAATGCACGAGTGAAATATGAATGCTCTATCACTTACCAATCAAAAGTTATGGTCAATGTTAGAGTTTTTGTGTTGAAAAATAGTGACATTGGAAAAATAACCTTGACGGAGGCAGACGACCTTGACTTTAGTTTTCATAGAAATGTCTTGTCACAAGTATTGCACAAGTGAAATATCTAGGCTCTATCACTTACCAATCCAAAGTTACGGCCAATGTTAAAGTTTTTATTTTATCATAAACTTGACCTTCAAAAATGACATTAACCTTGACATATGACCTTGATCTTCGTATCAACAAAAAGCCGTTGTCCCAAGCAAATATCTTGTGAAATATCAAGGCACGATCACATACCATTTTAAAGTTATGGCCAATGTTAAAGTTTTACTTCGGACAAACAGAGTAACAGACAGGCTAAAAACAATATCCCCCTCATCTATCGAAGCGAGAGCATAAAAATCAGCTGTAGTTACGGTATTTTGCTCACGCACCGGTCGAATGATTTTTTTACTTTTTACGCTTTTCAAACATTATAACTATATTTTACCGAAATTTAAGATCACGATAAAAAGTTAAAGACTTGTCATGCGAGAAATTTCTAATGCCTCCCTTTATTTACTCGGATCGTTGGCTCCTTGTCGTTTGCCCCTTGACCCTTGACCTCCGCAACGACACTCAGATATTAAAAGATTATAAATATATAGGTAAAACATCTTGTTTAGAGACATGAAACGGAAATGAAATCGGTGGTGGGCGGTCTAAAAAGCTGTAACAACAGCTTAAAAAAATCTTTTGCTTCTACGTTTAAGTCGCCCTGCCACGAAATCATTTGAATCGGAATGACGGCAAATGGCGAAGTTCAACATTTTTCCCATTTTCAATGAGTGTTTGTTTTAGCCAATAGAATTTTCTACTGACATCAGCGATCTGTTAATCGGCCCAATTATTAATAGGAAAGCGATTGTTCCCCTTGTCAATCCAAGAAGTCGGTTGATGTCTCAAATCACTCATTTATCCGGACTTGCATTAGTTGACCTCTGTCGTTTTCTACCATTTTTCCATGTATCTTTTCTTAAATCAAGCTGTAGTTACGTCGTATATGTCCCTATCTTAGTTTTTAAACTTTTTCAAGAGTTATTTCCAAGACCATATGTACCAAAGTTTGGAAGGCAATAACGTTTTACACGTAATAAATGTGACCCGTTGAGCGAAAAAGGGACCAACTGGGAACTCTTTAAAATAAATATTTAAAAAAGAGATTGTGTCCAAGATATGTCAACCAGAGGTCTAATTAAAAAAATTATTTCACTGAAAGGTGGATTGATCATTCTCGTTTCAGAAAATAAGCAAAGTGCGAGAAGTTTCGACCCTAGTCAGTCTGCGCATTCCGCACAGTCTGACTAGGGTCGATGCTGTTGTGACTTTGGACGATAACAAAATACACAAAGCGTGTTTCCATTATGAAATCTATTCCAAAAGTGAGTGCGCGAGGGACGCTGATCAATTACATTTTAGGCATGCGCATTTACATACATACATGTACATTACAATATACTACATTTCCCTTCTTTTAAGAAAATTGGTGTTAAACAATTTTAAAACCATGTTAATGTTGAAATCAAGTTAAAGTCTCTTGTCTCTGAAATAAAACATGTTATACGGTAAAGTGTATTATTCAATTACATGCTTAATTAACATCAAAAAAAGTATGCCTAAATTCATTCATGAATCCTGTCAACTCAATTTGATTTGTTTACTTTATTTTGTCCACTCTGCACTGTTGTAGCGCTGATTATTTTTCACTACTCTACCAGACCGTGTGATATATGGGTTTTGTGGCAATGGGTCTGGGGCTTTTTGATTTCTCTCAACAATTTGAGGCTCATTTGGGAAACTATTTGATGGGTGTGCCAAAATGTTAAAATCAGCCGGTTTAATGTCAAAGGTGTTTTCATTTGTTTTGATTATGGCGCGACGGTTCCGGCGATACATAGCACCATCCCTAGTCTGTATAGTATATGACCTATTTGGGTGAATTTGCATAACTTTCCCAGGTCTCCAAATTTTTCCAAATTGAACTCTAACTGAGTCATGTAAGTTTAAAGGCTTCAATGGTTTTGATGTTTTGTCATATCCCCGTTTTTGAGTATTTTTCAAATGAATCATTGACTCGCGTAGCTTATTGTTATTTACGAGTTTCGGTTTTAAAGCCTTGTTCGTAATTGGAAGAACGGACTTAGTTCTTCTGTTAAAAAGAAGTTGTGCCGGCGAGTATCCACAGTCGAGGGGTGTATTTCTGTATTCGAGAAAGCTAATGTAAGGATTTTGACCAGTATCTTTTGCTTTTCTCATGAGTTTTTTCGCAATCCCGACACCCTTTTCCGCCATAGAATTTCCTTGAGGATAGAATGGCGATGACGTTGTGTGATTAAAATTCCATTCTTTTGCGAATTCGGCGAATTCTGAACACGAGAATTGAGGTCCGTTATCGCTAACAAGAATATCGCATATTCCGTTGCGTGATAAATGTACCTTCAATTTATGTATTATTGTAGAGGCACGTGTGTCGGGTAAATAATCGACCTCAAAAAATCGACTGTAGTAATCAATGGTAAGCAGATAATCTTTTCCATCCAAATGGAATAAGTCAGTACCAATCTTTTGGTACGGTCTATCTGGAAACTCTGTAGAAACCATTGGTTCCCGCGCGTTTGAATCTCTATGCGTAAGGCAAGTTGGGCATTGCAGTACAAAGTCTGTTATTTGCTTCTGCATGCCAGGCCAAAATATACTATCTTTTGCGCGTTGGACCGTTTTGGTTACACCGAGGTGGCAAGTGTGCACCTTTTTAACCATTTCTTGTCGCAAAGATTTCGGTATGACAATACACTGACCTCGGAAAACCAGGTCATCTTCGACCGCAAGTTCATCACGGTGATTCCAGAACTCTATGATCAATGGATTGCATTTTGACCTATCCGACGTACATCCTTCAAGTATTGTTTGCTTTAATTTGATCATTTGAGATTCTTTTCTTGTTTCAGACTTTACGATTTCGATACGACGATCCGTAACAAAAAGATGTTGCTTGACAGCATGAACGTGTAAATCAAGACCATCAATCAAATTAGGACAAGTATTCTTAACGGTATGTCGCGATAAGCAATCACTGACGGGTATATCCTTACCAGGCACGTGCTTCACGATGATGTCATATTTCTGCATCTGAAGCAACATTCGTTGTAACCGTGGTGGGGCTGCTGTCAACGGCTTTTTCATGATAGACGAAATCGGCTTATGGTCACAATGGCATATAACCGGTCTACCATATGTAAATTGGTGGAATCGCTTTAGTCCAAAAAGTATTCCTAAAAGCTCTTTTTCTATCTGAGCGTACAAAATTTCGCTTTTTGTCAAGCTTTTCGACGCGAATGCAATCGGCTTTCCATCCTGTTTAAGACAACAACCAAGCCCGCTTTGGCTCGCGTCAGTCTCGAGGACAAGTTCTTTACTAGGGTCGTAATACCCTAAAACCGGCGAATTAGTAATCACGTTTTTAATTTGTTGGAATGCCCGGGTCTGCGGTTCATCCCAGTGAAATTCCATTTCCTTTTTTAGAAGGCTCCGAAGGGGAGCTGTCAATTCTGACAAGTTTGGAGCGAATTTCTGCATGTAGTTAACCATGCCCAGGAATGTCTCTAATTTGGCACGGCTGTCCGGGATTTCGAGCTGCGTAATAGCCTCGACCTTAGCTGGATCAGGCTTAAGCCCTTTGTCTGTGATCACGTGACCGAAAAATGGAACCTCTGTGACAGCAATGATACACTTATCTGGGTTAAATTTTATACCCTTTTCTCGTGCGCGCCGTAATGCATTCTGCAAATTTTCGTCGTGCTCTGCTCGCGTGCGACCGAAAATGAGAATATCGTCTACTAGTGCCTTAATTCCTGGTAACCCTTCAAAAATTTCATTGACCTTGCGAATGAATATGTCACCACTTGATTTTATACCAAACGGTAGTCTCAAATAACGGTACCTACAGAATGGGGTTGCAAATGTCGTAAGCATCGAGGAGTCTCTATCGAGTTTAATACTCCAGTAAGCATGCGTTATATCTAAAATACTGAAGCATGTTGCACCAGCCAGCTCAACCGTGGCATCATCTAAAGTAGGCATTGGCATGTGCGGTCTGCGAATAGCCTCATTTAACCCTTTAGGGTCTAAACAAATTCTAAGTTTACCGGTTTTCGGCTTTTCTACAACGACAATCGAATTGACCCAGTCTGTGGGTTCATCAACCTTAACTATGATACCGTCTTTTTCCATTTGGTCAAGTTCGGACTTGATTCGCGATTTTAAAGCTTCTGGAACCCTTCGTGGTGAGCAAACTACCGGAATTGCATCGTCTTTCAAATGTAATCGAGCGGTGCCTGGGATTGAACCTATCCCATTGAATAAATCGTTATACTCGCTCATAACAGATTGCTTGCTCAGGTTCGATCCTGACTGTTGCGAAGAATCTATATGATATGTGAGCTTGATTAGACCTAATTCTATCGATGACTTCATACCTATGATAGCTGGAGCACGGCTATTCACAACATAGAATGAAGTATCGCTTGTTTTTCCTTTATAAAAACAAGGCAAATTGACCTTTCCTACCACCTTAATAGCATCTCCTTAGTATGACGTTAATTTACAATCGGGGGCCTCTAGCGGGGTTTGAACCTTCAACTGTTCAAATGTCTTGCATGAAATAATATTGACTTCACTACCTGTGTCAATTTTCAATCTTACAGGGGTTTTATAGGGACCAAGGGATAGGGTAACAAATGCACGGTCTGTAGAATGTGAAGAAAACTTGCTTACCCTACCATTCTCAATTGTATCAATAAATCCCTGATATGAAAAATATTGATCACAGCCACTGGCACCAAGAGAGTCATTGTCATCGGCTGTGTCTATTTCATGCACAACTTTCGATCGACACATTAACTGAAAATGGTTCAACTTATGGCATTGATAGCACTCTTTCCCGTACGCTGGACAGAGTTTTTGTTCATTTGCGTGTGTTTTCCCGCATTTCCCACAGTGTTTGGTTGTAGTTTTTGACGGCTGCTTTCTCGATCCTTTCCTCACAGAAATTTGTTTGTGGCTCCTTACAGCGTCGACGGCGGAACGATCGGCACTTTCGACCAAGTTCATGGAGGTCATCTGTTGTCTGCAGTACTCGAAGTTTTGAGCGATGTGTATGGCCTTGTCAAGAGTGAGCTTTTCTCCCTCATTTATGAGTTTTTCTCTCACGTTTGCACTATTAGTTCCAAAGACAATTCTATCTCGTATTAGTTCGTCTTCTATACCCCCATATCGACAGTCCCTGGCTCGAAGCCGTAGTCGGGTTACAAATTTATCGATCGAGTCCGATCCTTGAACTTCGTTGTTGAAGCGAAATCGTGCGAATACAGGGTTCAGTTTTGGTTGAACGTGAGCCTGGAAATTATCGTAATATGTCTTGAGGAGCTTAGCTTCTTCTGCATCAAGCGACCACGATTGACATACGTCTCTCCCTTTGTCACCGACCCATATTAACAAATATGCGATCTTTTCTTCCTCCTCCTTCGACTTAAGAGGACCCTTGAAGATAAGTTCTACATGACGTAAAAATTTCTCCCACGTTTCCGGAAGGTTTGAATTGTCCCAGTCCATAACCGGTGGTGAAATTCCCGATAAATCCATGTTTTTTCTTTCACAATGATCGTAAAAGCAGAATGTCCAGAATAATTAATTTTTGGTGAACGAACGTCGTTCACCAGTGTTATATACCATGTCAGGAAAATCCTGTTGGATGTTAATACATTTGAAATAAAGTAGCGCCTCTTAAAATTCAATTTAGTATCTTTCAACATTTTTCTCCGCAAAATCACTTTTTATTTCTTTAATGGCGCGTTTCTAGTTTTCTTTATCAAGTGAAGATAATGAAAATTCGCCTTGAAAAACACAATATGATCTTGCAATGTTTATCAAGGGAATTTTTGATCAGCGTAAGCTTGTCGAAAGTTTAAAGCAAAAACAAAGTTTGCGTCTAAACACCGAAGAGACAGATACTATGTTTTTGACCCAAGCCTTCGCTGGTGCAACTTGTAGTAATTAGCCGGAAATACGTGTTTATCTAGGTCGTGTCCTCTTGAACTTACATTCGGCAATACTCGGGCGATCTCCGACGGCTCCGAGTTAAATGTAGGTTACAGGAATCGGCCGAGTTGAGACGAATGACACATCAAGACACCTTGTGTCATTAGAACGCGGTTTTACATAACTTTTCAACTAGCGACAGTCAGTTAAGAATGATTCGATATGTGTTTTACATGTACCACCTTTCTTGTATCTTTTATTTGAATAGGGGTGAACGTCGCTATTAAGATTTTTCTGTAAAATTGCGTTGTCTGAAGTAGGGCTTATTCCCAGCGAAAACGTTTCGTATTCGTCTATCTCAGAAGCGAATATTGCCGAATACCAAATGCGACAGGCACGGGAGATACTTCATTTGGGCCATTCTATTTTGCATTTTTATGCCCCGTATCGAGAGATCGGGGGCATATTGTTTTACTCATGTCCGTCTGTCTGTCTGTCTATCCGTCTGTCTGTCCGTCCGTCCGTCTGTCCGTCCGTCTGTCCGAAAACTTAACCCGAAAACTTAACCTTTGCCTTTTCTCCAAAAGTATTTGACATACAAAGCTGTACACCAAAGTCAAGGTAATGTGACAAGGTCAAGGTCATGTGACAAGGTCAAGGTCATCTGTCAAGGTCAAACTTTAAAAAAATGCTGTTCCGGGGGCATTCGTGTTTCATTTCAATCTATTAAACCATATCAATTCAAAATTCTATTTGAAAATTAAATAAATGATAGCTAAATATTCAACGCTAGATACCACTCCAATTGACGAGTATATATTGCCGTGGTCAAGGGGGGACCAGATCCGTCATGCACTTGTTTACAATTCGACAGGCGGGTTTAGTTGTTAAATTATTCGGAAAAGTCATTGCGTTTTTTACAGAAATCATAAAAATCTTAATCGATGAATAAAAACTGGTTCCATCCTTTCCAAAATACGTTTAGAATTGGTTAACTACAGTTTAAGAAAAAACTAGCTCCGAGAAGAAAAGTCTAATATCAGCCGCAATACTGTAATAAGATATCTATAGTGAGTGATTTTACAAGCATCCAAACTCTTGAATGTAAACAATAGGTTCTCGTGCAAAAAATAAACCGACGATTGTAAAGATTCTCAAATCTTATTGGGAGGAAAGTCGGCAGGAAAAAAACAGGGTATGAAACTTAAACTATTTGTTCATGCAATTATTACCTCCCTTTAAAAAAATAAACTTCTTAAATAAGATTCTTATTCGCTTTTGACGTGGAAAAATTACGTTACAAAAATAATATTTATAAAGACTGTAAGTATGCAATTCACTATGAAGCAATTATTTAATATAAAAAGTTATACTTTAATTTCTAAACCTTAAACAGAAATTATCTATGAATTATACTAATAAGGCACTAGACCTCCTTTAACCTATACTCGAATCCCAACCCAGGCAGGAATTTTCAACTAGAAGTGAACTGGTAAGAAACCCAGAGGTAGCTCCGCGAGTATCGGTGCTTTACACTGGGCACAATAAAGGACCAAGGAGGTCTTTTCGTAGAAGAGCTAGGGGCGTTTGAACCCGGATCTCCTCGTATCCGCTTCTTTCTCTCTCATGGTCCTTACCATATATGCCTAGAGCACGGGGGGACCTAAATCCTACAAACACACACTTTAACCTATACGACCAGCACGATTAGCTCAGTTGGTAGAGCACCGGACTTCAAAACCATTGAAGTTCGACCGCGTGGGTTCGGTTCCCGGGCTGGTACACTAACAAAAACTACTTGTCTTTCGGATGAGACGTTAAACCGAGGCCCCGTGAGACGGTGCTTTACACCGAGCACGTTAATAAACCATGGCGGATCTCAGCAGTAGATTCGTCATGTATCCTTGCACTATCCCCCGTAACAACTAACCGTCTTCTGGGGGCGTCGCTCATATGGGTATATGCTACGGTAGAGACAATAAATAAACGGAAATACACACTTTAACCTATACCTAAATATTTCTCATCCTGCAGAGTTATAAAATTGAATAACGACATAAGTGTCAACCACGGAAGTGGTTTTGGCTTCAGATATGATCAAAATGAATCTCTCAGGTTATGGTTCAAAATACTATTAATAAGTTAACAAATCATAACTTTAAACAATGAGTACAGTTCAGGACTGACTGATATTCATAGGTGTTTCTTTGGTTGGTACTCAAAGACCTTTTCATCCTCTGAGAAGAAACAAAGATAGATAAAAAAAAAAAGTTAAAACAAATACAACAAATTAACTTGAAATAAGCTTAAACATGATAACAATTACTTTTGTAAAAACAAACACCATTGGATATAGGTTGAAGACAGTTTTAGATAGGATTAAATCGTTCTCTCCATTTATGTTTTATTAATAAATGTACCTATTTCAAGTGTGTAAAAAAAAATTTCACAGAGTAACAACTCATATTCTAACAAATATTTTTCTAACAGGATTTTCCCCATCTTTCCCTTTCTTTGAATTTGCATTGAAATTTCCGAATAACGGAAATTTTGTCAAGACAAATCCTCCCTCCCCCCCTTTTTTTTAAATTATTTTTACATTCATAGCTTCTCTTTTCTAATTGAATTCAATACATAATTCTAGAATGCCATCAGGTTCGTTCACCATCAGTACTTTCAGTGCTTTGATTAACTTCTGACACCATGTTGTGACTTTGGACGATAACAAAATACACAAAGCGTGTTTCCATTATGAAATCTATTCCAAAAGTGAGTGCGCGAGGGACGCTGATCAATTACATTTTAGGCATGCGCATTTACATACATACATGTACATTACAATATACTACAGATGCTTTACGCACTACCCAGATGGTCTCTTTTCGCACGACGGTCCACAAATGTATAGTTGTTGATCATGTCTAATAAAGGTGCGCAGCAATTGGTCCACCTAATAATAGTGTCTTGATTTCCGACAGCTGACGGATGACTGGCGATAGACACAGAGTGATCATAAAAGTCCAAAGTCTAAAGGCACTTGTATTCACGCGGTTGAAGTATAGGGGTGCTAGTGAGAATAGCCCAATCAAGGCCAGCCCGGAGCCGCTGTCATAGCGCAGATGGTAGAGCGTCGGACTGTAAATCTAGAGGTCCTAGATTCGATCCCCGATGGCGGCACTCATTCTTTCCAGCTATTAATAATAATAATAAGTTTATTTAGGTAAAAGAGTACAGAACATATGGCATAGTAAAAGTAGTATTACAAATAATTTTTGCATCGAGGAAAAAAATTTTAAAAAAAGCACCATGTTATGCGCTCCATTACCAAGGATAACACAAAAAAAGAAGAAAACTAGATCCTCTTATTTCCATTGTGGTCCTAGATAATGGAGACATGGCACAGAAAGTCATGTTTACAATTATATATTAGAATATATCACATTAAAGAAAAATCATATTTTTATATCACAGACAATCATATCACATTTAAATGTTATCAATATAAAGATAAATACATTTATCACAGTTATTAATTGGCAGTTAAGACAAACAAGACATGTCTTTAAAACAATCACTTAGTATTTAAGAAAAGGGGATATGAAAATATTAGAAAATATATGAAATTAAATGATTGAGAAAAGTTAAGATAAGTCCAAAAGATATTTTTTCACAGCAGTTTTAAATGAAATAGAGGATTGCATGTCCCTTAGCTGCTGTGGCAGACAGTTCCAAGAAACAATACCCTGGTAAGCAAAAGACTTCTTACCGAAGTTTTTAACCTTTGGGAGAGCAAACCGGCCAGAATCTGAAAAAACTACTTCAGTATCAAAAAATGAAGAAGAAACAGCAGTCACCCTAGACCTTGTAAAACGGCCATGAACTTGACTGATGGGTTTAAAATGTTCGCTTAGATATTCTGGGGGCCACTCCTCTGTGAATGCTATGGACATGACATAGGGTTAACTGCTCAACTCGCCTGTGGACTGGTAACCAATTAAGTAATCTAAATTGCTCGGCTCCTACATGAGACCTGCTGCCCAAGTCCAAGACAAAACGAACTAATTTATTTTGTGTAGTTTGGAGTCTGGTTTTCCAATACTGACTTAAGCTAGGATACCAGAAAGAACATACGTAATCAAAATGACACTGGATGAGGGACATAACCAAAATCTTACGAGTTTGGAGATTAAAGAATTGTTTATTTCGAAACAAGAATTTTAAACGTGCATTAGCCTTTGAAACAAGGGACCTGGCAATTTCATCACAAGTTAAATGTTGATCTAAAATTGCACCAAGATATTTTACTGAATTGGTGGCATGTATACTTATACCATTACATGAAACATTTAAATTACTCTGACCTTTCAATCGGGGCTTAGAACCAAAAAGTATTGACTCCGTTTTGCCTAGATGTAATGAAAGCTTATTATCAACAAGCCATTGACTAACCCTTTCCATTTCCGAAGATAGTATCGACTCTATATCAGTGACATTTTTACTAGAGACAAGGATGCCGGAGTCATCAGCATATAAAAGTAATTTATTTTCTACCACAGCAGACATGTCATTTACATATATCAGAAATAAAAGGGGTCCTAGTATTGATCCCTGTAGAACCCCACATGATATAAAACCCTGACTGGAGTGTACACTGGAAACTTCTACGACTTGATTCCTGTCAGAGAAATAGGATTTAAACCATCTAATGGCCTCTGATGTGAGTCCAATACATTCAAGTTTCATCAATAAAATATCATGATTGACTGTATCAAATGCCTTTTGTAAATCAAGTCAAACCATCCCAACCATATTACCTTGGTCCATATTAAATCTGATTTGTCTTCCACCAATGGATTGATAATCGTAGACTTATGTGGGATAGCAGTTGCACGCTAGGAAAGAAATTTTATGGTAGTACTAAATGTGAGAAATACCAGGAATCCATTGATAGATGATCCAGCCGCGATATACCTGAAAGAATGTTGAAAACGGCGTTAAACCCCATCCATCCAAACAAACAAGATTAACTCGGATGTTTGACGAATAATACACAATTTTTTTGGAAAAAAGTGTCCAAATTACACCAATAAATGACAATTTTTGAAAGCATTTCCGTTTCAGGTATCAGGTTGTTTAAGAAAAGTTCTTTTCCCCCACGATTAAAAATTGTAAGAATTACAGGTAGCTCACCCATTAATTTTGAAATCAAGGTTATCCTGGAATTTAGGCATTTTTTTTTTCGTTTTTCTCAATACCTTTCGGAACAAGATGAGTGTAAATATCTCCACTAATAGATTTCTTATTGCATTCTCACTACTTACTGTTAAAGATACATTTTTTTTCTTTTTCAACAAAAGCCTTCGCGGCCTGCGAAGTTCTTTCAAGTGAACACTCGATGGGGCAAGACCATCCAGGCATTAGCATAGAATACCATTTTTGTGTTTATGAGCAAGTAAATTGCTTTCATAACTACGTTTTAGACCCGAGCTTTATACCCAAAATTTGTAATAGTACCTGGTTAGCACTTTAAATTGTTTTTTGTTAAAATATCGCAAATTTTATCCAACCATGTAGTTGGTTATTCTGCATTAAAATGACTGTTTTCCATAATGTTTTGGCTTTACCGGTATAGCTACTGTTGATTAATGATGCCTAACTGCTTGTGCTGATTAAAGCTCCATTTTCACTGGACTTGTATGAACTGCTTTGTGTTGGCAAATGAAACACCCTTAAAAATGGGACAAAAACACTTTTCATGAACCTAAACCAACTTTTTCACTTTCTATTTTAACAAAATACAATAGTTATAAATAGAAGTAAATTCCACTAGTTAATTAGAAAGTCGTGATTAAGAATCATTTTTGATATTAGAATATGCGTAATACAGATGCTCAGCGTTGGTTAGATCGGTTTTTACTCAGATATAAGATAATGTTTTATTTCTCATCATCAAAGACTATTCGGGCGTTTAATTAAGTTCTTAATGTAAGTATATAAAGAACGACGATGAATGGGAAAAGATTTAGATGCACTCAAATTATCTAGACCATATTCATTGGACACACATCCTACACTATTATGATACGCAGTGTTGGCAAAAACACTTTTGTATCATATCGTATCAGCCTATCAGTACACTCTAAACTCAAGTTCAAAGTCTTTGTCCAATATATCGAATTATTGTAGCTGACAACAATCGCTTACCAACAATAAAACAATGTTACAAAACAATAAAAGAAAGGAAATAAATAAAATGTGGCTGGAGTTTCTGACTCAAACAAATTGTCTCATTGGTCAATAGCCTGGTATCATGTCAGGAGTCAGCACAAAACAGTAAGATTTACGTATTCAGTGACTCTTACAACTAATTTTCGTCGAGGAATGGTACATAATACAAGATTTCTATAATCGACAGTTTTTATTGACACAACGGCGTGCGCCAAGGTCATGTAATCTGACAAGGCCAATACATGTACTTGTGAAATAAATTGTTCATGTATCATTTCGAAGTCGCCCCCGAAAAAAGGCTTAATAGGGGCGTTTTTATGTAAAAGAACATAGTTCTGTCTTTTATAGTATACATTATTTATTTTAAAACGGTAAAACCCACTGTTTTATGTAAGTATTCAAATTAAAGACTACACAAGCTGTGTGTCCACATATAGGATGCGGCGTAAAAAGAATTATGATTAAGAAATACATGCATACTCTTAATTCAAGGAAAAAAATAGCCTTTTGTACTCGAAGATAAACATATTGGTGTTTGACGTACTAGTAAAACCATTTTCTCCTTCTCTTGAAGTAAAATCCTACTTAGTCAACCAAAGATTTAAGGTACAAATAAAATATTCTCTTCCAACTAAGGAGAAAAATTCACCCTACCAAGACTTAAGGCAGCAATAAAGATAAACCACCATTTCTAGAATCCAGAAATGTAAACCTTTGACAGTTTTGTCATGTCCAAGTCGCTAATGAAGATATATATTGACAGGCCATTCACAGGTTACAAAACTGCAATAAAGGATAGTAACTGTCAAATAGCTCACTGATGGTCCCGCTCAAAATCTATCATATCGATATGTTTATTAATTAATGACCACTTTTTGCATTACTTTATCCTTCCCTTTAATTATTAACTAATCTTCCATTATATTAATCTTTAGATCTGTATTATTTTACTTTTTTAGAAATACTATCTTTTAAAAAATGTATGTAAGCATATTCTCCTAAGACGAAGAAACTTGTGTTCAATATGAGCCCATATTCATATTTTCTCTTTAGGTTTGTTTGCGATTCCCTCTTATGAATTCCGACGAATGCTTTGGAAGGGTTGAGATTGATCGAGCAAAACATGATTGTTTTCTGATTAATTCAAATAACACTGTATGATATCTGTCTGTCATTGTGGCTCTTTTGTGTTCTAAGTTTTGGATGGCACGGTAAAAATAAGGTAGGCAAATTACTTAAACCGGCTGGTACTAAGCTTGTGTAACCTTATGATGCGTTGATTTTCATTTTTTAATAAAGATATAACAATTCATGTGATATCTTACATTTATTTTCATTCTAACTTTTAAAAATCTTTCTTTAAAATATAGGTTATATGTTATTGTGTAATGAAGCAAATCCTTTTAATTAAATGTTTGTGCACGGTCTTTGAAAACTTCATATTAGATAAGTGCGAACATACTTTGGAATCTATTATCGGGCGAATATCTTCAATATTTATGAATTACATTTGAACAACAAACGTGAAATTTTGGGGCTTATCAGTCGCCGCAAAAGTATTTACTTAAAAAAAGACATTTCTGTGTCATCGGCACTTTGATTTTAATGACGGATATCGTAGCTCATCGTGTTTCATGTAATTTTGAAGTCACGGATGCGAGCAAAGTTTCGAAATACTGCAGCCATTTCCCTATCTTAATTAAATAAAGTTGCACTTGAAAAGAGAGCCTTTTTTAATCTATATTCAAGTGTAAGCAAGCGCAAATGACAACACGGTCTATGATTAAAACAAGATCTTGATCTCATCTTGCTTTTCGGAATGAGAAAACCTGAACGTAATTGTAGCCTAACCCAGAACCTACCGACCTCCATTTGATTGCAGTATCGGTGCAAAATTCAATAACAAAATCTTTAGGCAATATTCTTAGACGTTCTCAGAGAAATTGACAAACGATTGAACAATGATTACGTTCATTTGACTATATTTTAAATATATTTTAAGTCATCTTCGCGGTGCTTAGTATACCCATTACGTCATATGTTTGACAAGCAATCACGTGCGAAATAACGTGCCATAATTGGATTTATCTCTCGAATTTCATATTTCGCCGTTTTTCTTATTAAACTAATGGTATGGTCACTAGTTTTCCATTGAATATCGACATATCTTTCATTGGGTGAACAAAAAAATCTATAATTTCATGAGCGAAAATAAACCCTTTGTTGTTCACTCATTGAAAAATATATCGATCTCTCATTGGCACAAACCATAATCCTTACCTAATTTTAAATTGCTTTATCCCCCCCCCCCCCTCCAGCCCCCCCAAAAAAGGATGGTGAAAGAAATGAGGAGAAAAAACTCTTTAACTTTCAAGTCATTTATTTTAGCTTCGTCTTTTAAGTTTCTTTCGTGCATTCCGATTGGCCGAGAAATTGGTTGAGCCACCACACAGAAAAGTGAGAACAATTTTAAGTATGCGTTTATTTTGTAAGGTTGCGCGTAAAGAAAGTCTCTTATTATTTAGAAATGTCTTTTTCACCAAATTATAAGATGTCAATTTGATAAAAAAAAATATCAGGAGGAATGAAACCAAAGAAACTAATCACCTAATTGCACTTATGTATGAAACCGCTTCGCTTATTCATACAGTATGATAAGGAAATTAGTTCCATACCTCCATAAAATGAAGGGAAAACCCCCAACAAAAATACAAAAACAAGAAAAAACAAGAAAAAAGGAACCTTTTTTCGCGTCTTTGTAAACATTTTTGAGTCTTTAGAAATTAGATACATTTTGTACTGAAGTACGAGTCCTTTTAGTATAGAATCTAACATTTTAATGCTTATTTTTCAGGATGACATTTTACCCTGCTGTCCTTGTGGTATTTACCGTCACCTGGTTCGTCACAAATGCTCAAAATGTCAACATAGCTACACGTAAGTCTATCAACACTCTGACATGTTTGCACTGTTAGATATTCTGAGTTATTATTCAACTGGTAGGGCTAGTTTACTTTTCAGTATTTTGTTTTCTTTCAAAAGTTAGTCCTCAATTATCATTAAAGTGTTCAAATAACTGCACCCAAAAGGATTTACGTGCTTCGAGAAAGTGAACACATCTCATCTCATGCCGCCGTCATAGCGCAATTGGTAGCGAGTCGGACTGTCAATCTAGAGGTCCCGGGTTCGATCCCTGTCAACGTATTGATTATCGTATACCTATGTGGGATAGCAGCTGGAGACTAGGAAAGGATGTAATACCAGATCCATTGTCAGCTGCTTCACTCAAACAAAGAAATACATCGTTTGAATACCAAAGCTTCGTTACTTCAGCTTGGACAAGCTGAAGTTACTAGGGTTTTGTAACCAGCCTACAATTTAAGGTCTCAAGTTTTTTATGACGACTATCTATAGAAGTTTAGTATAATTCTACATAAAAGATGATTTACCTTAACCTTTAGTCAAACGACCTTTTACTTAGGCTCCTCCCTGCCAGGGCAATAATCATGGATCTTATTTGTGAGACAGACGTTCTCTTTTAGGCAAAAAGGAGTGCCCGAGTTTTAATTCAAGAAGCTGTAATTGCGATGTTTTCATATTTTGCGGTAAGATTATAAGTGCAGATATAAACCTGTGCGTGGAATCTCTCACAATTTTATTTTTCACACAGTTACTATGCATCCTGCATTTCTGGCACAGAGTTTCTTAAGATCAGCCTGGGGAATTCTAAATTTATGAAAAACCTGTCCTGTCCTGCCTTTAGGATGACAAAAAAAATACAACATGTTGGCCACTTATACCCGTTTTACAGGCAAATGCACTTACAAAGCGTTTGTAAACACTTTGGAACGTTTTTCACACCGAACGCAGAACAGGTTACTTTATCATTGCGTTTCAGGCACATGCGAGAATTGTCACGCGCAAATGAATTTATAATTATGGATAATGCAACTAGAATAAATACGGTTGAACCCTTAAAGCAGTAGTTTATTAATAACTTTTGACTACAATTAATAATTGGCTTTCACGACAGTCAGAATTAACCGACGTTGCTTGAGCTGTAATACACATGTATAACATGAGGTATTAGCGTGGTGGTTACATGTATCTTTGATCTTTCACTTTTGCTGAAGATAATTTCTAGAATTTGTGATATAACGTCAAAACCAAAAGAAAGAAAGAGAAAAAAGTTTTCCTTTTTATAAAATATTCAAACAAATCGCATACGTGGGTGTAGATTTTTTATCAGACAGTTGAGACATATAGGAAGTCATAGATAGGTGCACCGGTCTCCTAGCATAACTCCAATAATGTTCAAACACAATACAAACAAAGAATAAATGGCACGTATACACCCTGAAATTAAGACAGTGCTTTTATAAAATTAGCTTTTAATCACAGGAAATTGTTTCATAATATGATCTTTGTCATGTTAAATTCTTAAAAACGAACTCCAAAACGGCCACCTTGTATTTGTCACATTTTAACATGTTTGCAGTTATTTAATGAAGAATCTCCTATTTTTATATGAAAGGTCCTTCAATTTGGTGTATTCTTAGAGAAGAGCGAATTCCATTATTTGTCCATTGTGTCTTAAACATTGTTAAACAGAAGAACCCTCCTTTAAGAAAGTCACAAAAGTTGCACATTTCCGTAGAATTTTAAATTTTTGGTCTAGGAAATGCTCGAAAATCAATTCTATAACTGACAAGCTTCGGCGGCTATTGCGTGCACGATAACAAATTATTGAAGAAAACAACATTGTTGTTGTTTTATTTCTTACACAGGCCAAAATTTTAAAATGACCCCACCCACTTATGTTAATTTTCAAATGAGAGGTACCCTTTAATTCCCTTCAAATGTGTTGCTTTCCTCACTTTTTTGAGGTCCAAGTGAATAAAAGCTTCTCCCCAATTGATTTTTCATATACAATAATACTACATTCAACTTCAGATACCAAAGAAAATATAACTTTTTTACTAAAATCCAAGTGGCCGTTTAGAAGTTAGTTTCAATGTATACATATTATAAACAATCGGATTATAGATAACTCGCCATGGCTTTTTCGGTCGAAATATATCACTCAGAAGTAGAAAAGATAATAATAACTGAGGATTTTGGACAGACTATTTTCGTGAATAGGTTTATACGCCCCGCGTTCAGGATCGCCAAATGGTGCAAACAGTTTTCAAATTGTGTCCCGCTTTGCACGTGCACTTACGTGCAAGGGGGGGAATAATTGGAAAACTGTTTGCACCGTTTGGTGATCCTGAACACAGGGCTGGTCTTTGCATGGCGCATATGTCTTTGATTTTAAAGATTTACACAGGCTGGTGGATATATGTCTTTTTTAAAGACATACGCAGGCTCGGGTGTTAAACTCCGTCTTTTTCAGAATGTCGCCTGGTCCCATCAGCCGGGTTATGTACGGACACTCGCCGGGAGTTCTGGAGCTACAGTGCCAAGACTGGCGGATGTGTCCCCCTGATTGGGTGTTATAGTATACAGGATAGGAACGTATTTCTCACTAAAGAAGGATGTGAAAACAAGTGTTTTATGGGTGACACCAACACCGGCTTGCCCGTTATCATACCCGGGGTGCCTGGGGTCTCGATATCAATGGGTAAGGTGTAACATATGTGCTTTTATTTCCCATCTTCCATTCCACAAACCAATTGATTTATAGAACACTGACTCTACTAGCCGTTAGGTAATACAATTACGGATTAAGTGGATAATAATAAGTGATAATAAAGTGATAATTAGTATTTTTCGCAGACACACACACAAAATCGGTATTTAGCAACCGATTTCGAACAACAGAGAACATAGAAATATGTCAAGTAACGAAATATATATATATATATATTGTCATTATGTTTTCTTTAATTTTTCAAATAGTGTTAAAATTGTTGAGAAAATTCATGAGTTTTTGAAACATATGGCAGTAAAGCAGTCAGATATTGAAATAATTCTTGTCCATCAACGGGTCTACAAAACAATTTGATATACATGCATATAAAATACAAGTATTAAGAAAAACTAAAGCAATCACAATGAATGCCTGTCAGAGCTTGAAATTTAATATACATATATTATTTATCTACAATGACCTGGCACTCATTAAATATTCCTTTTGACCCCTATTGATAGTCGGATATTATGTTTCTTAATATAGACTTAAACTCGCGAAGTTTAGATCCAATAAAATGTATCATATCTCATCTCGCATACGGAAATTTAGCGCAGGTGGTTTGGCTGTTATCCCAAAACCGAAATGACACGGGTTCAAGCCGGGTGATGATCAATTATACTTCCATTTCTTACGGTAACAATGTTTTACCTATTTTGAGACAAAAGTGTAGGCTATCTTAGTTCTCACAGTCAGACTTTTTTTTATTAAGATTTGATCATTGCAAAGTGTAAATAATAAAAGTGAATTATGGAAACAATAATAATTATGTATCTCGTTTTGTAGTTCAAAATACATCGCAAGCGCAACTGAACAATTGAACTTGTGAAATGTATCTATAACAATTTTATTTTACAATTCATGACGGTATGAAAATAAAAGCCTATACTTGGTTTGATCGCGTTTATCGAATTCCTTTTTAGGTGCGATTACGTTATTAATGTAAAACACTTGATTCTTGTCGTATCTTATAATTCAATATCATAAAGCAAACGAGATTACTATTTGGACTAACTTTTAGTGCAAATTTACTAAATACTAAATGTTATTATGAAACTATTTTTTTCGGGCGATCACAATACAATAATCTTGGTTGGTGCAACAATCAAAATTGAATTATATGAGAACGATAAAAAAAATTGCAACTGACAAAAAATGATAATAAAGGACAATAAAAGGGTCATTGTAAGAAATAAATGAAAAAAAAAAAATAATGAATAGATAAATAATCACAAGGATTAAAATATGTATCACTGCCGGGTATCGAACTCGACCCGACAAGTGAACGCTTGACGGGAAGGCGTCTGTAACCAATATACTACAGCGACTTATTCAGACCATGTGAGATAGAATGAATAAATCGGTAAAACGTAATTTTACGCTGCGGATATACTCGATCACTGACGGAAGTTAATGAGTGCCAGGTCATTTTAGATAAATAATACATACTAGACTCAATAATGCATTGTCTATACAAAACAGAATGTCGGATGAACGCCCCCTCTGGACAATGCGCCCCGAGTGAGGTCCGTCGGTACTGGACATACAGCAGTAAGAGTGGCAGTTGTATACAGGTTACTGGATGTTACAGTATCACCGATAGAAATATATTTTTGACGAGAGAAGGCTGTAGACGCGCGTGTTTTGTGATCAACCCTGGACCCGGTCCCGGTCCTAAACCAGAGCCGCTACCAGAAACGCCTAGCCCACCAAGTCCGCCCAGCCCGACCATGCCTATTATCATACCCAAGACAACAACACCGCGGAACGCGGTAGCCATGCGTAAGTTGATGCAAGCGTTATAAATATAAAATAGCAAGAGCAATTGTCTTTCACAGATAAACCAATTTGATTAATGAATACGAGTATACATTTACATGTATGTCGTCGGTTTCACTCAACATTATCGTAAGGCTTCGATCTTTAGCACTACACCGACGATCTTGTCATCTTTAATCAAATCAAATAGACGATGAATTACTGTAGTTTCGATTTTACATTCATGTTCATTATTTTAGTTTGGCGATCCTGGAATAAAATACTAGACATTATCGACACATTAGAGCCATCGATGTTTACGTCAAACCTTTTTTTTTAAGTTGCATCCCTTTCGTGGCTACGGATGAATTCTTGAAACTTGGAAAAACGCGTTAAGTACAAGAATGCAACTCACGTTCGAGGAAGATAATTACAAAAAATATATATATTATTTCGATTTATGTGCTTGTTTAGATTTTTATCCAATTTTATAATTCACCAATAGGTTGCAGGGTGACACCTTCACCAGGGGTCTGCAGACCACAGGATAGGAAGACGTATTACTCGTACTCCAGTAAGACAGGTGGTTGTGAACGTATTTACGGCTGTTACAGTATACGTGACCGTAACGTATATCTCACGTTAGAGGGATGTCAACGTAGTTGCTTCGGTGGTGGAAATAACGGGGACTGGACCATGCCTACTCGTGAGTGTTAATTAATATAAGAAACTAATCCGATGCCAAATTAAGTACAAGTCAGTTAATAAAGCTTTTTTTAAATTCATTCAACGGAAAATTGTTGTCTGTATCTTCGTTGAAACTGAAAAAGTGAAAAATTGTATTGTCTGTTCATAGGTTACGCCTTTTTTTAAGTACCGGTCTAATGGGAGATATGTTTATGTTGTTTTTTAAATAAAAATTGCTACAAGCAATTAATTTTGTTTTCTTTAATGTTTATTGGTGATTAATCGAAAAATAATGGTAGAGTTATCACTTAATTGACGCACCACTTACCAGTGATATTATCAAAAAAGCAAACAAAAAAACAACCTTTTGTTCATTTCACCCTTTCTGACGTCATCTAAGCGGAGCCCCAATAGTTGAGTCATCATGTACGTTGCATAGCAATTACGTGCAAAGTGACACACTGTAGGAAAATTAATCCTAACATTTTCACATTTTGTCTCATTGTTACAATTAAGAAATAGAATAATTGTTTGTTTTCGAGTAAGATCGATTGATATTTCTTTTCAAGAACGACAAGGCTATATTTTCACTAGTGACTCGTATTCTCGGGAAAATATAGCAGAGAATAGTTTTTTGTTGTTCACTTAACGAAATATTATTCGAGCTAACATTGAAACAAACGATTATCCTCTTAATGTGTTTGAGAATATGCTCATTATTAAGAACGGGCACAAGTGTTTGCTAAATCTCAAGAATGAGCAACCATTCTTAAGAATGGGCAAGTAGTTTTATAACCTTTGGTATAGTTCCGCAAGAAAGAGTGAGGTCCGAGAAACCGTTATCTCCTATCATTTTCAATATAAAATTGATCTTTGATCACTCACTTGAAATTGCAGGTCTATAATTATCGAAATACAGTCACCACTACGAATTTTGTACCGGTAGCAGTTGTTTTACTAGAAAATATTGCCAACTGTTACTAATGAACAGTAGAGCATCGTGAAAATGACAAGGTGAATAATTGTCAGAATTCAGAATGATATAGAATGAGTAGGAGGACCGTATTTTTTAGCGAAATTAAAGGACTGTAATACAATTTCATTGATTTCGTCCAAGTTGGACCAAATAGCGATATTTATAACTTCCCGTTAAGAATATGCGTTTTTCTGATTTGTGTATCTTCACGTGCCAATCAAACAATTTAAAACCACACCAGGCAATAAAATAATGGAAAGATTTGATCGGTTAGAATAAAATTTCAGTCGTTTTGGATGATTTAGAAAGGCTTTTTTGGAAATTTTTGGGCGCTTTTTAAAAGTTTGACAAAGCGTTTGGAAGGAAGGAAAGGCGCGCTAACCGACCGATTTAAATTGCTTTTGATTGAGGTAATTGTCAATTTCGCGCCATTGTTATCTGTGCAAGAAAAGTGGGGCCTTCAAGAACACAAGATGAAGATACTAGAAGTATGATTTCCTCTTTGAAATGAATGGTGTATGTGTAATTATAGCGCCACTAAGCGTAGATTAAGTTAAAACCTTTCCTGTTGTACAATATTTTGGACCTGTCCACTTTCAAAGGTTTTGCAGACGAAAATTTACAGTGGGTTTAATTTGAAAAATAACTATTCAGGAGGGTAGAAAATAGTCTGGAAAAGAAGAAATTGTTTGTCAGCAGCAATTTCTTCTTTTTTCACAATGTTTTCTCAATCATAAAATCACAGGCACGTAAAAAGCAGGGATTAAACAGCAAAGGGTTAATGTCTAAAGATGATATTTTGTGTAACGTCAGTGAAGGGTTCGAACCTCAACACTGTGGGTGACTAACTAACTGAGTCATTTGGAATATACCCATGCGGGAATTCATTCAACAAAAACTTTTATTTTATTATTCCCTACATACGCTGCTCAGACTGCATTAAAAACTCATTCACTTAATAAACCGATGGGCTAGCATAACACAAGGCTATGGTATATATATATCGATAGGCATCCGAACTCTTGATGCGCTTAAACGTAACGTCATAATGTCCAATTTTTCGAAAAACCTGCATACAGGTGTCCGTTTTTCTTTTCTTTTTTCTGATTTTCCCAGTTTGCGTCTTGACGATATAAATGATACACGGTTCGACTAGTTGGACATATGCGATTGCAACTACATTTAGGGACTTAAAAACGCAAAGACTATAGAGAGATTCAGAATAGAACTTTTGATTAAAACTTGCATGTAACAATCTCTGACTACAACTAAAGGAATTTCCGGCTTCTTTATTGAGAAATACCGTCAATAGGAACGTGGTTATTGTTTTTCATCGTCAAGGGCGTGGTACAACGTAAAATAGGTCAAGCTGTAATTTTTACGTCTGAAACATTAGTCTGTCACCTGGCAAGCACACAAAGCACGTTTGGGTTAAATTTCTTGACACTTTTGAACACTTGGCCTCCGGCAGAAATTGGAAGAATAAAGGTAGTTACATTAAACTTGATGAAAAATCGGAAAATCTGTCATTTTTCTGCCTTTCCTCTAAGTAAAAATACGATAAGCCATCGATATAAAAAATTGAACATGTGTGAGTAGCTTGTGTCTAGGTCACAAATCTAAAATTGAATCTACCTTTATCATTACAGAATGTTTTGTGAACGCTCAACCCGGTCAATGTTCGAGGCCAGGTCGATTTTACACCTACAGCTCCAAGCTAACAGATTGTACGGAAATACTGGGTTGTTACAGCTTCCGTGATCGTAACGTTTTTATGACGTTAGATGGTTGCCGTAGAATATGCGTCGGTCCTAACCGACCAGTGATGCCAACCATACAACCAAACGTTAAACTTGCGTTAGGTAAGCTGTTATACAAATTATAATTGTATATTGTATTTTCATTGTATTTAAGATTCTTTAAGTCTGTGTCTATGAATCATCGAAGCGAGCAATCCAAGTTACATTCATTCCAGGAAATATTTGATGCCAAACCAGCCCTGCGTTCAGTGGGAAAACGTTAGCGAAGCGCTTTCGAAATGATACCTCGCTTTGCATGTATGTGCACGTGCAAAGCGGGGTATCATCTCAAAGCGCTTGCCAAGCGCTTTTACATCCTGAACATCCAGGGCAGCGCATTTCACGTGTTCGTAACTGTCGCCAAGTTTTGTTTCATTCCTTCTAACAAATTTGAACTGAAAAAAGTCCAAAAATGCTTTCTATAATCTTTTAAACAGTTAACTTGAATATATACTTTTGGCTTAAAGTTTAGTAAATATTTCTACCAGTTGTTGGTGATCTTTGAGAATTGCGTAAGACTCAACTGTAGGAGAAGGTAATTGAAAGTTTACCTTCTCCTACAGTTTACAGTAAGGCATATACAAAATATGAAAAATTATGAGTCGTCGTTTAAAAGAGGATATTTATAAAACAGTATTAATCGGAAGTTGGAAGAAGCCATGGACTGCAAGTTTTAATTTTGCATATGATTCTGAGAGTATTAACCAAAATGAATAAATTTTAGAGATTTCATTAACGACTTTAAGAGATTTGATGCGTTTTGGTCACCAAGATTATTTGTTGCGTATTTTGCAGTAAAAGGCCGACTTTCAAATACGCATATTCAGTGCATATGTCAATGAGAGTATCAATTTATCAATTCAGTAACTCATTAAAAGACTTATCATAAGTGTCTTGAAATAAATTGCAATTTAACTTTGGTAACATAATATTGGTTACAGTTTTTAGCTCCACTGGCCGAAGGCCAGCGAGCTATTGTCATGGCGGTGTGTCCGTCGTGCGTGCGTGCGTCCGTGCGTGCGTGCGTCCGTCCGTGCGTAAACTTTTTCTTTAAACATCTTCTCCTCCAAAACCTATGGGCGGATTTTGATGAAACTTGGTAGAAATGTTCCTTGGGTGACCCTCTTCTAAAATTGTTAAAGAAATTTTGATTGACCCCCAAATATGGGCGTGGCAGGGCGTGGCATTTTTTCACTTTGAAATCTTTAAAAATCTTCTCCTCCCAAACCGTCGGGCCAATTTCACTGAAACTTGGCATGGATGTTCCTTGGGTGACCCTTTACCTAAATTGTTCAAGAAATTTTGATTGACCCCCAAATATGGGCGTGGCAGGGCGGGGCTTATTTTGAGCCCAAAATCTTTAAATGACATCTCCTCCTGAACCACTAGGCCGATTTCAACCAAACTTTATTAAAATGTTCCTGGGGTGACCCTTTACCTAAATTGTTCAAGAAATTTTGATTGACCCCCAAATATGGGCGTGGCAGGGCGGGGCTTATTTTGAGCCCGAAATCTTTGAATGACATCTCCTCCTGAACCACTGGGCCGATTTCAACAAAACTTTACCAAAATGTTCCTGGGGTAACCCTTTTCAAAAATTGTTCAAGAAATTTTAATTGGCCCCCAAATATGGGTGTGGCAGGGCGGGGCTTATCTGAGCCCGAAATCTTTGAACGACATTTCCTCCTGAACCATTGGGCCGATTTCAATGAAACTTTACCAGAATGTTCCTTGGGAGACCCTTTCCAAAAGTTGCTCTCAAAATTTTGATTGGCCCATAAATATGGGTGTGGCAGGGTGGGGCTTATTTTGAGCCTGAATTCTTTGAAGGACATCTCCTCCTGAATCACTGGGCTGATTTCAATGAAATTTTACCAGAATGTTCCTTCTGTGATCTTTTTCAAAAATTGTATGCGAAATATTAATTAGCCCTTAAATATTGGCATGTTAGGGTGTGACTTATTTTGAGCCCGAAATCTTTGAACTACATCTCCTGATGAAGGTTGGGCCAATTTCAATGAAACTTGAGAATTTTGGTGCAATGCGAGCCATACCCAGTTAATTAATATGAAATAGGTCTTAAGAGATTTCAAAGTGTTGTTTTCATTCAAAGAAAGATTCATTTAATGCACGTCTAATGATGTTGAAGCCAGTGGAGCGATACAGGCACTCTTGGGCCTCTTGTTTAGTACCACACTTTACATCATCGGGGTAATTCTTAATACTACATGCTTAATTTTATGTCAATAGTATAATAATTCGAATTGACTAGCATACAATATAAGAATTGTATTCTCAAATGATTCAACAAAATTGGATGTCGCCAAAATTCATGAAATATCTTACGATTTTGCGTTTGAGATTGGTTACTAAAACGGAAGACTGTCAAACCTTTTGGTGTAGTGAGTTATTACTTGAAATGCCATCAGAATGCGAGGTAAAATGTGATTAAAGGGCCTGTCATCGACAATAATGGCATGTTTTGTATCTCGTGATTTCTAGCATATCCCAGCTGAGAATGCAAAAAAGAGATTTGACCGAGTATGATACATCTGCTTGTTTTTACACACCATTGAACAGGTTATATAGGCCACCGTCCGGTTATCACGAATACAATTGAGTTTTTGCCGCAGACTGACAATAGGTATTTTTGGACAATTATTTACTAGTCTTAGAGTCTTACTGTCTAAACCATCTCGAAGATGGTGGCAAATGTCATAATAGACTATGTCCAGGTGCAATTTCCAAAGCGGGACACAATTTCTTTTCTCCAGAATACGCCTCGAAGTTGCATTTAAACGGCAATGTCTCTTTCTCAATAACTACTTTTCTATGCAATTCCAAGGAAACAGAAACGCACAGAGTAATTTTCCCTTTATTGTCCCAACATTATGTGAATTTCATGTAATAAATCGCTCCCATAGAAACACTATGAATTTTTGAAGTCGTCAAGTGAGAAAAAATAGTGTACTCGACCAAGAACAGACCTGTGCTTTACTCCGGAACCGTTGAATCAAAGAAAATAAAATAAAAAAAAAAAAAAAAAAAACATTTGTAGTTTTATGTCATCTTGGTTTTTTCCGAGCACTCTGTCGGTAAGTGATACAAGAATTGAAGTTGGTGCGATTTTAGAGGAATTATTCCTGTTCTACAGGATTAATAAACATGATCACGCAATTTTAAAAGTCAACGGTCTCATCACAGCCGCTTATTTGTTTTCGGCATGCGGCGTGATTTTGTTTATATCAAAACTTGGCATTGACCAAGATTGTCTCGAGGTATAGGTGTATTTTCAAAACTGAGCTCTAATGTAGGCGCTGAGTCCATTTCCGTAGGTATATCGGGTATAATCAAAAAGCGTGCGGTAGGAATTAAACCTTATCCCTTCACTTCAATTTTCAAAGAACATGGTAGACTGGTTCTACTGTCGACTCATGTATGAAGGCTTTTTTGATAGACGACAGTGAAACCAGTCTAAGAACATGGATGAGTAAACCTTACGATTTAAGACAAGCAATATGTTTCGTTTGAAAGGTAAATTGTAACTTTTTAAATGTGTTGTTTCAACCTGCTTTATCTATTTCGAAAAAATGGAACGGGAATCTAACGGCTAAAAGTAGATTTCACGGCTCACCGCGCAAAATCTACCTACATTCTGTGATGGGAAGTTTTTGTGACGACACATTGCTGTGTATGTGAGTTCCAAAGTATGCGGAATTTTAAATTGCACACTTTCTAGAATTGGAAGTATATAAACCTTTAAGATAAAATCGGATCATGAAACAATCGCCAGGACAACTTACCATTTGATCTACTTGAACTTATTTTTCCAATCAACATTTATTTATAACCACTGCTAACCTTTATTGAATTTCGTCAAACTTCTCGAAAAAAGGCATGATAATCTATAAAATAGATAGATGTCACCGCGCAAAATTTACATATTTTGTCATAGTGTCGGATATTCAGAACAAATAGCTTATTCGATTAACCAGGCGGCGAATTGAACGGCCCCAAACAAGCAAACCTATCAAATAGTTTCATGTTTTGCACGTGCATGAAAGGGTCACTATCAAGGATTGTGGTAAGAATCTTTGATCATTCTCGTGCTTCAGGTTGTTCACGAATTATTGAGTTACTTTATTTATGCCCATACCATGACACCACTTCGCTGCTTTTGCCATTTTAGGGAAATCATATTAGATCTAGATCTATATTTCTTTCATGCGTTTCGGTTGATTATTGAGAAATAACATTAGATTATCACTTGATAAACTCAACACCTAACCAGTAGCATTATCAAAAACTTTTATTAGTTTCACTCTATCTGATGGGCTATGGGCCTTTCCGAAAAAGTGGTTTACCTCCCTTTTTCCCTATAATCCGCTAGAGTGACTTCCCTTGTTCGGGTAGCAAATCTTTACAGAAAGCATTGAAAGATTACAGATGAAAGTCCGTTTGCAGACGATAATGCCGATAATAATTGTTTAAAAGCGTTTTATTTTTGTAATTTTCGTTTTCATTTAAGTTATTTTACAGATAGTTCATTGGCTGTACACTTTTATTAGATCCTTTATTTATTTAGTTAAGTATTTTTCGATAAAAATCCAATTGTAATCAAATAATCTTAAATCATATAATATGTAGCCGGCACAATAGTAAATTATTGTTCATCTATTTAAATCATTGTTCGAGTTGCTACTTACGTAGTAATCGCGGTTCAAACTAACCCATTTTCGTATTTTTAAAAGTTGTCCAATCACGAAATAAAAATAACTATGATGTTTCTTTTTCTTATTCGAAAACAAAAAAGTTAAATATATGCTTAAGGACATAATTTGAAAAAAAAAAAAATGATAATAATATATAAATTTATCAGTTGGCGCTTAATCTAATTGAAATTTACAAATACGTTGAAGAAATGGTGGTATATCGATATTGAAACTTCATGGCAAAAAGAGAACTCAAACCGTCATATAGGCGATCTTTCAGTTAATGAAGCATGTTTATGGATATGTTACCGTTTGTGATATCTCTACCATACATTTTTCGTTTCTTTGTGTGCAAAGTTAATTTTCACAGCAGTGATTTGTTTAGATGTTCACACCGCGTATGGAGCAAAGAAAAAGTCAACGCAGTCTGTTAATTGCATAGATACGTCAGACTAGGTTAAAGTTGGTTTCACGATATTCATTTAGAATCAAGCAGTTTTATTCGGCACGAGCCCCTTTCAGCACTGTTCAAAATTTCATTTTGCCTTTGTTGTATATTTGTTAAATTTAAAGTGTGAATAGGACAGGGTTGAGCTAAGGGCATACATTTGGCAATGAATGCAAATGACATGCCCTGCTTATTTTTAATGATTAGACACTCATGAAATATGGCTGTAAGGACCGAAAATGAATAATAATTTTAGGAAAAATATGATCATATCTTTTTTGTATGTATGCGTGTTTTACTCTGTAGAAAGGGTTTTCGATGGGCCAAGGACCCCGTCGGGATCAAAGAGCGGTAAACCACGACAGTAGCAGACATAAGTTACAACACGTGTGTTAAATAAACATCGCACTGTTGACAATGAAGCGGCGCACGTGGCATATGACATTACGTAATCGTAATTGTTTTTCTTAAATCATACATTAACAAGGAGAAAGATAAAACAAAATTTTATTTAGGGGATATTACTGCGTTTCGATAATACTAGAATTTGGATAATATTATGGATTCTCAGGTATGAGGTAAGTGTTAAACTAAAGCTTGAACAGATCAGAAAAGAATCTTTATTTATCTTTTCAACTTGAACATTTATTGTTAACCCTCGAAATGCATGTATTTTATATGACATGCATAATTATTGACGTTTTAAAAATAAAATAGAAAAGTCTTTATGGAAATTGTGAGTACATTTTTACATGTACTTAAAAAGTCAATTTCGATATATGAACATATATTAATTTGGATCATTAAGACATGAAATACCAACTGCGTGGAAATATTTCTACATTTTTGAAATTGCACCTAACTGTATTTGTCTTTTATTTCCACACTTTAAGTTATATCTGTATAGAATTAAATTTGACCGCCTTTCATTTTTGTCGTCTGGTTTATTGCTTATCAGCGTGTTCTTTTTGTTACAAACGATTATGCCAGGGCTTTTATTGAAATAATGAGAATGAATAGTCATCATGAAAGAAATTCACACAAACAATCAAATCAAAGTTGTTTTCAAAAGACGTGTCAAATAATTTTCATGGACGGACACCAACACTAAATATCAAGAAGAAAAAAACACCATATTACATTTCACCTTATAAATCAAAAGTCGCCTTTCTTCTTTTTTTCTTTATCAAATAAAAAATTCAAAAAGTCAAATTTAATTTCTAGGGACAATAAATTATTGGTTTGAAATATATAGGTTCAATAATCTAATCCATTCAATGTCAAAATAGACTGAACTATCAAGATATACATAAATGAAATAAAGAAGAGTAATTGTTCTTCAAAGACATTCAAAGTTTTATCTGCTAAAAAATATCGTTCGCATGCTCTTTTGATTAAGACTAACTTTAAAATTTTGTGGTCTGGTAATGGGTTTGTACACAGACCCTAATTATACAGTATTGAGTGTCCCTGTTTAATCCTGCCCCGAGGGATTTTTTCTGAGCCATTTTGAATCAGAAATTTGCTACCCAGAAATAGACTGACGACCGTCTCCATGTTCAAATAATCTGGAGAGTAGTAAGGCCAGATTATTCTTTTTCTGTACTTTCGGAAAGTCTATAAACCCGTTTTTTCGCGTTGATTTCAAAGACGCTCCTATATAAACCATATTATCGATCTGAAATTTGCTACCCGGAAATGGAGAGTTATGACCGTTCGTTGTTTCAATGCACCGGAGAGTATTCAAGTTCGATAACTCCATTTCTATATATTCGGAAAGGCCCATTTCTAAGCAGAGTCCAATAAATGTCATCATCAAGTCCAATAAATGTCATGATCACAAATGTTGCATTTAGCAATCACATGCAAAATGATGGACTTCGAGAACATTTGACCAAATAATTTTCCCATTTTTCCCACTTTTGTATTAAACTAAATCACATTGATTTTCAAGTAAGATAGGTTAATGTTTCATTTGTGAACAAAAAAATCTTTATTTTCACCTGAATGTGGCTCCACCACATGTGTAAATATAGCTTTTGTTGTTAACCGAGTGAAATATAAGCTGATTTTACACTGAAACTCATGAAAATCCTCTATATACAGGGTACTTTTATTGCCTTAAGAGTGTCAGTGCATCACCACCTTAGTATATATAGTAAGATAGATGTTTAGGTAAAGGAATTTCCCAGAACACTTAATAAGGGGTGTGGGGTTCCCATCCCCAACTTGCCTAGGCCTAGGCTACTAAATGTCTGTGGACATGTAAATATCAAAGCAAATTCTAGAACAGTACTATAAAGATCTAGGAGAAAAGTCATCCTAATGTTTGGATCAAAGGATAGAAAATATTGTCTTGAATGAAGAAAATGCTGGGTTACAGCATTTTCGTCATTAATTTTTTTTCCTCAAAATTAACAATTCCATTGATTGCGGACAAGTTCATTTTGATCTTTGACAAGTGAAAAATGGACTTTAACTTGTGCAGGGGCAAGTGGAGAAAATTCATATTTCAGCACCCCTGACTTAAGTGTGTAACTGGAGGTGAACTTAAGTTTGTTAAGGTTATTGAGCTTTGCATGTATTGTTGTTTAATTGGCTAAACAACACCATAGGAGTATAATTTTTGGAGAGATCCCTTGCCAGTGCTATGTATCTTATATTGTAGCTAATAAAGTGTTTGATACATTGCATTTATTTGTTTACTGAGGGTGTTGCCTTAAACATGATGAATATTACAATTAATAGTAAATGTGTTACTAATTGTTGTTTTATGACCCAAACTGTAAGTTCTCAATATTCATGACCAATAATTACCATGTTGTCATAGTCCAGTCTATTGATAAATAACATGAACTTGGCCGATTATTCATAAGGTCAAGTAGAACAATGGATATTGTAAGTAAGTAAAGTAAGTAAGTAATATTTATTTTGTAAAGTCGGGTTACATAACAATAATAGCACATAGGCATATCATACAACACAAGCTCTAATGAGCTTTTAAAACCGACTTATCACATAAATAAACATTGACATTATGAACAAAGAGGCAAGGTTAAGAATACAGACACAAAGGTTAAACTTAAAATGGAAAGACATGCGTAGCATACAAAATTTAAATAAAAATAATCATGCATATTATTACAATATTAAGCAATACACATACAAGCTAAAAGTAATGAAGCATAAGACTAGGTCTTCAACTCTGAAAATTAGAGGAAACATCTAAAAGCAAATTAAGACATAAGCTAAAGAACATTAAGCTAAAATAATAAAAGAAAGCAAACAGAAAAGCAAAACATCTGGGCATTATAACGAGCATAGAAATTGGGCATAAGCTCAAAAACTTTTACAACAAGGATCTTACCTTAGTTCCTCGTTGCCATGCTGTGCCCTCCCTACCAGGCACATGCAGAGCACCTGCATTCGGGCCCCTTCCATCCCTCAATCATGGCTCTAAATTGGTTATATGAGGAGCATTCTCTGAATGTGCATGGCATAGAGTTCCACAGCCTGGCAGCCGAGTACCTAAAAGAGTTCCTGCCGTACCTTTCTGTTCTTGGTCTGTGTATTTCCAGAATGTTTGAGTACCTAAAATTATATGATGACTTTTTAAAATTTACCAAATCATGCAAATAAACTGGCCCTTTCTTGTTCACAATTTTAAAGGTTTCTAAGGCGACAGATCTCATTCGTCTTACTCTAAGTGATGGTATCCCTGATCTTTCCAATAAATTTTCATAAGAGCTTTCATTGTCATCATATATAAACCTTAGTGCCCTCTCCTGAAGTTTTTCGACTTTTCTAGTATTTGTTTCATTAGTGAAATGCCAGGTGAGGGGACAGTAATTTAGATTTGACATAACAAAAGAGAAGTACATAGTAAGCCTACCTAGTCTGTTTATGTTTTTACCTATTCTTTTCATAACATTTATCTCTCTAGCTGCCTTTTTACAAATTTGAGAGATATGATTGTTGAAATTTAACTTGAAGTCAAAGGTAATTCCAAGCAATTTTACTTCTGGGTCACATTTTATGTTGTTGTTTGCAATCTTAAAAGTAATATCTAAATTGTGTGTTTTATTCCCAAGAGCTATGGCTTGAAATTTATTGGGATTGGCTTTCATATGGTTTATGTGAAACCAGTTTATAAGTATTTCACTATCGTTTTCTAAAGTTTGAACCAAATCAATAGGATCTTTGCTTTTGTAGGACAGTGTGTTATCGTCTGCATAGTTGTATAGCTCGCTTTTATGAACAAAACTGAAGATATCATTTATAAAAATATTAAAAAGTAGGGGTCCTAGGATAGATCCTTGTGGTACACCTTTAACAATAGATTTAAAAGAGCTGAACTTATCTCCAAGTTTAACACACTGCTTTCTGTTGGACAGATAGCTTTTTACAAGATTCAAAGCTGATTCAGACAAGCCATAGTTCTTGCATTTAAGTAATAAAAGGTCATGTGGTAAGCAGTCAAAAGCCTTTGAGAGGTCCATTAATACAGCTGCTAAATAGTAGTCATCATCTAAAGCTTTTTTCCAATCTTCAGTAATCTTGAGTAGTGTTGTGTTGCAGCCATAGCCAGGCCTGAAAGCACTAAGGAGCGGGTTGAAAATATTCTCAAAATGATTCATTAGTTGTTCAAACATGGCCCTCTCAAAGATTTTTGAAGTTACCGGTAGCAAGCTTACAGGTCTGTAGTTACTCTTGTCAAGAGTACTATCTTTTTTGTGAATTGGGACCACTTGTGCTATCTTCAAAGAGTTTGGAAATAGAGATTCAGCAAAGGATCTATTCACAAGTTCTGTTAGTGGCTTACAAATAAATGGTCCTGATATTTTAATCATTTTGACAGAGAATTGGTCAAAACCTGTAGCTTTCTTAGGATTCATGTTTTTAATTTGCTTTAGAACAAAATTTTCATCAATTGATTTGAAAGTCATCTCTTTATCTTTTCCATTCATTATATTTTTGATTTTTACAATGCTTTGGTGATGACTGTCAAACTTAATGTTCTTATCACCAATGTTACTAGCCACATTGACATAAAAGTCATTGAAAATATTGGCTATTTCTTCTTGTTCATTTATTAACTCATTTTTCTCTAGTAAAACGGTATTTTTATTGCAAATTGTACCTTTATTAGTCAAAAAAGGTTTAATAGTATGCCAGAAGTCTCTATTTTTACTTCCTCCTGAGCACCTTTCAATAAAATATTGCTTAATGGATTTTCTTCTGACCTTAACAACAAGGTTTCTAAATTTTCTGTATTTATGCCAATTTTTGTCGGTCTTGTGTTTCTTGAAATTATTAAAAGCCATGTGTTTCTTATAAACAAGTTTTTTGAGTTCAGAATTCATAAAAGGGGCAGGGCTTCTTGGCATTCTTCTTGTTTTTAAAGGGGCATGTTTGTCAAAGCATTTTACAACTTCTTTTCCAAGTTCCTTTGAAGCTCTGTCTATACAAGGTTGATTTATGAGACTATTAAAATCAATACTTTCTATTTCGTTTTGAAAAGCTATAGGATCAAAATTTTTAAAACTTCTATATTTTATCCATTTTGACTTACTAGGGGGGACAATAGAATCTATCTGGCATGCTATCATATTGTGGAAGTCACTTAGTCCACAGCTGAAATTCAGAACTTGCAAAGAACGTTCAGGTTTGTTTGACAGTATTATGTCTATAAGACTGCTATTTTCTGATTTAAAACATGTTGGCTCTTTGACTAGATTAGTAAGGTCAAAAATATCACAAATTTCTTGTAACTGTTTACTTTTATCAGAATGTAAGAAGTCATAGTTCATATCACCTAGGTACATGAAATTATCATAATTTGCAGAGATAGTGTCCATTGTCTTTATCATGTCGTTCTGACAAGCATAATTACTACAGGATGGTGGTCTATACATACCACATATGAACCATTTGTTTTTATCTAGAATGATTTCAACACCTACTGATTCAATGCTGCTAAATTCTAAGTGTCTTTTTCTGTCAGCTGCTAAGTCAGATCGCACATACGATAACACTCCACCTCCTTCAGCTGTTCTATCTTTCCTCCATAGATGGTAGTTTTCTACCTGAAATTGTGCATCAGGAAATGAATCATTTAGTTTTGTTTCAGATATAAACAAGATGTCAACTGTGTTGGATTCTAGCAGTTCTTTAATAAATGGAAATTTGTATCTAAAACTATTTATGTTCAGGTATGCACATATGAATTTATTACAGTGCTTATTTCTGGCAGATTTAAGGGGCTCAAATATATCTGGATTGTCATTGGATTGGTCATGTACACAGTTGTCGACTGAGGAAACATCGAAGAAGGAGTCTGTAAAATGGAAATTTGAACATGAGAGACAGATCCATGGGTCGTCTGAGGCACCTAGTAGTCCATATTGATCAGGAGATATACCCGCACACTTTATGTGGCACCAATAATAACACGCCTCACATTGTACTGCTCTATGATTTTTGGCTACAGGTTTCCCACATAAACCACAAGGATGCTTGATGGGCCCTGGGTTTAGGGCAATGTCACCACTGATCAGAATTATAAATATGACTCTATGATGTGTATGCTTCAGTTCAATTGGTATTGAGGGTGGAAGAGGACGAGTGTGGCGAATATTGTAGAACAGTGCAGTTTTAAAGTCTATTTTAAGGGGCACTGCTATCTTAACGTAATTTTCTGTAATGTTTGTTGATAAGGGTGAAAGAACATTACTAGTACTGGAATCACGTTGTTGTAGAATTGTTCTGGCTATAGCAACTTGGTTCAGGATAATGAAAATTGTCCAGTGAATATTAGTATGACAGTTTCTCCTGGGCGCAGCCATGTTGTTTACAAAAATCTGT
The DNA here is from genome assembly GCA_948146395.1 of Fragum whitleyi. NCBI lineage: Eukaryota > Metazoa > Mollusca > Bivalvia > Cardiida > Cardiidae > Fragum > Fragum whitleyi. Next base: position 39,463,151 of record OX411556.1, read on the forward strand.
ATCACGTAGACGGTTTCTAATACAGAGCAAGCGTTCTTGGATGGAGATCTGGATCAGTTTATTGAAAAAAACATGTTTTAGGATAAATATCTCTGTATTTAGTAACTCTTCAGTCCAGCTGGTGCGGGAAATGATTTGTAGAAATTGTCCTTTTTATTTAGAGTCACCTGTTTATCGGGAAAAATGATTTATTTTGGAACCGGAAAAACGACCGACCGCGCAACGGTGTCACTCCAGGCGAGTATGTATCAATCATATATATCCTCGATGTATGTAGATTCGCGGTATTAAGCATCTCTTGGGTTATGGAGCAATAAAGATAAAGAAAAATACTATCTCACTTACCTTAGTCAATAGTTTAATCTATTTTCATCTGTAATAAACGTTTAAAATCCCATCAAAAGCATTTACTTGAGAAAAATAGGTCACCAAAGGCAACCTGTCAAAGTGAGTCAGCCATTTTGAAAGTACATGTTGATTCGCGGATGGATACAAATTAAGTAAATCGGTCTAGTTATTAGGCCAAAATAGTTCATTTAGTAGGTTATGGATATTTTTTTGTAAAATAAAGTAACTGAAACATCAAGTCTTAAATTTTCAACTGGAAAACATATTTACAATTCATTATTATATTGGATGTCTATTCCTCATTGTTCCTACAGTGAGGGCAGAGGAAAGTATCACCTCTTCTTAAAAATCTCACTGGTGAGCAAAACTGTAAGTGGGTCCAATGCCGACAGGGTACTCCATTTCTCTGACCATCACAAGCTGCCCATTTAACAAATGTGAGGGAAACACAGTTAGCAAGCTCAGTGGGCTGAAAAAGCCCGCATACACAGCATACATCACTATCCTCTGATTCATCACTGCTAGAACTGTCAATAGCTAAATTGATATGGGAAGGACCAGGTACAGGACTAGATTTCAATGTTTTAGAAATACCTTTTTTTGCACAACTTTGTTTATTCTTAGATTTGACAGTAGGTTTGACTTTGCCATGAATTATTTTTTTACCCTTTTTAGGAGATTTTATCCTCTTTGTTTGTTTCTCATGCTGTTGTACTGCACTAATTACTTCTTCACTTGTGAACTCCTTACCAGATACATGTTTACTGATAGTATTTCTTTGTTTTTTTGCCTTAGAACCTTCAACCTTGACTGATCTTAAATTATTTTCTCTTTCCTCAAAAATATTGACCATATCCTCTGTTTCTATCACAATACCTCCTTCTACAGTTGATTCACTAGATTGACTACAGGTGATGTCATCTGTTTCAAACACTTGAGAAGGAATCATGCTCTCTTTGGGAACTGCGTTTCTGTCAGTAGGAAAGATTCCAGTTCTCATAAAACCAGACTGTAAATTATCAGAACAGAGTGCTTTAGTGTACGCCTTACATGCTATTTCACAAATGTTATACTTGGTGATAGTTCCTGTCACTTGACGCATGACTTTATGGCACTGAGCATGATACATTCTCTGAAACGGCCCATAGCAGGCAACATCAAGTGGCTGGAGAATATGGCTTGTATGTGCAGGAAGTATGAACATTATTATATTATTTTCCTTTGCCCAGTCAGCAAGAGTTAAAGACACATGTGACTTGTGGCCACCCAGCAAAAGAAGCAGTGGAGTGTCTCTTCCAGGTACAAATTGAACGAAGTGTTCTGTTAGATACCTATGAAATACAGTAAGGTTGGACCATCCATTATCAGAAACAGTCCCACTTGCCCCTGGAGTTGCTCCTTTGAACAGATCAAAATTTATCCTTTTCCCTGGAAATACAAAGTATGGAGGGATGGCAGATCCACTTGCACTACCTGCACCTATGATTGTCACAGTCTTGCCTTTACCCGAGGTAACAGCTTGACTTTGATGACAAGAGCCAGCTACAATAAAGGGTGGTTTATGTTCAATTGACACTCCTTTTTCATCAATGTTATAAATGAGGTGGGGTTTATTTTCAAGTCCATGTTTCCTAAGACACTTTTCAAGGTTATCAAAGTATGACATCACGACTCTCTCATTAGCTAACTTGGCCCTTACATGTTCCAAAGCCCTTGGCTTAATTACCCGCATTTCTGGCCAACGTCCGAGAAAGCCTTTCATCCACATCATTGATAAGGGTCTGTCAGGAGAGCGCAAACCAAGTTGAACTGCATACTGTGATGCAACACTTATACACTCCTGTTGAGTATATCCATACCCGAAAGCCGCCATTGTCTTAAAATGCTCCACAATCTTGGCTTCCTGGAACTGGTCAAATAGAGGAAGTTTGCCCATTGTGACAGTTTCTGGATCCACTTTTCCTAAAACCCTGTCTCTCAAGGTATTTTCAGGCACCTTAAATATTTTAGAGGCTCTTAAAACAGACACGCCATCTTCTTTCACATATTTGTAAGCAGAGGTTAGAGCTGATGGTGAATAAATTTAAAGCCTGTATTTCTGTCTGAGCTACCTAAAACAAAAAAGAAAAGAAAACAAAATAAGAACTCTTTACTAAGAAATAGGGTACCGGAAACAGCTCATGAAAATTTGTTTGGCCTTAATATTGTAAATTCTTCTGATGTCACATGACCACCATTGAGAGTTCTCACAACACAGACAGACAAATTTTACAAAATCCGTTTAGAAGCTTTAAAACTGGAAGGTTACTATGGTTATTTTTTGGGCATAAGAAAATGGCCATTTTATTGCAAAAAGAAAAGAAAATTGATCAAATACCTGTTTAAATCTCATTTTTTGGCTTGGGTGGCAGACGATACGCTAGAGTAACTTCCGTAGTAAATATTACGTCACTGCTCTGGAAGTACACGGAGAATCTCGCGAGAAGAAGGGAGGTAACCAAGATCCGCGAATCAACATTCATGGCGATTTTACATACGTCGACGATATATATAACTCGAATAAGGTTTTACAGTACATTTGTATATAATTGACGAGTTTGAATAGCGAATTCTACTTATGATTAACAAGAATACACATACAAATATTATTTATAATCAGGATATGTAGGATTTCAATCATTGAATTCATGATTGTTGTTAATTATCAATAAATTAAAAAAAAGAAAAAAAAAACAATAAAAAATGTTCCTAACTTTGACTTGCCACACAAACCATAATGAGTTTAATGAGTTTAGGCTCATATATATCACCTACAGACCAATATTGTTCTGTAGGGTGATAGGGGGTTTAAAATTCAGACCCTTGTGACACATACAAGGGCATTTGATTGAATTATTAGCTCTTTCATTTAAAGGATATTTTATTATTATTGTATATCCTTGGATAAGGTATAATTGTAGGAACTATAGCCTCCAAGATTTGCAAGAAGCAGTGAGCAACAATATAAATTTAACATTCACATGGTGATTCCATAAGAGGAAGAATCCTACATGTTGTAGGGGTAACCATGTCAGTGGTGTCACTGGTCCAGAGGACTAGAGCATTGGCCTCTTGATACAGAGGTCCTGAGTTTGATTCCCTGAAATGGCTATCTATCTTGGTTCTTTCAATGGCCCATACATTCAGGGTGAGAACTGGTGATTTTTCCAGGGAGCAGAATTGAGACAGATCTAAGAAGTAAGAACTTGTTTCCCAATCAATGTATAACAAATAAGTTTAAATCAGGGATTACCTAAGAGGGAGAATCACAAGTCTTGCATGTAGTAGGGGTAACCTTTAGCTGTTGTCACGCTGACGATTTGATGAGGAGTCTCTTCTAGCTTATCAGAAAGAGGGCTACGTAATTGAAGCTATTGTCTACCATTTCCTTGAGCTTTGATAAAACATTAAGTATCTTTTTGTGTTCACATTAATTTCAGCAAGCTTACGTCCCTGTCAGACCTAGGAAGAAGAGGTACATGAATGAACTTTGCTGTGATTTGACAGAAATTTTGTTAAAAGTGGATTTTTTAAAAAGAAGAAATCAATTCAATTTTAGGTATACTTGCAGTGAAACAAAAATTTAAGAATTGAACATGAAAATATCCTTGCACAAAATCTTTTGAAATTCTTTTTAAATTTCATTATTTTCAGAATGCCGTATAACCCCTACTGGTGGAGTTTGCCGAGAGAATGAGAAGAAAACATACTGGAGTTACTCTGGCAAGACAGGCGACTGTGAGGAAATATACGGTTGCTTCAGTGTACGAGACAGAAATGTATTTGTGGGCAAAGCTGGCTGTAGACGGACGTGTTTCATCAACGGAGATGAGAATGTGGCCGGGATGCCAGAGTCTCGTAGGTTTTATTTGTGACCCTTGACGCAAAAAGGGACCATCTGGATAGTGCATAAAGTACTGACCCTAGACAGACTGGTTGGTTTGCGCAGACTGACTAGAATCGAAACTTTTGGCACTTTGCTTATTTTCTGAATTTAAAATGATCAATCTACCTTCCAGTGAAAGAATTTTTGAAATGCCACCTCTGGTTGACCTATACTAGACCCAATCTCTTCTTCAAATATTCATTTTACAGAGTTCCCAGATGGTCCCTTTTTAGCGTGACGGGTCACATTTCTTTGAATGCATTATTATAGACTAAATGTTGCGTGTTTGACGTATAGAAGATGAGTTCACAATTTTAAACTTGGAAGACAAATTTCTTGTTGCCAAAGAAAAACGAAATGAACTTATATACAGATTTAATTTCATATTTAGGCCTAATTTCTCTTTTAATGAAGTCAGTAGAAATATCAAAGACCTGGATTTGTTTTTCACAAAGAAGTATTAACAATGCAAATTTATTCAAAATAAGATTACTTTAGTAATAATTTTATGATTTTGTCAATTATTAATTCAGTCAAACTTGTACTAAGTGGTCACTCACATGAATTAATGTATGAAACTGTCTGTCCAACACAGGTGACGACTTGATCCAAGTAATATTGCCTTCTCCATGGTTAACATACCATATTGCTCCTTATAAAAGCTCTCGGGAGCTATACATAACATGGTCAGGGAGCTTTTATTAAGTATGCATTTCCGGATTAAAAATTCATTAAACTTCAGTCTTTTAGGCCCATTTCCCTTTGGTTTGAGGTAAATTTCCTCTAAACAATCATATAAATGGTTGTGTAGAGGAAATTTACATCATATAAGAGAAGAAGTCTCAACAACTTCTTAAAATTAAGGCTTTTGAAGTGGGTTTTCTTAGTAATAAATGTAGGGGTTCTACTATTAGGGAGGGTGTTATTATAAGGGGAAATACAGTATATTTTTGCATCAAAATCATTTAAACCAGAGGTTTATCAATAGTGTTTAAACTTATAAGTCATAATTGATCTGATATTATTTCTGATGTCTTAATTCTACTTTCAAATATTTTACAGAGTGTTACATCATTCCTTCTCCTGGCCGCTGCTCACAGAACCAGCGCCGAAACTTCTTCTCCTACAGTCCTAAAGTAAACAGATGTGTACGTCTACGAGGTTGCTATTCTGTCCGAGATCGAAATGTATTCCTGTCGGATGAAGGCTGCTCCAGAACATGTTCAAGTAACTCGTCGTCGGTAATCCTAGATCCAGAGTATGCTGGGATGGACATTGCTGCAGGTTTATCTCCCTTTGTTTGAGTTCAATTTATATGTGACCTCTTATGCAAAAAGGGACCATCTTTGAAATCTGTAAAAATGAATATTTGAACAAGAGATTGGTTCCACTTACAGGGAAACCAGGGGTCTTCATTCGAAAATTCATATACAGAGAGGCAGATTAATATTTCTAGTTTTAGAAATTCTGCCATTAGAAAAAAAGTCTACCCTAGTCAAACTGCCAAGTCCTCTCAGTCTGACTAGGGTCCACACTTTACATGCTACCCTGATGGTACCTTTTTGCATAACAGGTCACATTTTTATAACTCTAATAATTAAGAAAATTTATGGTGTGCTCGTAATAATACATATGAATTATACAACAGGCTTCTTTGAAATATTCATTTCTTTATATTTCCTTAATTTCATGGAATAACATAAATTCCATTTTGGTGTGAAATGACAATTTCAAAAAGCAGACATACAGATAAGAGGGCCAAAGCTAGCTTTAAATCTATGTTTCTGAATGAAACCCATATGAAGTGTTCAAGATGAGCTACTTTGATTATACAATGTCTGTTGTCAGTCGTCCGTCGTCCAGAATATCTTTAAACATCTTCTCCTAAACCAGTGGGCCAATCTTGATGAAATTTGGCAGGGATGTTCCTTGGGTCAAGCTCTACCAAAGTTGTTCAAATAAATGAAATCCACCCTTAACTTTCCCTTAACCCTTTACAAAAAGAGTGAAAAAAGGAAATTCTTCAAAAATCTTCTCCTCTGAAACCAGAGGGGCAGACAGCTTTCATATTTGGTATGTAGCATCATCTAGTGGACTTCTACCAAGTTTGTTCATATCAAGACCCTGGGATCATAGTTGGGCTCTACCCGGGTGTTACCTTTTTTAGCTCACCTTTTTTCGTGCTCAAGGGAGCTATTGTGATGGAGAAATGTATGGCACCTGTCTGTCCATATGTCCGTCATGGCGTCAACTTTTTTCTTTAAACGACATCTTCTTCTAAACTTATGGGTCAAAATCAACCAAACTTGGCAGAAATTTTCCTTGTGTGGTCCCTTGTAAAAATTGCTCAAATGGAAAGGATCTGTGCCATATCACGGGAAAAGGGGCCTTAATGACAATTTTCGTGTTTTCACTCTAGAAGCCACAAATATAGTCCAATCTTTATGAAACTTTGTCAGAATGTTTGTTAGGTCATGAGGATGAACACCTTTGAAAATAGGAAGGATCCGTGCCATATCACGGGAACAGGGGCCTTAATGACAATTTTGTCAACAATTTCTTTAAACGACATCTCCTAGAAGCCACAAATATAGTCCAATCTTCATGAAACTTGGTCAGAATGTTTGTTAGGTCATGAGGATGAACTCTTGAAAATGGGAAGGATCGGTGTCATATCAGGGGAAAAGAGGACTTAATGACAATTTTGTCAACAATTTCTTTAACGATAATTTACTTGAAATATCAGGCGGGTGAGCGGTTTAGGGCCCTCATGTTCCTCTTGTTTGCTTTTTCATTTGTTGAGTCTTAAAATTTTACAAAACCATCCTGTAATTTGCCTTAAAATCTATCCCTACAACATTTTTTACCAACTGGTCCAAAATTTAGACAGAGATTATCAGATGACGTAGCCCATTGAAGAATCGCTAGCCACAATAATCGGCAAATTAAACCCCGCTTTGCATGTGCACTTTTCAAACGATTTGTACCATTTTGTCATCATAAACGCAAGCAAAATATTGAATTGTTAGATAAGATTGATTGATTTAATGGAGTTTCACACTGCTTTCAACATTTTTTCAGTTATATGACGGAGGCTGGAGCACCTAACAATGGAATTCTGTTAATCCTCTCACCAATACAACAATCACATCCATTCCTAGCCTCCAGCTGCTATCTCATATAGGTCTAAATAATCTTTAAACTTTTGTCTTTAAGGCCTTTTCCATTTAATTTGAGGTATTTCTTCTTAACAAGCATATAAATGATTGATTAGAGGAAATTCACATCAAATAAGATAGGAAGTCTCAACAAATTTAGGCATTTGAAGTGGGTTTTCTTAGTGAAAAATGTAGTGAGAAATAAAGTTAATTATTTCTAGCTGTAACACTAAGTTGTATAAATCCAGGTTGTATGTTAAATCCATCCCCTGGTCGCTGTCAGCCTAACCAGAGACGTGATTTCTACAGCTACAGTTGGAAGGCTGGTGGGTGTATCAAGCTGACTGGGTGTTACAGTGTACGGGATAGAAATGTATTCTTGAGTCGTGACGGGTGTCGACAGAACTGCTACATTGACAAAACACAGCCAGGGACTTCACAAAGAGCCACAGGTAATTGGTTTATTTGTTTTAAACATTGTATAACTTTGAATAAACTTTCAACTTCTCAAGATCATATTTAAGTTCACTTCCTCACTTACTTGTGAGTTTCTACTATTTGAAAAATTATTATGGCACATGCCAGAGGAGGAAAATACAGGCTCCAGAATAACATTTCCTAAATAACGGTGACAAATATCTCAGGTCATTTTGGGTTCTATACAAATATGAAGTTAGTAGCTTTCATATTTTTTCTTTCATATGGGAAATAAATTTTTCAACATCAAAGAGAGTTCTGTTCAAATGCCCCCCTTTTGTTTGTTCATAGAAGTGAATACTTTCATGATATTTTTGTTTCATCCTCCAGAATGTTATGTGACCCCAACACCTGGAAGGTGCCAGAGAAACCAAGAACGTAAATATTTCACATTCAGTACAAAGACTAACGGCTGTATAGAGATCCAGGGTTGTTACAATATACGAGACAGGAACGTGTTCCTTATGCGACAGGGCTGTGAGCGACGATGTGCGGTGGATACGTCAGTCACACCTAACCCACTACCAGACACGGGGTTAACTCTCTCACCAGGTATTAGCTTTGTCATTTGGTGACCAAAATCTATATAATTACAGCTAAATTAACCCTTGTCATTCTGAATATATCTTGGCTAAAAATTTGCATCAAAATCAAAGGGTAAAAAGCACTGAAAGTACGACTGTAGGTCAATTTTGATTTGAAAAACTAAATCTATTGACAATTCTGGTTTGAAAGTGAGAAACATGTGGTGTAGACTAACATTAGACTGCACATAGGTGCAGCCTGATGTTTTTCTATAGCTCCTGCCAAAGCAGGAATGATATGGGTTCAGCATGACAAGGGTTAAGAATTTGTTAACCCAATATTATGATCACATTGATCAGCAGTTTACTAGTATACAGAATAAGCTAAAGTGATCTGTCACTTGAAATCAGGCCCTCAGAAATGCTTGTTCGAGTTTGGTCCAACTATTGTGACAATTCAAAATCGTCGCAAATCAAAGGTATTACTAGTATGTTGCATCATGGTACACTAAGGGGCGTTATTATAAAATGAGTCTGTGAGTGACATTTCCAACAATTTGAAATGATGGTGAGGTGTAGGCTTAGACAGCCATATACTGTAAATATTAAGTTACCTGATGGTCTACAAATACTTTCAGAGCTTATCTATCTACATAATGCTTAGTGAAGACTCTGGTCAGACTGGATGGATTCACAGGCTGGTCAGAGTCTTTGCTTTTCGAATGTTTGAAATTGTTGGAAATCTAATGCACAGGCTGAAATATCTTGTTAACAAAACTTCTCTTTGTACATTTACTGATGGATTCTTATGAAACGTACATTTGGACCAGGATTTGGATAATGCTTATGCTTTCATAGAATATTCTTCATCTTGTAGACACGAGCATATTTTCAGCATTCAATGCCTTACAGTATTATGCAGCATCACGGAAAAGGGGGGGGCTTCATTTTAGAAATGTACCTTTTGTCAGCATATGTTGTGTCAATGGCACTCATATTTTATTTTCATTTGTATTTCAGAATGTCGAGTGAATCCATCAGCGGGTGTATGTAGAGAGAATGAGAAGCGTAGATTCTATAGCTACAGTAGTAAAACAGGTGTCTGTGAACAGATCTACGGATGTTACAGTGTACGAGATAGAAATGTCTTCTTGACAAGAGAAGGCTGCAGGAGAAACTGTTTTATAAATACAACTCGTGAAGGATCAGGAAACCTTCAGACACGTAAACAACTTTATTATTTGGAGAAATAAATTAAGGAATTGTTTAACGATATGAAATTATAAAGCAAATGTTGAGTTGAAAAAAGTGAAAAACTATATGAAACTTCAGGAGAGATTGTTATTTCCAGAAAGCTAGTAAAACCCAGATTGTCTCAGATATTTTTAACTTTTAAATGATACAGCTTGGGCCATATCAAAAATGTTATTTGATATATTATGAAATAATTTCATTTTCATTATGAACTGTCAATGAATAAAGTCTGATGGAGGAGGAGTTATGTGCAAGAGGTCAAATCTGAGGGCAGAGTCTGAGGATTTTAGCTTTGCATATAACTCTTCCGTAGTCAGGCTTTATTCATTGACACATCATTGCGAAAATGAAATTATATCCATCATAACAATATCACATTCTTAAATGAGTTTTTTTGCCCATTTCTGTGTAATAGTATTAAAACATTTTTCTGGGTGTAAAATTAATGAAAAAGTAATGATATCGATGTTGGGAGAATTTCACAGAAAACGAAGCTTATTATTATAACATGGGTTATATGAAGTCAAAAGAATGAGTGTTCATGCTGAAGATGACACTGATTAAAAAATTGGCACAGCTTTCTGTACACAGTAAATGCCTGAAAGACATATGAATTTTATTGTGAATAAAGTTCTACCTAATTTCTTCTTGCTTCATATATGCATTTTATACAATCATGTTATAATGGGCAAATAAATTTATATCATCACAGCTTAATAACCTTTCAATTTTAGACGAGGTTAAGATCAGCTTTTCTCAAATGAAATCAAGTAATTGAATCTATTTCTCATATATATTACAGTTTTGTTTGTTAATAGTCAATTTTTGAGTGTCAAAGTGAGCTCAAGATGAGGTCATTATGATGTCATAATTAAAGAATGCAATCCTACACATAAGTAAGACAAGGATATGTCTGATTGCTGTTCTTAAACCTTGTCATGCTGAATAAAAAATCTTGGTAAAATTGCATCGAAAATCAAAGTGCTCAAAGCACTGAATGCACTAAATGTGAGTCGCTATTCATTATGAAAATTATAACTTTTCTGGTTTCAAAAAAAAACCGAAAAACAAGTGGTATAGACATAGATCAGACTGCACATATGTGCAGGCTAATGTTTGTCTAAAGCTCCTGCCAAGGCAGGAATATTCCGGGTTCAGTATGACAAGGGTTAATAGAAGACAATGGGAGCTTTAATGAGAAAATATCAATTTGATTACAGAATGTTACATGAGCCCATCACCAGGTCGCTGTCTAGAAAGTCAGAAGAAATCCTACTGGACGTACTCCTCAAAGACTAGTGGTTGTGGTCAGATCTATGGCTGTTACAGTGTCAGGGACAGAAATGTATTTCTAAATAAGGAGAGCTGTGACAGGGCCTGTAACTCTAACCTAAACTCTACTGGATTGATTCCTGACCTTACTGGCTTAACTCTCAGTATATGTAAGTTGTTAATTCTGAGATTTTGTATTCAACTAATGCTGTATCTAGGCTATGATGTGCAACTAAATCTTCCATAAGAAGTATTTTGATAGGAAAGGATTATGCCAATTGAAGCTTTTGTTATTGCAATATTTAGACAATTTACTGTTGATGTCTAGGTGGTGAGCTTCATTAAGGTTATAGATGCTGTGCAAAAAATTGAATTAAAACCATTTTTATGCCCCCGCATCGAAAGATCGGGGGCAAATTAATTTACCGTTGTCCGTCCATCTGTCTGTCTGTCCGTCTGCAAAACTTAACCAAAAAACTTAACATTGCCAATATCTTCAAGCCTATTCAAGATACAAGGCTCATATTTGGCATGATGTTAGATCTCAATGATCTGCATCTGCTGATACCAAAGTCAAGGTCATGTGACAAGGTCAAGGTCATCAGTAAAGGTCAAACTTTGAAAAAAATTGCTATTAAGGGGGCATTAGTGGTTCACAAACACATCTTGTTATTCATGGTAGCATGCCTGTTTTTTTTAAAGAAAATCTGACGATGTATAATTGCTATATCCTTGGTTTCATCAATTCCTTAGTCTCAGAAAAAGTTGGAAATTTTATGATATCCCTGGTATTACTAAAGGCATTTCTTGAAATTTGAAACACAATTCCACTATCAAAAGTCCAACTGAAACTAACAAGGAGGATAACAATTATTCCAAATGCATTTTGTGTGATTCATGTGTCTTTATTGATGTAGATTTTTTATCTAGCACCCATTTATTGTGCAAATTGGCACTTTAGGCTATGCTTTTGTTTATAGGAATTAAATAATATATATCAGTCCATATTGCTTGATTGAACGGCTCTATTAAGAGACCAATTTTATTAAGAGACCATAAGAAAGTCCCTTTACCATTAGCAAAATCCCGGTAAAAATGAACATTTTTTAACAAAATAATGTTAAGTATTGAATCTTATGTTGTTGGAAACCATTAGACTTGTCTCAATATGGGTAAAAAAGTCATAGAATTCAGTAAGACTTATGTGACAATCTTTATAATTATACTAGTGAAATGACCTGTATTGTTTAATGTGAACTATTGTATTAAGCAACCATTCCCTTAAGTGATGGCTTTTTAGTGGTCCCCTACGTGGTTGCTTTACACAAGTTTTACTTTTATTTAAGATCTTTGTAAAGTTTATCAAGTAGGATAAACCATCTCCTACATATATTGACGTAACTATATGAGCCTGTGTGTGACATTTCCAACAATTTCAAATGTGCACAAAGCAAAGTCTCTAGCAAGTCTGTGCAGCTGCACAGTTTGTCCAGAGTCATTGCTATGTGTATTGTAGATAGGAAAGTCTTGACCCTTCTTCACATGTACTGTTAGTATTCTCATTGCATTTTGCGGTTGTCTAAGCTGCACATTGTATGTCCATCAGGCAATGACTAACTTGTTGGAAATGTCACACAAAGGCTCATATCAATGACTCAGCACAAAACAGTTGTAAAAGTTGTAATTGCCAACTGTTTTGCACAGAGCCATTGTTATTTTATCATATTACAGCGTGTAGAGTGAACCCTGCACCAGGTCAATGCAGAGAGAGTCAGAAGCGTACATATTTTACATACAGCGGTAAAACAGGGACTTGTGTAAAGATTACTGGGTGTTACACACTGGCCGACAGAAATATTTATTTGACAAGGGAGGGCTGTTATAATGGCTGTTTCTTCAACAGGACCAACCCACCATCTGGAAATACTAATATTGGTAGGTCAGGGATGGAGGTTATAAAACTTTTCAGAGGCTCAACTAAGAATTTTCTCAAATTTTAAATTAAAATAAATGTATGATATGCCCTGAAGTCCCAGTCTTTCATCAACATATAGTAATAGAAAGTTTATAAAAATAGTAATGAAATGTTTATAAAAAGAGAAAGCCAATCTTTAAAAGAGCAGTATGATCTTTAAGTCTTTACCTCCTGATTTTCCTTAATTTTTAAACCGGATAAGTTAAAAAAGTTATTTTTCAAAATAAATGCTGACTTACAAACAAGACTTTCTTTTGATTTAAATGCAAATTTTTCCAAGGTATTTGTTGAACATGAAAAAGGTTAATATCTCAAATGGTGACTGAGGTAGAGGGGCAGTGCTAGCAATACATTAGTTACTGTTTGATAGATGGTTTGTCAATAATTTATCTTATAACAATACAAATATCCATGTGATAACATCCCATATGATATTTTTTATGATATCACATGGATATTTTTAGAAAAATGACATAACACAGTTATTTTTAGAAACTTGCATTTCTGTTAGAAACATCGGTGAAAATAAGGCAAATAGGGGTTATAGGATAAATATAATACATACTTAGTGTATTTTTTGGTAACATAACAATGGTCGTATCTGTCAATTTTGCAATCTAATGGAAATAGAGGATGAATATCATTTTGCTCTAGTTTGTCCTTTTTACATGGATTTAAGGCAGCTTTACATTAAATCTATTTATATAAGAATCCAAGTATGTGGAAATAAGTAAATCTTATCAATACTAAATCCAAACACGAATTGAAACAATTTTGTAAGTATCTTAACCAGGCATTTAAAAGACTCAATGAAACTGAAATGGTTTGTTATGTTTTTACACAATGATTATATTTCTATTTACATAAATAAGAGCAGAACTGTTCTGTTCTATTTACATTAATCAAAAGTGAAAAATTGCGAGTTGTCCGTTAATTCAAGCACACAATGGATGGGTTTCCCATCTATAAATGATAAGTTTTAGGATTAATAAAATGCATAAGTTAAAGATAGCGCATTCGGTATACGTCGAACATCCCTTACTTTTTTAAGGTAACGGATGTTCTATTTAAACCGAGATGCTCATAGTAACGGTTTGTCCTCCATACATCGTTTATAATAATAATAATTATGATAAATTATGATATCTAATAACAAAAAATGAGATGCTCAAATGATTGAAACATAACTGTAAGAACATGTGATTGAAATTGTCATTTATTAATTCATATTTTGTATATGACTATAAACTTGTATAGTTTTTGTCAATAAACTATTTTCTGTTTCTGTTCTGTATTTTATGAAAAAATATCTAACTCGGTTGCGGGAATTGATAATTGTCTTGGTAGAGCCTCGGCAATTATCAATACCCCCAACCTCGTTAGATATTTTTTTCATACAAAACACAAAGTATGTATTATATATTTATCTTCTCTTCAGAATGCTTTATAAGTCCTGTGGCCGGCAGATGTCCAGATGTAGAGAGAAGACGATATTACACATACAGTGAGAAGACCTCAGATTGTGTGGCTATATATGGCTGTTACAACCTGCGTGATAGAAATGTGTTTTTGTCACGTGAGGGATGTCGTTACAACTGTGGTGTAGAACCACTAGACTCAGCAGCAAGGCTTCAAGTAGAAGATACTTTTGTTACACTACCTCCTCAGTCAGGAGTGACACCAGGTGAAGTTTTCTTCCGAATGCTGGGGACAAATTGTGGCCCCTTTGTATCATTTTTCCCTGTTTTGCAGAGATAATTCCCAATTCAAATAACTAATTAAAGGTTTTCATTGCCTGGTAACATTGAATACAGCTCAGAAGCCATTGTGTGTATTAGAAACTTGTGTGATGAGATGGTTTATTGTATTGAGACTAATTTCAAAATTACTTGTTTATAAATATGCTAAAGTTTTCTTAGAATTTAATAGTAATTCTCATAATTTTTCAGATTCTTCAACTAGCCCTTATTAAGCTAAAAGTGCTTATTTTTGAGCCATTTCAAACAAAGGAGGAATCTTCTGAGCTTATCTAATTGAGTCATTTTTTTTACAGAATGCAGGTTAATGCCATCACCAGGAGAATGTCCTGACTCCCAGAAGAAGACATATTATGTATTTAGCTCTAAAACAGGAACATGTGTCAGTATAACTGGATGTTACACCATCAGGGATAGAAATGTCTTCTTGAACAAGGAGAGTTGTGATAACAGATGTTTCTCTAATGAAACTGTACAGTATGACACTATAGATGGCCGTAAGTAGTTCCTCTTATTTCTTTATTTCAACTTAGCTTGATTTAGCTTAATTAAGTCTTTTAGGAGCCAAGACTAGGAAACTTTTCTTGCTATCAAGTGAGTTTTAACTCAAACTATAATTTAGAATGATTGATTTGTTTCTGCATAACACTGAAGAAAGCTTTTGAAATCTTAAATTATCATTGTTGAAGAATTATCTTCAAAAAATTCCAGCAAGGTCTAATCTTTAATGCAACAAATAAATTGAATTAATTCTCAGTTGTTTAATCTTGAGCCCAGGGCCAGAGGTTATAAAACTTCTCATTCTCAATACAAAATTTTCTCAAATTTCAATCATTTGAATTTGAAATTTGAGAAAATTCTCAGTTGAGCCTGAGAAAAGTTTCATAACCCCGGGCCATGATATTCAACAAATACCTTGTGTATTTCAGTTTATTTGAGGGCTGTCATTTACTTGCTGTCTACATCTTATCATTGCAAACTTTCAGATAGAAATTCATTTGACCTTCAAAGGGAGAATATAGTAGTTACATTCATTATTCATTACTATGTCAGTGCTCTCAATAAGCGGACGTCGGCGTAACATACGTCCTGAATTTCAGAAATTACATCCGGAAAATTAAACCCGGACGTAAAAAAACCATGAAGGTCCTTTGAAAGTATTATTGAAACCAACAAAATTCAAATCAGGGGAATATAGATATTCGTTACATCATACGAAATACATGCAGCTCAGAAAGATCAAATTTCGAAATATCGCTTCCTAAAGGTCTTAGAATAGATCTACGGGTGATTAATCCGAAGTGAAAAAGGCGCTACCTGAAAACATTTTGGAAAGGTCATTTGACTGTCCTCGTTTAAAAACGTAAAGAATCGGCATGTTTGGAGAACGTGGGGAAATTCCAATGACGTCATTTAAGTTGTCTGCAACATGTCTGACGAGAGATTTGAACTGACGAATTTTTCTTGGCTCTGCTATTTGGGTAATTCTGCGTAAGTTTAAATAAGTTTAGAACTTTTATTTGCACACTACCTAGAACGCTAGCCACCATCGGAACGACAGGCGGAGGAAAATTAATGCTGCATTAATTTCCGAAATATCACCGGATACCAAAACATCATGACTAAAATTTGAGTAAGCCGTATTTCCTAGGCCCACCAAACAAGATACATCTAAGGACCGATTCCAAATGGAAACTCCACAATTTCTCATATTAGTTTCCATTATTTATTCAATAAAAGGTGATTTTGAAACCAAAGCTCCTACCTACAATTTAAAGTCAAGGCTACTAGATGTAAGGCTTCGAAGTTGTTTATTCTTAAAGAACCAACCAGAATCATGTTCTTAGGAAGCATAAATTCAACTTATATTTAACAAGGAAACACGCATTTACAAAGTGTGCTGAAAAAGGAAGGTGTATGTGTGTGTGGGGGGGGGGGGGTAAAAATTCCTTATTTCATATAAAAAAATTCCTGAGTTTCCAATATGGAATTACAAAAATTCCTGATTTTGGCCCTTATTGAGAGCACTGATTTTTATGTATTCATTATTTCTTGTTAGACTTTGTAAAAATGAATCTTAAAAAATTGTTTAGTATCCAGTAAATCCAGGCCACTTAAATACCTTTCCTTTTAAGTATGTGTTAATCAACTTGTTTCAGAATGTTTCATCAACCCCTCCCCTGGTAGATGTAACCCCAGTCAAAGACGGAGATATTACTCCTATAGTTCCAAGACCAAACGTTGTGAGGAGATTATGGGATGTTACAGCGTACGAGACAGGAACGTATTTTTATCCAGACTGGGGTGTAACAGGGTGTGTGCAGTAGACCCTAATGTTACGATTATTCCACTACCAGATGGACCTGGCATGTCAGTCGCTGTTGGTAAGTATCATTAAATTGACTCACAATATGGTATCCATTTGGTCTGCATTCTGCCTCAATCATGCATAACACCTGGGTGTTTCCTTTCTCTTTTTCTTACTCTCATTGCAAACTTGTTTCAGATTTGGTAAATTTGAAATAAGGCAAGTTGATGACAGAGATGACCTGAGCATAATTTTCAGATACTTAGCTTGGAAAAAATCCATAATGAGATAGACTATACTGCTGGCTTGCTTAAGGTAGTGGACCCATAATAGCTCTGAAACGTTTCAGAAGTAATGAATTTTAACAGCTAGTATTAACCGAGGTTTCCTTATGATTTCATGACGAAATCTCTATCAACATTGTGAAAGGTCATAAGTTCTGAAATGTTGTGGGACTATTGCCGGCCCACAACTTTAAAAAGGTTAGCCTGTGGTGGTAATTAAGGATTGGACATTCAGCTCAGATACCCCAATCTATTTTTCGATCACTCTTCCTTCAACCATGAATACCCAACAAACTGATCTAGAGCTTAAAAAGTGTCTTGTCCAAAGTCATTGTGCAGTCTCAACATCCTGTTATCCTTCAAAGTACACCACCAGAGTTATTATAATCAACATTATAATGATACAATGGTCTAGTCATGTGCAAGTACCCTTCATCTTTAACATGTTTATGAATCTGTTCAATATTACTTTGGCATGTTCCCCAACTTAAAATTATGCTACTGTAAATTAGAAAACTTTGCTTGATCTGATGATTGTCTACAACAGTTTTTCTGTTGCCACGACCATGTCCTGTTTTACTTGAATTGCCCAAGTTATATCTCTTATATTCACTCTATCTGTTTCTGTTATGCTAGATATATGTTTATCATATTCAGATGCTTCTTCTAGTGTGAAAATGAGGACAGGAATAGATTTAACAATTATTAAGTTGCTGTACAATTAGAAGTAATTTAATACTAACAGAATATTCAGTTTCAGGGCTTAGAAAGCGTAGATATTAGAGTTACAGTGGTAAAGTTTGAGGCTGTTTGTCCATATTTTGATGTACCTTTTAATTTCAGATTGTCTGGTGAACCCATCTGTGGGTCAATGTAGACAGGACAGAAAGCGTAGATATTACAGTTATAGCGGTAAAGTTGGAGGCTGTTTGCCCATATTTGGATGTTACAGTATTCAGGATAGGAATGTGTTCTTGACAAGTGAAGGATGTACCAGGAAATGTTTTGTCAACACGACAGAGGAACCAAGTGGAGGAGCAGATATGCGTAGGTTTTAAAAATTCATATTATCCATTCCCCAAGAGAATCTGCCTGAATGACAATAAAATTGACAAAAGACACAAAAAAAAAAAAAAAAAACAATTCTACAAAAATGCAATTAGTCTTATCACAAGAAAAATATGGTTTTTATTTTTCAGAAATGAATAAATAAATAAATTTGTGTTACAATTTTACCTCAAGCTGAAATTTTATGCACTGAAACTAATTAAAAGGGAAAACATTGAGAAAAAGGAGAAATTGCTTGTATCAACCAATTCCTTCCTTTTCTCAATATTTTCTTCATTATTTTGCAGCTTATTTTCAATTGTAACAAACTATCAATTAACTTCTGCCAATATTTTGAGGCTTGATTAGTCAAAAAATTGTTCATTTTGTATAATCTGGGCAAGACAACAATATGACGTCAAAAAGACAGATTTCCTGGAGAATGGATCATGTTACCTTTATTTTAAGTGTCCTTTCCAACAAAAGGTTTCCCTACACTATTTACTAAGAAAATTGATTAAGATATTACTTGAATTAAAAGAAGTTTTGAGTCTCTTGCTCTCAAGTTTGATTTCCCTCAACTATCATTTAAATAACTGTTTACAGTAAATTTATTTCAAGTTAAAAGGGAAAAGCACATAAAGGCATCAATTTGATAGATATTTTGCATAAGTCCTAGGCGAAATTGTGCCCACCATCATAGGGCGATTGGTAGCATGTCAGACTCTAAATCTAGAGGTCCCGGGTTTGATCCCCGACGGCGACACCCATTCATTTCCGACTATTTGTCTCTCACCAATGGGTTGATATTTGTAACCCATGTGAGATAGCAGCTGGAGGCTAGGAAATTATGTGATGGTTGTACTGGTGAGAGAAATACCAGGAATCTATTGTTAGGTGCTCCAGCTGTCACGTTTTATCTGGAAAATTGTTGAAAGCAGCTTAAAACTCCATTCAATCAAGCAATAAGCAAAATTGCATTAAAATCAAAGTGGTGAAAGCACTCGATGAAGTGACTGTTGGACAGTATGTATTTTGAAAAATTACCAAGGATCTGTTGCTCTAGAAATGTACTTATTTTTTTTTCATTTGTAGAATGTTACACCAACCCATCCCCTGGACGATGTCGTGAGAGTGAGAAGCGTCGATTCTGGACATACAGCACAAAGACTCGAACCTGCACCACAATATACGGGTGTTACAGTATCCGTGATAGGAATGTGTTTCTAGCTAAAGAAGGGTGTGAGAGGGTCTGTGCTGTTGACACTGCTCTCCCTGTAGATCCTCCTACCGATGGGTTAACTCTAGCTATAGGTTAGTTTTATTGTTATACTATATGTTATATTCGAGATAGAAATGTGCTAAAGAAGGGTGTGAGAGAGTTTGTGCTGTTGATACTGATCTCTCTGTGGATCCTCCTAAAGATGGGTTAACTCTTGCTACAGGTTAGATTCTATGTTTAAACATTGAAAGCAACTGACAATATAAAGACGAAATTTTGAATATGCTTATATAGTTGTTATTTGATGGAAATCATGCATAAATTTTGGTATATACTTAGAACACAATAATAATCGAAGTGGCAAAGTAAAATATTGACCTCAGGTTTCAAGCTGTGTTATACTCTCATATGCTTACCAAGAAAGTGCCCTATTGCTTTGATTCATGAAGCTCAAAGGTAGTGATAACAACTGAACTGTATTGAAAAAATTAAGTTTCCTAACTCTGCCTTGTTTTGAAGAACCAATTGACCTAGAATCATGAAACTTAAGACAATTATTGTCTATAGCTTGAAATGCCTTTTTCTTTTGGCCATGATGGTCAAATGTCATGACCTAACTTTTAAAAAAAGTTACCACACTCTACCTCATGAAGTAATTGACCTTCCTGGACTGATAACACTTTTAGAAGAAGAAAATAATGTTTGAAAACATTGTAAAAAATGACAAATTACTTGTTACAAGCAATTTCTTCAATGTCCACGATGATTTCTTTCCTAAAAGACAAAAAATAAAAAAATAAAGTTCATCAACCAAAAATCGTTTGTCACATTTCTTTGAAACCAGGACAAGTCTATTATTAGTCTGTGGGTAACTTTAGATCTGAATAAAGTTGATTATGCTTGTAAAAATATAATTATATTTGTTTTCAAGATATGCACATTCTGATTGGCAGAAACATTGATTTCAATGATCAATGAAAACAATTTTGAACAGGAAACCATCTTGCATGTTTGAGCACAAAGGAGTCCAATGAGAAATCTGTCTCATTTTGAAGAAGTTTTTACATTGTTTGCTTCATGACATTAAATATTAGATACGAAGAGAGAATTTCTTGAATACATGGTATTATGAAACTAAAAATCTTATCACACTAATGAATGGAGCTGCTTTGTGTATTCATAAGTTTCATACTTCTATTTGTTTCATCTCTTATTTGAAACAGCTGGATGACTTTTAAAAACATTATTTCATGTAGTTTCTAAAAAAAGATATAATAAATCTGTTGTTTACTGATACTGAAATTCCCTTTATTTCAGAATGTAGAATGAACCCATCTCAGGGTATATGTGCAGCCAACCAGAGGCGTAACTACTACAGTTATAGCAGTAAGACTGGTGTATGTGAGCAGATATTTGGATGTTACAGTATTCGAGACAGAAATGTGTTCTTGACGAGAGACGGATGTCGTCAAAACTGCTTTGTGAACGCTTCCATGGATCCTTCAGGACAGAAAGACTTACGTAGGTGTTTCTGAAAATGTTTTCTTTGGGAATTTTAGGAATCAGCCTTAAGTATTTACAGAGTGTATTGTCAGCAGCTGACCCTAACTCCTGAGAATAAGGAGTCCATTGGACTCCTTACACATGGAATCAAGGAGTCAAAGCTATAAGTAAGGAGTCTGAACTTTCATAATGGGAGACCATTGTGGGAAAGAAGAAATTGCTTGCTAAAAGCAATTTCTTCTTTTCCACAATTTTCTTCAAAAGAGGATTTTTTTCAAAATACTATGGTATGCAAGAAAATGTTTTCTGCATTAACTTTTGTAGTGAAAAGATCTTGATTGCTCACAGGGTGGAAAGGAAACTGCCCTATGCATTGTTTTTCAAAAAATTCTCATATGACCCTTGGAATCCATCAGACTCCTTACTTGCAACTTTAAGGAGTCCTAACTGGTAAACAAGGAGACTCAAGACTATATGGTGTGTTGAACCCTGGTATTGATGTATATTCTTTGCAATACTTTTGTTCTTTCCCTCCGTTTGTCTTCCATAAAAAGATTACTTTGCATTTATCTTATACTGTGTATTTTGTTTTTCTTGATAAAAGATTGTTTGGTAACTGAAAAATGTTTTTTTGTCAATATTGGTATATAGTGTATCTGCATGATCAAGATTATTGGATATTATTGCATTGAATGTACGTTTTCAGGTCATTTTAGGCATACATTAAAGGACAAAGCCTGGCTGTTAATGGGAGAATATGTGGATTAATCAGTAAATTTAATGTTTCTGCTTGCCTTTTTTTACTTGAAAATCCTCAGTCTGGGCCTAAACACTTTATCATTAATTTGTGTGACTAAAATTAAGATGATATATTTATATGAATCATTTTGTAATTCTCTGTTTGGATAAGTACTATAGTCTTTCTTGTATGCAATAATAGTTTCATGCAATTTTTTTTTTCTGTTGTTAACATTTGCAGAGACCCTCAAAATGGCTTAATGCCTGAGTGCTTTGCAATCGGTGTTAAACAATTTTTAAGGTCTTTGAAAATGTTAACTCACTCAAAAACATAAATTAACCCTGTATTATTCATGTTACAGTACATATCAGTTTTATCAGTTGGTTTTTAGGGAGCATTAACATTTGATAACTTCTTAGAATGACATTACTCTTGAAAAAAACAAAATACATGAAACCTGTAATAAAAAAAATGGAAATGGAGTTTGGATATAGCAGAGCACAATAATTGGTTTCATTTCAAAATGATGAAAGAGGAAGGTAGAATGATCATGCTAGATTATAAAACAATCAAAGTGCAAATAGTTATGAATCTTGTCAGTCTGCATATATTGGTTGATACTTTATGCTTTTCATATCTTTTTCATTTCTACAGAATGTTACCTGAACCCATCCCAGGGTCAGTGTGCTCCCAACCAAGTGCGGAGATTCTGGTCCTACAGCTCCAAACTTGGACGGTGTACAACAATCCGAGGTTGTTACAGTGTACGAGACAGAAATGTGTTCTTTAGTCAGGAAGGCTGTGAAAGAACCTGTGCTGTAGACTCGTCAAATGTCCTTCCAGATATCCCTGACTCGCCAGTGGCTACAGGTTGGTTGCTTTAACCCTAGACTCACTAAAAATTCTTGAGATTTGTACTCGTCCTGCACCAAAAGGAAATGTATCATTATTATGATTTAAGTATAAACTCCTCTCATCTCTTTTATATAGACAATGATAGAAAAAAAGTCATGCAGGATGAGCAGATAAGAAGAATTTTCAAGCCTTAAATTTGAATGAATTATTTTTCAGAGGCAATTAATTACTACAAGTCTGACTGTAAAATTTGTCTGGTCTTGCAGACTATGTTCAGATAACACTCATGTGAAGGCTGATCTTTTTCTATTAGGCTTCCCACCATAGTTTCAACATTTAGGTTACCTACCAACTATTTGCCTGGAGCATATCCAAAAAAGTGTGCAAGCTAGTATCATAAAACTTCAAAGGTGGATAGAATTCACTGAGGAGAAGTGCAAGAAATGTATCTTTACTCATAATGTTTTCTGAGCAATTGCAGAGAAGTGCAGTGTCACGCTATAATCTTTAAAAATCTTCTCCATCCAAACCATTGGGCTGATTTTAATGAAACTTGGCATTGATGTTCATTGAATGACCTTTTACTTAGATTGTTCAAGTAATTTTGATTGATCCCAAAATACGGGCGTGGCAGGGCAAATTCAATGGTTAATAAAGCCAGTGGAGCTATACAGGCCATCTTGTGCCTATTGTTCTAGGTAAAGATCAGCAGACTGCAAATCTGTATAGACTGATTTTAGTCTTTATTTTCAGCCAAAGCTTTGTATGCATCATGAACAGTATGAAAAGGTTTATAATGAAACCCAATGAATGTATTATTCTTAAATCTATCAAGTTGTTGAAAGTTGTTGAGGTGTCTCCAAATTTGCTTAAGATGGGTCACATCAATTTTTTATCCTACCATATTTCAGAATGTAGGATGAGCCCAGTTGCTGGCCGCTGTTCAGCCAATCAGAGACGTAGATTCTACAGTTACAGTGATAAGACACGTTCCTGTGTACAGATTAACGGCTGTTACAGGGTTCGAGATCGTAATGTGTTCTTGACCATGGAGGGCTGTGAGAGGAGATGTTTTATGAGTGATGGAAATAACCAGGGAAGAGATATACGTAAGGAAATATAACATGTTTTATGAAAACAGTTTGTCCATATTTAAATAATATTTATTAATATTATAATGTAATTTTCAGTTGATAGTTATAATTGTTTTAACCATACATATTTTTTATTGATAAGAAAAAAAGTTCTTAAGAATTTTGATTAATTCCTTTTGAATCTGCTTCCTAGAGAAATGATAATTAGTCATGCTGAATGTGTGGGCCAATCAAAGAAAGAAGATTAAAAGTGGATCTAGGGAATTAAACTCTAAATCTTTTTGAGTCTTGATAAATAGGAGAACAATGTAGCATTATCTACCTCAAAAAAGATATAAACATTTGAGATTGAAACATGTTGGACAAGAGATCAACCATAATTGTTTGAAAAAAGAACAGCTTGGATTTAACTAAAATTACTTTTCTTTAATTTTCAGAATGTTATGTAAGCCCATCACCAGGCAGATGTGCCCCATCAGACAGGAGACGTTATTACACATTTACAACAAAAACACAGAACTGTCAACCACTGTTTGGGTGTTACTCATACACAGATCGTAACGTATTCTTAACACAGGAAGGGTGTAACAGAGCATGTGCTTACAATGTCGTTGTTGATGTGCAGCCTGGTTCTGGTACCACAGATAATATGGTTGCTCCGACAGATAGTGGGTTTTCTGGTGGGTCTGGTGAGATTGTGACTGGTGGGACAACGGTTACGAATGTTGTAGAAATACAGACAATAAATCCAGGGTCTGGCACGTGGAATTCTGGTGGCACTACGAGCAGTACCGTTGGTCGCACAACTGTGATGATAGATATGGGAAACAATCAGGGTGGAAACAGTTTATTTACGAATGAAATTAATGCATTGACAGATTTGGAAAGCTTGACAATAAGCCCTGGTGTCAGAATTACTAGAGGTATGAAAGAATTCATGATTTTTTTCAAGAGATAAATGCAAAATTTAGCATCTGTAAAGATAATGACACTTTAAAAAAAAAACACTGAAAGCTCCAAATTCATTTCTTGGACATTCCATTTATTATAGAATGCTTTTGAAAGCAACCAGAGCCCTTGAAATCATTAATTCAGTTTATTTTGTCTTACTTGTAACAGGTTTAGTTACATTCTGCACTATTCCCTATTTCAACTAACCATAACTTCTAGAGGCGTACTCACCTCGATCATGGCGCAGTTGGTAGCACATCAAATTGTCAATCTAGAGGACTTGGGTTTGATCCCTAATGGCAAAACTCATCCTTTCCTACTATTTGTCTCCCACTAATTGGTTGAAAATCAAAGACCTATGTGGGATAGCAGTTGGAGGCTAGGAAAGAATGTAATGGTAGTACTGGTGTGAGAAATACCAGGAAACCATTGTTAGGTGCTTCAGTTTCCGCAACATGACTGAAAGATTGTTAAAAGCAGAATAAAAGCACATTCAAAACAAACAAAATCTAGAGGTATACCTCATGTGGGCAATTGAGTAGGGACCAATCACGAAAGGTATGTATGTGTATCTCCCTTTTTTGGGACCAGAAAGAAATGGGATATATATTCATTCCTTATGTTAACACATTCTTATATGAAACAGATAAGTTTTATATTTAGTGTTTGAAGTCCAAAGTGACTTTTAATGTTCCTTAATTCAAGCCTCCAATATAAATTGCTTTGAATTTTTTCTCAGAATGTCAGCTGACCCCAACACCAGGTATATGTCCAGCCAATAGAATGCGGACATTCTGGACGTTCAGCACTAAAACTAACAGTTGTACGATGATCACGGGTTGTTACGACATTCATGATAGAAACACCTGGTTAACACAGGAAGGCTGTGAAAGGGGATGTATCAGAAGGGAAGGGGAGACTATGGAACCTGGTGTTATACCCCTAGGTTAGTACATCAAGATTTTTTACACACCTGTCAAAAGACAGGATGTATAATGGGATCACCTGTGGGGTCTGGTGGGCAGGTGGCATTCACTTCTTTTTTGGAAGTAATTTACCACCTTGTAACCAACCCTCATTAATGCGTGTCATTCCGAGCCCGAAATATTCTGGCTGGGGCAGGGATTTTTGACAATGATCAGCCTGCAAATATGTGCAATCCGATCTAAGTCTAAACCAGAAAAAAATAAAATTTGTATTTTCTCACAAATGGTTCTATCAGTGTTCTCAGGGCTTTGTTTGTAATTCACTTTTCTCAAGATTTTTATTCAGTATGACAAGCGTTTGATAATAAAGTTGTCTAAATTGAAATTATAAGCAACAACAACAGCATTTTTTTCTCAGCAATTCTCTTGAGTGGGATTGCATGGAAAGTGGTTGAATCAAAACATTTAATGAATTAAACAGCTTTGAATGATCGTTTGAAGCTTTAGACTGTAAATACTTAGCCAAGATATAATTCCTTACTATTAATATAACCGTAAAAATTCTGATAGAGCCTCCATTGATGGCTCTACATGTAACAGATGCATCTGCCTACATGTTCATAGGCAGTTACAACTGTTTTGCACTGAGCCATGGATATGTAGCGTAGAATCAAGTAGCCTCTTATAAAAGCCAAACCCTTTCTACTTGAAATGTGATGATAGAACCCCAGGGTTTTATAAGTGCTTTTACGGTATTTCAATTTAGGTCTTGTCAAACTATAGAGGCTCTTAACCCTTGTCAGGCTGAATAAAATCCTTTGCAAAATTGAATTAAAATTCAAAATCCAAGTGCTCAAAGCACTGTATGCACTATTTTGTTATACCCCCGCAAAACGAATGTTTTCGGGGTATACTGGAATCAGCCTGTCCGTCCGTCTGTCCATCCGTCTGTCCCTCTGTCTGTCCGTCCGTGGACATTTTTACTAGTAATTTTGTGTCGCGAACTCCTCCTTCAGTTTTCATTCAATAGTAATGAAACTTCATACAAACAATGATCACAAGTTGAAGTTTTGCAAGACGTAATTTTCAAGTCTCAACTCCCCCTGGTTCATAAATTATCTCCCCTTGAACTTAGACATTTTTTTTTCTATTTGTAACTATGTACTGATAATTTTGTGTCGTGAACTCCTCCTTCAGTTTTCATTCAATAGTAATGAAACTTCATACGAACATTGATCATAAGTTGAAGTTTTGCAAGAAGCAATTTTCAAGTCTCAACTCCCCCTTGGTTCATAAATTATCTTCCCTTGAACTTAGACATTTTTTATATTTGTTTCTATGTACTGATAATTTTGTGTCGCGAACTCCTCCTTCAGTTTGCATTCAATAGTGATGAAACTTCATACAAACATTGATCATAAGTTGGAGTTTTGCAAGACACAAATTTTAAGTCTCAACTCCCCCTGGTTCATGAATTATCTCCCCTTGAACTTAGACTTTTTTCCTATATATTACCATGTACTTAAAAGTTTGTGTCTCAAACTCCTCTTTCAGTTTGCATTCATTAGAAATGAATCTTTATACAAACATTGATCATAAGTTGAAGTTTTGCAAGATGCAAATTTCAAGACTCAACTCCCCCTGGTTCATAAATTATCTCCCCTTTAACTTAGGCATTTTTTCCTATTTGTTACCATGTACTTATAATTTTGTGTCACAAACTCCTCCTTCGGTTTTCATTCAATAGTTATGATTTTTATTACAAATATTGATCATAAGTTGAAGTTTTGCAAGAAGCAATTTTCAAGTCTCAACTCCCCCTTGGTTCATGAATTATCTCCCCTTGAACTTAGACATTTTTTTCTATTTGTTTCTATGTACTGATAATTTTCTGTGGCAAACTCCTCCTTTAGTTTTCATTCAATAGTTATGATTTTTTAATACAAATATTGATGATAAGTTGAAGTTTTGCAAGACACAATTTTCAAGTCTCAACTCCCCCTGGTGCATGAATTATGTATCCTTGAACTTAGACCTTTTTATTGCTGATTGTTACCGTGTACTGATAATTTTGTGTGGCAAACTCCTCCATGAGTTTTCAATCAATAGTAATGAAACTTAATACAAACATTGATCAAAAGTTGAAGTTTTGCAATACGCAATTTCAAGTCTCAACTGCCCTGCTTCAAGAATTAGAACTTTAGCTTTTTTGTACACAAGTAAAAATCTTGTGTTGCAAACTCCTCCTTGTTTTCTTTTTCGTTCACATATACTAGTAATTTTGTGTTACAAACACCTCCTTCAGTTTTCCTTCAATAGCTTGAAAACATTTATCACATGTTTAAGTTTTGCAAGACGCAATTTAGAGGTCTCAAATCCAAGAGTTATCTTAATATTTGAAGCATGTTTTGCCTCTTCTGTCAAAGTATCTCATTCTCTGAAAGCAGTTTGAGTTGGTATTCATTTTGGAATTAAATTTTCAAGCTTTCCTGGTTTCAAAAAAGGAAAAACAGGTGGTATAGACAAAGATCAGACTGCACATATGTGCAGACTGATGTATGTCGACATCTCCTGTCAAGGCAGGAATATTCCGGGTTCACCATGACAAGGGTTAAAATATTGAGACTGTTGCAAATGAACAAACCATCAATGTCTAGCAAATGCACTGACAATGTGTTCAAAAAATACTTTATACTGTTATATGGAAGACACTTTGGTAAAGACTGAGACCCTTTTTTATTTTTGATGACAGAATTGTTCATTGGGCTAGCTTTTCCTTTCTGTTTTAGGATCATCAATGATACATACCTCAGAAACAAGTTGTTCAATGATATAAACTCCATATTTGAATGTTAATTCAATTTCAAATTGGAATGTTAATTCAATTTCATATCTAAATGTTGATTTCAATTTCATATTTGAATGTTGATTTCAGAATGTCAGTTAAACCCAACACCCGGACGCTGTTTGATCGAGGAGGAGAACACCTTCTGGATGTACAACACCAAGTTAGGCGTGTGTGTCCGTATTACAGGATGTTATGATTTCCACGACAGAAATGTGTGGGGCAGTGAACAGCGGTGCCAGTCTAAATGTAATGTAGGAGATACCGGGCTGGTGTTACCAGAAATACAGCCTGGTATCAGGATTGATGCTGGTTAGTAATTGTGAACCTGGCCTGCAAATGGTGAAAACTGTATGCAAATTAAACCTACATTTAGAAAAATAGGAAAGCTGTATATATAGGGTCAACATCATCAACTATTTGTGTATGGAGTATTTGTGTTTCACAAACACATCTTGTTATTAAAAGCTCCAGGCCAGCGAGCTATTGTCATGGCAGAGTGGCCATTGTGCATCTGTCTATCGGTGTGTAAACATTTTTCTTTAAACATCTTTCCCTCCCAAACCAATGGGCTGATTTTGATGAATCTTGGGTTGGTAGAAATGATCCTTGGGTGACCCTCTTCTCGAATTGTTAAAGAAATTTTGATTGACCTACAAATATGGGTGTGGCAGTGCATGGAATTTTTTCATAAAATCTTTAAAAATCTTCTCCCGTAGGGCTGATTTCAATGAAACTTGATATTAATGTTCCTAAGGTGACCCTTTACTTAAATTGTTCGAGAAATTTCGATTGACCCCGCAAATATGTGTGTGTTATTTTTATGCCCCCGTATCAAGAGATCAGGGGAATATTGTTTTACTCACGTCCGTCTGTCTGTCCATCTGTCTGTCCGAAAACTTAACCAAACTTAACCTTTGCCTTTTCTCCAAAAGTATTTGACATACAAAGCTGTACACCAAAGTCAAGGTCATGTGACAAGGTCAAGGTCATCTGTCAAGGTCGTCAAGGTCATGTGACAAGGTCAAGGTCATCTGTCAAGGTCAAACTTAAAAAAAATTCTGTTACGGGGGCATTCGTGTTTCACAAACACATCTTGTTTCATATCAAAATCTTTAAAAAATCTTCTCCTCCCAACCCATTGGGCCAATTTCAATGAAACTTGGCTGAAATGTTTCTCGGATGACCCTTTATTTAAATTGTTCTTAAAATTTTGATTGACCCACAAATTGGGCCAGGCAGGGTGGGCCATTTTTTTATGTTAAAGTTTTTAAAATCCTCTCCTCCCAAACAATTGAGCCGATTGCAATGAAACTTGGCATGTCATTTTGCATGTGATTACATGGATGCTTGGCGATGTCAAAGAAATAATAAGCCCCACTTACAAATGAGCCTGTGCATGACATTTCCAACAATTTCAAATGTGGCCAAAGCAAAGTCCAGTCTGACAAAAGTCTTCAATTTTTGCTTTGTATACAAATAAGGTCTCAAAGCATCTTTATACAGAATGGCAATCTTTTAATTGCATTGTATGCTCATCTAGGCTGCTCAATGTTCACAACTCTGGCTCATATTTCGATGAAAGATAGGGTTGAATAAAAGAAAACAGGGTTCAATCTTCCAAAACTTAGTTAACCATTTTATAAATCTCTATAATTTACCAGAAAGTATTGTGATAACTCAGTGCAAAACAGTTGTTATTGTCTATAATCATTGCTTAGACATTTTAATCATCGAAAGATGTATTTCAGAGTGTAAGATCAACCCCTCACCTGGTCGATGTTTAGACTCACAGAGAAAGACTTTCTGGACGTTCAGCAGTAAGACGTTGACATGTACCAGGATACGTGGATGTATTACGTTACGTGACAGAAACACATGGCTGACAAAGGAAGGATGTCAGAGAAACTGTCTCGTTAATGAATCAGATATTTCTGGACCTCAAACTGATGTTCCTTTTGGTAAGAGCCTTGGCCTGGTTACACTCAAATGTGTTGGAAATCTTTGAAAGAGTATCTGGTTTCATTTATGAATTGAACTTTCAAAGAATTGGGCTTCAATTCTACATTCAAGACTCAAAAGAGTTTTGAAATATATATGTGTTTTTTTCACCGGTTACTAATCTGTTTTTTCACTTCTTCCAAAGTCACAGTCATATGCTCATGATGGTAAATTATCATTATCATTATGCTAATTATAAACTTCAGATTGATTATACCTGTAAAACTATGTATGGGGTGGTTAAAGGAGACAGCTTGTCTGTCGTTTGGTCGGTCCATCTAAAGGTCAATCTGTCCATCTATCTGTAGCTTTTTAGTGTCCACTCAATTCTCAGCAACCAATGGGTGGATTTCCTTCAACCTTTACACATGTAGTTGGTATTACACAGAGATATGCATGTGACATTTGTGGTCACAATCCATTGACTTTTGACAACAATCCATTTACTTTTGACAACAATCCATTGACTTTTGACAGAGTTATGGCCCTTTGATGGAAAATGGCTTTTAATTATTGACAAGCACTTGTAGGGGTATTAGTTTGCTTTGGGACAGTCTAGTTATATTTTGTAGCTGGTATGTGCTTACTGTGTGGTAAGCATAAGAGAGTCGGCTTTCATGGTCAAGATAGAATTTCGTTATTTGATCTTGTTATTTGAAGTTATACGATTCTGGCTTTTATTTTTGCACCAATATTGTTGTAGGATAACTTGTTGTCATGTTCAATGATTTTAGCCTGCGTGTTACATTTCTGACAATTTGAAATGTTTGTGAGGTGCAAACATTCAGAAGCCCTGACGGCATCAAACTGTGAATATAAAGTTACCTGATGGAGTACAAATAAATTAAGACCTTATCTTGCTACTAAGTGCATAATGAAGACTCTGGTCAGACTGTGGGGATTCACAGGCTGACCAGAATCTTTGCTTTAAGCATATTTGAAATTGTTGGAAATCTGACTCACAGGCTCATTTGTGATTCATGTTTCTAGCTCTACAGTCAAGGTCAAATTTCCTAAAATTTATAGTTAATAGTTTTTATTCATATGTAACCCATCACACAAGAAGGGACCAGTGGGTAGTGTCTGAAGTGTCAACCCTAGTCAGTCTGTGCAATCTGCCCCTTTTCTGAATCTAGAATGATCAATCTACCTTCCAGTGAATCATTTTTCAAACACAGCATCTGGCCGATCTAAACTTAAACCAATCTGGTTTTCAAATTTGTAATCATAAGGAGTTCCCAGATGGTCCCTTTTCATATGACTGCTGACATATCAGTTTTTTTTCCACAGACTGTCAGCTGGTTCCCTCCCCTGGTATCTGTTTAGAGAGCCAGCAGAGACCTGTGTGGACATACAGTAACAAACTGGGTAGCTGCGTACAGATCAAGGGATGTTATAATTTCCATGATCGTAATGTGTTCATGAACAGCCAGGCCTGTCAAACAAATTGTCATGCAGAGAATTTTGGCATTACACTGCCTGAACTAAGTGGTTATAGGATCTCATTAGGTTTGTTCATTGAGGTGTCAGCACAAATTTATTTTATGAGGCTATATATATAAAGGAATTTACAAAAGTTTTGCACAGCTCCATAATTAAGATTGATTGATTGATTGAATGGGGTTTTACGCCGCTTTCAACATTATTTCAATTATATCCCGGCGGCTGGAGCACCTAACAATGGATTCCTGGTATTTCTCACGCCAGTACTACCATTACATCCTTTAGCTACTATCTCACATAGATCTATGATTTTCGACCCATTGGTGAGAGACAAATAGTCGGAAAGAATGAGTGCCGCCGTCGTCCATAATTAAGAGGTTAAGTCAAAAGTATTGTAAGTGTCTATATATGTATAGGCATTTGCAATAGTTTTGCACCAACCCCACATATTGTGGATTTCAAAAAAAAAAAAGATTTGTAATGCAAACCAAACCATATAATTGCATAAAATCTATGTTTACAGGTCGTTAAATGCAGGACAAAATCCTAGCGTTAACTGGGGAAAACATAGATTAAAAAGTTAATTCATGAGCTGTTACTGGCTTTTTTCACTAAAATATCCTTAGTCTGGGCCTATACACTCTATCAGTTTCTCTGTCTTACAAAAATAGACCAATACACTCTATCAGTCTCTTTGTCTAACATCAATATAGAGCATTAATAAAGTCAATTCTATTCCTGCATTAATTTTCGTGACGTTATTAATTTACCAAGCAAAGTCAGTATAAACAAGAGTGACAATGCAATGCATAACATAATTTTTCCAGCACATTATTTGTATTGGAGCTGGTTTTAAAGCGTTCCTATGAATTATTTTAATTTTATATATCTGTTTGAATAAATACCAAAGTCATTCTTTTTATGCAATAATTGGGTCAATTCACCCAGGCGTAAACATTTGCAGAGACCCTCAAAATGGTTTAACGCCCAAGTGCGTTAAACCATATATGGGGTCTCTGCAATTGTTAACGCCTGAAAGAATGTGAATTAATCCCATATAAATAAAGGCACTGACCACAGTGCTGCATTAAGCCTTCAAATGTTAGGGAGTTTTCAATAAATTAAAATCAAAGATTTGATCATTTTGAAAGAATTGAATAACTTTTCATTAATTTTGGAAACCAATTCCGAACAAGCTTTTTTTTCATTAAATCAGGTTTGTCGAGAATCAAATAATTAGATTTATAGTACATCAAAGGATTGATGAGTTAGTGTGTCTGATCAGATTTGTGTTGACTAAATTGGATAGATTTGACAGTACATGCACAAGATTGTTTCCCTAAAGGAGTAGATATGCTTTTAAAAGAAATTTTGCCTGTATCTCATAGGTCAAGGTCACAGACAAGGTCAAGTATTTGTCCATGGCATGATTTTAACATAGAAATACTATGAAATGATTTGGCATGGATGTTACTCCTTTGGCTTAGAAGTGCCATTTGAATCAGGCATAGCTATAGGTCATTGCCACATTTCAAAATCAAATATATGTGGGCCCTCCATGTCAACAAGGGATTTAAGGGACACAGGTTTAACAAATCTTGAAACTCTAAAATAAGCAGCCTAAAGACCCTCAAAACTATCTAGTGTGAGTCCAATGGACCCTTTTAGGATCAACTTCAGAAAAAAAATGAAGATTGCTATGAATAGTCTTTATTTCATTGAAGTTGGGCCTAAAATGTTTATATATCGTTATTGTTATTCTAAAACCTTGTAACTACAACTTTGATCAAGCTGCAGTTACAAGGTTTTAGAATAACATCTATGATATGATCCAAC
This sequence comes from Fragum whitleyi, assembly GCA_948146395.1. Lineage (NCBI taxonomy): Eukaryota > Metazoa > Mollusca > Bivalvia > Cardiida > Cardiidae > Fragum > Fragum whitleyi. The sequence goes on from OX411556.1 coordinate 39,496,895, forward strand.
GCTTTCTTTACCTGTAAGCTAAAGGTTAAGGGTTAATTTAAATTCTTTTTTTTTTCAGAATGCAGGTTAAATCCGTCACCAGGTCAATGTTCAGAGAATCTCAAAAGGTCTTTCTACAGTTTCTCTGCAAAGATAGGAGACTGCGTGCCCATATATGGATGTTACACGATTAAGGACAGAAATGTTCACTTTACAAGGGAGGGATGTCGCAGAAATTGTCTCATACCTGTAGAGAAAGAGGGATCTGTTCTTCCAAGTAAGTATCTACAGAAAATAAAGGATTTCTAAGTGTTTGTAAACTTTATCTCACCTATTTACAGAGAACACTTGAGGTATTGTTTTAGCCTTGGTGTCGTTGTATGAAAAGTTTTATATTTCATGATATCTGGTTTTACTAAAGGCATTCACTTGAAACTTGGCACATATTTTCACTATGAAAAGAGCAACCTATGATAGATAGAAGTATAACTCATGATGCATTTTGTGCAAATTATGCCCCTTTTTGACTTAGATTTTTTATCCAGCACTCAACAACCGAGCATAGTGCCCTTCCAGTTAGTCATTAGGTTTGGGCCAAATATTTAGATGGAAAACTGAAAAACTGAAAATAAATACCTATTTTGAATGCCTGCTTTAAATTTTTCACACAAATGTATAGGCCCTTACACTGGGTTTGAATTGGCCTCTTTGTGAGGTGATATTAGCTTCTTGTTTCAATACTAGCAATAGAGGAAGACATTTTCTTGATCTTGTGTGTCTGATGTTAGTATGAAAGTGAAAATAAAACTGACACCAGTCATATCTAATTTGAAAAGAATTCAGATTCATATTTCAATAAAAACAATAATTGATTTCTTCCAAAACGTTGAAACTTCAGCTTTATACAAGCTGTAGTTACGAGGTTTTAGAAGAAAACAGACAATAAACAAGTCCACTGTTACTCTAAAATAACATTTCAGGGTGTCTAGTGAAGCCCAGCCCAGTGCCGTGTACATTACAAAATGGCCGCCGAGACTGGTATATGTATGACAGTACTGCTGGTGGCTGTGTCCCTGTACAGGGCTGTTATAAACGGGGAGATAGAAACGTGTTTGTATCAAAACAGAAATGCGAGGAAAACTGTTTTAGGAGCCAGAGGCCTGACAATGGACAATCAATGGGTAAGTATGTGTAATCATTAGATTATGGTCATAAAGCTATCGATGTAACAAATAAGCAGCTTCAATTCAGCCATAGGTGTGATATTTTAGTTCTTTTTTTATCAGACAACAAAACCTAAGATTGTTCCGTATTGAAAGGCTCTAAAGATATTCAATTGGTTAAGATGAAGATCAAGATGAAGGTGAGCACTAAAGGACCATCCAGTGCCTCTATTTCAAAGCATAAGGACTATCCAGTTCCTCTAAAACAAAGCATAAGGACTATCCAGTTCCTCTAAAACAAAGCATAAGGACTATCCAGTTCCTCTAAAACAAAGCATAAGGACTATCCAGTTCCTCTCAAACAAAGCATAAGGAACATCCAGTTCCTCTAAAACAAAGCATAAGGACTATCCAGTTCCTCTCAAACAAAGCATAAGGAACATCCAGTTCCTCTAAAACAAAGCATAAGGAACATCCAGTGCCTCATTATAAGTCTTTAACCCCTTGCTGTTTAATCCCTGCTTTTTATGTGCCTGTGATTTTATGATTGAGAAAACATCATGAAAAAAGAAGAAATTGCTTCTGAAAAGCAATTTCTTCTTTTTCCACACTATTTTCTACCCTAGAAATGAAATAATCCTAAACTACTGGGCCAATTAACACCAAATTTTACAGAAATGTTGCTTAGGTGGTCCCCTTCAAAAATAGCTAAAAGAATTGAAATCCATGAAAAAACCTGGTTGCTATGGCAACCAAAGCCGAAATTTTAAGAAAATCTTAAAAAATCTTCTTCTCCTCAACCAGAAGTCCTAGAGACTTAAAATTTTGCATGGATGATCAGTTCATAGACCTTAATTAGAATAGCTAAAATCATATCTGTTGGGCCACCAGGTGCGGAGCATCAGGTGGGAGGGTGTAGAACTTTGGGTAAATTTTGTAATCTTTAACCTTCTTCTTCTCCTCAACCAGGAGCCTTACAGACTTGAAAATTGGCATGGATGATCAGTTCATAGACCTGAATTAAAAAAGCTAAAATCATATCTGTTGGGCCACCAGGTGCGGAGCATCAGGGGGGAGGGGGAAGTACTTTTGGTAAATTTTGTAATCTTAAACCTTCTTCTTCTCCTCAACCAGGATCCCTACAGACTTGAAAATTGGCATGGATGATCAGTTCATAGACCTGAATTAAAATAGCTAAAATCATATCTGTTTGGCCACCAAGTGTGGAGCACCAGGGGGGAGGTGGTGGTACTTTGGGTAAATTTTGTAATCTTAAACCTTCTTCTTCTTCGGAACCAGGAGCCATACAGACTTGAAAATAGGCATGGATGATCAGTTCATAGACCTGAATTAAATAGCTTAAATGATATCTGTTGGGCCATCAGGTGCGGAACACCAGGGGGAGGGGGGTAGAACTTCAGGAAAATTTTCTAATCTTTAACCTTCTTCTTCTTCGGAACCAGGAGGCCTACAGACTTGAAAATTGGCATGGATGATCAGCTTGTAAACTTTAATTTAAATAGCTTAAATCATGACTGTTGGATCACCAGGTGCAGATCATCTTGGGGGAGGGGGTAGTGCTTTCTTGAAAATTTTGAAATCTTTGACTGTCTTCTTCTGATGAACCAGAATCCCTACAGCCTTTATTTTTTACATGAATGATCAGCTCATAGACCTTATCTGAAATAGCTAAAATCATGAATGTTTGGTCACCAGGTGCAGAGCACCAGGGGGCGGGAGGGTAGCTTTTCAGAGCAATTCTTAAATATTTAACCTTCTTCTTCTGATAAACCATGTGCCCTACAGACTTGAAACATGGCAAGGATGATCAGCATATGGACCATAATTAGAATAGCTAAAATTATAACTGTTAGGCCACCATGTGCGGAGCCACTGGGGGTGGAGGGATAGTACTTTGTTAAAAAAATTTAAATCCATGACCTTCTTCTTCTTTGAACCAGAATCCCTTCAACCTTTATATTTGACACAGATGATCAGCTCATAGACCCTATTTTACATAGCTATAACCATGAATGTTTGTCTACCATGTAAAGAGCATTGGGGGAGAGGGTAGTATTTCGGGTCAATTTTGAAATTTTAAACCTTCTGATGATGAAGTAGGAATCTTACAGGCTCTAAATTTGGCATGAGTCATCAGCTCATATACTTTAATCAAAATAGATATAGTCATGATTGTTTTGTCACCAGATGCGGAGACCCAAGGGGAGGGGGTATAATGCTTTGTTGTAAATTTAACAATTGTTAAAAATTCTACTGAACCAGAATTCCTACAGGTTTTTCATTTGATATAAAATAATCAGCTCATAGAACTTAATTTAAAAAGCTATTATGATTGTTGGGCCACGAGGTGCGGAGCAACAGGGGGGAGAGGGTAGTACTTCAGGTCAATTTTAACATTTGAACTTTTTTTAAGCTCACCTGAGCACAAAGTACAGCTTCTGTCCTTTGGTTGTTGTCTGGCGTCCATCAACAATTTCTTTAAATGACATCTTGTCCTAAACTACTGGGCCAATTTACACCATATTTTACAGAAATGTTTCATAGGTGATCCCCTCCAAGATAGCTTAAAGAATTTAAATCTATTAAAAACTGTGGTTGCTATGGCAACCAAAGTTGAAATTAAAGAAAATCTTTAAAATTCTTCTTCTGATGAACGAGAAGCCCTACAGCTTTGGAATTTGCCTTGGATGATCAGTTCATAGACCTTAATTATGAGAGCTAAAATTATAACTGTTGGGCCACCAGCTGCGCATTACTAAAGTTATCCCAGATATTCTCTTGTAAAATGATCATGCAAAAAACAACATCTGATAACAGTTCCATTTTGGATCTTGTATTTTCAAACAGAAATAGTAAAACTGGGACTGTGGAATCTTACTGGTCTGACCATAAGATTATTTTCCTTTACACATAAATTTGTTACAGTTCAATAACTTTTTCAAAAGTAATGCAAGTTACCCTTAGGTGCTTTGACTCAGGTGAGCGGACCAGGGCCAAAGGCCCTCTTGTTTCAAATTAAATCCACTTTAAACTTTCGCCTGCAAAACCTTTGAATTTGGACAGGTCCAACATTTTGTAAAACAGGAAAGGGTTAAATAGCCTATGTGAGTGTGAGTGATTAAAATAATTTTCTTTAATTCATTTTTCGCAGGTTATAAGGAGTCAAATAAGTAACGTCGTCTTGAATGTTGCATAGCAATCACTGCAAAATGACGCTCTTTAAGAAAATTTGTCTTGAAATTTTCACATTTTGTCACATTTTTGCATTACAGAAATAGAATAATTGTTTGTTTCGGTTTAAGATTGATTTATTTCATTTTTCCGAACAACAAAAGCTATATGTTCACTTCGGCTCTACCACTTGTGAAATTATAGTTTTTGTTGGACACTCAATGAAATATTAATCATCTTACACTGAAACAAACTATTGGCCTCTATCTTCCTGTGACTATTTATAAATTTGTACTGTAATGTTAACTTGTGACGTTCAGTCATTTAAATGAAAAAAAAGAGGGACATAATGGTCCTAAATTGCTCACCTGTATGAACTGTCTTAAAGTTGTTTAATGAATGTTTCGAAAAATAGATGATGAAAGGTCATTAAGCTAACCATTGCTGTTGCTTCAATACAACTAGGCAATGAAAAAATCTGTCAAACAAGCTATACAAAGTATTTCTTTTTTTTTTTAGAATGCAAATTAAATCCAAGCCCTGGCAGATGTAGACCAAATGAGGTGAAGACCTACTATAGCTTTAGTAGTAAAACAAGCAGCTGTATACCAGTCACAGGCTGCTACTCGATACGCGACAGAAATGTCTTCCTCACTAAGGAACGATGTGAGATGATATGTCAAGGCCAATCTGTCCCAAACTTCATGGCCGCAGCCACATCTGGACAAAGTGATAATGCGAGTGTAGGTCGAAGAGGACGGATGTTTCCTACTAGAAACGGACAACCCCAGCCAAATACCCTGAATGATAATATCCCTGGTGTTTTAATGATGGGTTCCCAAGGAAACGCAAATCCTACAGCCATATCAGTGCCTGCCCAAGAGTTTGAGTTCCAGGCAGGATCATTTTCAAGGAGTAGAACATTGACTAGTCTATTTTAGATACAAGTTGTGTAATCCATTATTAATCAAATGGCTTAAATGAGTTTTAAAAGTCCACATATTGATATCAATTTATAAGCGTGTTATATACCAAATACATGTATCACATTTGTAATTATGGATTCAATGCATCCACTGAAAATCCTGTGTGTTTCAAGAGAAAAGGCAATGCATGAGGAGAATAATGAGGTGTATTGTCCCTTTTTCCACAATAGTTGTTAATCAATGGTAAATATATTAATCAAAATTCCATAATAGTTTTCAACTTGAACTTTCAGTTCCTAATTTGTATTATATTACACTTAGTAAATAGAAATTTGAATTAATTTCCTTTTATTGCTATACAGAGAGAGAAAGTCTAGTCGTTAATGTGCCATGTTTTTTGCTTCCCATACTAAATAATGTGATTCTTTAGCAAGAGAAAACTCATAACTACATCTCACTCAAACTGAAGATACAAGGTTTTTGCCCAGACAAGGATGAGCTGTGCATTAGATTTCCAACAATTTCAAAAGAGGGCAAAGCAAAGACTCTGGCCAGCCTGTGCATCTGCAAAGTCTGACCAGAGTCTTCACTATGTGCTAAGTAGATAGATATGGTCTAAAAGAATCTGTAGACAATCAGGTAACATTATATTTACAGTAAATGATTGTCTATGCTGCTCAATGTTTGCACCTGGCCAACATTTCAAATTGTTGGAAATGTCACACACAGGCTCAGTTATTGCATATACAGAACTGTTGATAAATCCAAATATATTTTGGACAGATGATACAAGTTCTGTGTTTGCTTTACCCTACAATCAGTTTCAAATATTGTGGCAAAAGAAGGAATTTCTTGTAACAAGCATTCTCTTCTCTTTTACATCAATTTACTCTCCACCAAATGCAATGGTTTCTTTAAAAAGTTACATCCACTTTTCATTGGTTTCTGATACTTTCCCATTTCGACAAGTTATATAACTTAGAAAAATGGTAAAGGATTAAGCCAGATTAACTACATAGGCAAGAATGTCTACCCCTTTAATGAAACATATTGAAGAATATTAAACATGCTATTTTTAACACTATAAAAGCTAATGTTTTTGTACAGATTTTTATTCAATAATTTTGTAAAATAGTAGACTTGTACATTACAGTTTGTTCCTTTTTTTTATTCCTCTTTTATTGGATGAATATTCACAACAGGGTATATGTTTGCTAAATGGAAGTCAAGAACACCTTCACTTAATAATTGATTAATTTACTGCTAATAGAAATCAATTGACCGATCAGGGCTCCTGTAAGTGTTTGAAATTGAGGAGTTGAACCCTCACGTAAGAAATTACGGGGGTCAAATCTGAATTTAAAGGGTTCAAAATGACAGATAAGGTGATTCCTATGTGGAATTTTTCAAATTTAAGTGTCACTTTAACTGTTTCTTGTAATGATATGAATCAAGTAATTAATTTGTAAAACTTTTGATAGTGATAAGTGAAAATCTTAGGTATAAAACCATGTTTTGACCCTTGGTTATTCCTCTCAAGGGGGCCAAAATGACCACCTTGGGAGAAATTTCAATGGGTCAAATTAAGATATCAGATTTTGGGGGTCAAAACCCTGGTTTCAGGGTCAACTCGAGCCCTGACCAATCAAAGCAATTAGTCCAACTGTAAATGGAATGTTGATATGCAACAATAATGTTTAGGGTAAACCACTTAACATTATTGTCACAGGTCAATATTGATTGAATCATTACACCTTCTCCAATCTGTAAATTTGTAATTCAGGTTGCTCACCGATTGTATATAATAGTCTTGGCTTAGTACAATCCAAGCAGACAGCGGGATTAGCTCAGTCAGTAGAGCACGGGACTTCATAACAATTGAAGGTTAACTCCAGATCTCAACAGTAGTTTTGTCATGCATCCTTGCACTACCCCTGTAAGAACTATCTTTTGGGGGCGTCACTCATATGGGCATATACTACGGTAGTGAAGATAACTAAACCAAAATGAGCAAACAATCTAAGCTAATTACCTTTCACATTCAAGACAATCTGCATTATTGATGATCATAGACCAGAAAGATCACCTTAGTGGAACAAGAAGTACATATATACGAGGGATGATCCAGAAGTTCGGACAATGGGCTAGTAACTTTAGCATTTCTAGCTTGTTCAGTATATAATTTGGTCAATATGCAGTTAAGTTAGCAGAGATCATTAATGTTATTATTTTCGTAGAATTAATTTTAGCGAAATCAGAATACATTACCATAGATATATATGTATGCTAAGGCGGGGGAGCGAGAAAAAATATCGAAAATTTGTTAAATAAATCAACTTTTCTGTAAGTATTCTGAAAATTTAGTTGAAATTCTTTGGCTAAATTAAATAACCAAATAGAAATTATTTGTCGTATTTTAAAGATATTGTGAGACTTTTTATGGACACAGAATGTTTTTGATAACTTTGAATATTCAAGGAAAAATTACAAGACATCAACGCCAAAATATGAATGACGTTTTTTTTTCTGATATTGACATGATCTATGTTATTCCAGAATTCAAACATTTCAATTAATGTTGAAAAATGATTAAATTTGTACAAGAGAACTTTTCCTTAAGCTATCCCAGATATTCAAAGAGGGCCAGGCTTCAAAGGAGTATTTAAAATAGTCTAGCTGAGTTTCAACCAACAAACATATCCCAATTGATTCTCATTATTTTCCCAAAATAAAGGTCCTGCATTTTGGCTCCCCACTTTACTAGAAATACCATGTATATAGAAAGTGTAAACAAATTTGAATCTAAATGGTATGTGAATTATCTCTGCAAGTTGGTGTATCAGGCACAGTTATGCATCGCGTAGACTGTGTAGAAAAAGTTATTATTGATGGTGTATTTGACTTGCTCCCCTGCCTTATAAGGGGGTCTCTGTCTTGATTCATGTATTTTTCAGCTGCTTTTGAATGTAAACATTTAAAAAATTTAACATTTATTACACAGATAATGCACTGAAAGACTTATGATTTCTGTTTTGATAGTTAAATTTTCTGATGATTTATAACCTCATTTTACAAACTTTTGGATCAACCGTCGTACATAATGAATAATTGCTCATTGGAATGTTATCTAAAGTCTTGTTAGTTGAGCCCATATTCCTGGCTGAATTATTCCAAAAGACACTGATTTCTGTTTGTTCTTACTTTATTGTCCATTAAATTACCTGAACTCTATACATTTTAACCAGTATTGTTCAAGTTTCACCCACAATATATGAGTCTAAAGCAGACAGTATAGGATAAGATTAGGCATCACAATTGTGCAGGCTGATCTTATTCTATACTGTCTGCCTTAGGTTTTGATATGGCCTGACCAGCATGAGATTGGTTATGTTTATCAATTTTGTTTCACATCTGTCCTGCTTTCTCTAGACATTTACTGGCATCCTTCAACTTTCCAACTAAATCCTGTAAGAGAAAATGAAATGAGTTTTATTGAAGAAACCAGCCCTAGATGATAAAACGAAATTAATTAGTAAATTATACACAGCTTTGCACACAAGAGCATGTGCAAATCAGGGTTTAATTTTCTGTCTGGAGCATTTTTTTCATATTGAACAGAGGGCAGCATTCACAAGGGAAAAGTACTTGGGTGAAAGCATTACGAGCCTGTGTGTGACATTTCCAACAATTTAACATATATGCCATTTTAAGACTTTTATCAGCCGGTGTAGTTGCACAACCCAGTCAGTCTTAACTTTGCGTTCAATAGATCACTATAGTCTATTCTTGCAATTCTAGAATGTTCTAAATGTACCATGTACATGCATAATTGCCTAGCATGTACAATGTCAGTCTATTGTATAATAATTATGCCCCCATTAGAAGAAGACACTTTCTTGGGTCAAGGGCAACAATTCTATAAAGTTTCTTGATTCTAAGGCCCTTTGGTTTTTAGTTTTGAGTCAAGAAAAGAAAAAGGTCTATAGACTTTGTCCTACTTTATTATCCAATCAGAATGCTGGATTTCTAAAATTTTCTATGGTTTATTTTCCATAAACTTACCAGCTGATGTTTATTTTAATCATTATTTCATTTAAACGTCAAGGTTTATTTGTTATTCCACCCATGCGTACTATACAAAACTCTATCCCCTTATGAATATGCAACAAGCAAGTGAAAAGTAAAGGGGCAAATCGTGATACACGTGCACATGTTGCATTCCCCATATTCTTTGATTTTGGACCTTGTTGTGCATGACATGGTCTATCCATATGTTTGCATGTCGTTTAACCCCAATTTCAACCTTATTGCAGTTATATCGCTATGGCTGGTGCACCTACCCATGGTTGGGTCGCTTACTAAACATTTATGCTGTTATTTGCTTCTGTATGTATCAAGAAACTTTTAATCCTTTCCATTTATAAAATGTCTTTGTCTATGGCTAAACAGATTAGTTTACTCAAGTTAGTAAGCGGTTTTCTGGCAATGACCAAATTTGAGTTGTTGTTTTGTAAGGTTAAGTTCATTTGTACTTATAATACAAAATTTGTTGATTAATAATTACTGGCAAATTTTCTCGATATACAATCTATTCATTACATCTGATATTGTAAATCGTTTATTCTTGCAAAAGTACTTTGTAATACAGAGTGGACAAATATCATATTTAGTTCATATATAGTGCAGAGGTCATTTCAGGTCAACAAACGGTACTGCACTTTTTATTATCGGTAATGGCTCTTTAAAAAGCCTCGGTTTAAACATGCATATTTCAACAACACTGTATTTGTTATAGTTATAACCGTCTTATTCCGTGTAAATCATGCCATATGTTGCCAATTATATTAAGTGCCGAAAAAAGACTAAGTCAGTTAAATGCTAATAATTGAAAAATGAACGATTTAAACAGCCTCAGTCGGTAGCTTGGCTCCCTCCTTTTAGCTGTTAAAATCGTTTAATTTTCAATTATTAGCATTTAACTATTACTTGGACAGATGGATGGACAGACAGACGGGATGAAACCAATTTAACCCATTCTACCTCGTAGGTGGAGATATAATTAAGGAATTAATGCCACACACCTGTAACTGTTCTTGTGTACATGAAAACTGGACTTCTTTTAACCCTGAGCTACCTGGAACCTGTGAACATATAATATACATATGATCAGTCAATTCATAACTACAGATAGAGGGGTAATCATGTTTTCATATCCATAATTCTTCTTCAAATCCAAAGTTGTTGGTACTAATTTGAATCGTCTTGTCAAGATGATTCAAATGAGTACCCACAACATAGGCTTTCATTGAGAAACAAGGATTTTAGACTGGCTTTACCCCCTCTTACCTTTACCTCTGAAATTATTTAACACATTATCAAAGAAAAATTTGGTCTGGTCTGTATTAAGAGATCAAACAGTCATTTCCACTTAATTTGATTTTACAAATATCTAAGTCTTCTAAAACTGTTTTTATAGGCGATTTCTTATGTCCACTAATTTTTCAAGCTATTACAGTTGGTCAACATAAATGAATTAAGCATGGGGTGTTCATATAAATTTTACACACCATACACACCACACTTGCTGATGTCATTATTTCATGTGTATTTAATCTTTGTCATGCCGATTGAAATGCTTTATAATATGGGTACTATTATATGACCTATGTCATGGGAGTGAAATAAACCCATTGAATTTTTTTCATATTTCTTGGCTGTTATTACACTATTGGAATAAGTATGGATATGAGCTAAGAATGGATAGTAATGTTATATTTTCTTTAAGAAAATGACGTCAACATGGATTTGCAAATGACATTATAAATTATGTTTAGCAGAATAACTTGAAGTGATGAATATCATAATTTCCTTGTTTTATCACAAAAAAATTTGTCATAGAATATCAATATCAATGGAATATTAAATTTGTGTTCATTAGAAAACCAAATTTATTGAACTCATCATCTGAAACAGATAAGAACTAGGCATAGCCTTGTTTTTATCTGTTAATAGATGACTCGTTAAATAAATTCAGTATTCAATAACCACGAATTCAATATCCTCTAATTCATAAAATTGCATGAAAATCAAAGTGTTCAAAACACTGGATGCAAACTTGTGATTCAATATCTATTTTGAAAAAGACAAATGGTGTTTTAAACTTTTCTGGTTTAAAAAGTGAAATTATGTGGTATAGACTAAGATCAGACTGCACAAATGTGCAGTTTGATCTTTGTCTGTATATGAACCTCTTAACAAAGCAGATATATTCTGGGTTAGGCAGAATCTATCTCGGTTAGTGCTCCATTCATTCATTCCAATCACTCACTCAAACCATACAAAACACTCTAAAATCACTAGAAAAGATGAGATAAACATGAGATTTAAATAAATAGGGCTAGAATAAAATCTCCATTTCACATCCCTGACATAATTCAAATTGTTTGGTTCTTGAGAAAATAGGACACTACTGTATGCACATTTTATAAAAGGGAGGTTATAAATATTGCTTATTTTGTTCATCATGGACCAAATAAGCTATATCAGATTACCTCCTTTCCCTCCCTTCAATTTCACTCAAAACTTACTCATCACACTCACTCAATTCCATTCAAAATCATTCCAAAATCATTCACCTTGTCAATTTCATGATGTTGTTAAATGTTTTTGTTTCAATTAAATTTTGCTGGCATAATACTAGTATCCATAAGAGACGGGTTATTTCAAATTTGGTTAAAACAAATCAATCTTTTGCATATAAAATTGAAAATATGGAAATATCTTTCTAAGCCATTTGTCATATTGAACAGTTTCTACATCATCAAAATAAGAATTATATCTTTGTTCAATAAGTTATGATGGTAAAATGGATAGAAGAAAAATCAACTTGTTAAATACCTCTGTTTTTAAACTGACTAAGTAAACAGCTTCATTTACTCTTTCTAAATGGTTGTTCTGAAAAAAAAATGAGAAGAATAGCATTAATTAAAGTAATCATAATTATGTAATGCTTTTAGGTAGATAATTGAGAAATAATGGTAAATTATCATTTGATAATCAGATTATCTCACTTCCAAACAAGTGAAATTACCTAAAACTGATACCCTGCTTTTTTCCCAGAGATATTTGATTTTATCTGAGCAAAGCCAGATACTACATTTCCCCAAATAACAACCCCCTCCCTAAAAGTAGGATCCCTAAATTTTTTACTAAGAAAACCAACTTCAAATGCCTAAATTTTAGGAACTTGAGGATTCTTGTCTAATTTGATGTGATGATGAAATTTACCTCAAATCAAAGAGAAAAGGGTCTTAAAGACAAAAGTTAAATGATTTTTTCAAATCAGAAAATGAATACTCAATAAGCTCACAGACCATAATTTATATAGCTCCCAGGAGCATTTATTAGGAGAAATATCATAAATAAATATGCCATTGTTACACTTATCACAGTAAAAAAGACATTCTTGAAGAAAGTTTGTCACAAAATGCCATTGTTACGTAATCACAGTCAAAATGTCTTACTCTTTCATTAAAAAAATAGAATAATTCTTTGTTTTTCTGTAAGATTGATAAATCTTTCATTTTGTTAAAAAAAAGCAATATTTTCACTCATGGCTTTGCCACAGGAGAAAATAAAGCTTTGTTGTTCAATATATTTGTACTTTCAAAACTGAGTTTTGACGTAGGCTCTAAGTCCATTACCATAGGTAAATTGGGTATAATTAAAAAGCAAATGATAGGAATTTAACCTGGTCTCTTCGCTGCAATTATGAAAGTACATGTTTGAGTGAGCCTTACGTTTTAAGACAAGCAATAACTTTGGTTTAAAAGGTAAATTCTAAATTTCCTCGATGTGTTATTTTAACCTGTTTTATCTATTTAGAACAAATGGCATGAGAATGTAACAGTAAAAAGTTGATTTCACGGCTGTCCTCACAAAATCTACCTATACAGATATTAAACTGAAACAAACAATTATCCTCTATTTAATGACCGGACAGATAGAATTTTAGACTGGTACAATTTTAAAGAAATTAGAAATCATAAATCTATCAAAGTCCTAAAAACCCTTATCCTACAAAATTTTTATTTGTTGTCATACAATCTGCCACTTTAATGGGTCATTTCTAGGGGTCATTGCAATACTATTGTAAGTGCCTATATATTTATAGGCACTTACAATAGTACCTTGCTGAAACCCATCTATTTCAACCTGTCTCACTCAAGTTTTCCTACATTGATCAAAAAGAAAGCATGCAGTACTAGTGTAGATCTAAGGAACCCTCGGCAATTCCACGGAATAGAACTGGGTAATAATATGGGCATAGCAATGAAAGTGTGTTCTTTCCCATGTGGGCTTATACGATTTCACAAACATCAACGATCCTGATAAGAATGATGTTGCATAAAATGAAATCAACAAAGGAATAAAAGTGAGCATATTATAATCTGATAACAAAACACCTTAAAGATCTCCTCAGACGATAGGAAAGAATTTATAAAACATGAATTTCTTTTATTGTATTAGATAACCAAAGTACCACAAGAAGCTGAATTTCCTAAAAATGACCCAAAATTACTACACTTAAGTCTAAGGTACTTTCCAATTTAGGGAAAAGTCTGAGCAATGTTCCAAATGGGCTAAGGTATATATCTGTGCATACCGATTTCAATCTATATCTGCCTAAAGAATCTTTGTGTAAAACAGGAATCAGTTGTGTACAGCTTGAGAAGGGTTAAAACTTACCTTTATATAGTAATCTAATCTCCAGTCTACATCTACAATATGTGGGGGGCTCGTTCCAACACTGAAAAAGTCAACAGCATGTATGTGAATATACCTGTTCACTTTTTCTATGTATTCTACTGTTCTCAAAAGAAAAAGCTCACAGCTAAAAACAAGAGCACCACCTACAAGTGTGTTGCTTGGCTGCAGGTGCTGGATAATATGCAAAAAATCTTAGGTGAAAGAGGGTCAAAACAAAAATATTTCCACAGTTATCCTCCTGATAGTCTAGATAACTCTTGTGATAGTGAACACACATGCCAAGTTTCATAAAGATATCTTAAATAAGCACAGATTTATGACCAATTTTTTCTAAGTTTGTTATGCCAACAATGCCAAGGTGATCACAATACCTCGGGTTTTGTCCGAAAATAGCTGAGCTAACCAGGAACAATTGAAAGAGAAACCTATCCCCCTTGATAGTCTGGATAGCTCATGTGATGGTGATCACATATGCCAAGTTTCATGAAAAAATCTTCAATACCAACAGAGATACGACCAAGGTTAAAGTTTGTCATACCTACTACCCATGCCAACAACAACGCCAAAGCGAATGAAGCCAATGTGATTAGCCAAGCTAAAAATGCTTTTTTCCAATTCTTTTCCACACTGAGCCTACATGTATAACTGATTTGCCTCTGGTAGATATACCTCATAACTAAACCAGTAAAAATGGTATACTTAAGACACTCTATACCTCATGACTAAACCAGTAAAAATGGTTTACTTAAGACACACTTTTTAGATCGTGTTTTTTTTGTATATCGCTATGGAAGTGAAATGCCATAAAGTAAAACAATTGATACACAAATAAACGACAACTTTGAAATTCGCTGAGGCAATGACAAAAAACTTGTTTCTGCTAAGTTAGTATGTATATTTTAAACGAAAACCGTGTGGTCTGTCTAAGTTTAGAGGGTTGCTTGATGGTCTTCGCCAACTCGCTGTTTTCTAAGTTTACGTCGGCTCAGAATCAGAACTGCATGCTTGTACTCGTAAATTCTTTCAAAAACTAGAAAGCCATGAATGGCTTGAGTCACTCCACAGGCTTGAAATTATTGTAAATCAAAGCAAATAAATGTTTTGACTAGATTTTTAGATATTAGGGGTTCTACTGATGTTGAAAATGAAGTTTCAACTATATGACAGATAGAGAAATGACCTCTGCTATTAAAAGACATATTTTTCATCAAATCAAAATAATTTTTGGCTGCATGATAATGGGTCACCCAAAGATCATACCAAAAACGTTTGATTGATATCCATCAGTTACATTCTGAGAAAATGTTTTTCATAGTTTCCACTAATTAACATATTGAGAATTGACCTCCACCCATAAAATGTATATTTCTCATCCAATCAAACTAAATTTTGGTACACTGATAAAGGGTCACTCAAGGATCATTCCAGTGAAATATAGTTGATATCCAAAAATCAGATTCTATGAAAATGATTTTCAAATTTTCCACTATATAACATAGAGAGAAATGACCACCACCCATAAAATGCATATTTTCTATTCGATCAAAATAATTTTTGGTACACTAATAAGAGTCACTCAAGGATCATTCCAGTGAAATTTGGTTGATATCCATCAGTTACACTCTGAGAAAATGATTTTCAAAGTTTCCACTATGTAACATATAGAGAAATGACCTCCGCCCATAAAATGCATATTTTTCATCCAATCACAATGATTTTTTGTAGAATGATAAAGGGTCACTCAAGGATCATTTCAGTGAAATTTGATTGATATCCATCCGTTACATTCTGAGAAAATGATTTTCAAAAATATCCATTATATAACATATAGAGAAATGACCTCCGCCATGATAAAATGCATATTTTCCATCCGATCACAATGAATTTTTGTAGACTGATAAAGGGTCACTCAAGGATCAATCCAGTGAAATTTGGTTGATATCCATTGGTTACATTCTGAGAAAATGATTTGCAAAGTTTCCACTATATAACATATAGAGAAATGACCTCCGCCCATAAAATGCATATTTTCCATCCGATCACAATGTTTTTTTGTAGACTGATAAAGGGTCACCCAAGGATCATTCATGTATAATTTAATTGGTATCCATTGATTAGAATCTGAGAAAACTCAATTTTTACCATATCTGGCAAATTAGCCACGCCCATTAAATCCATGTTTTTCATTGGATCAAAATTTCTTGAACAATTTTGAAAGAGGGTAACCCAAGGATCATTCCTGTGAAGTTTGGTTGAAATCCATCTAGTAGTTTTTGAGGAGAAGATTTTTAAAGAAAAGTTTACGACCGGACGCAAGACGGACACAACGCTATGACAATAGCCCCAGTGGTTTTCAGCCAGTGGAGCTAATAACTTAATTTATGATAAATTAAATAGCAATATTGCATTGATCATCAGGAACAAGGTTAATTCAAGCTCCTACAACATAGACATTGCAGATCGAAGGTCGGGGTTTCCAGAAAGACCTATTGCATTTATACAGAAATAAAAGGCAATAGATTTCCCTACGTGATGC
Source organism: Fragum whitleyi (assembly GCA_948146395.1). Taxonomy (NCBI): domain Eukaryota; kingdom Metazoa; phylum Mollusca; class Bivalvia; order Cardiida; family Cardiidae; genus Fragum; species Fragum whitleyi. Next base: position 39,513,460 of record OX411556.1, read on the forward strand.
AATTTAAACCAATCAGAATTCTTTATTTTATTGTATTGCAATTATATCTGCTAATTATAAATTGAATATTTTATAGAAGCAATTTTAAAGGCCTATTGGCTTTTATCTGAGATTTATCTTAATGTTTTTGTAAATATGCAAGGCATAATGCATTAACCTCAAATGAAAATAAGGGTATTCTTCATTCCCTGTCATTTGCACTGTATCCTTCAAATCATTAAGAGAATATCTGTTTTCATTTTACAGTAAAATATTTACTAAGCCACCACTTACAGGACTTAACCCTTTCCTGTTTTATAAAATTTTGGACCTGTCCAAATTCAAAGGTTTTGCAGACGAAAATTAAAAGTGGATTTAATTTCAAAAATAACCATTCAGTAGGGTAGAAAATAGTGTGGAAAAAAGAAGAAATTGCTTGTCAGAAGCAATTTCTTCTTTTTTCACAATGTTTTCTCAATCATAAAATCACAGGCACGTAAAAAGGAGGGATTAAACAGCAAAGGGTTAAAGGGAATGGTGGCTAAGTGCACTTTTGTTAACAAATTTGAGACCTAATTTTGATTGAATATGAATATCTATGCAAATTTCTCAATAATCATATGGAAGTTGTTAAAACTCAAACAATTGAATCATCTCATTTGAGACAATTCTACTTAGTTTAAACAATATTGTTTGCATTTACAATAATTTCAAGACCAATAACATTTACTTTTTTAAGATATTTTGTATAAAATAAGGGGATTTTGAAAAAGATTTCTTAATAAAAATGGTCACTTAAAAGACGTGGTCGCTCAGCAAGATAGATTATAAAAAGAAATGTAACTACCTATACAGACAAACAATTCTGCATTTTGTTAATCATATGAGGAAGAAACTAAGGAATACAAACTTACCTATTTAAAAGAATTTGTAGTAATGACTTCTTTGTCTGAAATAAAAATGAAAAGGAAGAATATGTACTTGAATATAAGACTGGATCAAACACAGTTCAACTTACTGTCACTAGATGTCACCATGTCACAGATACCATAAAAGCTCTAATAGAAGTACTTAGTCAAAACCAAAAGGTGAAAAATGAATAAATAAAATCACTATTATCTATCAGTAGCCTGTAATAAACATAATCTGTCATAAGAAAATGCATAATTCCTCTGTATAATTGTTTATTACCTTGATTTTGTGGGGATGGGCCTTTATTAGAGGCTTCAAGATTTTGTAAAATCATATTAGAAAATGGTCCATTCCAACCTCCACAAAGGGGATGGGATTTTATTATAGCATGGGGCTCTACTAGAATTTTTACTGTAAATACAGGACTGAATAGCTAAAATTATTGTCTGATAAAAGGGGGTCTGATATACTTGTTGATATCTTGACAAGGTGATAGCTTTTTTAGTTTAAATGAAATCATTTTGATTATTAGACTAGACAAATATTAACTCAATGGCATAACTCACTGAAATAGACATGTAATTTCACATAAACATGTACATGTCTTAGCAATTTACACTCAATTTCATCATCAAATTCTGTGTAAAAATATTAAAATAGTCGCAGAGCTTTCTACACAACTCTATAATGTGTGTATGTGGATAAATGAGGGTTTCAGAAGTAGTTGCAGTTATATCATGATAGGTGGTACACCTGCCAATGGTTTTCAGTGTTTCTTACGCCCGTACTATTAAACACAACATTTGATCTAAATCAACACCTGCTTATCCCTCTCTGATATATCATGTGAAGAACAACTGGTAGCTCTGATTAAATGTTGTGGTTGTACTGGTCAGAGATTACTAACATTGTTTTTTTACTAGAAGCTTTAATTTTGTCTGTGGTAATTTTAATCTACCCATACTTACATTGTAAATTTTATTGAATGCTTCTATTTTATCTGTCGTAAATTTACAATCTTCTAATACAGGGCTGAAATTTAAAAGATAAAATAAACAACTAAAGTTTTTCTATGATATTTTAGTATAGAGCAGGAAGTGTACACTAAGATCTGCCTTTATGTCTATACTGTCTACCAAAGTTTTGTTTGAAGCAGTATTTTTTTGTGAACAGCATGAGAAGAAGAGTTTCTAATTCAATTTCGAGCAGGCCTGATTTCGAGAGTGGGTATAACAGTTTTACTAAACTTCTTATGAAAAAATTAATTGTAAGTCAAAATTACAAATCGTATCAGGTGTTTTCATTCATTGTTGGATTCTGCCTTGCAATATCTTTAGATGAGCATTCCTATGACATGATGCATGGCAGAACTCCCTTTTTAGTTACTACTGTAGAAGCAACTTTTATTTTTGACTTATGCAAAAAATGCTCACAAGATGTTTAGTAAAACGGGCCCCGGATTTTTATAAAACCCTCTTGCTGAATAATCGAAAACTGAATCAAAATAAAATGGCTGATATCACTTGTTAAGTACTTTTTTTTTTTTCAAGCACTTTTTCTTCTCACCACAAAATTCATTATGGTGAGAGATATATTTTTCCAATTATTGTTTTTCTATGTTAGCTCTTTTAATTTCCTTATTGTGAACTTTCCCTTTTCATGATCAAACACTAATGTTTTCTTGTTACTAAGATTCCACAAAATATAGAATAAATTTACTTGTAATTTGTTACAAGATGAAAATTTTTTGACTTGTTTTAACTGAATGAAATTACAGATGTCCATTTTTATTAGTTTAGAAGCTTTAGAATTTTGTCTCTTGGGAAAGGAAACATTGTGCATGATGAAGAATTTAATTAGTACAAGGGCACATATATGAGTGGGTATTGCCAGTCTAAAATCTTTGTTTCTCAATAAAATCCTATATTTGAATTGTCTGGACAATATAGGATTTGTGAAGGTATTGTGAAAATATTTCAATTTTAAATCCAAAGTACCAGCTCTATCTGTACTTCTAAGGCTTGTGCTAAAGGAGTATCAGAAAACTAAATGGTGTTAATATGGATTAAACATTGTTACCTTATTGATGATGGTTCTAAATCATGCTTTGCTGCTTCAGATATGAGTGTGACTAATGCTGCAAAGGCTTCCTTCAATGATGCTTGATCTAAATTCTTAAATGAAGGGTCTTCTGAAATTTGAGAAATAAAAAAAGAAAAATTACATCAACAGGGATTTACAGTGTGTTTGATGCAATGTGAATAATCATTGCTAACAGGGTTGGATTTTTCATTTCAATACTCGTACAATAAAGGTAAAGTTAGAAATTAAATTTTATTTTTGATTACTGAGCAGTAATTTGGCCTTTCATAGTAACTTTCCTCAATACTAATTCAAAACTCAATATAAGAAATATGTTGAGGGTATTTGATGGAATCTTCTTGACAAGACAATTCAATTGAGTTATCACAACATAACATGGTCTGAGTAAGAGTGCATGATTGACAATAACACTAGCTACAGGGTCATCACCTCGTTCTTAACCAACCTTTGACCTTGCGTTTTTACTGATAGATAGAAGACCCATCTTCATTGTGGGCATTTGTTTACTTGAAATCATGCCCCTATGACGTTCATCGAGGACTCCGTCGAACGCTCTAGTAACGAGGACTGCAAAACTTTTATCTGGCACATGAGCAGCGTCTGCAGCAAGCGCTAGACCGTCTAAAACCGACTGTGACAGTTCCATGTTCACATGAGTTTGTTTTGATCTCGCCCACTTCCGGGTTTTATCACTCGGGCGGTATATTGGATTTTTCAAGCGTCTGAGATCATCATTTGTTTATCATACGGCGCCTTTGCAACACCTGAAACTTTACTCGTAGTCGACAGTATTACAGTGCATATTATAGCTTACATCATTACATCAGCTCGATGTTCAAGAAATGATAAAATGAACAATAACAAAGACCGTCTGGTAGGAGGATTCTACATGCACCAAAGAGAACAGAAACACATAGATGAAAAAAGTCCAATGTTTGAAGTAATAGACCAAACATCTTTCACAACTTTCACAAATATCATACTTACAGAATTACCAGATATAACAAGAAGCCAGACACACACACCATCTGCAAGTGAATGCCATCTTTTAGACTAAGTCTTTGTTACAAATCCTTCTATGGTAAAAACATCTGTAAACCGTGATTCCATAAATATCTTACCAAGTTGACATGAACTGACTTTGAAACAAAAGTAGCCGCTAAAACACAAGAAAAACGCAAGGAAATGTTATATATACAAAAAAGCAGGCTGGCACCTCATGACATCAGATCTTCTCAACCTGAAAGACAAATTAATGGAATTTATCAAGAAACGAAACAGTACAGAGGTGTGGAACTACTCAATGGGGAAAACATACCACGTAAAAATTTAAATCAAGGAATAACACACCCTGAATCAGACACAAGGAAAGGAAAACAATCAAAGAAAACAGCTACTCTCTAAACAAAAAAGACCAACAAATGACAGAAAATTACAGACAGGGAACCCTTACACCAGTTCCTTGCAAGATATTGAGTATCAGAAACAAGCACTTGCTCAAACACCTTAAAAAAATAACAAACAGATTCTTACAGATTTAATTCATGGATTTAGATCGGGATATTCATGTGAAACCTAGTATATAATAACACTAAATGACTTCTTATCTGAAAACGACAAAGGAAACCAAGAAGATGTCGCTTTTCTAGATATCTCGAAAGTTTTTGATACCGTCTTACATATAGAGGATATTGAAAGAGTGGCCATGGAATACCGAATTTATTAAACGAGTCATCAAGATACAAATCGGAACGAGGCTGTATCGAGTTTTTATCTGTTTTAGATGACGAGTTAATAAATTCTGTAATTATTACACGGACTCTACCAATATGGAATGCATTGGAATATTCAGAAATGGTTATCAAACTTTTTAACGTGAAAAAGAACAATGAGAACAGTAGTGGATTTGGACTTCTCAACAAGTGGACTCGGGTGTAGCTCCATCAATCAGGAATAGAAATTCTACGAACTAAATTATCACTTCAAGAAGTACAGGATAATTCATACATTGGACTACAAATACCTTACAATCTAAAATTGAACAAACATATCAAAATTGTCCCAAACAAAGCTAATTCTAGTCTATGAATACTAAACAGAAATCTGAAAAAAGTACTAGAATCATACAGGAAAATAGTATGCATATCACTTGTAATGTCTATCATGGAATATGGAACTTCAATGCTGGATTTCTATAAACAATCAGATGTTGATAAGCTGGAGAAAATCCAAGGAAATGCTGTGCGATTCATCAAAAGGACTTAAGAACTAGAGAACCAGGTACAACCCATCGCTTCAAAAGAGAACTGTAACTAAGAGAAGCAAAAATCTACAATTTGTTCTAATGTACAAGATGGTCGAGAGGTTAGTACCATCCATGCTTGTATCAAAACTCCTCACAATCTAAAATCCATAAAAGCTCAATCATGATGAAGGAATACATTGATCAAATCGGCATCAGCATAAACATAGTCGACAATACAAAAATTCTAGCCTTAACCGCAGCATGTGCAATACAAGCATTCTTTGTACACACTATATCAAGTGGAATCGCCTTCCAAATGCATCAATGCATGCAGGCTCGTTAGCGGTCTTTAAAACAGCCCTCAAAACGAGAGCAAATAATACGGTACACTTCCGTTGTATAAAAGCCTTTATCTGTTTAAGGATTCTATGTACATACAGATACAGATACAGATTGCACAATTCTTAATTCTCTCCTTTTTTTTTAAAGAAGCTGAACATTCATCTGGGCCTGATGTTATAAAACTTTTTTCGTGCGCATATTATTTTTTTTCCAAATTTGAAATTCCAATGAATGTTAGAAAACATAAGGATAACATGACAACTAATATTAGTATTATCTTTTAATTCCATACATTTATAGTTTAATATTATTGGTTTCCATAAATTGTTGTGCCTTCTGATTGGCCGATAAATTGGTTTTACTCCCCAATGAAAACAATTTTGAGTACTCAGCTATATTTTTAGCTTCCGCGAAAAGTGTCCCTTAAACAATCTATGTATTTGAGGATAAATCTTTACATTGTAGCTTCAAGAAATTAAATTATAAGATATGAAGAGACTTTTTGTTGATTTCATGGAGGTTTAAAGCTAAAACCATAACCACACCCATTTTCATACAGTGTGATTAGGTTTTTAATTCCATTCCTCAATGAAATCAACAATTACTCTCTTCATCTCTTAAATATTAGTATTACAACAGAATGACGGCTTTAATCTCAAGTTGAAATTTGAGAAAATTTTGAGTTGAGAATGAGAAAAGTTTTATAATCCCTGGCCCAGATTGTTGTTGAAACGCTTTCATGCTTTCCTATTCTGAATGATACGCTTGCTTGAGGCGTTTGCGATAATCGGCAAGCAACTTCACTAGACTTGCTTTCAGGTTGACAAATCGGTGAAAATTGTTTGCAAATTACATGTATGCCCCGGTTTGCACATGCACATGCGTGCAAAACGTGATATAATTTGCAAACAGTTCGCATCGTTTTGACATTCTGAACGCAGAGGGGATGACTATAGCAAATAAAACAAAAATGTTGGATACTTTGACTGATTTTCTCAAAAAACCTCGTGATTTCCGTTATGTTTGGTCCTTTAATAATCTGAAGGGCCGGATCAATGAAAAACAAACATCTCCTTTTCATTATATATAGTTTTCTGATGACATTGGAGGGATTGTGCTTTCAAATTAGTAACTTTCGTTGCCTAGCAACTGGTAATTTTCGGAAAGCGCTTTTAAGATAGACTGCTCGCTATGTAAAATGTTCGCGGAGAGCGCTTCGTATCCTGAACGCAGGGCTGTTTGTCCTTTCCGGCTGTTTGTCTCTCACAAATGGGTTGATAATCGTACACTTAGTGAGAAAAGAGCTGAAGGCTAGGAAAGTATATGATGGTGGTACTGGTGTGTGAGAAATATCAGGAACCCATTGTTAGGTGCTCCAGCCGCCGCGATATAACTGAAAGTTGAAAGTGGTGTAAAATCACATAGAAACAAAATATGTTTCCCCGTTCGCATTGTCAATATTCGTTTAATGAATGCAAACTTTGGCAAGCAATCGGTAACGCCATGGGCGTACAAAATTTTGCAGAAATATTTTTTTAAAAGTAATCGTAAAGTGGATCAGAGTGCTACGTTGCGTTAAACTAGTGTATGCCGGTTGTAATTTTTCAGTGATATTTTATTGCTTTTTTAAAACCAGCTTATTTACTAATAAGACATTGTTTTTAAATACTATATAGATAGACCACGTTATCCATCGGCTTATAGTTTAAAATGAAACTTTTAGAACACCCTTCGTGCATTAGAAATATATATACTTACCGTAGTTCACAAACTATTTGTGATTGACTTCTTGTTAAAGTGGAAGAGATTTTTTTTTATAATAATTTATGTTGTCCTTTAAAACACATTTACCCGTCTACTCAGACACAATGATTCTGTATTTCACTTAATCAGCAGTACGAATATAGCAGACCATTCTATCATAGAATGTAATAAAAGTCTGTATTGTCATAACCAAAAATTGCTATTAATGTCGTATAAATACAATAAGAATGTTGATTGTCTATCAGAGATAATATACAAAACTATTAATCTGTCTGCAACATGGGATGAACTCTTGCTTCATGAACACGGTCAAAATAACTTGATTCGTCTGTGAGCGACCACCACCTAGTAACTTCGGCTTGAATAAGCTGAACTTACGAGGTCTTGGTCGAAGATGGACATATAGTAAATTCTATATTCGACACCAACAAATGCAAAAAACGCAAGACTTGATCCAGTGGTGTAACCAAAATGAACAAAGAGATTAAATATGATTTGAATTCGCAAATTTTACCTGTGGTTGGTATAAAATGTACTGTAATCACGAAAGCGTTTTCGGGTTATAATATAATCAAAGATTATTGCCCTGGCAGGGCGAAGCTTATTTATCGGTTCGTTGCATTTAAGATTAAGATAAATCAGCTTCCATTCATAATTACTCAGTTGTATAGAAAGTCGATATTCTTTTAATTTCGGCAACCCAACTCTCGAAACTGAAGTTACGAGAATTTGGTAACCCAACGATGAATTGTGTTCACTTTCGCTTAGCACGTTTATTCTTTTGGTTTAAAGATACAGTTATTTACACACGTTCACAACAATTGTCGGCTAAATTTTGAACGAACCCACACCATGGGTAAGTTCATATCGGACTCGGTTTCGACCCGAGTTAACCGGGTTACCATCAGAACGACCTCGGTTTCGACACTAGTGATGTCATTTTAACCTTTCAACATCGACGCTTCTAATCCTGGGTCAGGCCGGTGTTACTTGGGTTCCAAAATGGCGTCGAAAATAGTGCACAACCATTCGATTACATAAAATAAGTGTTCTCTTTTACTTGAAACGACAAATACTTTTTCCTTATTTTGTATAGTATTTTGCATGAGTTTATCACATTTCTTAATTGGATAATGATATTTCATGGTTAATTAATTATTGTAGCTGTAAATGTGAAGTTTGTTTACTACCACCAGTGGGTATCTCCGTTCACACGAATGCCCTTTCTGCGCATGCATATTACAGTCAATTTTAGATAATTACATCATCTTACGCGACTCCCGGGCTGCCATTTGAATTTCACCCAAGATGCAGAGTTAACTAGCCTAATAACGTCACGACTAAACCATGCCAGTTGAATAATAACGCAGAATAAGTAAAATTCGGTGTCTGTTGTACATAAATGTATACATGTAAATTTAATCATGTATTTTGCGTTATTAATCAACTTGAAGGGCGTGGCTTAGCTGTGACGTGATTTGACGAGTTTACTTTTCAATATTTTGGGGTCATTTTAACCTTTCAACCCCGACGCTTCTAATCCTGGGTCAGGCCGGTGTTACTTGGGTTCCAAAATGGCGTAGAAAATAGTGCACAACAATTCGATTACATAAAACAAATGTTCTCTATTACTTTAAACGACAAATATTTTTTTTCTTGTTTTATATAGTATTTTTCACGAGTTTATCACATTTCTAAAAGGGATAACGATATTTCATGGTTAATTAATTATTGTAGCGGTAATTGTGAAGTTTGTTTACTACCACCCGTGGTTAACTCAGTTCACATGAATGTCCTTTCTGCGCATGCATATTACAGTCAATTTTAGATTATTGCATCATCTCACGCGACTCCCGGGCTGCCATTTGAATTTCCCCTTGGATTCTGTCAAAAGTTAGTCGGCAATTATCGGTAACGCGTGCAATTTCGTAATTTCAGATGGACAATCTAATCATGTCGACTATCTAAAGAAGTACGTTATTGTAAATAAAGACTGATTTACCCCAACCTTAAGTGCAACGTTCCGTCACTTTAGCTCCGCCCAGGCAGGGCAATAATCCGGATGATAGATATTGACCAAAAAGGAGATAAGTTGAATCATGCGAATTCTCTATTTTGACTCGAAGATGTCCCTCTCTAACATGGCGTATACACAATAACAACTCTGCAGACAGGTATCGCTTGAAGGTGAAAATGAAATGTCACCTTGAACGTTAAGTTATGAAAGATTGATGAAGAACTCGCACTCTTTAACATTTCGTCAATCAAATTCTACTTTACAGGCCGCCAGATGAAATTCCAAAATTAGTCTCGTCTTTGGATTGTATGAACAACACTCTGTAGTCCATTGTTTACCGTATTTCTGTGAATTCAGCATTCGTTTTCTCTCGAAGCTCATACCAAACAATTGCATTGTCTTTATGAACACTCTACATAATAAACTTATCCTTAAAAAGCCACGGGTAAACAGGTATGTTTGAAAAAGAGAGATCCTACAATTCTATTCAGGATAATTTAATTCCAAAGCACAAGCGAACACCGAAAGTTTGAAACATGCATTAAATACGCTTTACTGTGTAAATAAATTTATCATTTCTGGGATGCTCGTTTATGTATGTTTCGTAAGCTTGAACGCAGGAATGAACGCAGGAATGTTACTGAGTGACAGATAGATGGTGTATTCTGTATTTGAATCCTTTGAAAAGTAGATGTATTCAAACCTTTGGCTGACAGCACAGGCCAAGATTAAGTTGCACAAATGCGCAGTGTTATCTTGGCCTATACCGAATGCTATATATTTAGGGTTTTTTTGGAACACCTTGACCCAGACTGTTTCAAATACGCACAATATTTGCACTTTGTTTAAAACAACTTTCCATTCTGCAGGACAATTCTTATTGTTAAGGTAGTGGACCCGGAATAGTTTTGCAATGCCTCAGAAGTAATGAACTTTAACGGTGTTAACCGAGGTTTCCTAATGATTTTCATTAGGAAACCTTGGTTAACATCGGGAAAGAATATGTGGTCCGAAATGTTGCGGAACTATTACGGGTCCGCTACCTTAAGCTGTAGTTTCAACTTAAAGTTCCATTCTTTTTGACAGAAAACCTCCCTCCCATATTTGTACCCTAAACCCTTCCCGTGCTATACCCAGCAATTTCCTGCGGTAGACTTAGATTAGAAAAAAATGGGCAGGACCGGTTGAAATGTCCTCAGCCTTTGTCAATCTGAGCCAAGAAAATTTCTGTTTGGTAGAAGGTGTGAACAAAGAACAGTCTGTATATTTGTGCAGTCTGATCCCAGTGTTTACCCTCTAATTTTTCATTTTACGTTAAACTTACTCGACAATTCTTGTATTAGTCATAAGTTGAGGGTAATAATTGGAATTGTCTCGAACAGGTTTAGGAAACTTTAGACTATTGGTGGAAATCCTCAATTGAAAAAGAGGGGCAAGTGAGTTAAACTGTGAATTTCTTCCGAAAGCAAAAAGTTTATCAGTCTAGTTTATTCCTGATTTCATATTTTCTATTTAATTGTTGTTGTTGATGTTGTTGATGATGATGATGATGATGATGATGATGAGAGGTGCACCCATAGGACTCATCTTAAGTCGATTTCTCCACGAACTGAGATGTTGTTTGAAACGATTAAACCCTTTTGTGATCGTTTGATGTAAAACACGTGTTCTCAACACGATTTCTGATTTAATTCTGGCCCAATTCAATTAATTTCGGCTGAAACGTCTGCTCTGTGTTAGGTCCTGTTCCTTTTTGTTTTAGATTTTTGATGTTCTTTCATGTTTGTGTTTTCTTTTCTCACAAAATACAAGATATAAGTTTTGCATCTAATCCAGCGTTTTCGACAAAGTTTGTGTGCATAAGTGTATGAGCGAAGCTCTCGTCTGGACAAGTTGAGAAATTTTTGATTTTGTGATTGCCGCAGAAAAAAATGCTTTGTTTCGCTCAATCACTGTGATACATGCCCTGCGTTCAAGATGAGAAAACGTTGCAAACAGTTTGACAATTATACCCCGCTTTACACGCAAGTGCATTTGCAAAACGGGGTATAATTGGCTAACTGTTTGCGCCGTTTTCTCATCCTAAACGCAAAGCTGATTCTATCAAGAGTGCCGAATTATACAAGTCATCGCTTTAAAAGTGAAGTCTCTAACTTCACTTTTAGATTAATCGTGGTCCCCCATAATATAATCTTTTTCAGAAAAAAAAAAAAAATAGAAAAAACATTTGTATACCTCAAATGTATAATTGTTCGGTTGCTTAAAATAGAGGAATTTGTTTTCTTCAGTGAAAGATTGATATACATTTCTTTGCGTGAAATATAACCTTGATTTTCTACGAAATGGAAGATATGTTGATCTTACACACACACAAAAAAAGACACCAAAAGTTATTCTATTACTTTAATATGATAATGAAACATAATGTCAAAAACTTGGGACAAATTTTCTTAAAGCGCGTCATTTGTGCGCGATTACTGAGTTGATATCACAAGGTCATAAGTTTATTTTGTTTTGTTGTTTACAAAAAATCTTAGCTTAGCTTTTTTTTTGTTTTGGAACTTCACTTGTTTAGCGACAAAATTTCCAAGCAATAATCTACAGTAATTTCTCGATAAAATGCCGAAAAACATTCAAAGAAAGAACAGATTGCTTTCAAGACAAAAATATTATCATTACCTCTTCTTTGTTGATAAAAAAAAAAGGTAAAAGCTTTGAGGCATGTATTCAGAATCCTAAATTAGGAAATTTCGGAAACAGACTGTTATGTAATTGGATACAAGATTTACATATGTGTCAGAGAAACAAGACAGTTAAAGTCTGTACACATTGACCTTTGAATCCCTGTTGTCTCTAATTCATGTCACCATAGACATTCTGTGACAGAAAACAAGCCAATATCCGGTCAAACATTACATCTTGTTTTCCCAGTTGGCTATGGAGGTTTACCACCAAGTACCGCAGTAAAAATGGACGCGCAGTAATAATTCAGACTCGATGTTATCCAAAGGGCCATTTCAGTTATACAGCCGATCACAAAATCAGTGTTGACATGGTTTAGTTCTTAATCAATAGAAGAATTAACAGATAATGTGAAATTTCTATAAATGCTTTGGCACAGCGTATTTCTTCAAAGCTGGATCAGACTAGCAAAATTTTTTCTCTTTGTATGGTGTCATAAATTCTATAATCTTTTGTTTAAATCCCTTACTGATAAAGTTATAAAACAAAAAAACGTAATCACAATTTGTGATAAATTTAAAGTGTTATACCTCAATGAAAGCAATATATTCTCTCCATTTCTTATATCCTCTCCACCTACTTTTGTATATTTCAAGGACCTTAGATAAGGATAATTCGGAAACAGACTGTTATGTAATTGGATATAAGATGTACGTATGTGTCAGAGAAACAAGACAGTTATTGTCTGTAAACATTGACCTTTGAATCCCTGTTGTCTCTTATACATGTCACCAGAGACATTCTGTGACAGAAAACAAGCCAATTATTATTTTATTGTTTTTCCGCCATATTGGCGAGCATTACAATAATAACAAAACATTTGAGCAAATTGAAATTGAAAGCTAGCAATCAGAGAAAGTTTGGAGAGAGAGACAGGCTGAGTAAAGAAGGGAAATGACAAACATAATAACAAATTCAAAATCATGTACATATAAACAGGAAACACGACCCTCGTTACCATGACACTTTTACGAAGAAATCATGACTAAACCATGGAAAAACTCGTTGATGTAAGAAAAATTAGTGTGTATTTTCTAGGAAGATGGATTAGTCTTTAAGAGGTGATCCATTACTGATTGTTGGAGATTGAAGAGTCATCTTAGAGAGCTCTTTTTAGGGACAGGAAGCGAGTGGCATGATAACGAGGGGCAGAATAACGTTACGAAAAAAAAATAATAAGTAAATATATATACAGAACGAGCAGCAAAACACAAAAAAGGGAGACAAACAAATAAGCCACATTGCAAATCTACACCCATCGGACAGATTCGAAAGACGAGAACTGTGATCCATCACCTGACAATTACCACAGTTCACGTAGAAATCGAGGGTGTAGAAAGCAAGGCGGGTTTTCTAACATATAATACGGCAAAAGAGAGTTTCCTTGTCTCGAAAGCGAAATACAAGGAATTGAATTGCGCACACATATACATAAACACATAAGCATATATGCATACCCATATATTAACACAAATAAATGCATACACATGCAAACAAATAAGCATTTATTGATTGATTGATTGATTGAATGGAGTTTAGCGCCGCTTTCAACATTTTTCAGTTAAATCGCGGCGGCTGGAGCACCTAACGATAGTTTCCTGGTATTTCTCTCACCAGTACAACCACCACATCCTTTCCTAGCCTCCAGCTGCTATTTCACATAGGTCTACGATTATCAACCCATTGGTGAAAGACAAACAGTCGGAAAGAACGAGTGCCGCCGTCGGGGATCGAACCCGGGACCTAAAAAAACATTTATACATAAATATATGTATATGCAAACATATACACACATACGTACACACAATTACACACATAAACACATACATATACAAACATACACGTGCATACACACATACAAACACATATACATACGACTGCACACATACATACACATATACGCGCATGCTTACACAAATATATGACACATGTTCACACAAATAAGCATGCATACACACATTCACATCTATACATATACATACACTCAAATACACGTATGCGCTTACGCTTACACATAGATACACATAAAAGCTATAATCTTAAGACTTTCCTCGCGACATTAAGTAGAAGGTATTTATTTAAGAAAAAAAATTCCAAAATTTTCCAAGAGTTGGTATGCTGTTACTAAGAATTTTGTGGTTAACATCATTGCTTTCAAATATATTTCTAAATCCCGAAAACAGAGCGACTACTTGTTTATGACTTTCTAAATTTTCAAAAACCCTAAGAGAAAGATCATCTGCATGTGTTTTTATCATTTGAAGTAGATCATTGCGTAGATGGAGAGTGGCGGGACACTGTAAGAGGACGTGTTCACAGGAGGATATGAGAAGTGTGTTATTACAGTAATGACAAAAGTTTGTAAATGAGTCACTATAAAACTTTGCGATTATCTTAATACAGTTTTTACATGAATTCATCATTGCAGGACTATTGACTGACCTGCTGGCCTCCCATAGTTCAGAGTGAAATTTTAACTGGGGTTTTAAAAACAAAAAACTTGACAAGTGCATATCTGATTGAATTCTACCTAGCCAGACATTGTTTGCCAATCCATCAATTGCATTACGAGACAGCCTTTTTCATTGACATTTATTAGGAAATAACCCGGTGACCATATAAGATCGTAAATAATCATCAAGAGAATACTTTTTAAGGAGTCTGATAGCATCGGGAATAAAACCAAATTTAACCGATGTGTTAGGCCGATGAAAGGCAAAAAGCCGATAGTTAAATAGCTGTTTAGAAACATGCCCTGTTGATACATGACAAAGTTGTCCCAGAAAGAGAAGTTTTTTATAATCAATCTCAAACTCTAATGGAAGTACACCAGAGAGACCAAGACTTATATCAGTTCTGGTATATGCAGGTAAATTTTGAGTATACTTAACGCAAAACCTATGGGACTTTTCTAATTTATCTGCCTGTGTCTTATTAACATCCGACCAAAACTCGCAGCCATAAAGGGCTTTTGGGAGGACAATAGATTTATACAGTTTAAAAGAGGTAGTTGGAAGAAGGCCATTTTCATGGATACAAATATTAGAGAGTCCTAGTAAAGTTGATTTAAGTTTTCGGCACGAATCGTCGATATTTACGGATACTTTCATGTACTTATTACAGATTATTCCTAGATGAGTATAATCATTTACTTCATTTACGATATTATTGCCCAAGAACCATGTGCGATCAGCGACTACATTTCGAGACGCGTTGAACACGATGACTGCACACTTTGATGAGTTATACATGAATCGCCATTTAATGGAATATTCATAGCATATATCCATCATTTTTTGCAGTCCGTATTTTGATAAGGACACGAGGATCATATCATCGGCCACGCTAAGTGAGCTACAGTCAACATTAGCAATACAGAGCCCGTAACCTGATGCTTCAAGAAGACGTATGAGACCATCAATATAGACTAAATATAGGAATGGGCTAGTTATCCCTCCTTGTCTGGTACCCTGTTGAATAGGAAAAATGACGTCACCAGTGGAATGTCGAAATCGAACCGAGCTGTGTAATTCGCTATACATACTAAATAAACATTTAAGAGTTTTGGCGTCAATATCGCTTTTTATCAGTTTGTAAAAAAGACCATTTATCCATACTCTATCAAAAGCTTGTTTACAGTCTAGGAAGCAAACGTATAATTTACTTTTGTTTTCTTTAGCAAAATGAATAAATTCCCGTAAACAGAATGAGGACATTAAGCAACCAATACCCTGCTGGAATCCACCCTGCAAGTGGTGTGCGCGTAGCGATATTGTAGCTTGCATACGATTAAGAAGTATTTTTTCAAACAGTTTAAGAATGTATGATGTCAGGGTAATTGCCCTGTAGTTATCTGGGTTTTTACGGTCCTTTTTTCCACCTTTAAAAATAGTTACTATGACTCCTTTTTTCATTGCAAATGGCACATAAGAGAATTGTAACATAGCAGTCAATAGTTTCGCTATAACTTGTTTTACGTTGTCACTAGCAAACAATAAATGTTCGTAGGTTATACAGTCGATCCCTGGAGATTTATTGCGTTTGACCGAGAGGAGAAGCGATGAAATATCCTGAACAGTGACCTTTGGCGTGGGTTCATTTACCCCGCCATTAATAGATGAAAAAGAAGAGTTTATTTCATTTTCTACATGGGTTTTAAAATTATCATCATAATCTGGGTTTGAGTCAAAAGAGTAGAGAATCCGAAAGAATTCACTCCATCCTTGAATAATTGAATCGTTATCGCGGCATTCATAGCCATTTAAAATAATTTCTGCCCCTGGTTCCGTATTACGGGCCCTCCGTTTATTATTGATCAAACGCCAAAACTGATCTTGATCTATTTCAATAAAACATTAAATCTTGTTTTCCCAGTGGGCTATGGAGGTGTACCACCAAGTACCGCAGAAAAAATGGATACGCAATAATAATTCAGGTTCGATGTTATCAAAAGGGCCATTTCAGCTATAAAGCCGATCACAAAATCAGTGTTGACATGGTTTAGTTCTTAATCAACAGAAGAAATAACAGTTAATGTGAAATTTCTATAAATGCTCGGACACAGCGTATTTCTTCAAAGATTGACCAGAACAAGAAAATTTTTTCGTCTTTGTATGGTGTCATAAATTCTATAATCTTTTGTTTTAAATCCCTTCCGATAAAGTTATAAAACAAAAAAACGTAATAATTCACAATTTGTGATAAAGTTTTATACCTCAATGAAAGCAATATATTCTCTCCATTTCTTATATCCTCTCCACCTACTTTTGCATATTTCAAGGACCTTAGATAAGGATAATTCGGACACAGACTGTTATGTAATTGGATACAAGATGTATGTATGTGTCAGAGAAACAAGACAGTTATTGTCTGTAAACATTGACCTTTGAATCCCTGTTGTCTCTAATACATGTCACCATAGACATTCTGTGACAGAAAACAAGCCAATATCCGGTCAACATTACATCTTGTTTTTCCCCATGGACGCCATACACGCACCATTATGTGCTGCAGTAAAAAAGACGCGCAATAATAATTCAGCCTTGTAAGCTTCCACTGGCCGAAGGTCAGCGTGCTATTATCATTGCGTTGTGTCCGTCGTGCGTGCGTTCGTGCGTAAACTTTTTTTTAAACGTCTTCTCCTCCCAAACCAATGGTCCAATTTTAACCAAAATTGGCAGAAATATTCCTTGGTTGACCCTCTTCCAACGTTGTTCAATACATTTTGATCGACCCCCGAATATTTGCATGGAGGGTGGGGCTTATTTTCGCTTAAAAATCTTCTCGCAAACAAATGGCCCGATTTAAATAATACGTGGCGTGAATGTTCCTCGAGAAACCCTTTACTTATAGTGTTAAAAAATTTGATTGATCCAAAAATGAATTTGCATGAATGTTCCTCGGACGGCCCTTTACTTATATCCTTCAATGAATATTGATTGACACACAAGAAACTGCTATGTCCGGTCGTGTTTCGCAAAACAAAAAGGGTAATCGTTAAAAGGGGGTATTTTTTCACATAATCAGATGATATTTTATACAAAAATGAATATAATAATCCAATAATACAAATTATCCTTAAACAACCATTATAGGTTACCCGGCGTTTCTTTTTTGTCCTAGTATACTTTCATGTACAGTAGTTCTGATAAGAGACATAATCACAAAGTGATTGATTGAATGGAGTTTAACGCCGCTTTCAACATTATTTCAGTTATATCGCGGCGGCTGGAGCACCTAACAATGGATTCCTGGTATTTCTATCACCAGTACAACCACCACATTCTTTCCTAGCCTCCAGCCGCTATCTCACATAGGTCTACGATTATCAACCCATTGGTGAGAGACAAATAGTCGGAAAGAATGAGTGCCGCCGTCGGGGATCGAACCCGCGAACTCTAGATTGACAGTCCGACGCGCTACCAACTGCGCTATGACGGCGGCTAATCACAAAGTGAAAATGTATTATATTTTGGTCGCACTCAGTGACTATGAATAGAAATATTTTTTTTTTTGGTAAAAATGTCTAAAGAGACAAAATGTAAAGAAACAAATTCAGTTTAACGAATATTATGTTGTTTTTAAAATCAAATAATCGTACATGTATGTGAACTATTTATGTTGATCACGGTTTTACTTTATTCCGTGTCTAGCTCTGATTGGTTTTGATGCAATTTCTCAGATTTCTTCAGTTTCATTCATGCTCGAATGAAAGTATTCTATAATCGCCCAAGCTTAATAATCGTTAGAGGAGTAACCTTCGTACAAAGAATATGGTCTAGCAACGGATTGATAACTGGTATGTTGACAGTCTAGACGAATTTAACAGAATTCACCAAGTTAACTACATCATGATCTTCATTGAATTTTGTCATTCACGGGC
The DNA here is from genome assembly GCA_948146395.1 of Fragum whitleyi. Classification (NCBI taxonomy): domain Eukaryota; kingdom Metazoa; phylum Mollusca; class Bivalvia; order Cardiida; family Cardiidae; genus Fragum; species Fragum whitleyi. Next base: position 39,531,946 of record OX411556.1, read on the forward strand.
GAATAAACTTTTTCCATGTATATCATTTTAAAGGCAGATCCCACTCATTTTTAAGGTTTAAAAGTTAAGTTAAAAATTCACATGAAATGCCCTTACATGGTACAAAATGTTTTGGGTCGGAGCTATTAGGGAAAACTTTTAAAGATCTAGTTATTAGTTATTTAGGTGACCCTTCACCAGTATGCTACATGTAATAGCTGAGTCGATCAAAGTAAAGAATATGTTTTTTTTTAACTCTCTCTCTATACATATGGTCCTTAATAGTACATGTATTGTGCTTAACTTATAACCAAAACTTTTTTGAGATGCAGTTTTTAGCCTACAAGGGACTTAAAACACTTTCTTCAGACTGTCAAATAAATAATTCCTTTAACAACCGTCGAAACCGCCACCATAGCACAGTTGGTTAGGCATAAGACTTTCAATCTGGAAGTCGTGGGTTCGATCCCCGGTGGCGGCAAACATCCTTTCCGACGTTTGTCTCTCACCAATGGGTAGACAATCTTAAACCTATGTGAGATAGCAGTCGGAGGCTAGGAAAGGGTGCAATGGTAGTACAGGTGAAAGAGATACCAGGAATCCATTGTAAGGTGCTCCGGCCGCCGCGATATAACTGCGAAATTTTTAAAGTGGCGTAAAGCCCATTCAAACAAACAAATTTAACAACCGTCGACCATGTATACTCACGAAAGGTGCACGTTAAACAAACAACGATAAAATAAAGAAAAAAAAAGAATGTAAAGTAGCATGAATCAATTCCGCATCAATTAGCATTAATTGCAATCCAATAAAATAAAGAATTCTGATTGGTTTAAATCGCATCACGTGGGGAAATCCATTGCACTTTATTTCTGTATAAAATGCAATAGGTCTTTCGGGAAACCCCCGAAATTCGATCTGCAAGTCCTGTGTTGTAGGAACTCGAATTAACCTACTTCCCGTTCATCAACGCAACATTGCTATTCAATCTATTATAAATTAATATATTTACGAAAGAATATACGATAACAAGCATGCAGTTCTGATTTTGAGCCGACCTAAACTTAGAAAACAGCGAGTCGACGAAGACCTTCAAGCAACCCTTTCAACTTAGACCGACCACGCCGTTTTCGTATAAAAATACAGACTAGCTTATCAGAGACAAGCTCTTTTGTCAAAAGTACCTCTACGAATTTTAATGTTGTCTTTTATTTCTGTACCATTCGTTTAACTATGTGACATTTCACTTCGATAGCGAGATAAACAATACACGATTTGAAAATAGATTTGTAATTTATACGCGCAGTAAGTAGACTTGAAGCTTTAATGTTTGGCTGAGTATTTTAATAGTTTCTTCGATCTAGATGATTGCAATTATAAGGGACGAGTGTCTTTTTCACTGCGTTTATTGGGGTATAAAGTGCAATTGCCTTAGCACATGGCTTAATCATAACGCCCTACGGGCGTTATTTGCCATGTGCTAAGGCAATTTTTCTTTATACCCCAATAAACGCAGTGAAAGAGACACTCGTCCCAATAATAATGTGACATTATGTAATAGACATTTCAAAGCTTTTATTTTAGCACAAATGATTTTGAGGTACACCTCAACTTATTTTTTGCCGTAAGGTTTTCCTATGAAAGTTAAGGAAAGGAAATTTATCTTAAAGAAATGTCTTTAATCAATCACAGGACGTTAATAATTGTTATGAAGCATCCCCTACTTAGCATCTACAATTTGGTTTGTGTGTTGTACTTAGCGTCAATTGGATTAGAGTGATGTACATTTACTTTCAAATCATTCAAAACTCAGAAATCATTCAAAACGCTCAAAAATGTTCAAAGCACTTCATTCAAATATATCAATAATTCCAATATCTCATTTGATGTTTTGGATTTGAAAGCGTGCCATTTGTCCGTGAAATCGAATGAATCTATTTTTAGAACGGTAAATGGATTTTTAATGGAGTTTATGAAATATAGAATTTGTCGAACGAATTTAGCGATATTATAATAATTATAGTACCCGCTTTAATATCGTATAGAACTCACTCATCCACCCCATTTGAAAACACTCTAAAGTCATTTCAATATCATTCACCTTGACAATTACCCGATGTTCCTAACTGTAGAAACGGAAGGAGAAATGTATATGGTGCATCACAGAAAGTCGAATTATGACAGTCAAGACAAATCAAACTAGGTCTTTTGTAGTCAGTTACATGCAGATGTTCAATGTAATTTGTCATTCACAGACACAGAAATATTTTATTTGAGAATATTAAAGTTTGCAGTCACACTCCTTGCATCAACCTGTTCTTAATATTCTATGGTTTAAAGAAATATTCTTCTTAAAATAACGTCTATGAAGTTGAAATTTGTACCATCCATTCAAGAAAAAGAAACGAGAAATGTATAGGGGGTATGCATGATGACGAATTATGAAAGTCTAGACGAATTAAACCAAGTCTTTTATAGTCAGTTAGATGTTCAATGTAATTTGTCATTCACAGAAACATTAGTGTTTTATTTTTGTTTATATGAGTTTGCAGACAGAGTCCCGACATAATACTATCAATCTAGAGCCAGGATTATAAAACTTTTTCCTTCTCAGCTCAAAATTATCTCAGAATTGTCTTAACTGTTGCAAAGGATATAGAAATGTATATCACAAAAAGACGAGTTGTGAAAGTCTAGACGAATTAAACCAAACCTTCACACTCAGCTAGATATTCAATGTATTTTGTCATTCACGGAAACATTGGTGTTTTATTTTTTATATATACATGTGTATATTAGTTTGCAAACAGACTCCTGACATCTGAATACTCTTTGGTCCGTACATGTATGACTTTCCACATAGCCATTCTTTTCAAAAAGTGGGAACAAGAAATGTTAAGGATGTATCACATATAGTCGATTTGTGAAAGTCTCGGCGAATCAAACCAATTCTTTGCAGTCAGTTACATGTTCAATGTAATTTGTCATTTACAGACACATACACATGTATATTTATTTTTGTTTATACGAATTTGCAGGCATACTCTTGGTTTTATAATTTCCCTTTTATCTCAATGCACTATGATTCAAACCTCTGAAAAAATATACTTTCATCCTTTAGGGTTGGATTAAGAAGTAGCGATTATACTAATTATGTACTTTTTTCCCACCCTCGTTTTAGACGTTAATAAAAAATATAAAGAAATACTGCCAGCCCTGGGTTCATGATACGAAAGGGCTAGTCTATCAAGCAGTCTATCTTTAACGCACCGCAGGCGTTTTGCTAAAACGACAGGTTACTAGACAACAAAAGTAACTTGACTCAAACCTCGGCCTTCTGAAATCAAAGTTAGATTTATTGAATCAAGAAAAAAATACTTCTTTTCACAGATCCAGAAATGTCTACAATAAAATCATCGCAAATTTCTATTTACTACGGATAATTTCTAAAACTACAATTAAATCATCAATTTCTAGATCACAACGCTTCAAACACCTAATCGTTAAAGCTGCTCTTTCACAGATTGGGAAAATGTGATTTTTTGAAAATTTCGTAAAATCACTCGGAAGTTACAATCTTATCATGTTGATGCCTTTAAAATAATAAGATTAAGTCTGGTAATGCATGAAAAGAAAGACCAATATTCCTGAAATTAATGAAAATCATTACGAAAAATAAAGCAACTACTAACGCCTAAAAAATAATTCTTCAATTTTGTGCCAACTATTAATTCAAGTGCATTCCGCATATTTGTGTTTTTCAATCAGAGATTAAGGTAAGGGTACAGGTAGGTGAAAAGTTCATATTAATACAAGCAAAAATGAAAGATTATTCACGGTAAGAGGGAACCAATACATTTCCCGCTGTCGACCATTATAACAAAAGTCCGAATAGCTCATCCCCAAAATATCATTGGAAGTCAAGCCTTATATCAAATTAAAGAAAAATCTATCGCGCATCCAAATAGACCATTTCAAATATAGCATGAGCCCTTTTACCAATGAGTAATGGCGTCATATTTAAGATAACCCTTCCCACTCACCAAATTTCACTGTCGGTTCCGGAAAAATACCCCAATGTCTAGAAAATGCCTCTTAAGACCCGAAATAGATTCTCACCTCTCCCATTTTGCATCTTACTTGTAGAAAAAATAAATTATCATATTTGATCATAATATATTATGGACCAATCAGAGGCCGCCCTTATCTTTGTTAAATTCACCGTTAATTCCCTAGACAAAATGTGACAGATGGCGGGAGATTGTATTAGTTCCCTGTAACCTAAATCACGGAAAAGAACTGTTTTGAACTCTATAGACTGGAAAGTAATAGACTGGATCCCTTACTGACCTTGCCGCTTGGAAGAAATAAGTTACAAAGTTATTGAATTATGATGGTTTGGGTGCCAATGCCCTTGGGCCATTCTTAATCGCCTAAAAATACACACATTTCCAAAACAAAGAACAGTTTTTGTATTTTTTCGATGAAAAACTGTGAAAGAGCACCTTTAAGTGTCTAAATGTCCAGATATTCTGACTTATAATGTTTTATCATTTTAAAAAATATATATATATTTGATTATTTTACTTTATTTGTTGCAAAAAATGTTTCTTACCTTTGATATTTTACACTTGATTGTTGAAAATGTTTTGTTAAGGTCGTGCTATTCTAGGTGTCAGTGACACTCATTTCGATCACATACTCTCATTGATTATCGATGTCTGTTACAGAACGTGATCCGACGTTGACTATCTGACGTCCTGGGGCCCGTTTTACTAAACGTCTTACGAAAAAATTGATCGTAAGTCAAAATCACAAATCATACCTGGTGTTTTCATTCATCGCTAGATTCTGTCTTGCAATATCTCATTGGAATCGTCTGAAGGAGACGATTCCAATGAGATGATGCATGGTGGAATTCCATTTTTTGTTACTTATTTAGAAGCAACTTAAAATTTTGATGTACGCAAAAAATGATCGTAAGATGCTTAGTAAAACGGGCCCCTGGTGCTGCATTCTATCTACCATCTATGTTGATTAAGGTAATCTGTTCTTGTAACTAAAAATGTTTAACCCAATAAAAGTATGTGAAAGTACCCTTGTGTCTTCATCTATATTTCACACAAAATTCTAAGAAATGTATTTGAGTGTGAGGTAATAAATTTAGTTCTTAAGTCACAGAATGTGTAAGCATTGTACATGAAAATTAGTCTTTGCCCCAATCATGGAATACGAAAATAAAATCTTCTCCACTGAAACTACTGGTCAGAATTAAGTCAAACTTAACAGGAATGACCCTCATGACATGCTTTTTTTCAGATTCCTTCGTTAATTTCGGATCGGGTTGATAATTTGGGCGCAACAGACTGACGTTTCACCAAAAGGGGCCCAAATTGATGAAATAAAAATTGAACCAAACTTCAACGAAATGATCCTTAGTATATGCTTTTTGTATATTTCTTTGTTAAATTCTTATTATGCAATGAATTTGGGTACTTGAGTCTTTCATGTCAGCAAAAAAGGTTGGTAGATGATTGTCTTTGACTCTGGCATCATGTGAAACCCTTGACACTGTTCTTTTGATCTTTGACCTGTTTTCTAAAATATTGAATTATTAGGTCTAGGACTGTATTAAAAAATAATGATCCTTGGTATCATTTTGTGATCATGTTAAACCCTTGATTCTGACCTTGAACTTTGACCTACTTTCTTGAATATTGAATAATAAGATTTAGGACTGTATTAGGTCTATAATAATGGTGGGTAAATGATTGTCTTTGATTCTGGCATCATGTTGAACCCTTGATCCAGCTGCTTACCCCTGACCTACTTTCATAAGTATTGGTTGAATGATTGAATGGAGTTTAACGCCGCTTTCAACATTTTTCAGTTATATCTCGGCGGCTTGAGCACATAACAATGGATTCCTGGCATTGTTCTTTCCTAGCCTCCAGCTGCTACCTTACATAGGTCTACGATTATCAATCCATTGGTGAGAGACAAATAGTCGGAAAGAATGAGTGCCGCCGTCGGGGATATAACCCGGGACCTCTAGATTGTCAGTCCGACGCGCTACCAAATGAGTTTGCAGACCTCTGACATTACACTTTCAATCTGGAGCCAGGATTATGAAAATGTTCGCCTTCTCAATTCAAAATTGTCTCAGAATTGTATTTACTTTTGAAAAGGTATTAAAAATGTATAGTCCGTTTGACTTCTATTTGGACCAACATTTTGCCGAAATCCTAGAATCGAGCTAATGAAACGTATGTTATTCTTGTAAATAATATTTTCCAACTAATACCATGAATATTTTTTTCAGAATATTTTCTGACTAGCGAATTTTCTATCCAAAAATAGTCCTGATTTGCAAAGGGGCCGAATCAAAAGTGTATGATTTTAAGTGCCTTGTTTTAGTAAAAAAGTGAGTATTTTTATAAAATTGATTTTGTCGAAGATATTAACTCTCCTAGGATAGCAAATCTGGGTGTATTCTCTCTTTGTTTAAAAACCATTTGAGCTGATAATTGATAATTGTTTTTATATATTTGGGTTGAACTCCATATTCACATATTTAGACCAATCAAAAAGTATTATTTAATGAAGTTGTTTGGGATTTTCACTAGGAAAACTAGATAAGCAGGCGAGTAATAACGCTATAAATCATGTGATATTTAATTTAAAGGTCTTATAACCGTCGATATGCTAATTAGCATTTCCAATTAAGGAATAATGGGCATTTCTTCTGTCAAATGTTTAGTATAAAACCACGTGTTTTTACTGTATGTTTTTTATTTTCTTGATACTAAACAGCCTCCATCACCTCTCGTGTTTAAGAGCGGAAATGCGAAAAAATAAGCATTATATAGATAGACAAAACCGTTATTTTGAAATCATATTATATTCAAAAAAATATTCTTTTGAATTGTATTTAATAGCTGAAATTTAAATTTTACCACATGCAAATGCTTCATTCAAACGCAATTTTGTGTAACTGATGAAAAGGTTGGTCCATATAGCAGCCAAACGGACTATAATTATATTGTATCACATAAAGATGACTTGTTAAAGTCTAGACATATCAAAACAAACCTTTAAAGTCGGGTATAGTCCGTTTGACTTCTATATGGACCAACATTTCGCCGAAAATCTCAGAAATGAATTAATGAAATATATTTTTTTCTTGTCCGTTTTTTAGAATTTTTGAATGTAAAAAAATGATTTTTTCCGTCCGTCTACATATTAACGTCCAACCTTCCATACCTTCTTGTGTCTGTATTAAACGGAACAGCGACTTGCCCAACCCAAAATAGTTCTGATTTGCATAGGGGCCGAGTCAAAAGTGTATACTTTTAAGTGAGTTGTTTTGGTATGAAATTGAGTGTTTTAAAAAAATAAAGTTTGTGGAAGTTTTTTAATTCCTTGGGATATCAAATCTGGGTGTATTCTCTCTTTGTTTAAACCCGTTCGGCCAGATAAATTATAATTTCTTATCTATTCTGAGACGAACCCCATATTCACATATTTAGACCAATCAAAAAGCATTATTTAACGAAGTCGTTCTGAATTCCACGAGGAAAAATAGTAAAGCTGGCGAGTAATAGCGGTACAATTCACGTGATAATTAAGTTTAGGATGACAAGCAGGCGAGTAATAACGGTATAAATCACGTGATATTTAAGTTAAAGGTCTTATGACCGTCGATATGCTAATTAGCATTTCCAATTAAGGAATAATGGACATTACTTCTGTCAAATGTTTAGTATAAAACCACGTGTTTTTACAATATATTTACATCTTGTTACGACTAAACAGCCTTCTTCACTCCTCGTGTTTAAGAGCGGAAAATGCGAAAATATTAACATTAACTAGATAGGCAAAAGCATTATTTTGAAGTCATTTTATTTTCAAAAAATATTTTTTTGGAATGGTATTAAACTGAAATTAAGATTTTACCAAATAAAAATTCTTCATTGAAACTCGATTTTTTGCTATTGATGAAAAGATCGGTCCATTTAGAAGTCAAACGGACTATAGATGTTCAATATTATTTGTCATTCGCGGAAACGTAAGTGTTTATTTTTGAATATATGTGTTTGCAGACAGACTCCTTGCATAATGATATAAATCTGATCTGAATACTATATGGTTCGTATGGCTTTCCACATAACAATTCTTTTCAAAAAGAGGGAACGAGAAATGTAAAGAGTGTTTCACATTAACTCGAATTGTGAAAGTCTCGACGAATCAAACCAATTCTTTATAGTCAGTTTGATGCTCAATGTAATTTGTCATTTACAGACACATTAGTGTTTTGTTTTTGTTTATACATGTATGAGGTTGCAGACAGACTCCTAGCCTGGTAATATTATTAATCTTATCTGAATACGCTATGGTTCAAACCTCTGAAGAAATATCTTTTTTGTCAATAGGAATGGGTGAAGGGGTAGCTATTAAACTATGATGTACTTCGTTTAAGATAAACACGTTCATGAAAATGAAAAAATAAAATGCTTCCAGCCCTGCCTTCAGGATACCAAAGCGCTCAACGCCAACAGTTTTTTTCTATCGGGTAGTCTATCGTGAATGCACAGCAAGTTCTTTCCGAAAATGACCCGGTTGCTAGACAACAAAAGTGACTCGACTCAAAACTTAGCCCTCAGAAAATATTGGAAGATTCAAACAATTAAGAAAATAAATATTTGTTGTATCTCGCTTATTATAGATGAAAATATCAAAACAACATTAAAATCGCTAGCCGATTATCACAGGGTACCAAGCAAGCACACCGTTCAGGAAAGGAGACCAAGAAAGCGCTTGCTAACGTTCGCTTGAGCTGAATGGTTTTGCTCTAAAAGACTTACACTTACAATGTTTTATCATGTTTAGAAGGTGGTGAAGACTATATCTTGAACGCAGGGCGGACTTTACATAAGATCGGTTAAATTTCAGATATTAATATAACACCTAATAAGTGTTACAAGAATTTAACGGACCATGTTGAGTAAAATGGTTATTCCACATGCAAAGGTAACGCGTCTCGAAAAAAGGATTATCTGGGAATCCCGGTTAAAATAACTTGATCGAGACATTGAGTGAAGGTACCCCCTCCTCCCGAGAACTGTTACAACGGATAAATACCTCTGCATGAAAACATGTTAAGGGTTCGCAACGAAAACTGACACGGTTTCTGCCGAAAAGTTACACAGTATCTCGGGTAAAACGATTTATTCACTCTACAAAGGCTACTGTAGACAAGGTATGTTGTGTAATATACTTATTTGAACTTTACCTATTTTTAAAATCATAATAAAAATCTTAGACATATTCAGATACAGGTGAAAGACAAGTTAATTTCGCGATTAATCGCAAAACAGTCATATTTCTTCTTCTTTTCCAATTTTCATCGTTATAAAATGAAAATTTGAAGATTCACATATTATAAAACTTCCTATTCATTTTATGTTTTATCGTTTCCCATGATGCAAAAATCGCAATCTATTTTAAATGTAAATGCTATTAGTTGAAATTTGTCTCATGTTACTACCCCTGATTATGACGAATGCGGCCTTAAAATTCCCGATCTCATGAACTTCATATACTGTATGAAAATCAAATGGTTGAAAAAACTTAATACTGCAAAGTGACAGTTCTTGTTATAAATTAGCTAATTTACAAATCAATACGAATAAACGTTTTAACTATGGACCTGCATATTGTGCAAAAATAAAGAAAGAAATTAAAAAGGTTTGTTCTATTTATCAAGCTGATTGGCATGCAAAAATCTTAGTTATTTATTTACTGCTGCCTTATTTAATGTCAAATAATAAAATGAAGTGCGTTTGAAACATTTTACATACTTAAAATCACTTCTGTCAAAAGTACCGATAGTCGTCTTTCAAAATTAAAAATAATCACATTTGGAAAAATTAGCCTTAGTATGAAAGGCAAAACGCAAGATCAGATCAAGTCATACCACACAAACAAGAGGACCATGATGGTCCTATATCGCTCACCTGAGTAAGTCAACTCATAACTTGTCAACGGTGTTATAAATACCAGAAATTGTCTGATGTACATTTAGGGTGGATTTAAAAGAAACCGACTTTAATTTCCTCCTATTGCAATTCGATTTTCTTTTTAATTGCAAACAAAGTTATTGATGGAACTGAATTCAAGTTTAGTAGACCTAAACCTTAAGAATATCCCTGCCATGTTTAAGAAATGCAAAATAGTTTTGATTGAATAAAATTATTTTTACAATTTTGGTAGAGCTTCACCCAAAGAACATCCCTACCATGTTTCAGCTTAATTAGCCCAGTGGTTTAGAAGAGAAGAAGTTTTTCTAAGATTTTCAGCAATTTTCGTCCATGTTTCAGCCTTTCTGTTACCATGTAAACCAGAGATTTTGATTGAATAAAATTATTTTTACAATTTTGGTAGAGCTTCACCCAAAGAACATCCCTACCATGTTTCAGCTTAATTAGCCCAGTGGTTTAGGAAGAGAATAATTTTTTCTAAGATTTTCAGCAATTTTCGTCCATTTTTCAGCCTTTCTGTTACCATGCAAACCAGAGGTTTTGATGAAATTAAATTCTTTAAACAACTTTTGAAGAGCTTCACCCAAGAAACATCTCTGCCAACTTTCAGCTTGATTTGCCTTGTGGGTTAGGAGGAGATAATTTTTTCTAAGATTTTCAGCCATTTTCGGCCATTTTTCAACCTTTCGGTTACCATGGAAACCCGAGTTTTTGATGAAATTAAAATTCTTTTAACAACTTTTGAAGAACTTCACCCATGAGACAGAAACATCCCTACCAAGATTCAGCTCGATCGGCCTTGTGGTTTAGGAGGAAAAGATTTTTTCTTAGATTTTCAGCCATTTTTCAACCTTTCCGTTGCCATGGAAACCAGAGTTTTTGATGAAAATGAATTAATTTAATAACTGTTGAAGAGCTTCATCCAAGGTATATCTCTGGCCAAGTTTTAGCTTGATTGGCCTTGTTGTTAAGGAGAAGAAGAATTTTTTCTAAGACTTTCAGCCATTTTATGCCATTATTCAACCTTTTGGTTACCATGGAAACCAGAGCTTTTGATGAAATTAATTTTTTTAACAACTTTTGAAGAGCTTCACCCAAGGAACATTTCTGCCAAGATTCAGCTTAATTGGCCTAGTGGTTTAGGAGGAGGAGATTTTTTTCTTAGCTTTACGCGATTTTCAGCCTTTCTGTAGCCATGGCAACCAGAGTAATTTATAGAAATAAATTCTTTTAACAACTTTTTAAGAGTTTCACCCAAGGAACATCCCTACCAAGTTTCAGCTTGAATGGCCCAGTGGTTTAGGAGGAGATGTTTAAAGAAATTGTTGACGGACGGACGGACGGACAAACGGACGGACAGACGGATGGACGGACGATGGACGGACGACGCACGGTGAGTGATCACAATAGCCCACCTTGAGCACTTTGTGCTCAGGTGAGCTAAAAACAATAAAATATCGATTCTCATGATTCTCATGACACTCAGCTTGATAAAAAATAAATGTTTGCATACAAACTAAGTGTTAAGATTCTTTATATTGATTATGAATGTATATGTGTATCATTATGTCATCATGGATGAATAAAAAAAGGATAAAAACCAAGAAAAAAAGTTCAATTAAAAAAAATTGTTACTCCCTCTGACAAAATTCTCACCCATGTTACAGATTCTTCCCTACTATGTTACAAAATCTGCCATTAATATATCATTTGAAGACGCAAGTCTTCTGGATGATAGTAATGAAAGTGTTGACAACAACAACAACATTACATCTGGCGCCCTGGATATGATAATCTTTCCATCAAACGAAACATCGACCCCTATTCCAGCAGAGAAAAGGCGATTTAAATGCAGTATGTCTTCTTACAGAACGAAATCCAGAGGTAATTTGTATCCACACATCTTATCAGCACATAAAAGAAAGAAAAGAAAAGAAAGAAAAAATACGCTTGTCATTTATCGAAATCGTACAGTAATGCATATGATATATGAACATTCACGTACGGACGATTCACCAAAATAATCCATTCATGTGTGAAATATGATGCCAAAGATTTAAAAGTCGGGGAGCTTTGAAGAGACATCACCCCCATTAAACATTCCCCTGAGGGATTAAGATATACCTGTGATAAGTGCGGGGCAAATTACTTTGAAAAAGAGGCTTACTTGGGCCATGTGAACAACCATATCGATATTTAACCGTTTTCATGCAATATGTGTGACCTTAGGTTTCAATACAAATCTAGTTATTGAACCGGTTCTCGATCTTAAGTTCTTGAACTCCTATTCAAGGTTTGTGAACTTAAGTTCAATAACTACTTCTAGAACTGGTGCAAGTTCGAGCACTTGAACTATCATTTAATGTTCTAGAATGTTCAAAAACCAGTTATTGAACTGGAGAAACGGAACGAGAAAGCGTGTATTTGGTGCATCACAGAAAGTCGAATTATGAAAGTCAACACAAATCAAACTATGTCTTTCGTAGTCATTTACATGCAGATGTTCAGTGTAATTTTGTAATTCACAGAAACAGACCTGTTTTATTTTAGAATATTGAAGTTCAGTCACATTCCTTGCATTATGATACCAATCGTTCTTAATATTCTATGGTTCTTACCAAAGAAATATTCTTCTTTAAATAACGTCTATGAAGTTAAAACCATATACCATCCATTCAAGAAAAAGAAACGAGAAATGTGTAGAGGGTATCGCATGATTTCGAATTTTGTAAGTCTAGACGAATTTAACCAAGTTTTTATAGTCAGTTAGATGTTCAATGTAATTTGTCATTCACAGAAACTTGTGTGTGTTATGTTTGTTTATATGAGTTTGCAGACAGATTCCCGACATAACACTATCAATCTAGAGCCAAGATTATAAAACTCCCCCCCCCTTTCAACTCAAAATTGTCTCAGAATTGTCTAAACTGTTGCAAAGGATATAGAAATGAATATCACAAAAAGATGAGTTTCGAAAGTCTAAACGAATCAAACCAAACGTTAACACTCAGTTAGTTATTCAATATAATTTGTCATTCACGGAAACATTTGTGTTTTATTTTTTTATATATACATGTGTATATTAGTTTGCAAACAGACTCCTAACATCTGAATACTCTATGGTCCGTACATGTATGACTTTCCACAAAGCTATTCTTTACAAAAAGAGGGAACGAGAAATGTTAAGGATGTATCACATATGAAAACATCGATTTGTGAAAGTCTCGGTGAATCAAACCAATTCTTTGCAGTCAGTTAGATGTTCAATGTAATTTGTCATTTAAAGACACATACACATGTATATTCATTTTTGTTTATACGAGTTTGCAGACAGACTGTTGGCTTTTATAATTTCATTTTTATCTCAATTCAAACCTCTGAAAATATATCTTTTCATCCTTTAGGGATGGATTAAGGAGTAGCGATTATACTAATTATGTACTTTTTTCCCACCCTCGTTTTAGACGTTAATAAAAAAAAAGAATAAAGAAATACTGCCAGCCCTGCGTTCATGATACGAAAGGGCTAGTCTATCGAGCAGTCTGTCTTTAACGCACCGCAGGCGCTTTGCTAAAACGACAGGCTCCTAGACAACAAAAGTAATTCGACTCAAAGCTTAGCCCTCTGAAATCATAGTTAGAGTTATTCTATCAGGGAAAAAATACTTCTTTTTCACAGATCACGCCCTTTTTAGATGAAAAAATAACAAAACGAAGCGAAAATCACGAGATTGATGAGAAAATCGATAATAGTCGTAAACTTACAATGTATGTACCATTTTTAATTTAGAGAGCCAACATTATGACATCTTGAACGCAGAGCGAACTTTACATGAGATTTTTCTTTTAGAATTGGTGGACGTTTACGTTCACCAGTGTTACTACGTGAGAACAATCCAGTCAGAGATTAATAGCTTTTCAACAAAGTAAAGCCCACTAACGTTCAAATTACTTTTTTTCAAGTCTTGTTTCCGACAAACACCTGTGCATTTTTAAAACCGCGTGATACAAGAATTCTATACAATTTGTAGAATATCTAAATACTCATTTTTATTACGAATATGCTCTCCAATTTATACCCACGCGTACTGAACTTTTGCGTAAGAAAAATAAGTACAAGGCGGTGATTCGCCTATAGTGTTTTCTCATGGTCTAAGAGAGACAACACCTAACTGCCTCTTTGAAAGACTGGTAAATACCCACAGTACTACTACTTGTCTAGGTTATACACATACACTAGTACCACTCAAAACTTGTGTCACTAAATGGAAATGCATGCTGGAATACAGGACCATCTGTGTGGTTAATATGTGACACGCTGTCACTTGCAACTATATAATAGCTTTGTTTGGCTTCGACGGCTGTACCAGACTAGTCGTGCAGTGAAAGGAGAAGAAGATTTAGACGACACGTTCGCCTTCTATCGCAGTTCATTAGTATACATGTATCTCTAAACTGAAAATCTGAATTCAAAAAATATCTGAAAGTAATATAGGCATGATAAAGTACAATTGAGAGGGTCAAAGGGCTACCAATGCGGTGTGCGGTAACCCTATCGAACGGTTGGCGACATTGATAAAAAATGCAGAGGTAAGTAAATTTCGAGGGAAAAGAGAATTGGAGAATCCAGACAAGTAAAACAGTGTTTCTCTTTTCAAATCTATGCATTATGTGATAGAATTATTAACAATATTTCCATGACGTTCATAAACCTTTGATAAATCAGTTGTTACTAATAGATTTTAGTCGTCTAACGTTGGCAATCGCCGTGTCTGTCACTCAGAGCTATGTCACAGATGCTACCGAGATTGCAATATACGTTAAGGGCCAAACACATTTAACAATGGTCAACGTTAGGCAATCTAAACCTCGCAGCTACATTTGCGAGATTTGATTTATTTCTTATTGGTAAAGTTCTTTGGTGCTATTTCGGAAGTGTAACTAATCTGAGTAAGTAAATTTAATACTCATTTATAATTTGTCTGTCTCTCGTAGCATTGTTTCATATGCACCATTGCTACTGTTATTGCATTTCATTGCAAATGCAAACAATCCTCAAAAAGGAGAAATTGGAAAACATGTGATTAAAAATCTTATTACAAATTTAATAGAAAAAAGAAAGTGTTTATTGTTCAAAATACCTAATTGCCATATTGGCTATTTGGCCTGTTTTGACAAGGCTAAATGATTGAGAATCAGTTTTCAAATATCGATGTAACACTTTTAAATCCTAAGTACTGCTTGAATAAAAGCTTTGGTCGCACATCGCAGATATATAGTTCCAATTACTTTCTTATGAAAATTTTAATTTTGCGCAAAATGAGGCCCGGAAAAATACATTGCACGAAATGGATTTAAGTTATTTATGAGAA
Source organism: Fragum whitleyi (assembly GCA_948146395.1). Classification (NCBI taxonomy): domain Eukaryota; kingdom Metazoa; phylum Mollusca; class Bivalvia; order Cardiida; family Cardiidae; genus Fragum; species Fragum whitleyi. The sequence continues at coordinate 39,547,336 of OX411556.1, forward strand.
TGCCAGAAAGCGTGGTTGCCCCTTTTAAGGTAAGTGTTTTTTTTAATTAACCTAACAAAAAACGTAATAATGTCATATTTCACATAGGCTTAAAAATAAGAGTGTAAGTATAATAACTGTATTGTATCCGTCCATTCTGTTCAACCTGTGATGGAATATTTCTGAACAAGCTTGACATGAAAAATAGAAGCATAAACATTGAAACTTGCCGGACTTATGTCGAAACATTTTGCAAAATGATATTTATTTTTTCAAATCGCTACAATGCCACTAGAAACGTCTACCTTTAGTTCTTTCAGTGCTTTAATTTTAGATATTGGTATGACACTTATTTACTGATACACTTAAAAATCTATGAAATGAAAAGTGGTGTGTAAAACAGACATGGCGCAAACTTATGTCACGCGTCACGCGAAAAGAACTACCTTGTAACCGGTGAAAAAAGATAATTTGAAAAGAAATTGAATCCAGCACAGGTTAACCAGAATTTACATCTCGAAATTCATTACTTATTGATTGATTGTATAGGGTTTTACGCAACACTCAACATTCTTGTAGCTGTATCGCGGCTGCCTCGAAATTGATAAAACAGGATGGTAGAATGATAATTGCAGATTCGGAACAGTGTGAAATAGTGAAAAGCGTCGATCCTATTCATTCTGTCCAGCCCACGCAGTCTGACTAAGTCGGCACTTTACGCTTATCTAGTTGTTCCTTGCCCCTTTTTGCGTGAAGGGCCAAATATCTTTTGTTTACCCGAGGATAACAAGATAAAGGGTCGAGTGAATCTTGTTTTCATCGTGGTCCTAACCCATTCAAGACTTTTCTCGCACATAGAGAACTAGAACTGTCGCAGGGCGGACTTATACCCCCCCCCCAAGCACTTTGTCAGAATGCAAGTGCTATTAGTGCAGGATGTGTTTGTAACAAATATTGAGTTTAGAGTCCAAAAATGAAAATTGAAAAAAAAACATGGACAGTGACCTTGACCTTTGACCTATGTGACCCAAAAACAATAGGGCACGTCATTAAGTCATAAGCAAAATTTGCATAAAGTTTCATGATTTAAGTACGCTTGGTTTTTGAGTTAGAGTCCAGAAACGAAAATTGAATAAAAATTGACAGTGACCTTGACCTATGTGATCCAAAAACAAAAGGGCACTTCCTTGGATCATAAGCAAAATTTGCATAAAGTTTCATGATTCTAGGTCGTTTGGTTCTCAAGTTAGAGTCCGGAAACGAAAATTGAACAAAAACTGTCTGTGACCTTGACTTTTGACCTGTGTGACCAAAAAACGATAGGGCACTTCCTTGGGTCATAAGGGACATTTGTATTAAGTTTCATGATTGTAGGTCACTTGGTTCTCGAGTTAGAGTCCGGAATCAAAAATTGAACAAAGGGTGACTGTGACCTTGACCTTTGACCTTTGTGACCCAAAAACGATAGGGCACTTTCTTGGGTCATAAGAAACATTTGTTGAAAGTTTCAGGATTGTAGGTCACTTGGTTGTTGAGTTAGAGTCCAGAAACGAAAAGGTCTACTGGAGGACGGACGGATGGACGGACATACGGACCGATGGACGGACGGACGGATGGACAGACATGGTGAAACCAATATACCCCCTCTACTTCCTAGGTGGGGGGTATAATAAGGCAATGGTTTCAAACCACTGCTAACCACTTTTACATCAGGTTGGACTAGGGCACTGTCTGTAAAGTATCCTGTCCAAATACATTACCCGCCTCGGATAGGGCTCGAATCCGCAACAACCAGGTTACGAGACGGGCGCGCTAACCACTTGGCCACCGAGCCAGACAATTTATTCGCCACGATTAAAGAGACCATCATAATACATGCTGACGCATAAAATTTACATATCCTTCGGCAACCCCACCTTGCTTATTTGAACATGTTGGGTATATATGACTACCAAACTGTTGTCCATACTGCAAGGAAGACGTCGAGATTACTTGAAATTCCTATTCCGACCTTTGGTAGAGTCAATTAAATTGTGAGACATCAGATTATGAATGAGCGCTGAGTGAGTGATTTAGAATGGTTTTGATTGAGATGAATGTCAATTTCACGATGTAACTAACTGTATCACCATGACGGATAGAACGCCGTTGTATAGATGCAAGGGTAGCGTGACGGATCAGTACTATCGTGATAATGTGCTAGTCCCATACGTAATTCCGTTTGCTCTCCGACACGGCCACCAATTCATCTTCCAGGATGATAATGCAAGGGCACCCCGAGCAAGAATCGTCAGTGACTATCTTGAAGGCCAACAAATTTGCACTTTGCCATTGCCAGCGATGAGTCAAGACATATCGCCAATCGAGCACGTTTGGGAAATTCTTGGAAAACTTGTACGTGGGCGAAATCCACCGCCAAGAACGTTAGATGACCTTGGTACACCTCTACAAGAAGAGTGGGACAGGATCCCACAGCAGACTATCAGCCGTCTTATTCGGAATATGAGACGTCGTTTTGTTGCCTTTTGTAACAACAGAGGTGGTCCAACACGTTATTAGTGACGTGTGAAAAAAGTGACGTTACAGAGAAACACGAAACGTCGTTTAAATTTTGGTGAAATATATTAAAAAAAAATCGAATTCAGTAATAAAGATGAAAAATTGTATTCGACTGAATAGGAAGAGGTTCAAAAGGTAAATAATTCATCTGTTACTCCTAATAACACTATGTCCAATAATATCCTCTACTTTTTTTAACAGTATAATAAGGCGTTGTTTATGAAGCATGACACCCTTTTTCTGAATTTTAAGGTTCATCAGACCACGCTATTTACGACGTTAGCCAAAACAGTTGAAACAACGTTTTATTGAACCCGTTCATTTTTTTAGAAAAATCTGTGTGAGGTCATTAAGATGGATACTGTGTACAAGTATGCATGGTTCTTGTTCATTAAATTTTGCACACATTTGAATTAGACAATCTAATGTGCTTGTTATTACATTGTTATATTCTTAGACTGCAGATCAAAAGTTTACAAAAACAATGTATATTGGAATGTTTAACCATCTAATTTGCAATGATGCTACATTCATTCATGTTTTAATTCTCATAAAAAGATAATGCCTAATTTGTATATTTGCGAAACCGGGCTAGACTATTGTACATTAGTATATTTTTTCGCCACGGGTTAAACATAATTATGACACCTAAACAAAAATTATTTCGACGCCTGAGAGCTGAATCGCCAATGCCAATACCAAGTATAGAAACTCAAACATTTTGAGCAGTTGGACGTCTGATTCAAATGTTAAGCCATCTTTGTATAGAAAAGATGAGCAAATAGCTTGCTTTTCTTTCAGCCTCAGGAGTCTTTTTCACCAATGCTTTTTTTATTTAGTTTGAAAACATTCCGTGCCCATGACTGAATCAAATTGAAAATAAATTTATAATAAAACACACACACACATACACGCACACACAAAAAAAGAAAAACTTTGAAAACAAAGCGTGTTACAGGAGTGACTTTCTTTTTCTTTTTTTAATCTCAAAATCTTTTAATTTTGATCGGCAATGGAATTGGCACATGATAAATCCCAATTAATTAGGATTTCATTATTTAGAGTATTTTGTGATAATATTTCACATAACGCATTCAAAATGCGTTGCCAAAGAGACATATATATCGCTAAGCGGTCCAGGCATTTTTTTTTAATTATTGTTCATTCATTCCTTGACTTTACGCTCAATAATTTCATAAACTTACAGATGACTATCCCGGTGTCTACATCGCCCGATAAGATGTGGCGTAATGCGCTGATGGACGTAATATATATGCCTGTAGCCGCTAAAGAAAGGAATTACTATCGGTGTACTTTCATCAAATTTGGGTCAGTAATCATAGAAAAGACTGTGCAAGACCTAATGTAATTTTATTTATGTCAAGAGTCTTCGAGATACGGCGTCAATGACCGAACTTCTGGAACATCTCTATTTGTGTATTATCTTAACAACGATGAAAGTACTAAAAGTATATACCAACCTTATCTTACTCGCCGCTATTTGTTTTATAATGCATTTCAATTTATAGAAATGTGTGTAATATATGAACAGCATTTATAGGTAAAAAGGCATTCAATGAAATTTATAGGCTTATTTGGTTTTTCGCTTCTCCTGACTTTAGAGATCAAATATACCATGAAACAAATAAGACGTTGAATAAGAAACTAGGTTCATTTAAAGTCATGTTTTATTTTTTTGAAAATGAATTTGAACATATGCTTAACATTTCCAACCATTTCAAATTTATGCTCAGCAAAACCTATAATAGTTTTTTTGGTGCTATTTCGGAAGTGTAACTTATCTGAGTAAGTACATTTAATACACATTTATAATCTGTCTGTCTTTCGTAGCATTGTTTCAATTGCACCATTGCTACTATTATTACATTTCATTGCAAATACAAACAATCCTCAAATAGGAGAAATTGGAAAACATATGATTTAAAATCTTATTACAAATTTAATAGAAAAAAGAAAGTGTTTATTGTTCAAAATACCTAATTTCCATATTGGCTATTTGGCATGTTTTGAAAAGGCAAAATGATTGAGAATCAGTTTTCAAATATCGATGTAACACTTTTTACTCGTAAGTACTGCTTGAATAAAAGCTTTGGTCGCATATCGAAGATATATAGTTCCAATTACTTTCTTATGAAAATTTTAATATCTGCGCAAAATGAGGCCCGGAAAAATACATTGCACGAAATGGATTTAAGTTATTTATGAAAATGCCACAAAGCGTGGTTGCCCCTTTTTAGGTACGTGGTTTTTTTTAAATAACCTAACAAAAAACGTAATGATGTCATATTTCACATAGGTTTAAAAATAAGAGTGTAAGTATAATGGCTGTATTGTATCCGTCCATTCTGTTCAATCTGTGATGGAATATTTCTGAACAAGCTTGACATGAAAAATAGAAGCATAAACATTGAAACTTGCCGGACTTATGTCGAAACATTTTGCAAAATGATATTTATTTTTTCAAATTGCTACAATGTCACTAGAAACGTCTACCTTTAGTTCTTTCAGTGCTTTAATTTTAGATATTGGTATGACACTTATTTACTGATACACGAAAAAAATCTATGAAATGAAAAGTGGTGTGTAAAACGGACATGGCGCAAATCATGTCACGCGTCACGCGAAAAGAATTACCTTGTAACCGGTGAAAAAAGATAACTTGAAAAGAAATTGCATCCAGCACAGGTTAACCAGAAGTTTCATCTCGAAATTCATTACTTATTGATTGATTGTATAGGGTTTTACGCAACACTCAACATTCTTGCAGCTGTATCGCGGCTGCCTCGAAATTGATAAAACAGGATGGTAGAATGATAATTGCAGATTCGGAACAGTGTGAAATAGTGAAAAGCGTCGATCCTAGTCATTCTGTGCAGCCCACGCAGTCTGACTAAGTCGGCACTTTACGCACTACCCAGTTGTCCCTTGCCCCTTTTTGCGTGAAGGGTCAAATATCTTTTGTTTACCCGAGGATAACAAGATAAAGGGTCGAATGAATCTTGTTTTCATCGTGGTCCTAACCCATTCCAGACTTTTCTCGCACATAGAGAACTAGAACTGTCGCAGGGCGGACTTATACCCCCCCCCCCCCCACAAGCACTTCGTCAGAATGCAAGTGCTATTAGTGCAGGATGTGTTTGTAACATATATTGAGTTTAGAGTCCAAAATTGAAAAAAACATGGACAGTGACCTTGACCTTTGACCTATGTGACCCAAAAACAATAGGGCACGTCATTAAGTCATAAGCAAAATTTGCTTTAAGTTTCATGATTTAAGTACGCTTGGTTTTTGAGTTAAAATCTAGAAACGAAAATTGAATAAAAATTGACAGTGACCTTGACCTATGTGACCCAAAAACAAAAGGGCACTTCCTTGGATCATAAGCAACATTTGCATAAAGTTTCATGATTCTAGGTCGTTTGGTTCTCAAGTTAGAGTCCGGAAACGAAAATTGAACAAAAACTGTGACCTTGACTTTTGACCTATGTGACAAAAAACGATAGGGCACTTCCTTGGGTCATAAGGGACATTTGCATTAAGTTTCATGATTGTAGGTCACTTGGTTCTCGAGTTAGAGTCCGGAAACAAAAATTGAACAAAGGGTGACTGTGACCTTGACCTTTGACCTTTGTGACCCAAAAACGATAGGGCACTTTCTTGGGTCATAAGAAACATTTGTAGAAAGTTTCAGGATTGTAGGTCACTTGGTTGTTGAGTTAGAGTCCAGAAACGAAAAGGTCTACTTGAGGACGGACGGATGGACGTACGTACGGACCGATGGACGGACGGACGGATGGACAGACATGGTGAAACCAATATACCCCCTCTACTTCCTAGGTGGGGGTATAATAAGGCAATGGTTTCAAACCACTGCTACCCACTTTTACATCAGGTTGGACTAGGGCACTGTCTGTAAAGTATCCTGTCCAAATACATTACCCGCCTCGGATAGGGCTCGAATCCGCAACCACCAGGTTACGAGTCGGGCGCGCTAACCACTCGGCCACCGAGCCAGACAATTTATTCGCCACGATTAAAGAGACCATCATAATACATGCTGACGCATAAAATTTACATATCCTTCGGCAACCCCACCTTGCTTATTTGAACATGTTAGGTATATATGACTACCAAACTGTTGTCCATACTGCAAGGAAGACGTCGAGATTACTTGAAATTCCTATTCCGACCTTTGGTAGAGTCAATTAAATTGTGAGACATCAGATTAATGCATTTGGCAGAATATCAAGACAGTTATTGTCTGTAAACCTTGAACTCTTTACCACGGCTTTTTTCTCCTTGTAACAAACATCACATATGAGAGACAAACTGAACAATGGAAACAAGTCATTCTCCGGTCAACACACAACTTTGATCTCCCGGAGGAATTAGTCTCAACGGCCAATTTTAACTTCTAAATATTTTCGCCTTGAAAGAGACACCCACATACTATCAGTTCAATGATTCTAAATAAAAAGTTTAAGGTAGCTTTGGAATGGGCCAGTGCGTGACATTTTCAATAGTTTGAGATGTGCATGAGGAGAAGTCCAGATGGCCACGTTATGCTATGAGCAGATTATCTGACTATATACACCCCTTTGAGACCTTTTATATCCAGAAAGTACAAAGTGAAGGCTCTGGTCAGACTTTGTGGATACATTGGCTGGCCAGAGGTTTTGCTGAGCATAAATTTGAAATGGTTGGAAATGTTAAGCATATGTTCAAATTCATTTTCAAAAAAATAAAACATGACTTTAAATGAACCTAGTTTCTTATTCAACGTCTTATTTGTTTCATGGTATATTTGATCTCTAAAGTCAGGAGAAGCGAAAAACCAAATAAGCCTATAAATTTCATTGAATGCCTTTTTACCTATAAATGCTGTTCATATATTACACACATTTCTATAAATTGAAATGCATTATAAAACAAATAGCGGCGAGTAAGATAAGGTTGGTATATACTTTTAGTACTTTCATCGTTTTTAAGATAATACACAAATAGAGATGTTCCAGAAGTTCGGTCATTGACGCCGTATCTCGAAGACTCTTGACATAAATAAAATTACATTAGGTCTTGCACAATCTTTTCTATGATTACTGACCCAAATTTGATGAAAGTACACCGATAGTAATTCCTTTCTTTAGCGGCTACAGGCATATATATTACGTCCATCAGCGCATTACGCCACATTTTATCGGGCGATGTAGACACCGGGATAGTCATCTGTAAGTTTATGAAATTATTGAGCGTAAAGTCAAGGAATGCATGAACGATAATTAAAAAAAAAAATGCCTGGACCGCTTAGCGATATATATGTCTCTTTGACAACGCATTTTGAATGCGTTATGTGAAATATTATCACAAAATACTCTAAATAATGAAATCCTAATTAATTGGGATTTATCATGTGCCAATTCCATTGCCGATCAAAATTAAAAGATTTTGAGATTAAAAAAAGAAAAAGAAAGTCACTCCTGTAACACGCTTTGTTTTCAAAGTTTTCTTTTTTTGTGTGTGCGTGTATGTGTGTGTGTGTTTTATTATAAATTTATTTTCAATTTGATTCAGTCATGGGCACGGAATGTTTTCAAACTGAATAAAAAAAGCATTGGTGAAAAGTACTCCTGAGGCTGAAAGAAAAGCAAGCTATTTGCTCATCTTTTCTATACAAAGATGGCTTAACATTTGAATCAGACGTCCAACTGCTCAAAATGTTTGAGTTTCTATACTTGGTATTGGCATTGGCGATTCAGCTCTCAGGCGTCGAAATAATTTTTGTTTAGGTGTCATAATTATGTTTAACCCGTGGCGAAAAAATATACTAATGTACAATAGTCTAGCCCGGTTTCGCAAATATACAAATTAGGCATTATCTTTTTATGAGAATTAAAACATGAATGAATGTAGCATCATTGCAAATTAGATGGTTAAACATTCCAATATACATTGTTTTTGTAAACTTTTGATCTGCAGTCTAAGAATATAACAATGTAATAACAAGCACATTAGATTGTCTAATTCAAATGTGTGCAAAATTTAATGAACAAGAACCATGCATACTTGTACACAGTATCCATCTTAATGACCTCACACAGATTTTTCTAAAAAAATGAACGGGTTCAATATAACGTTGTTTCAACTGTTTTGGCTAACGTCGTAAATATCGTGGACTGATGAACCTTAAAATTCAGAAAAAGGGTGTCATGCTTCATAAACAACGCCTTATTATACTGTTAAAAAAAGTAGAGGATATTATTGGACATAGTGTTATTAGGAGTAACAGATGAATTATTTACCTTTTGAACCTCTTCCTATTCAGTCGAATACAATTTTTCATCTTTATTACTGAATTCGATTTTTTTTTAATATATTTCACCAAAATTTAAACGACGTTTCGTGTTTCTCTGTAACGTCACTTTTTTCACACGTCACTAATAACGTGTTGGACCACCTCTGTTGTTACAAAAGGCAACAAAACGACGTCTCATATTCCGAATAAGACGGCTGATAGTCTGCTGTGGGATCCTGTCCCACTCTTCTTGTAGAGGTGTACCAAGGTCATCTAACGTTCTTGGCGGTGGATTTCGCCCTCGTACAAGTTTTCCAAGAATGTCCCAAACGTGCTCGATTGGCGATATGTCTTGACTCATCGCTGGCAATGGCAAAGTGCAAATTTGTTGGCCTTCAAGATAGTCACTGACGATTCTTGCTCGGGGTGCCCTTGCATTATCATCCTGGAAGATGAATTGGTTGCCGTGTCGGAGAGCAAACGGAATTACGTATGGAACTAGCACATTATCACGATAGTACTGATCCGTCACGCTACCCTTGCATCTATACAACGGCGTTCTATCCGTCATGGTGATACAGTTAGTTACATCGTGAAATTGACATTCATCTCAATCAAAACCATTCTAAATCACTCACTCAGCGCTCAATTCATTCATTCAATACACTCACTCAAATCGATCAAAAACGCTCCAAACTCACTGAAAAAAATATAGCAACAGCTTCGTTCAAAATAAAAATAGCTGGGAAAAAAGTCGGGATTTCACTAAATTAATTGAAATTGTAAGCTTTTGATTAGATATCGAGGAAATAGGAAACTATTTTTAGAACATACAGTATATGCTAATTATTAAAGGGAGGTAATTAATATTGCAAATTTTGTTCATCCTGAACAATATTTGCAATATTGGATTACCTCCCATTAAAGTCACTCAAAACTCGCTTCACACACTCATTCAATTTCATTCCAAAATCGTTCCAAAATCACTCATCTTGTCAATTTCACGATTATGTTAACTGTACCTCCCTACACCATAGCAAACCCTCCTTCATATCGGTCGTTAGCTACTCCGGTACCATCTATGAATCGCTCACCAGTTCGACGCCACACCCTTCTTCGCCCGTCAAAAAGTCAAAATTGAATCTTGATTCATCGCTGAACATTACATGAGATCCCTGGTTAATGTTCCATCGACGTCGCTCTCTAAACCACACCAAACGTTCATGACGTTGTCTTGCAGTCAGTGGTAAGACAAATAGATGTCGCCTAGCGTTAAGACCGTCTGTGTGTAGAAGGTTTCGGCTCGTTTGTATTGAGACGTTGACCCCTCTGACCTCTCGAAGTTGTTGTTGGAGTTTCGGTACCGTTAAATTCCGATAACGGAGAGGCTGGTGGCGACAAACCTGTCGTCTTGAGCGTCTGTACATCCGGGTCGTCCACTTCTACGAATATCAACAACGTTACCATTCCTTTGATATCGTGACCACAAACGACAGACAACAAACTGTGAAACGTTGAGTTGGACTGCGTACTTCCGGTCTGCAGCAAACCAACGGCACGCAAACCTTAAGCTGTAAGCTTCTATGACCTGACAAACATTTTGACCAAGTTTCATGAAGATATGGACATATTTGTTGCCCCTAGAGCGTAAACAAGAAAATTGTCGTTAATGTCCCTTTTCCCGTGATATGGCACATATCTTTGCCATTTTAAATAGGATTCATCCTTGTGACCTGCCAACTGAAACTGGGGTTACGATGATAAAAATACCTCTTTTCACTGATCGCTGCTGTCTATCAAAAATCAACCAATCAAAAAGCTAATCAATAATAAGATGACTTTTGAACTACATAATTTCCCGCCATTTTGTTTCATTTTCTTTTTTCGTGGGTGGGCGACTAAAACGTCAAAACTACAGCTTAAACAAGCTGTAGTTACGACGTTAAAGTCTCCCTTTACATTTGCTATTCATCCAAATTACCATACATTTGTATATAAATAACATTAAAATATTTGAGGGTGTATCATGACGGCGGTCAAGGGGCGGGAACAGCGGTCAAGGGGCAGGAACAGCGATAAAGGGGCGGGAACAGCGGTCAAGGGGCGGGAACAGCGGTCAAGGGGTGGGAACAGCGGTCAAGGGGCGGGAACAGAGGTCAAGGGGCGGGAACAGCGGTATAGGGGCAGGAACAGCGATCAAGGGGCGGGAACAGCGGTCAAGGGGCGGGAACAGCGGTCAAGGGGTGGGAACAGCGGTCAAGGGGCGGGAACAGAGGTCAAGGGGCGGGAACAGCGGTCAAGGGGCGGGAACAGCGGTCAAGGGGCGGGAACAGCGGTCAAGGGGCGGGAACAGCGATCCATCAATTCTATTACATATCCTGTGGAGAGTAATGGATAATTCAGGAATAGCAAACAAAATGTTATTCAGTTATAATTATTTTATTTCTTAAGTACGAAACAAATAACATGTTTTAAGATAAAGACAAAAATTGTAACATGTAATCGACACCAAACCAACTAATAAACGAGAGAAAGATAAAAGATAGTAACAATATTTTATAATATGAGAATTTGAAATCTATTTACAGGAGCTTTTAAACTCTAATTCTGTCGAATTCGAATTTTGCTTAAACAAAATGCCATTTTTAAACATTTTGACTAGATTGTGCCAATTTTAAAGAAGATGATTTGGTAGAATTCGGACAGAATTGGCTAAAATCAAACTGCATGTCTGTGCATGCCGATCGTTGCGTATACTCTCTGCCAAGACTTTGTGGACAGTCGGAATATATCGTGACCAGTATGAGAAGGGTTTACCGAACACTTTCACAATTGTTCAAATATAAAAAAACAGCCGATATTAGATGTCTATTTACTAATAGACAAGCTTTTTTGCAGTGTTGTGTAGGTTAGCAAGCTGTAGTAAGCCGTCGTCACTCATTAACGTTCTGTGTCCGATTTTGTAAAAGAACCAACCATTGGTTAATTTTGACCTGAAGTGTCTTTTTTCAGCCACTCAGGATTGTTGTTTCAAAAGGCACAACTTCCGCTCTTTATTTGACCAATAGTTGACCAATACATATAGTTATCTATTAGGAGCTGGTCAGAGATGAAGAAACAGTGGTAGGGATAAACTCTGTCACTGTTGTTTATATATTTCTATCGCGAGTCGTACCACCGACCTAACAAGTATTTTGTATGAACGCTTCTTAACGTCGGTGATCGTCATCAATCGTCAGATAACGCTGGCTCCTCGCGCGCTATAGATACCAGGGAAAATGGTTTATATTTTTCTGAAGAATCTTAATTGGTATACTTTTTACATGATTTTCTCGCATAATGTAATCGCTTGATAAACATGTATTTCATTAACGTTTATAACAGGCTTAGGGGTTCAAAAAATGAGCGATTGAAATGTGCTTAGAACGGAAAAGAACGTTAAACGCTTTAGCAAAGAAACATGTACGTAACTCATATATACTGATCACTACAATTGGTAACCCTCGGCTATTCTACGAGATTATAAAGGGTGCAGCTATGCAGGCGCGTCATTTCGCCCTTGGGTTTATATGTCGTCAGCCACAATTATCAAACATCCCGAATAAGAATGACGTTGTATAAAACAAAATCAATTAACACTTTCCTGTTTTCAAAAAAAAATGGACCTGTCCAAATTCAAAGGTTTTGCAGAAGAAAAATTAATGTGGATTTAATTTGAAAAATAACCATTCAGTAGGGTAGAAAATCGTGTGGAAAAAGAAGAAATTGCTTGTCAGAAGCAATTTCTCCTTTTTTTCACAATGTTTTCTCAATCATAAAATCACAGGCACGTAAAAAGCAGGGATTAAACGGCAAAGGGTTAAGTGTTATATCATGATGGGGTATGACGCATATACGAAAGAGGAAGCATAGAACCTTATTCGCAATAAAATGCATATGTCATTTGTTCTATTGTGTTCAAAGATAGCTCCGCCCATTTATTATACTCAACGTCATCTTTTGCTGGAACGTTTACAAGTGCTTTTGACGTCAAATAACCCAGATGCTAAATGACGCGTTTTTTTGTGAAATTCTCCCAACGTCAATATCATTATTTTTTCATTAATTTTACACTGAGAACATAAAAAACAAACAAACATATTTTACACCAAGAGAATGGTAATAAAACTAATTTCAGAAACGTGATCGGGTAATAATGGAAATGGCTACATTTTAGCGTTGATGTGGCCATACATAAAGTCTGAAGAGGGAGGAGTTATACGCAAAGCGAAATCCCTTGGCTCCGCCCCGGGATTTTACCTTTTGCATATAACTCCTCCTCCATCAGACTTTATTCATGGTCACATCAACGTGAAACTTAAATTGTTTCATAATTATAAAAGAGGGCAAAGTGTGATCTGATAACAAAACGCAGTGTTTTACTGCTTTCTTCATTTAATAATAATATGCCCAAAAGATCTCCACAACCGAAGTACGAATTACGTTAAAACGACCGAAAATTACTACACTTTTGTCCGATGCACTTTCCACTTAACGGAGAAGTCTGAGCGATGTTCCGAATGTAATCAGTACACACTTCTTACCCTCATTTCACAAAAAAGACAGAAACCCATAGTTTGCAGAGAAAATTAAAACTTTCAGTCAAAGAATTATCGTAATATTTCTGTATTCTGTTCCTCAAATGCTAAAACTGTAGCAGATTGGAAATCAGCATAGACAATGTACAGTTAAAATTAAAAAAAAAACAAAAAAAAAACAGGAGTCTCTTTTTGATCCCTTCTCTGTTTTATTTCTCTTAAAAAAATAGGCCTCTTCAATGCAAATTTTATTGCAGAAAATATTTCCCTGTGTGTGAAAAGAAAACCATCAGAAGATTGATAAGGAACTACTGAGAAAAAGAAGAAACTGCAATCTTTTCCTTGATAGTTTTTCACCAACCTAAAAATTCAGACTCGTTACTTCTGGTATAGAACTCTTGTTTTCGTAAGTTGCTCGTCGCTTGGAATCCCCACTCTCACAAGCTAGTGTCAATTCCTGAAAAACTTAAAAGGCAGCTATACCACTCGTTATTTACATCAGATTGTTTTGTGGAAAATTATCCGAGTATGAAGCTAGAAACTGTTGGAAAAAATTGAATAAAACGAAAGTTCATCAAAAGCTTAAATATTTAACTGGGGAAAGTTAACTCATGATCCACTCTATAGAGTTGCATAGTAAAAGTCCTCAATACATCTTTCTCATTCTCGCATCCCAGCATTTACATCACGTCAAACTTCACTTATACAGGATCTCTTATAAAATATTTTGAGAAAAGATGTCCCTAACAAATTATATGATACAAAAAGATAGTAATCAAGAATTGGTGCAATCTAGCATTGGCGAGCTGAACAACCTTTTTTTTTTAATCTAGACGAGGTGAAGATCAGCTTGACTCAAACAAAATCGAGCAATCAATTCTTTTCTGTCATAAACGTCACCCTTTTACGCAGACTCCCATTTCAAAAGAAATGACGTGTTAATGTTCCTTAAGGCGACGTTATTTGATCTTATGCAAGTCTAAAACAAGGCTTTCTCTGATGCACAGGCGTTTGTTTCACAACCCAATATTTTTTTTTTTTGTTATCAAATACGACCGATATAATAGCCTATATAACAAACCTCAGATTATGAAACAATTGCCCGTCGTCTGATGACAATGGTAGCATGCGGCAAACGCGCGATCAAAACATCGTAACTACATTTTAAAAGTAAGGTATGAGTGTTTGATCACCCACGAAATCCCATATTGCTTTGATCTGCCGGGTTCCCAAGAAAATTTAAACGTGATCTCAGATCGCAAATCCAAAAACTCAACATCAAAGCCACGTGCTGACTTCTTCATACTCTAAATGTCTGTCATACGTTTAGGACGAACACAACGGTACAAACTGCTGGGAAATACTACCCTACTTTGTACGTGAATTTGGTTGCAAAGCGGGGTATAATTTACAAACAGTTTTATCATCCTATACGACTGTTTTGTATTGTGTTCTTTTTTTCGATATACATAAACACTGGTGTTTAACGATGTTACCGTAAAATGTTTGTCTATGATTTTGTATGTTGGTTTGCTATGATTATATAGGTAATTTTTGTAAACAATACACATGTCGTACGGAATGTTCGTAATTTTGGAGATTGCATTGAATGAATTTAAAATGGATCACCCTAGACTAAGTAAACGCTTTTCATTGCACTTTGCGCTACCTCTTTGTCTTGATCTTCATTTATCATGAATGTTAAACTTGAAATAAATTCATTTATGAAGAAAATCTTTTAAATGGCTATATGATTTAAAAAAAAAAGCAAACTCTTGCCAAGTGTCGGTTGTTACAGATGAAGTTGTATTGGGTTCTTCGTATTTGCCTCTTATAACAATGATGGTCCACGGTTAAATCATTTTTAGTGAATATTTAATTTTTTTCAAAGACATGGTTAATTGAAGATGGTATATTGGTTAATTGAAGAAGAGTATTGCTGGTGTGTTGGTTAATATGTGATTATCTACAAAAGTTTATGTGAAACCAAACCATATGAAAACGCGAATTTATACGAGAAATATACATAATCAACTGTTGGTCGTAGGTAGTTGTATCAATTAAGAATAACGATTCAACATTTCGGGTTGAATAGTATTCAATTCTCTAAATACTGTTATTGCTTGTATGAAATCTTTTTCAGTTCTTTGTCAATTTCGGACCAACTGCGACATCTATAAATCAGGACACAATCATCTTCGATTAAAATTAATCTATATCAATACCTTCTTTAATAAAAAATACTTTCCCACAAATAAAAAATGGTAACACGTCAGGGAAAAAAATCTGGAAACTAATCGTTAACTATGTTGGATTAGTCAATATATGTTTAACAATAACGACACATGATCAAAAGATACAACTATATTATTGCCTTGTGAGTAAAGTTGGTAAAACAACAAATGGCTATTATCTAAAAAAAAAGTCAAACTAACCTGTCACTGCAGCTCATAATCAATCAACAAATATAATTTCAAAATTAAAGTACACCCTCGTTAGTTTCATAGAGATGTGTTTTTATTCTGAGAATCCTGTATTTAACCAGGATAAAGATATAGGGAAATATTTTGAAAAACAATCGTACGGAACATTTGATATTGTACGTTTTTTTACGACGAATGTGAACACAAAATTGTGCTTTGCTCGAAGTATTTCCAAACCTATCACAAGACTCGCTGATGTGGCTGCATGGTAACTGGGCATCCCCTTTGGAGACGATGGCATCATTCACTTAGATCTACTGTACACCTTACGACCGTCGCATGTCCCCTTATGGTGACAGCGGTTACAATAGGATGATGCGCTAAAGATTTCCAAGCTCAACACCGTACATTGATCGTCTGTTTGTTTGTATTTCCGTTTATTTATCGTCGCTACCGTAGCACATGCCCATATGAGCGACGCCCCCAGAAGACGTTTAGTTGTTACGGGGGATAGTGCAAGGATACATGACGAAACTACTGCTGAGATCCACCATGGTTCTTTAACGTGCTCGGTGTAAAGCACCGTCTCACGGGGCCTCGGTTTAACGTCTCACATCCGAAATACAATTAGTTTTGTTAGTGTGCCAGCCCGGGTTTGAACCCACGCCGTCGAACTTCAATGGTTTTGAAGTCTGGTGCTCAACCTAGCTAAACGGGCTGACCATTGATCGTCTGATGGCCGCGACCCCTTTTAACTGATTTAACGACATGTCTTTAACCTAAGGGTTCTCTTCGGCATTGCGATTGTTGTACTTCTGTCAAAAGCAATACGTGATCACCTATGGCGTCCGGCGACCGACGTCCGACGGACGGTCGGCATTCACTCCTTTTTCCGGAGCATAACTCTGTCACCTTATGTCCGATTGACTTGAAACTTGGGAGTTATGTTCCTCTCATGATTACGGACTGAAGTGTACAGAAAATGTTACTCTACATAGCTTAATTTTCTAATTATTCTTTTGTTGTTGTTTTTTCATACTTTGACAACCAGCATTGTAACGGGCTTTTGTGTGAGATTTTGCCAACTTGTTTCAACTCATTTTTCTTTAACAAAATCAAAGGTCTTTGTTTTTTGTTCTTTGTTCTAACTTGCTCTGATTGCACAGACACAGTTTGTCGCCTTACGGTCTACGTCTGAGTTCTTAGTTACGGTTCCATAAGTAATATAAACAATACTCTAGGAAGCAGTTCTTCTTTTCTTTAACAGAATTAGACAGAAACTGAAACTGTATTTGCTGTGGTCTGTCAGTTCGAAAGTCGTAAAGGCTAGTCACATTAGATACTTTTCAAAGACTTGGTTTTGTTCCGTGCAGCTTGTCACATTAATGCTGTAAAAGAAAATTTTGCCTGTTAAAAAAGTAAACATACATCTTAGCTGACGGCACAATCCTATGTACATTTTTTCCGCACATGATCTTGAAGACCAAGTTATATTTGCATTTAGTTTTAAGAAAATCGAATTAATTCTTTACAATAATATACTATATTTTTGATATTTCGGCTAATATTCACAAAAAAATACTACATGGAAATGTCACAACTACATCTTTACATTCTTACTGTGCCACCATATCAAATGTTTCTGTTTGACGTCGCCGCTGGAAACGTCATTTTGGCGTATTTAATGTAACGTCATCAGGAGAATTGACGTTGCTAGACGTAATATCACTATTTAGCGCACATAAATTTATTCGTTTTCATTCCAATATACTTACAGGTTTTGTATTTCCTACAAGAAAATGGTTTGATACCTATATGTTTGTTTACGTGCCCAATGTAATAGGTTTTATCATAAAAAAGACTCATTACTAAGATTTTGCACTATCGTGGACAGACACAGTGTGGCAAACTAAACCTTGTTTTGTATAAAAAGTCTGTGAACACTTGTCGCATAACAGATGTAATTTTTGGTGAACGGTTTGTACGTGTTTATTCAAGAAATTTTGACCATATGTCTTACTGCACAATTCACAATGAAATCGTCTACTCTGGTGAATGCGCCTCCTGTGCCTATGCAGATAAGATGGCGCCTTGGTACAGTGGCTGCAGTCGTCACACTTGTAGAGCCTCTTTTACTGCTCCTGTTTACTGCTCCTGTTTATAAAAAATCGATTAGAGCTTCATTCGCAATAAAATTCTTATGTCATGCGTTTTACTGTGTACACAGAAAGCTCCGCTTATTTATCATATTCAACGTCATCTTAAGCCAGAACGTTGATGCTTTTAACGCCATATAACGTAACGTGCTAAGTGACGCGCTTCGTTTTTCTTTCAATTACCCCAATGTCAGTTTCATTGGTCTTTCATTAATTTTACACGCAGACAATGTAATAAAACTATTTTATTCTCAAAAAAGGGATAGAAAAAAGTATTTAGAATCGTGATCGTGTTTTATTGTGGGCATTATCTCATTTTAACGTTGATGTGTCCATGAATAAAGTGGGGAGAAGATATATACAAAGCAAACTTTCTCGGGCTCCGTCCTCGGAATTTACCTTGTGCATATAACTCCTCCTCCAAAACACTTTATTTATTGACTCACGCGAAAATGAAATTAGTTTTTGATTATAATCTCTACACTTGACATCCTCCATTTTCAAATGAAGGTGTCAGAGAGAGAGAGAGAGCGAGAGAGAGAGAGAGAGAGAGAGAGAGAGAGAGAGAGAGAGAGAGCGAGAGCGAGAGAAAGAGAGAAAGAGAGAGAGAGAGAGAGAGAGAGAGAGAGAGAGAGAGAGAGAGAGAGAGAGAGAGAATGAGAGAGGGAGAGAGATAGAGAGAGAGAGAGAGAGAGAGAGAGAGAGATGAAGAAAGAGAGAGAGCCAGAAAATGACTTTTTAGACTATAAACAAATGCACGCGACACATTATCAATAAGGTTTACATTGTGATTTTAGATAGTTTTCTGTTTCGTCTTCAAAAATTTTCAAGCAATCGCGTTAGAATTTTAGGATAGCAATTATACAAAATAGCGCGTACCTGTCTTTGATTTTATTCCACAGTCATCCCATCCTGGTAACTTTCTTTAATAATGACCTCGTCATCGAAGGACCCATTCAGTAACGTGGATTCCTCCTGCAAATCAATTAAAGACAAATCATCAATAATCTTTTATTATGGTCAAGAAGTTTCGTTTTCCTTTATCGAAAACATACTTTCGATTGGCGACTTAAATGTCGTAAATACAGCTCGAGTAAAGCTGTATTTACGCCATTTTAGTTATCCCATAACAATATGAGTGCGAGTCAAAAGCCATCCACTAACACACGTTGAAGAAATATTGCAATTCTTCAAACGAAGGCATTTTGTCGAAGAACACAAGTAATTAAGTGTGAACGTTTCTAAACTGGCTAATACATGTAAAACATTCTTGAATTAAAATCATATTTCCACATTGCCAATACAAGATTATCACTTTTGTAAATCAACTTGATTGACGGCAAATTCGATTGTGAGTGGGCATTTTCCCCCTTGATTCAATATATACTGAGTCCCATAAGAAAGTGAGCACTTTCACTTTTTCTATTTCTATTGATTTTTACAAAGTTGGATGGAAATTGTGGAGTATATTGCTACCGTACTTAAGTCAAGACCTTTTGAAATTAAAAATCAAATCAGATTTGGATAATGTATCGCATGCTGCATACGCACAGACAGAACCTATATTGTTGAAATTTGACCTCCTTACAATTTTTTTCTTTGGTAAGAGCTACGTGTTGATGTTGTATTATAGAGTTTTAGAAGACATTCCAAGCCAATTCCAAACAACAGTCTTAATTTGTATGCAGACGTTACGTGTGCGTCAACGTTACACATTGCTACGTTGTTAGGCCAGTTACTCGTCGTTGAATGGTGCTATGGCGTTCTATGTCATCTCAATTAGCTTATTAAAGGTCTTATAGAATGATGACCTCGATTTCTATTGGAACATGAATGCCTAATCAATTTTAATGACATTCTAAATCTGAGAAGGTTCGATTTTGTTCAACGACGTTTTTGGTAGTCAAAGCACGCTTTTGCATCACGCATAATTGTATTGAAGATGTAATTTTATTCTTAGGAAAGCCGCAAAGATTCAATTGAATGCATTTTCAGACCAATCACTCGTCAGAAGCGAGATGCACATGCAAAACATTCAAAATTGATTGTCTCAATTCAGCAGAAGATATTTGCTAATAACACGATTTTTGCTTTCAAATAGCGTCTGTACATACTCTTGGGGGATAGTCATACGACATTTCGTGACGATAAATTGTGTAATCTCAGAGAAATTTAAAATTCAAAAGTGCACACTTTCTTTTGGAACTAAGTATATTTATATATTCATGGGAATGTCGTAAGGCTGTATGCATGAACATATAACCTAAAACCATGAAGGGTAATGAAATAAAAATCGAAAATTTTCAGTAATATATAATTACGTTTAAATAGCATAATTAAATACTTTGCTTCCAAATTAAATCTAACGTAGGCTTCTTTATACTTTCATTTTGTATGAACCATCTATGCGTTCAAGATGAAAACTATGCGATGCGTTTTGGAACTGTTTACCCGCTTACACGTGTACTCATATGTAAATCCGGTTTCAAACTTCATTAACTTCCTAGGCGTTTTTTTACGACACAAGAATATTTCTTAGATAGGTACAAAATAGCATCTACATACCTGTTCTTGATTTCCTTCTCTTTCCCGGGTCACCAACAAACTCCTCCACAAATTCATCTGCCAATCTAAATCTAACATTTTCCTGCAAAGGAATTACATAAACTGATTTACTAATGTAATTATATCTTTCAATGTTCGAAACAGCAAGTCTCGAGCTATTTTGATCAATTATATATGACAGAAAATTCGCGATTTCCCTGAAAAAACATATCGTGTTTTTATAAAAGATATCACAAATACTTCAATCAAGTTTCAAAAATGCCTTCAAGAAACCAACACACTATCTTCAAAAAACCATCGCCACAGAGTCACGCTCATAGACAAACATACACCTTTCATCGATATGAAATCGGCACAGAAAAAATTAAAAGATGATATTTAAAAATAAGAAAAACTTACCAAATTGTCAGCCATGCGTTCAGTTGTAGGAAAGCAACGTGTATGAGACGAAATCCCGTGCAAATCGAAGAAAGGCATTTTTTCCCGCTCATTTGCAATACAGAATCATAGCAAACCAACATACAAAATCATAGACAAACATTTTACGGTAACATCGTTAAACACCAGTGATAAATGACATGCTATTTTAAGGCAAAAGACAGATACATAATTAATAGTTTACAGGATGAATTTTAACTCAGAGCTTAATTAAAGCGCCGTTGTCGAATTTAACTAGTTGGAATGTCAGAGATATAATCAGCGCAGGTGTTTTACAGAAAGTTGTAATTGACCTATCTTTGTGCTCATGTAATTGACATAATTCCTTTGACAAGATACAAATTAGATACAGTAGATCTACATACATATATGTTTCTTTAATGCTTTTCGGTGGTTTATCGAGAAATAACAGTAGATTATCATTTGATAATCTCACCGCAAAAACAGTGAAAGTATTAAAAACTCATACCCTGCTTTTGTGCATTTCATCCTATCTGACGTCATCTATGCGGGGCGAAATAAGTGACGTCACAATGGACGTTGCATAGCAATCACGCGCAAAATGACGCGATTTACGAAATTATGTCCTAGACACTTAACATTTTTGTCTTATTTTTGCATTAAAGAAAAAGAATAATCGTTTGTTTCGAGTAAGATCGATTAATATTTCATTACGTGAAAAACAAAAGCTAAATTTTCACTCGTGGCTCTGCCACTCGTGAAATATAGCTTTTGTTGTTCACTCAATGAAATATAAATCGATCTTACACGGAAACAAACGATTATCCTCTATTTATTCTATATATGACCTTTGTCACGGGAGTGAAAGAATGTCGTTGTAATTAATGCCATGATTATTCAATTGAGGTTACAGAGTTTATCTTATAACTATACAAATATCCGTACGATAACATCCCGTATGATATTTTTTATGATATCACATAGTTATTTTTGGAACAATAATATCATTCAGTTATTTTTAGAAACATGCATTTCAGTTAGAAACATGGACGAAAACAAGACAAAAAGAGGTTATAAGATAAATATAATACGTACCAAGTGTATTGTATGAAAAAATATCAAACTCGGTTGTGAGAATTGATAATTGTCTCGGCAGAGCCTCGACAATGATCAATTCTCCCAACCTCGTTAGATATTTTTTCTCATACAAAACACTAAGTACGTATTATATATATAGCTAATTTTGGTACCGTGAAAATGGCGTGCTAATAAATGAGATGACGTAATTTTACAAACGGCGTGAAAATATCATACTAGGAAAACTGTAATCTATCAATTTCAAGAATCTTGTTGATTTATCGCAAAGGCAATATTTTTTATAAAGAATATCACAAATGTGTTAATGAAGCACCAAATTTATTAAACGACTCATCTAAAACAGATAAAGAATCGGCAAAGCCCCGTTTTTATCTGTTAATAGGTGACCCTTAAGTGCTGAATTTGGTATTTCAGGATCACTCATTCAATATCTTTTAGTTAAAACCTAAAACATCACATAAAAGTAGAAGAATTGTTATATTAAGGGAAATACCTTTACAGTTCAAACAACATCAAAACTGCTGCAACCAAATATCACAAAGCAAAAATTGAAAAAGATACATTTGCCACATATTGTTTTTCTCCATCAAAATATGGAGTGAGATTTCCAATATTTGGTTATATCTCCTCTTCGTTTTAAGTTTTACTTGAAAGCGTAAAATTTCAGGATTAAAAGGGCGGTTTTTTTGAAGTCGATATTTGGAACAATCTATAAATCTATCTATCTTCTTTGACCATTCATCTCCTGCAGTCAACTATCATTACTATAGATATATATATACTTAAAAATGGTAATAGGCTAAGGCAAGTTAAAGAGGAGAAGAAAATGTTTATAAAGAGAATACAAAGATCAAACATAGAATTCCTTATCACATTTCGATCCTGTAATAGTTATTCGTGTTTTAGTCTGGAGTAAACTTTCTGCGGACCCTTGCCTCTCCATTAACTTCTTTCTTGAGCCTGTCCATCTATTCCGTATATAACTGTTATACATGTAGTTCGAACTGCGTCTACACTGTATGGCAATGTAGATTAGACACACGATTATAATAATGCTGCCGATAACCGAAATAATCCCGATCTTGATTTCATAAATCAGTTGTTTGTTGTCGTGCATAAGTTTGTGATATAACTCCACCCTCGATAAGGACCCGGAAGAGATTTCGTCATGTGACCGGATATCGGAACCGGTGTCAACCATTTTTCTCTCTCTCCTATTTCGTTGATTCGAATACTGCACACAGGTTATAAATTAAAGGCCATTTTTCTCTACATTTGCGCGGTCTGAATTACATTTCAAAATCATAGCACTTTTTATTTTCCTTTTGTATGACCGCATTAAAATTCATCCCATATTTCACAATAAACAACTAATCCTCAGCAGTATTTTCCTGGAATTTTAAATCCTCTTACTAAAAAACTATCTGATATGAGCACTGCTGCAACGAAAGAAAAATACGGATCAGTTAAGAACATCCTAAATCTGACAAGGATAATAATATTGAATGAATTTTTAATAAAACTGATTCAGTGGGATGAGTGAGCTTTGAATGAAATCAAAGGGAGGCCATGTCTGTGAGCAAGCGGAATTACGTATGGAACTAACACATTATCACAATAGTACTGACCCGTCACGCTACCCTGGCATATATGCAACGGCGTTCTATCCGTCATCGTGATACCTCCCCACACCATAACAGACCCTCCTCCATATAGGTCGTGGGATACTCTTGTAGCATCCATGAATCGCTCATCAGTTAGACGCCACACCTTTCAAGTCAAAATTAAATCTTGATTCATCGCTTAACATTGCATGAGACCACTAGTTTATTTTACATCGACGCATCTCTCTACTCCACACAAAACGGTCATGACGATGTCTTACAGTCAGTGGAAAGACAATTTGAGGGCGCCTAGCGTTAAGACCGTCTGTGTGTAGACGGTTTTAGATCGTTTGTTTTGAGACGTTGACCCTCTGATCTCTCGAAGTTGTTGTTGGAGTTTCGTTGCCGTTAAATTCCGATAACGAAGAGGTTGTTTGGCGACAAACCTATCGTCTGGAGCGTCTGTACATCTGGGTCGTCCACTTCTACGAATATCATCAACGCTAGGAGTCCTTTGATATCGTGAGCACAACCGACAGACAACAGACTTTGGAACGTTGAGTTGGACTGCAGTCTGTGACTGCGTAATGTCCGGTCTGCACCATACCAACGGCACGCCAACGTTGAGCTCCTGTAAGAAGTCGCCTTATTCCAAAAATAAACCCGGATGCGGTTATGTGATGGAAATCTTCGCAAAAAATTATTCTTTTTAGTTTTGCTAAACTAAAGAGAAAATTGCCATACTTTCATGCGATGTTAAAATCCGCGTGCTACCCCTCCCTTTCTTAATGCTGAACGTGCATCAAACGTAAGGCAAAAATTGAATAACATACCTACCATGATATCCAGGCTTTAACGGTAATTTTACTAAGCAAATGTAAGATTTGACTATAACCTTTAATAGCAACAAGAGGACCATGATGGCCCTAGATCGCTCACCTGAGTCCCTTTGACCCCTGGGATATCACATCAATTAAATAGGCATTTCTACAAGAATGCTTTTAACAAAGATAAAGGTGAAATTGCTTTCTGCTTTTTTTTTTTTGTAAAAAGGTTATGCCTTGGCACATACTTTTTTTGAACAAAGGCGTATGTAATAAAACTAAAGTGAAAAAAGAAAATCTTCATCAGGGCCCCTTGTACTGAGAAATGGCAGGGATCTTTCCAATTTTCTATAGGCTTCAGCTTTGTGACTTTAAACATATTCTGATCAAATTTCACATAGTTTGGGCCACACTTTTTGCCTCTCTGGAGTAAAGAAGAAAATTGTCATTAAGAACCCTCTTTCCTGTGATATGGCATGGATCCTTCCCATTTTCAAAAAAGGATTATCCTTGTGAACTTACGAGCAATCTGACCAAGTTTCATGAAATTGCACCAAATATGTGGTCTCTAGAGTGTAACCAAAAGATTTTTTTATAAAGGCCCCTTTTCCCGCGATATGGCATGGCATGTTTTAATTCTTGTGATTTTGCCAACAATCAGACCAAGTTTCATGAAAATTGGGCCCTATATGGGCCTCTAGAGTGTTCGCAAGAAAATCATCATAAAGGCCCCTCTTCCTGTGATATGGCATGGATCCTTCCAATTTTTAGACGGGTCCATTCTAATGACCCGACTAACATTCTGACCAAGTTTCATGGAGTTACGTTAAAGTCTCCCCTAACATTTGCCATTCATCCAAATAACTATACATTTGTATATGATAACATTAAAATATTTGAGGGCGTATCACGCGTGGGTGTGCAACTAAAACGTCGAAACTACAGCTTAAACAAGCTGTAATTACGACGTTAAAGTCTCCCCTTATATTTGTTATTCATCCAAACTACTATACATTTGTATATAATAAACATTAAAATATTTGAGGGCGTATCATGCGTGGGTGTGCAACTAAAACGTCGAAACTACAGCTTAAACAAGCTGTTGTTACGACGTTAAAGTCTCCCCTAACATTTGCTATTCATCCATATTACTATACATTTGTATATAATAATCATTAAAATATTTGAGGGTGTATCATGCGTGGGTGTGCGACTTATACGTCGAAACTACAGCTTAAACAAGCTGTAGTTACGACGTTAAAGTCTCCCCTAACATTTGCTATTCATCCCAGTTACCATACATTTGTATATAATTAACATTAAAATGTTTGCGGGTGTATCATGACGGCGGTCAATGGGCGGGAACAGCGGTCAATGGGCGGGAACAGCGGTCAAGGGGCGGGAACAGCGGTCAAGGGCAGGGAACAGCGGTCAAGGGGCGGGAACAGTGATCAAGGGGCGGGAACAGCGATCAAGGGGCGGGAACAGCGGTCAAGGGGCGGGAACAGCGGTCATGGGGCGGGAACAGCGGTCATGGGGCGGGAACAGCGATCAAGGGGCGGGAACAGCGGTCATGGGGCGGGAACAGCGATCAAGGGGCGGGAACAGCGATCAAGGGGCGGGAACAGCGATCCATCAATTTTATTACACATCCTGTGGAGAGTAATGGATAAGTCAGGAATAGTTAACAAAATATTATTCATTTATAATTATTTTATTTCTTAAGTACGGAACAAATAACATGTTTAAGATAAAGACAAAAATTGTAACATGTAATCGACATCAAACCAACTAATAAACGAGAGAAAGATAAAAGAGAGTAACAATATTTTATACAAGAATTTGACTATTTACAGGAACCGTTAAACTCTAACTCTGTCGATTTTGAATTTTGCTTAAACAAAGTTCCATTTCTAAACTTTTTTATTAGTTTGTGCCAATTTTTACGAACATAATTTAGAGAAATCTAGTAGAAGTTGGACAGAATGGGCTAAAATATAACTGCATGTCCGCGCATGCCGATCGTTGCGTATACTCTCTGCCAAGACTTTGTGGACAGTCGGAATAAATCGTGACCAGTATGAGAAGGGTTAACCGAACACTGTCACAATTGTTCAAATATGAAAACAGCCGATATTACATTTCTAATAATAAAAGCTTACTAAAAGATAAGCTTTTAGCAGTATTGTGTAGGTTAGTAAGCCGTAGTAAGCCGTCGTCACTCATTAGCGTTCTGTGTCCGATTTTATAAAAGAACCAACCATTGGTTAATTTTGACCTGAAGTGTTTTTTCCAGCCAATCAGGATTGTTGTTTCAATAGGCAAAATTGAAAGAACAAACCTGATTGGTATATTTGACCAATAGTTGACCAATACATGTAGTTATCTATAAGGGGCTGGTCAGAGATGAAGAAACAGTGGTAGGGTGTCGTACCACCGACCTAAGAAGTATTTTGTATGAACGCTTCTTAACGTCGGTGATCGCTATCAATCGTCAGATAACGCTGGCTCCTCGCGCGCTAGAGATACCAGGGAAAATGGTTTATATTTTTTTTAAGTATCTTAATTGGAATACTGTTTACATGATTTTCTCGCATAATGTAATCGCTTGATATATGTTATAAACCTTTAAAAGATGAGCGATTGAAATGTGCCAAAAATGAGCGATTGAAATGTGGTTAGAACGGAAAAGAACGTTAAAAGGTGACGACGGCTTTAGCGAAGAAACATGTACGTAACACATATATACTGAAACCTACATGCAATTGATCACTGCAATCGGTAACCCTCGACTATTCTACGGGATTATAAAGGGTGCAACCATGCAGGCGCGTCATTTCGCCCTTGGGTTTATATGTTGTCAGCCACAATTATCAAATATCCCGAATAAGGATGACGTTGTATAAAACAAAATCAATTAAGTGTTATATCACGATGGGGTAAGACGCATATACGAAAGAGGAAGCATAGAACTTTATTCGCAATAAAATGCATATGCCATGTGTTCTATTGTGTACAAAGATAGCTCCGCCCATTTATTATACTCAACGTCATCTTTTGGTGGAACGTTTGTGCTTTTGACGTCAAATAACCCAAATGCTAAATGACGAATTGTTTTTGTGTGTGAAATTCTCCCAAAGTCAAATCATTATTTTTTCATTAATTTTACACTAAGAAAATAAAAACAACAACATATTTTACACCAAGAGAATGGTAATAAAACTAATTTCAGATTTACACCAAGAGAATGGTAATAAAACTAATTTCAGATTTACACCAAGAGAATGGTAATAAAACTAATTTCAGATTTACACCAAGAGAATGGTAATAAAACTAATTTCAGAAATGTGATCGGGTTAAAATGGAAATGGCTACATTTTAGCGTTGATGTGGCCATACATAAAGTCTGAAGAGGGAGGAGTAATACGCAAAGCGAAATCCCTTGGCTCCGCCCTGTGATTTTACCTTTTGCATATAACTCCTCCTCCTTCAGACTTTATTCATGGTCACATCAACGTGAAACTTAAATTATTTCATAATTATAAAAGAGGGCAAAGTATGATCTGATAACAAAACGCAGTATTTTACTGCTTTCTCAGTATTTTACTGCTTTCTTCATTAAATAATGATATGCCTAAAAGATCTCCACAACCGAAGTACGAATTACGTTAAAACGACCGAAAATTACTACACTTTTGTCCGATGCACTTTCTAGTTAACGGAGAAGTCCGAGCGATGTTCTGAATGTGACCAGTACACACTTCTTACCTTCATTTCATACAAAAGACAGAAACCCATAGTTTGCAGAGAAAATTAAAACTTTCAGTCAAAGTATTATCGTAATATTACTTAATTCTGTTCCTCAAATGCTAAAGCTGTAGCAGATTGGAAATCAGCATAGACAATGTACAGTTAAAATTAAAAAAAACAAAAAACAAAAAACAAAAAAAACCCAAAAAACAGGAGTCTCTTTTTTATCCCTTCTCTGTTTAATTTTATCTCAAAATTTTAGGCCTCTTCAATACAAAATATATTGCAGAATATATTTCCCTGTGTCTGAAAAGAAAACCACCAAAAGATTGGTAAGGGGCTACTGAGAAAAAGAAGAAGCTGCAATCTTTTCCTTGATAGTTTCTCGCCAATCTAAAAATTCAGACTCGTTATTTCTAGCATAGAACTCTTGTTTTCGTACGTTTCGTCGCTTGGAATCCCCACTCTCACAAGCTAGTGTCAATTCCTGTGAAAATTTAAAAGGCAGCTATACCACTGTTATTTACATCAGATAGTTTTGTGGAAAAAATATCCGAGTATGAAGCTGTAAACTATTGGAAAAAATTGATTAAAACGAAAGTTCATCAAAAGCTTAAATATTTAACTGGGGAAAGTTAACTCATGATCCACTCTATAGAGTTGCATAGTTAAAGTCCTCAATACATCTTTCTCATTCACGCATCCCAGCATTTATATCACGTCAAACTTCACTTATACAGAATCTCTTATAAAATATTTTGAGAAAAGATGTCCCTAACAAAGTATATGATACAAAAAGATAGTAATCAAGCATTGGTGCAAGCTAGCATTGGCGAGCTGAATAACTTTTTTTTTCTTCTAGACGAGGTGAAGATCAGCTTGACTCAAACAAAATCGAGCGATCAATTCTTTTCTACCATAAACGTCACCCTTTTACGCAGACTCCCATTTCAAAAGAAATGACGTGTTAATGTTCCTTTAGGCGACGTAATGTGATGAGTCATCTTATGCAAGTCTAAAACAAGGCTATCTCTGATGCACAGGCGTTTGTTTCACAATCCAATAATTCGTCTTATTTGTTATTAAATACGACCAATATAATAACCTATATGACAAACCTTAGATTATGAAACCATTGCCTGTCGTCTGATGGCTATTCGCTATAGAAGACAATGGTAGCCATGCGGGAAACGCTCGATCAAAACATCGTAACTACAGTTTTAAAGTAAGGTATGGGGTTCGGATCACCCACTGTCGAAATCCCATATTGCTGTGATCTGCCGGGCTCCAAAGAAAATTTAAACGTGATCTCAGATCGCAAATCACAAGTATCAACAACAAAGCCACGTGCTGACTTCTTCATACTCTAAATGTCTGTCATACGTTTAGGACGAACACAACGGTACAAACTGCTGGGAAATACTACCCTACTTTGTACGTGCATTTGGTTGCAAAGCGGGGTATAATTTACAAACAGTTTTATCATCCTATACGACTGTTTTGTATGAGTTCTTTTTTTCGATATACATAAATGACATGCTATTTTAAGGCAAAAGAAAGATACATAATTAATAGTTTACAGGATAAATTTTAACTCAGTGCTTAATTAAAGTGCCGTTGTCGAATTTAACTAGTTGGAATGTCAGAGAAATAATCAGCGCAGGTGTTTTACAGAAAGTTGTAATTGGCCTATCTCTGAGCTCATGTAATTGACATTATTTCTTTGACAAGATACAAATTAGATACAGTAGATCTACATACATATATGTTTCTTTAATGCTTTTCGGTGGTTTATCGAGAAATAACAGTAGATTATCATTTGATAATCTCACCGCAAAAACAGTGAAAGTATTAAAAACTCATACCCTGCTTTTGTGCATTTCATCCTATCTGACGTCATCTATGCGGGGCGAAATAAGTGACGTCACAGTGGACGTTGCATAGCAATCACGCGCAAAATTACGCGATTTACGAAAATATGTCCTAGACACTTAACATTTTTGTCTTATATTGCATTAAAGAAAAAGAATAATCGTTTGTTTCGAGTAAGATCGATTAATATTTCATTTCGTGAACAACAAAAGCTAAATTTTCACTCGTGGCTCTGCCACTCGTGAAATATAGCTTTTGTTGTTCACTCAATGAAATATTAATCGATCTTACACTGAAACAAACGTCATCCTCTATTTATTCTATATATGACCTTTGTCACGGAAGTGAATGAAAGTCGTTGTAATTAGTGTCATGATTATTCAAATGAGCTTACAGAGTATAGCTAATTTTGGTACCGTGATAATGGCGTGATAATAAATGTGATGACGTAATTTTACAAACGGCGTGAAAATATCATACTAGGAAAACTGTAATCTATCAATTTCAAGAATTTTGTTGATTTATCGCAAAGGCAATATTTTTTATAAAGAATATCACAAATGTGTTAATGAAGTACCAAATTTATTAAAAGAGTCATCTAAAACAGATAAAGAATCGGCAAAGCTCCGTTTTTATCTGTTAATAGGTGACCCTTAAGTGCTGAATTTGGTATTTCAGGATCACTCATTCAATATCTTTTAGTTAAAACCTAAATCATCAAATAAAAGTAGAAGAATTGTTATATTAAGGGAAATACCTTTACAGTTCAAACAACATCAAAACTGCTGCAACCAAATATCACAAAGCAAAAATTGAAATAGATACATTTGCCACATATTGTTTTTCTCCATCAAAATATGGAGTGAGATTTCCAATATTTGGTTATATCTCCTATGCGTTTTAAGTTTTACTTGAAAGCGTAAAATTTCAGGATTAAAAGGGCGGTATTTTTGAAGTCGATATTTGGAACAATCTATAAATCTATCTATCTTCTTTAACCATTCATCTCCTGCAGTCAACTATCATTACTATAGATATATATATACTTAAAAATGGTAATAGGCTAAGGCAAGTTAAAGAGGAGAAGAAAACGTTTATAAAGAGAATACAAAGATCAAACATAGAATTCTTTATCACATTTCGATCCTGTAATAGTTATTCGTGTTTTAGTCTGGAGTAAACTTTCTGCGGACCCTTGCCTTTCCATTAACTTCTTTCTTGAGCCTGTCCATCTATTCCGTATATAACTGTTATACATGTAGTTCGAACTGCGTCTACACTGTATGGCAATGTAGATTAGACACACGATTATAATAATGCTGCCGATAACCGAAATAATCCCGATCTTGATTTCATAAATCAGTTGTTTGTTGTCGTGCATAAGTTTGTGATATAACTCCACCCTCGATAAGGACCCGGATGAGATTTCGTCATGTGACCGGATATCGGAACCGGTGTCAACCATTTTTCTCTCTCTCCTATTTCGTTGATTCGAATACTGCACACAGGTTATAAATTAAAGGCCATTTTTCTCTACATTTGCGCGGTCTGAATTACATTTCAAAATCATAGCACTTTTTATTTTCCTTTTGTATGACCGCATTAAAATTCATCCCATATTTCACAATAAACAGCTAATCCTCAGCAGTATTTTCCTGGAATTTTAAATCCTCTTACTAAAAAACTATCTGATATGAGCACTGCTGCAACGAAAGAAAAATACGGATCAGTTAAGAACATCCTAAATCTGACAAGGATAATAATATTGAATGAATTTTTAATAAAACTGATTCAGTGGGATGAGTGAGCTTTGAATGAAATCAAAGGGAGGTAATACCATATTGCTTATTTCGTTCAAGATGAACAAAATTAGCGATATTTATTAACCCCCTATCTGTGAAAATCTACAAATTTTCTATTAATCGATTCTTGTGTTTCCAAAGACCAATCAAACGTTACCAATTTTAAATTAACGATCAAAATCTTTGAATGATTTAACCGATTTAAATAAAGTCTTCACGATTATTTCTGAATGATTTTGGAGCGTTTTTGAACAATTTCGGATCGTTTTGTATGGACTGAGTGAGTGTTGTGAATGAATGAAGTGCTGAGTGAGTGAATTAGAATGGTTTTAAACGGAATTAGTGTCAACTGATGTTTACTGTTCCTGTAGAATCATACCGATAAACAATAAGAAACTTCTGCAAAATAAGAAATACCATAGACAATTAAGACATATAAAAAATTACAAGAATGTTTTAATATTCCTTACTTTAGAAGTTTTACAAGCTTGTAATTGCAAAATCTGAAATCTACCTATATTCTGCGATTGAAATCTGGCTTCCTAAGAACCTAAGATTGTAAAATTGAAATTAAATTACAAAACGTACATTAAACCTTCTCAAAATGCAATCTTTAGTGTCGAGCCCGCTTTATCACGAAGTACCTTTGCTATCTGGAATGAGAAAAATAGTACTGTAAATTAAGTGAAATTATAAAATTATGAAACAGTGAATTTGGAAAGAAAATGAATGAGTGGGTTGACTAAGTTATTATTGAAATGAAGTGGAGAAATATAATCACTATCGCAAATTTCGTTCAGGTTCAGTTTTCAAGCGATTTGAATGCAGTTGTAGAGCTTTCTTAGGTGACGTTAGGGTGTTTTTGAATGGTTTGAGTGTTTTGAATGCATAAATGGAGCAACGAATGGGTGTTTTGTATTTGATCGGAGAGATGGTCAATTTCACGAGGTTCTAAACTTTACGTAAAATAGGTTTGCAATGTGATTTGGAACCCTACTCGATTTCTGAAGTTTAGTCTAGTCAAACTTTACCATAATCTAAGGGCGTAACTACCATTGCGTACATTACGCAAGTGCGTAATAGAAATAAATCCTCTTTCGAAAAATGTGGTTGATTATTGATCATAACATCGAAACTACAGCTTATTAAGCTGTGGTTACGATATTTTTTATTATTCACCAACGCTCAAATCATAGAAAAGGGGAGCGGACGGAGAGAATTCAAATGTTGTCTCAGTCCATATATCGCCTTTATCCTATATATTCTATGTGCGTATTATTCCAAAATCCTAGTTACGTCTTTGCACTCAACCAGTCTATTTTTCTCACAGAAATTATGTATTTTTGTCAAACTCGGTTAGGTCAGTCGATAAAGTGTGAAGCTCCAAATCCTGAAGTCATGTGTTCAATAACTAGCTCGGCCAACTTTCATCCTACCATTCTCAAAATTCATTTTATTGTTACAGTTCTAATGGGTAGGTGTAGCAGCCACCCAGTTTTAACTTTACAAAGGTCACACTTTTGAAAGTTGCATCAAACAAAAAAAAAAAAAAAAACACCAAAAAAAAAATAAAAACAGTTCCTGGGTATTTTCAACTGGCGATTTTTTTTCAAATGTTTTTTTACGGTAATAATAAAAGACTGAAAACTTAAAACCTTTATGACTAAAAATCAGATCAGATTATGAAACAATCATCTGTGGTAGTTTCATTTAGAACATATTATACAGGGGTATGGAAAGTATATTCGTCTCCTATCCATTGCCACGATGAATCGACAAATCATATTCATGTTGGAATAAAAAAAAAAGACCAAGATAACTCTAACCAGTCTTTCGCCACATATAGACTTATTCGCTCAGTTCAATTTGGTATAAATCAGATTTAGATAAACTTTTTTACACGTGGTATTGACTAATATTTTGCAATTTTCCAAACTCTTTTCAACGATTTTGGAAAGGCTTGGAAAGCCTTTTCTACTCCTACGAGTGCAGTGAATGTATCTATTCCCAAGATAAATCTACAATCCCAGGGCGGATTACAAACCGCCTCGAGTTAATTCCGCTCTCACAAACCAATCTTCATTATAGATTTTTCGTTCAGTCTACATGTAACGATGTTAACTACTAATTAAGCCTGCGAATGGTGTGTAATTGTACATGTAATCTTGTTAACAATACCGTTCTTTGTGGCTAATTTTTCTCCGAGAGCTAAACAAAGATTTAGAACAAGATTTCATTAGAGTCGAAAAGTAGAAGTGACATACATGGCCTGATTTAGCTCATGCAAAAAAGGCAAAAGTTAACTCGTTTTCAAAAAGCTCGGTTACGTATAGTGACAGAGACCAGCCCTGCGTTCAGCGTGACAACCGGTGCAAACTGTTTTAAATTATACCTCGCTTTGCACGTGCACTTGCGTGCAAAACGGGGCATAATTTTCAAACAGTTTACCACGTTTTGTCATACCGAAAGCCGGGCAGGGTTGAACACTAATAGTGTCTTGGGATCCCGAAAATCCCAAAATATTCGGAGATCCAATTAGAGAGCAAGAGATTTCGCCATGATCCTGCTTTATCCATAGCATTTAGAAGCTCTTTAAATAAGGATTAATCTTAAGCTCGCATGTTCACAATGTGCTTAAGGGGGGCTTCAAGGAACACCCTGGGTCCGTCGTCAACAATGTTAAATCTTCTTCTTCTCCTGAACCACTGGGCCCATGTTGCTTGGGTGACCCTCTCAAAAAAACGTTCGCGAATTTCTGATTGGCCCATAAATATTTGCGTGGCAGGGCCTGACCTTTTTCACATAAATAAAGGCGGGGCATTTTTTCGCTATGAATTTTTTAAACGACATCTCCTTCTGAACCTTTTAGCCGATTTCAATGAAAATTGTCGAATGTTCATTGTGTGACCCTCTTCAAAATTGCCAGCAAAATTCTGATTGGCCCTTGTATACGGGCGTAGCAAGGATTGGCACTTTTCCACTATGAAAACTTTCAATGAGATTTCCTTCTGAACCAATAGGCCAAATTCAATAAAACTTTGTCAGAGTATTCTTTGGGTGACCCTTTTCAGAGATTGTTCGCGATATTCTGATTGGGCCATTAATATGGGCGTGGCAGGGAATGGCATCCCCCTGAAATCTCTAAATAACATCTACTCTTGGTTGATTTCAACGAAACTTTGTCAGAATTTTCTTTGGGTTAGACTCCTTCAAAAAAAAAAAAAATCCGCACAATTCTGACTGGCCCATAAATATTGGTGTGAAATTCTTATATTATGAAACATTTGAAAGACATCTCCTCCTGAACCATTCAGTCTGTTACAATGAAACTCTGCCAGAATGTTCTTTGTGTGACCCTCTTCAAAACACGTCGCATTTGATTGACCTATAAACATAGGCTTGGTAGAGCGTGTCATTTTCCACGTAAATGAACGCCATCTCCTCCTGAACCACTGGGTTGAGTCCAATTAATCTTTGTTAGAATGTTCCTTGGTTGACCGACCCACTTACAAACTTCTATATGGTATTTTTCACTATGGAATCTTTGACCTACATCTCCTGAACAATTTGTCCTACTAAAATGAAACTTTGCCAGAATTTTTCTTGTGTGACCCTCTTGAAAAATGTTTTTGAAATTTTGATTGGCCTTTAATATTGACTTGATAGAGCGTGACATTTTCTATTATAAAATCTTTATACGAAACCTCCCCCCCCCCCGAACCACTTGGCTGATTTCAATGAAACTTTCCCGAAATGTTCCCTTGGTGATCCTCTTCCAAAATTTGTTGTGAAATATTGATAAGTCTGACCTTGTTCCAATATGAAACCTTGAACAACATTTCCTCCTTCACCGTTTAAACAATTTAAATAGAACTTTGCCAGAATATTCCATTGATGACCCTTTTCGAAAGAAAATGTTCACAACATTTTGATTTGTGCATAAATATGGGAATGGCAGAGTGGGTCATATTTTCACGTTGAATTGTATAGCATCTCCTACTCACCCACTTCCACTGGACCAATTAAGTTCAGAATAGCGGTTTATTGCCAATCTGGCCCTCTTGTATTTTTTAGGCTAGTTTCAATAACTCCTCTTTGTTCCTTACATTGATTTTAAAATCATTGGCTTGGTAAAATATTTGAATACATCCTATTTACCCATCCCTTTTCTTCCCATTTCTTTAGAATACTTATTATATAATGAACATCATTGAAAAACAGTTAGCGTCGACTACTATATACAATGATATATTCAAATGTGTTCTTTTTGTTAATCTTGTATCTGCGGTATTTATCACGAAACAAGAGAACCAAGTTTAATCAATGATCAACGTTTAACAATGGCTTGCAAAAGTTGAAACAGTGAAAATGTTTTGAACACTTATTTGTGCGTTATCTTAGAAAAACCTCGATACATTTGGGTACATTTGAAACACATTGTAAGCGAATTGGTCATTTCCAAGTCTTTAAAAGAATACAAAAAGTGTTATTTTAACGGATTTAACTCGTCACTTTCGCTTGCTAAGGTGACAAACCAAATTTTGAAGCTTTCAAAATAGAGGATAATTTCAGCTGTTTCACAGCTTATTTTCAATAGAATTACCAGTAAATTGTTTGTAAAAGAAATGAGAAATACAGTTAACCCTTTGCTGTTTATTCCCTGCTTTTTACGTGTCTGAGATTTTATGAATGGGAAATCATTGTGAAAAAAGAAGAAATTGCTTCCGACAAGCAATTTCTTCTTTTTCCACACTATTTTCTACCCTACTGAATGGTTATTTCTCAAATTAAATCCACTTTAAATTTTCGTCTGCAAAACCTTTGAATTTGGACAGGTCCAAAATTTTGTAAAACAGGAAGGGTTAATAAGGTCTGGATATATTTGTCGTACGGAAGAGAATGCCCCCTTAAACAGTGCATGGAATCGTCCTTATGCAGTTCATCACACATTTTGTTTATCAGCATTTTTTCAGGTCAAACACAGGGCATAAAGTAGTTCCGTCCATTAAGAGATTAGTTTGATGGGCTATGACTAATGGAATGTCCCAATTCACTTATTGCTTCGTCAGAACGTTGATAAAATAAAACTGTTCTTGCAATCCAATTGCTAAGAAATTGACCGACAACTTGTCCCTACAAACCGAAAGGCAATTTTTAGTTTTATTGTTCTACACGTAACTTTATCTTCAATTTAAGCTTTTTGATAAGTAAGTAGAATGGTAATTGATAAGCCTTAATTTGTTTTCAGTGTCCAAAAAGAAACTTTCAAGGTTAGAAGTAACAGATTATGATTAATTTCTTATATTGTGCCAATTCTTCAAACGTGAACAACTTATAATTATAACACGAGTCTGTACTTGACATTTCTAACAATTTGAAATACTCGTGAGGTGCAAATATTGAAAAGCGTAGACATCCACATACTGTAAATATAAAGTTACCTGATGGTCTACAGGTACGTTAAGACCTTATTTATCTACTAATCTCACATTGAAGACTATGGTCGTCAGACTGTGCGAATGTACAGGCTGCCCAGAGTCTTTGCTTTGCGCGTATTTGAACCTTTTGAAAATCTCACATGCTGGCTCAAATGTCATTACATTTTATTTTTTCTTCTTTATTTTTCAACGATAGTCTATTTACCAGCCTTATAAATGAATAAATGAAAATACTCATAAATAAATAAATTTATGCAAGTATACATAAGTAATAAATGGTTAGAATTCAATTGAGAAATCAAATATCCTCGGAATAGTAAAAATCGCTTTCCTGGAGTTTCACACCTATTCGGTCTCCGATTATATCATGGGGATTCAATAAACAACACTACGGTCTCAAATCTAGGACGGCGTTCAAGTGAATAAATATAAAGTTTAAGAATATTCGTAATACTCGTTCGTATGAATTAATCATAATTATTCCGTAATGAACTCTGGTGTTCTCCTTTTTTCATATTTTCATTTATCTCTTTCATCGCCTGTTATGATTTATGACACGTTCTCGTATCATAAAACCATTAGATATTCCGCAGGAAGGAAATTATTTTTACAGAAGTTATGTCAGATATATTTTCTCTCGTAAGGCATTATAACATTTATTTCTAAAACTCGCGAAAGTCAGACTTTAGATAAATGCAACATCTAAAGGAACGCTCATTTGATTCAGTACGTGATATTTCCAGCGGTTTCATAAACATGCAACATAAAGACACGGGTCAGCCTGTGCATCTGCACAGTCTGATCAGAGTCTGCACTACACTTGGTAGATCACTGCAGACTTAGAATTCCCAGTCGCCGAATTTTCTAAATTCAGTAAATAGTTGAACATCCACCTAAATGTATTTCAATCACGCATACTAGAATATTGTTGGAAATGTCACTCATAAGCCCATCTGTAAAGAAAAACAACCCCGGATATATTTTTTGTAGATATCATTAGCGAACAAGAAAAGACTGGCGAATAAACAATTCGACAGACAAGTTCAGCACAGCTAGAATATCGAAATTATCGATAAGAAATTAACGCTGAGTTTACCAAGAGGCAAACATCTTTATAAATGTTTCAGCATTTTCTCGACAATGAAACCTACATGTACATAAAAAAATACTTATTTAAACGCAGCTTCATTAAAAGTCAGTTCAAAAGGCATTTAGTCGTCGCGAGAATGCTATCAACAGGTTTAAAACATTGTAACATATTGTCCGAAAGTATTAAAGTTAAATGAAATTGAGGAGAAACTGAACGAAAAGAGTTTGCGACACAACATTAATTATGAATACTTAATTATACATAAAATATGAATCGGGAGTTGATTTTTTGAAAATTGAGTCAAGAATTCTTGCAATTATGAGGACGACGGGAAAATCTACGGGCGAACATCCAGACAAACATTCGGTTGTCAGGACCATAAAATGATATGAACAGTATATTAATTTAGTGAATTTAAAATGGAGGGATATCATGTAAATCAGAAACAATTATTCCCGATTAAAAGGGTACAATTTTCCCCCAAAAGAACAAGTTCATTAGAGAAATAGTTCTCTGAACTCAGGCAAAATGTTGATTGGCATATTACGGTTGTTCGAATTAATGTTTGATTAACTTCTGACAAATTTGAACTAATGACTCCGTCGGCGTTTGGCGTCTAATTGCTTACAATCAATTACACTTATACGAGGCAATTCATTTACTGATGTAACCCTGCTTCTTAAATTAATAGAACAAAATATTGTTCTTTGTATTCTTTTTAGTTTACAGTTTGTTTTTTGTTTTTTGCTTTTTTTTACTTCGACTCAACTCCACTTATAGGATGACTGTGGCTGACTACTGAGAATTTTATCCCAAAACACATCCAGGTGACGATGGGGTTCAAACAACGCCAAGAGATCTGGGGCTGCATTACTTAACATCTTATGATCATTATTTTTGCTTTATTCAAAATTCAAAGTTGCTTCTACAGTAGTAATTTAATATAGAATTCTGTCATACATAATCTCTATGGAATTGTCTTCTAAAGACATAGTAAAATTCACATTTACGTCGAACAAAATCATTCTAATTCACTGACTCAGCGCTCCATTCATTCATTCATTCCAAAAACTCACTCAAAACATTCAACGACGCTCTAAAACCATTCAAAACGCTTTAGAATAGTCTTTAACGAACAACATTTCATTCAAATAGATAAGATCATTGCACAATTTTACTTCCAAATTAGATTTCAAAACGCGTGATTAGCCCGAAAAGATACTTAAACAGGAATACACGTTTAACCTTTTTAAATGGAGGTAATAAATTATCACTTATGTTAATCGCGATCGAAGTTTGAGTTATTGTATAACCTCCCTTAAAATCCATTCAAAACTCTT
The DNA here is from genome assembly GCA_948146395.1 of Fragum whitleyi. NCBI lineage: Eukaryota > Metazoa > Mollusca > Bivalvia > Cardiida > Cardiidae > Fragum > Fragum whitleyi. Next base: position 39,587,126 of record OX411556.1, read on the forward strand.
AGTAGAAGAGATATGGCGTGTGAAAAGAATAAAAAATCAGCATCTCTTTTTACATTATTTGATCATCATTTTTCATGTTGCATGTGCACCCATTTTAGTATAGTTAACAGCATCGTGTTAATAACATGTTGGCTGATTTTGAGATGATGTAGGGGTGAAAATGAATGAGTAAGACTCACTCCATCAATTCAAAAATGATACGAAATCGTCCAAAACGATCACTTTTGTATTGAAATCGAATAAACCGCTCTTCAAATTTAACTGTTGTGGATTTAGTATCGTCTGATAGGACTGTGAAGACTCAAAACAGAAAAGCACATAGATTTTTGAAATGGTGGTCATAAAATATCGATAATATCATCCGGCGAAATTATCGATAGGTTATTACTTCATTTAATCTTTCAAAACCCACTCCACACACTCATTCAATTTTAGTACAAATCAAGTCCAGAATCATTCTTCTTCTCAACCTCAAGGTATTGTTTACTGTATAAGTGTTTTCTTCATATTAACCCTTTGCTGTTTAATCCCTGCTTTTTACGTGCCTGTGATTTTATGATTGAAAAAACCTTATGAAAAAAGATGAAATTGCTTCTGACTAGCAATTTCTTCTTTTTCCACACTATTTTCTACCCTACTGAATGGTTACTTTTCAAATTAAATCCACTTTAAATTTTCGTCTGCAAAACCTTTGATTTTGGACAGGTCCAAAATTTTGTAAAACAAGAAAGGGTTAAACATTTCTCCTAGACCATAAGACTCTACCAATCAGACAAAATACGGATTTCGAAAGTTGATAAAAATGTAATGATATTCATTATACCGAGTTAATATTTTACTTGAAGAATCTAAACTACGCAAAAATGTTCGTGAAGTTGGCAGTGTGGCAGAGTTGCAGAGTGAAGTTGGAAGTGTGGCAGAGTGGCAGGTAAGCAGAGATGAGTTTGCAGAGTTGCAGAGTAGCAAATTGAAGTTGGCAGTGTGGCAGAGTGGCCGATAAGAAAAGTGGAGTTGGCAGAGTTGTAGAGTAGCAGATAACCAGAGTGGACTTGGCAGAGTGGCAGAGTAGCAAATTGAAGTTGGCCGAGTGGCCGATAAGCAGAGTGGAGTTGGCAGTGAGGCAGAGTAGCAGATAAACAGAGTGGCGTTGGCAGAGTAGCAGAGTGGAGTTGGCAGTGAGGCAGAGTAGCAGATAAGCAGAGTGGAGTTTGCAGAGTGACAGAGTAGCAGATAAGCAGAGTGAAATTTGGCAGAGTGGCAGAGTAGCAAATTGAAGTTGGCAGAGTGGCAGAGTTGCAGATTGGAGTCGGCAGAGGTTGCAGAGTGGAGTTGGCAGAGTGGCAGAGTAGCAGATAAGCAGATGGGAGTTGGCAGAGTGGCAGAGTGGAAAATTGAAGTTGGCAGAGTGGCAGAGATGCAGAGTGGAGTTGACAGAGTGGCAGAATAGCAGATAAGCAGAGTGGAGTTGGCAGAGTGGCAGAATAGCAGAGTAGCAGATTGAAGTTGGCAGAGTGGCAGAGTTGCAGATTGGAGTTGGCAGAGGTTGCAGAGTGGAGTTGGCAGAGTGGCAGAGTAGCAGATAAGCAGATGGGAGTTGGCAGAGTGGCAGAATGGCAAATTGAAGTTGGCAGAGTGGCAGAGATGCAGAGTGAAGTTGGCAGAGTGGCAGAATAGCAGATAAGCAGAGTGAAGTTGGCAGAGTGGTAGAATAGCAGAGTAGCAGATTGAAGTTGGCAGAGATGCAGAGTAACAGATTGGAGTTGGCAGTGTGGCCCATTTCCTTACTTGTTTTCCTTCTTTAAAACATTTGGTCATACTCAAATATCAATTACAGCAGTGAACCTCATAATCTTTTTTTTTTAATAACTATTATGCCAACTTAAAGAACATCTGCGCCAGTAACAAGAAATTCATGCAGTGTCTCTGGAGCCGCCTATTTTGAATATGCGACTGTAAGATAATTGCATTTGCGTGCGCTTTGTTGTTCTATACGCTGAACAGGCTTATAATGAACGAGTCTTTACAGTTAGTTATATAGTGAAATTGACGCTGATTCCGATCAAAACCGCGCTTATAAGCGCGGCTTTATCGACCCGAATCTGATCCCTGCTATTAAGATGAATAAAGATCTGCTTATTTCAACTCGACTTTGCACGTAAATTTTATAGGAACGAATAACATGCAGGATTGAATGTAGAATATATTTTGTTAATTGATAAAAGATGTCGTTAAATGTTATATAAGCATTTTTTCCACAGAGGTCATATTCAGGTCAAATAAACCAAGGTATACACCCACTCTGTGCTTCATTCATTCATTCATTCATTCATTCATTCATTCATTCATTCATTCATTCATTCATTAATTCATTCATTCATTCATTCCAAAAAGCTTCATCAATCCATTCAAAACAATCAGAAGTCGTTCAAAAACGTCCCGTAAATCAGACCACGCTTATAATTTTCGATGTGAACTTAGAATTTTTGATTGGCCTTTTGAGACAAATACGATTCGTAATTTTGACTTACGATTAATACGATAAATGTTTTCGTTAGAAGTTTAGTATAATAGGCCCCTGGTCAAGAGTCGAACGCCTATAGATACAAGTAGTAACATAGTAAATTTCACATTTACATCGAACAAAATCATTTTAATTCACTGACTCAGCGCTCCATTCATTCATTCATTCATTCATTCATTCATTCATTCATTCATTCATTCATTCATTCATTCATTCATTCATTCATTCATTCATTCATTCATTCATTCATTCATTCCAAAAAGCTTCACAAATCCATTCAAAACAATCCGAAGTCGTTCAAAAACGTCCCGTAAAAGTAAATTATTGGAATCGATATAGTCAGACCACGCTTTTAATTTTCGATGTGAACTTTGAATTTATGATTGGCCTTTTGAGACAAATGAATCTACTAACAATTTTTTGATCTTAAATGAAGGGATTTGCGATAATGCGTTAGTTTTCATTAATTTGATTCCCACTGAATCAATTTCATTACGATTAATTTCAAAACTATTCACCTTGACAATATTACGATGCTCTTATGCAGTCAATCTTGTTAAGTATTTAGTATTGCTTTCTTAGTTCTATTTAAAAACATGATAATCTCATAAAAAAATAAAATTAAGCTCAAACAATTATTTTAATTGAAATGCATATACATGTAAAAAACATGTAAAAAATGTACACGTATATGCTGTTAAAATTTATCAAAGGGGCCAGCGCGTGACAATTCCAACAATTTCACATGTGCGCATAGCAAAGCATCTGGTCAGCCTGTGCATCCTCACAGTGTGACCAGAGTCTTCGCTTTGTGTCATAGAGATACAGTTAGTTACATCGTGAAATTGAAATTCACCTCAATCATAACCATTCTACATCGCTCACTCAGCGCTCCATTCATTCATTCCAAACACTCACTAAAACCATTCAAAAACGCTCAAACCCATTGAAAAATATAGAATCAACAACGTCATTCAAAATAGATTTTGATAGAGAAAAATCGCGATTTCACTAGAACAATTTAAATTGATAGCGTCTCATAGGTCCTTGAAGAAATAAGAAGCTTTGTATAGAACTTGTAGGCATTTTTATTAAAGGGAGGTAATTAATATCGCAAATTTTGTTCATCCTGAACAAAATTTGCGATATAGGATTACCTCCCTGAAATTTCACTCAAAACTCGCTCCACTCACTCATTCAACATCATTCCTAAATCATTCCAAAATCGTTCACCTTGTCAATTTCACGATGTTGTTTACTGTAGAAAAGGTCTTTCATGTAACCCCTCTTCAGGCGGCCTGGGGATTTTCTAATTGCAGTATGTGGCTGTCCTTGTGGCTCAATGTCTCGAAATCACCCCACACGTGAAATTGTTGGAAATGTCACACACAGGCTCAAATGATTTCTTACTCATGCAATTCACAAAGAATTTTGTAAAAAGCAATGTAATTGGTAAAATCAATTCTTTTCGGTAGACCCGAAAAGGGGATTTTAACTCATCACTTATCGACAAAGTCTTAGACTAGTCAAATTTCAAAAAAAAAAAAAATAAATAAATAAATAAAATAAAACTGAAGACTATGAATTTAAAAGATGGAAGAAACGCTATCTACTATCTATTATGCTTGCGCTTTTTTGTTTCGTCAAGAGGTTGTTTTATACGATTTTTGCTGTATATCTCGAATAGAATGAACATACTTGAGAAATGTTCTAAAATCTAATTTATTTTATGATATCGTATCAGGTCTGACCTTTGCAGAACGAAAACAATTTAATAAAGAAATTCCCATTGGATTCCAAAAAGCTCTTGTAGATCTAAATTAGTCGAAATTATAACACCTTAATGTAAAGCATCGTACAATTTGTTGCATTAAGGTAATTTCTCCGAAGACCGCAGAAACCTTTATTGTCGCGCCGAGTCAAACTTTGTCTGGATTAAAATTCAATCGTCATTTGGGCTATCAAAACGCCGTATCTATAGCTTAACCCTTTGCTGTTTAATCCCTGCTTTTTACGTGCCTGTGATTTTATGATTGAGAAAAAATTGTGAAAAAAGAAGACATTGCTTCCGACAAGCAATTTCTTCTTTTTCCACACTATTTTCTACCCTACTGAATGGTTATTTTTCAAATTAAACCCACTTTAAATTTTCGTCTGCAAAACCTTTGAATTTGGACAGGTCCAAATTTTGTAAAACAGGAAAGGGTTAAATAAAGTTGTAGATGCGACAATTTGGTCACATAGTGGCGAGTTATGTAATCCCGATGGTGTTATGCTACTTTAACTTCTTATGTTTCTTTTCCATATTGTTCAATTTTATTTTTTAAAAAAAAAAGAATAAATAAATAAAAAAATAAAAAAATAAATAAATAAATAAATAAATAAATAAATAAATAAATAAATAAATAAATAAAATAAATACAATAAATAAATAAATAAATAAATAAATGAATAAATAAATAAATAAATAAATAAATAAAAGCCCGTATGAGACATTGCTACAGTTAAGGTTCATGTAAAGAGTTTATGAACCAAATTTAATGCTGCTTTATTTACAAAAAAAGATAGTTTTCCCTGCTAAACAATATGTCAAAATGGAGCTTTAGACGAGCACAAGCAGTTGCACAACATTAGAGGACGCAACCCATAACAGAATAGCCAAACCATTATGGAAAAGGGATATTTTGTTCAGAACCAACAACTTCATTACGGCTTGATAAAATTTGCCCAAAATTGATCAGAATGTAGAAAAATGTTCCTACTAGGGACTATTACAACCTTAGATATAACACTCAGTCTCAAAAGGCCCTTTTGAAACAATCTATTTCCGTTTATTTGGTCAACATACATGTCAAACCGGTTTGGTCCGTTTTTGAAATAGATGTTAGGTATGGTGCAACATCACACCATAATTCTGTGAAATATTTATTGCTATTTATTTCAAATTTTAGTTATTTGAATTCAATGATATAATTATTTACTATATATTATCATTTTGTGAAATCGAAATTGATATATTGCTAAAGAACCTTACATGTATATAAACCATTAATGTCCATTAATGTTGTGATAACACACCATACCTTTCATTTATCTACAAGTTTACAAATTTAGAATGACATATATGACATATGTATATGAAATGAGTCAAAATTGAATTGCTTGCATAACAACCTTTTTGGTCCGAGTTTTATACCAACGGTTGTAGTAGTACCTGGGTAGTACATTTGACTGGACTTTGTTAAAATATGAGACAATTTTATCCAACAGTCATGCAGTTGCTTGTTCTGTACAAAATGACCCTTTTCAACAATGTTTTGGCTATACCGCTATAGCTATGGCAATCTTAAGTTGCTTAACTGTAGTGCTCATAAATAGCTTCAATTTGATATATACTATACCTGGACATACTGCTCTTTCTTGGTAAAAAAAGTGCCCTAGGAAATGGGTCTCAAACACTTTACATGAACCTTAATAACATTATGAAATTAGCAATTCGAATGATTTTGAATTGATTTCGCAATGCAATTGAATGACAGAGACGACCGAGTGTTTGAATGAAGTTAATCGGGGGGGGGGGGGGTAAAACCGTTAATTATATATATATTATTACCTCCCTTAAAAAAACTACGCAGTTTTTCTGTGTGTGTGTTTTCAAGGACCAATCAGCCGCTTTAAAATCCATACCAGCCAATAGAACACTGGAATGATTTGATCCTTTTGAAGGAAATATTGATTTTTTTTATCGATTTCAAAGTGTACAGTTAATAACGCCGTGACATTGACAAGGTGAATGATTTTGGAATGATTAAAGAATGAAATTGAATGAGTGTGCGGGGCCAGATTTGAGTAAATTTATTTGGAGGTAGTCCAATATCGAAAATTTTGTCCAGGATGAACAATTTACGATATCGATTACCTCCCTTTAATTAAATATGCATAAACGTCCTAAAGATAGCTTTCTATTTCTTCAAGAACCTATTAGACGCTTACAATTTGAATAATGTCAGTAAAATCGCGATTTTTCTCTGTCCAAATTCATTTTGAATGACAATGTTGATTCTTTAATTATCAATGGGTTTGGGCGTTTTTGAATGATTTGAGTGAGTGTTTTAAATGAATGAATGAAGTGCTGAGTGAGCGATTTAGAATGGTTTTGATTGAGGCGAATGCCAATTTCACGATGTAACTAACTGTATTTGAACGATTTTTGGTTGCTGTTAAATGGTTGGAGTGAGTGGCTGAAGTGAATGAACAAGTGATTTGGAATGTATTTTATCGACGTGAATGTCAATATTACAATTTTATGTTCTGTAGGCGTACGTGTATTTGTTTCCCTTTTTAGGGGTTAATATGATTTCCTTTTCAATATATTGATCCCTTGGTTGTATTAAAGAGTGTCTTTTCTAATATTGCATCGAATTACATTATAAAGTAATGTTTCCATTTTGAAACATTAAGATTTGTAAGATATCCCATCATAGCATCTTTTGACGCCATTCCTTGCTGTAATGTCGAGTATTGTTGGCGTACTTTTCCCAAAGAAATGTTTTTGTCGAGAATCTCAAATTCGCTTTTTATATATCCGACGTGTCCCGTGAAAACGGGCCAACTGAAAATTTCGTAAATCATTGCTTTGGAAAAAATAACAAACTAGAAAGCATTGAACGGCTTGAGTCGCTCCACAGGCTTGAAATTCTAGATTTTTAGATATTTTGGGTTCTACTGACGTTGAAAATGATTTTCAAAGTTTCAACTATATAAAATAAAGAGAAATGACCTGCGACCATAATAGACATAATTTTTATCCAATCAAAATAATTTTTGGCTGCATGATAATGGGTCACCCAAATAACATACCAAAAATGTTTGATTGATATCCATCAGTTACATTCTGAGAAAATGATTTTCAAAGTTTCCACTATATAACTTTTTGAGAAATGACCTCCGCCCATAAAAGACATATTTTCCATCCGATCACAATATTTTTTGGTAGACTGATAAAGGGTCACATAAGAATCATTCATGTAAAATTTTATTGGTATCCATCAATTAGAATCTGAGAAAACTCACTTTTTACCATATTTGGATTGAAAATAGACAGTGTTTGGTAAAAGTAATATTCTAGATTTAGAAAATACAACGGAACAAGTTTCAAAGCGGACATTTTGATTTTTGCTGAAAAAAGTATTTATTATTTAGGTATCTGAAACTGGAGCAGCCGAATCGAGAGAGGAAATCCATTTGTCTTACGTTTACATTTATATGACAGGTGATCACGACAGCACACGCTAGGCCAAGACGTATCGCACCGTAGAAATTTAGTCGATTTTGACTTAGCATTCAAGTTATCTTAGTTTGCATTACGTTTTCTCACGGTCTATCAAAGATCAAGCAACAAACCGTGGGTAGAAACGAGCCGCTGAAGCGCGCTGATCTGACGGAGCACTACGTTTTACGAACGTTTGTACGTTAAGTTCCGGTCTGTCACGTTCTGATGGGACCTGTCACGTTTTATTAAATTCCAATCAAGGTTTCTCACGTTTATCAAGTTCTCACGAGGCCATCTACGGTTAGCCGTGAAAGCCAGGAGTTGAGATACAAACAGTTGTGCAAATATGGCTTCAACAATCAGTGTTTTCTGAACTTTCGATAAGAATACATGAACGAGCGATTGGGTAAAGTTAATAACATCGTAAAATTGACAAGGTGAATAATTCCGGAATAATTTTGAAATGAAATTGAACGAGTGAGAGAAGCGAGGTTTGGGTTAAATTAAAGTGAGGTAACCCAATATCGCTAATTTTGTTCATGATGAACAAAATTAGCGATATTCATTACCTCCCTTTAACAAAATATGCAAACACATACTATAAACAGCATCCCATGACTTTACGAACCGATCATACGATTATATAGTTTATGAAATCGTGTATTTTTTGGGGTGATTTTTATTTTGAATGTAGCTGGTGATCTCATTCCTTTTAGTAATTTTGGAGCGTTTTTGAATGGTTTGAGTGATCTATCGGTGGTGATAGACGAGGATCCTCAGGCTGGAACAGCTCCGGCTCCTCTACTTGTTGGGCCTGCACATGGCGGGATCCTTTACACCCACGCCTTGCCTTCATCGGTGGCACTACAAATAATATACCTGTATATCTGCACATTTCAACTTTTGCAACTCAAACAAAATTACGAATAAAAAAAAAGAAAACAAGTCAATGCTAAACTTTATTTTATGCCGTTTCCAGGTGGTACCGAGTCACATACGGAAAATATTTGACACTTAATGACACGCCTTTTTTCTGACGTGTTCGATTTTGTTAACCTTTTATAAAAATAATACAGGAAATAAAAAACAAATTGTGAACATTTTACATAGTTTCCAATTTTAACGTACACATGTAAGCACGGTAGTAATGGACACTGCCTAAAAATACCTCTTTTTCGCAGTTTTCTTGGCTTTTATCTCCGTATAAGTACAGTCCACAAAAGTAATAATGCCTTTTCCGTAATCCAACTCAGAATATTATGTTTACCAATATCTGTGGAACCAAGGCGAATTTCAACCTCGTTTTCCAAAATAACAGCCTTGATTTTTCTAATATAGAGTAACCCCAATATCACAGATTGAACCAAGCAGCCGATGAGTGGTTTCATGACGAAGTATCTCAATTGTTCTGTGGGAATCTGCCTTTCGATATATAGGCCAATAACTCAAAAAATAATGTCTTTGTTACAGTAAGTAATATTGTAAAATTGACTCTCAAATCAATCTAAACCATTCTAAATGGCTCTCTCAGCGCTCCATTCATCCATTCCACACACTCGGTCAAACCATTCAAAAACGCTCAAACCCATTGAAAATTATAGAATCCATAACGTCATTCAACATGAATTTGGATAGTGAAAAATCACAATTTCACTGACATCATTCAAATTGTAAGCAACTAACAGATTCTAGAAGAAACAGGAAGATATCTTGAGAACTTTTATGCACATTTTGTTAAAGGGAGGTAATCAATAATGCCAATTTTGTTCATCATGAACATTGGATATTGGATGACCTCTCATTAAATTTATTCAAAAATCGCTCCACACACTCAATCAATTTCATTCCTCAACCATTCCAAAATCGTTCGCCTTGTCAATTTCACGATGTTGTTAACTGTAGAAAACTTTTAGATTTTCTAGATTTATTCAACTTTTTACTTTTCGCCGCCCCTTTGTTTCCATCTCGACTATTTGATTTTTGTTTCAAATTAGGAAGTGCGACTAACAGATCACTTTTATAAATCAATCGAATCACTTATAGTCCGTTTGACTTCTATATGGACCAACATTTCCCCGAAAATCTCAGAATCGAATCAATGAAGCGTATTTTTTTCTTGTCATATCATTTTTGCCAACTAATACCATGAAGAATTTTGTTTTTCAGAATTTTTGAAGGTATAATAATGATTTTGTCCGTCCGTCTAAACGTTAACTTTCTGCATTTCATACCTACTCGTGACTGTAATAAACGGAACTGCGAATTTTCTATCCAAAAATAGTTCTGATTTGCATAGGGGCTGAGTCAAAAGTGTATGGATTTTGGCAAGTCGTTTTAGTATAAAATCGAATATTTTTGTAAAAATAATTTTGTCGATTTTTTTTACTTCCTTAGGATATCAAATCTCAGTGTATTCTGTATTTGTTGCAAAAACTGTTTGACCAGATAATTGATAATAGTTTTATCCATTCTGGGATGAACCCCATATTCCATTATTTAGACCAATCAAAAAGGATTATTTTAGGAAGTTGTTATGAATTTCACGAGGGAAACTAGATAAGCAGGCGAGTAATAACGGTACAAATTACGGGATATTTAACTTTTAGATATCCTGACCGTCGATATGCTAATTAGCATTTCCAAATATGGAATAATGGACATTTCATCTGTCAAATGTTGAGTATAAAACCACGTGTTTTCACAATTTGTTTACATTTTTATACAACTCAACAGCCTTTTCCACCCCTCGTATTTAAGAGCAGAAAATGCAAACATATTATCATTAACTAGATAGACAAAATCATTATTTTAAAATCATTTTGCATCCAAAAAATATTTTTTGGAATGGTATTAACCTGACATTAGTATTTTACTACATAGAAATCCTTCATTCAAATGCAATTTTATGTAATTGATGAAAAGATTGGTCCATATAGAAGTCAAACGGACTATATTTACCACGTGATGACTGTTAATCTCTTAATTCTTCATTTTCCGCAATAGTTCATAGGAGAGAAACGCAACCATCAAATTACTAGTCGAGCACGATAACCTCTCAGTAAACGAGCCAGATTCTCGTGCCTGCGACCTGCATGTGACGTTTGGTTATCTAAAGCGGTGTGGTATGTCGGAAGTCAAGGGGCGGGACTAGTGTCATGATGATGGTCAATAGGCGAGGCCAGCGTCATGACGGTGGTCAAAGGACCAGGCTGGCATTGAGGGGTGGGTGGTGGTAGCGTCATGACGGAGGTCATTGGGCGTAGCCAGCGTCATGGGTTAGGACAAGGAACAGAAACAGCGTCAAGATAAAGGTCAAGGGCCTGGGTCAGCGTTATGATGGTGGCAAAAGGGCCAGGCTGGCATTGGGGGGTGGTAGCGTCATGACGGAGGTCATTGGGCGTAGCCAGCGTCATGGGTAAGGACAAGAAGCAGAACCAGCGTCATGATAGAGGTCAAGGGCATGGGTCAGCGTTATGATGGTGGCCAAGGAGGGGAACAGCGACATGATGGAGTTCAAGGGGCTTGACTGGCATCATAATTGAAGTCAATGGAAGTAGCAAGCATCATGACGGAGGGCAAGATGTAGGAACAGCGTCTTAACGAAGGTCAGCGACCGGAGCCTGCGTCATGATGGAGGGAACCAGCGACATGATAGAATTCAAAGGGCGGAGCCGGCGTCATGATGGAGAACAAGGGGCGGGGCTAGTGTCTTTACGGAATGTTTTGGACGGGTCCAGCGTCATAATGGAGGTCAAGGGGCAGGGCTAGTGTTATTATGGAGGTCATGTGGCGGGTCCAGCGTCATAAATTAGGTCAAGGGCAGTGACAGCCTAATGACAGAGGTCAATGGATGAAGCCAGCAAACAGTTTATAATGGAAATTCTGGTAGTCAAAAATAGTTTTAAAGTCAACTATCATTTATGACAGGACAAAACATGGTTCCATTCAAAGCTAACAGACCCGAAGTTAAAAGAGACCATAAGGGTCCACTGGTAAGGTGAGATACATGTTGCACTTTTACAAGGTCATTCATTAGACACTCATATATGTCATAACATAATCAACACGAGTGAGCAATTACCTGTTTCGCCAACTTTCTAAACTGTAATCGTTTTGAAAATATAATTTCTAAACTTCTCTGGTTTGATGAGAACAATCTGGTAGTAAAGGCAAAGATCAGCCTGCACTGCTCTAAGTCTATACCTGATACAAAAGCAGGAATATGCCCAGTTCAGCATGACAAGATTTAATATTTGACTGCACCAGTTCATAATGGCAGATACGTTTCTTTGAGTCTATTTGGTTGTTTGGTTCTATGGGTGTTTGGCCACACATTAGATAATGGGTGATAAATGTCAGAGCTTGGTGCACCTGCCGATGGTTTCCAGTGGTTTCTAACACACGTACAACCACAACATTTCATCTGAGCCACCAGTTACTGCTCTCTCTAATCTGCACCCCTTTATCACTTTGGTTGGAGACAAATTACTATCGTCACATTGAATATTTCCATTTAGAGGCCGCGATTGCTAAAAGCGTAGTACTCACAACCAATCATCAATCAAGTTAATTGGATGATACAAAAAATATAACCAACGACGTGAGTCTCTGGGGAAATGACAATAATCTGCCAACCTTTTGTATGTCAAGTTGATTAATGTTCGCAAAATCTGAAAGTTTGGGACAGCGTCCGGGTCGGTACACAGTGCTGGAGCGAAAGTGTACAGTTTGCCACTTGTGGTTGTGTACATTGGCAGTTTGATCAATTGACTTCAGAAGCTAGGTTGGTCTATACCTGTTCTTTGCATTTTGAGTCAAATCATTTATCACAAGCAAATATTATTTGAAGACTTAGAAAGTGGTATATTTTTTATTTATCCCACACGACGTCCTTGATAAGTTCGGTGTGTAAATTTTTACCACAAAAGGCCATAGTTTTGTTTCAAATGGAAATAGGAATTATTTTTACCAGCAAGTAGGTAACATCATCCCAAGACTTTGTCTACTAGTCGCAAGAAATTTTAGAAATTGTGCATAAATTAAAGATATTTTGGATTCTTTCGTTGTTTTCTTTGAACAGTTGCTTGACAAACTATATTTTTGATATTGAACAGTCACCAACAAACATGTTGTACAGTTATTTGACTCCGTTTCATTGTTTTCCGCGTACGCGCAGCATGTCTTTTGCTTTATAAACAAAACATTTTAGTTAACAAGTATCATATTGAATTACTCACATCAAAAATAGTTGTAGCATTTGATAGGTACTCTGGTAAAAACCTTAGATAGACAGGGATAGCCGATACTCTTTGTATCTGGCATCTCGGTATTATTCATTTATACATGTCAAAAAATGAATTGAAGCTCAAAAAGTCGATAGCGTTTAAGGCAAAATTTAACATTCTCTGTGAAAATCGACCTATGTATTCAGAAGAATGCAAATACTGATTTTGGCGGATTGGAAGGGATTTGCCTCTAATTGACATCATTATGCTAACTGAACGTTCTTCAAACATATTATTTACGTTATTGTGTTTAAGTCAATGCCCGTATTGCAAAGATAAATCTCGGCAATTATGACGAGATTTTGAAAAAGTCGATAATTCGACAAATTCACGTTTCCGCAGTTACATTAGGTCCGCAATTACCTTTAAGTCTCAAGCGGAAGGCATTTAAATCCACGATTTAATATTTTTTGTCTTGTCAATAAATCAAATTTTCGATTTCTAACACCGAGTTTGATTGGGCGTCAGTAATAGTCGTCAAACTGTGGATCTGGTGGTTAAAAGACCGACGTGCTACCATCTACACTATGGAAGACTTGACATTGTCATATTAATACTCTCAACATACATTATTCGAAGTTGCGTTTTGATGAATTATTTTATACGTAGTTTGAACTTACATAACCAGGTGTATCACTAACTAAGCATGAACAATGGCTTAAAATAGCCCTCGGTTTACTTAATTCTTGCATTAGAATCCCTAGTATTTATGGTAAATAGATAAAATAAACGACAATAACTTGTTAATTACAATACATATTCGTAAATTAATCGTGTGGGAGGAAACAATCCTTGAACTTTAACGGATATGCGACATCATCTTATAGTCCGTAAGGTGTAAACTCGCCTTTACCGTGCAGTACGAAGTGTAGTATTAGTCAAAGCAATGAAAGTGTTGATGGCGAACGTTCAAAACTCTACTCATTATAGGCATTATATGGAAATGTGGCAAATCGATAATACCAAGGTATTCCAACCAATTAAGTTTTTCTTGCCTCGCAAATTAAAAGCCATCCAAGTATCATTTCTTTAAAATGTTGATTCAATATTTTTCATATATATATATATATATATATTCCTTTGGTAAGAGGGTTCCAGAGGAATATTCTTGTGGGATTTTGATGACATCCATACAAGCTTTAGCTTCTAAGGAAAGGATCTCATCAATTAAACTGTATAAAATTGACCTCCGCTCATAAAAGGCATGATTCGCATGGAATCATACTAAAAATTTGCTCTCTGACTGATACAGGATTACCCTTGAACCATTTTCGTAAATAGATTTAAACTGTAGACGAAACTGAGTATTTTTATTAGATATTTGGATTGTCAACATTATTTACCATACATGATTTCAATTTGAGATTTGTAATTTAAGCAGTCACTCGTAACTATTTACGATCACATATCCATGATATTTACCCTGGCAGGGCGGAGCCTAAGTAACGGGTCATTGCACCAAAGGTAAGGGAAAATGAGCTTTTATTCATGATTACTTTCTTCTATAGATAGTCGATATTAATAACTTGAATTAAAACGAGGCTTTGGTAACCATACGATGCAACTTGTTCACTATATCTGAGCATATAAATCCTTTTTGCTTTTGGATACAGTCATTTGGACGCCTAAACGATAATTGCCTGCTAGCTTTTGAACTTTTGAGCCTGCTACAACAAATGGTTGAAAAGTAAACTCGCCAAATTACGTCACGACTTAGCCACGCTTGCCAGTTGAATAGTAATGCAGAATAACGCTCATTTAACCATGGTGCGATTGTATTCTGTTTATAGACATGTCATGACGCGTTATCATAGAATCATTTGCGAAACAAATTCGGTATAAATCAAAACGCATTCGTAGTTCATGTATGTCACTATACTGGTTACCGTTTCTAATACTTCTATGTGTATAGCTACGAACGGTATAAAAAACGTAGTTCAGGAGATAATGACCTAAAGAGCGCATGTTTCCGGCTAATAACTTTGGGCACTTGCGGTAACGAGGGATTTGAACTCAATCGTAGTATATGTCTCTATTGTGTAAAGAGACATACTTTGTTAATTTCCAATCCCTCGATAGTCTTACGCGTATCATCCATACGCCCGAATGAAAAATTGCTACCTCTTTTTGTACTAAAAAGGGAATTTTCATTGTCATCGCAGGATAAAGAATTCTAGTACAGCGCCAATCACAGAAAAAAGTGATCTTGAGGAGAGAATTCTCGAGGAAAACTAAATTGAACCTAAATTGGCACTACTTCTGTTCGAAGCTATTAAGAACCTACTGGTGTTCCCTACGTAGTTTCACTGATGAACGCAAACGTTAACCAATAAAACGAAAATTTTAAACGAAGATGCTTAACTTTCAGCTCAATTAACGCTCCTTCCTGAGAAAAAAAATACGTGTGCCTAATGTTTTTATCATTTCGACTCGGGGATATCAAATAAAGTTACTATATAAAATAAAAATTGAATTTATCAAGTAACTGTTCAACGTGTTTTCAAATGACTGTACAATATCGTTTATTCGACGACTTATTCTAAAAGTTTGTATACAAAGATCACAAAGAAATTAATCGACATGTTTGATCAAAATATGAGCAAGTATTTTTTATTTTCTTTTGAAAAGATAAGTCATGCTATTTTTCTAACATGAATATTTTTTTTTTTAAAATAAAACCGTCAATCTACCTAACGTGATAATTTAAAATTGTTAAGGGGGCGTATGCGTTCACCAATACATCTGGAATGACCTCATGCTTTTTACCAAACAAGTGTTTTAATGAAAAAAACAAAATTTAATCTAAAATAAAAAAAAATACACTAGAAAACAAGACAATATTACCTAGGATTTCCTTGGCAAAATCGACTTTGCTTCAAGTGATCTAAATGCCAATGTACACAACCACAATTGACAATTCCAGTCAGCAAACTGTACACTTCCGGTCCTAAACTGTAGGTAATACCTATCTATGGTTTCCTGTAGTACAACCAAACTATTTCATCATAGCCAGCAGCGTCTCATCCCACTTGATGCATGAAGACGATTTAATTAGAATTAAAGAAGGACCCATTTATTTTTCTTCAAAAATGTTCGGAAATGATAATAAAAAAAGTATCCGAAAAACATAGAATGATATCTTCAGCTTAACAAAATAACGTTTTTGTTCTTACTTAGATCAATCGAAGATGTTTCTACGTGTTTGCTAAAAATTGTTTTGCTAAGGGTTTTTGTTTTGTTTGTTTATTTTTGTACATACGTTCCAGAACTAGTAATCATTTGTCATCTACAGAATAAATCACAAGCTTAACTGAAATAGTGGATATAGAGATATAAAGAACAGATATTCTCGACAATATGACGCTCCCTCGAGAATTAGTAAATATGGCCATAAAGTTTTAACCTAGTTTCCCAGAATTGTATCAAGATAGATAAAACTTTATCAAAATGTTCAAAGGTTAGAGCAATTATGTTTCCACTTTAACCAAAAAGGATTATTTGCGAACTTTTCCGATTAAATATATACATCAGAGTAAAAGTGGTTTGTGTATTGGTCAAACGATAAAAACAGCTTAGTTAGAAGAAAGAGCTTTTTTAAGTAAAAAATCTGAAATCAGTCTTGCTTCTTAGAAACTAGTATAAGATTAAGAATTAGCTGAGAATGTGAAATAAAATTCAATAGGAAAAAATAAAGCGATAAGCATCACAATTGACGTATTTTTCCATGTTCTTTTGACTTATGTTTAATTGCATTATTTTCAAATAGATTTAAAAGCATTAAAGAATTTTACGAAGTATTCCTCCTCGTTAACAAATGAAATTTTGTATAACCTACATCCTTTACGGCCTACAGAGGGCCTCTTTGGCTATGGTCATAGCGTTGTGGCATTGTGCGTCCGTCAGTGAGCCCGAGTGGAGTTACTAATGGGACTACCTTATGTGGGAGCTTACAATATATGAATCAAAATTCCATTGGGGAATAAAACTAAAATTTCAGCCAATTTCGACTTGTGCTAATCTTGATGGTCATAACCTAAACCTTATTTTTTTGTTTTGTTTATGTTGAATTTTATATTTCATGTCATGTTAAGGCTTATCAATCTGTAATCTGATTTTCATTTGACTAAATTCTCATGTTATTTACATTTTTTTATAATGTGGAATTGATTACCACACATACAAGACATTAGATGGATGCAGGAACTACTTTCTGTGTATTTAGGCGTGAAGCAACCACTGCTTTTATTTTAACTAATTGACCTTTTTTGACGTCTTCACAATTGTGTTCGTTATCCGTATGTTCAATTGCAAGGAAAATTAAGATTAAAAAATTCTATGATAGAATGAATACTTACCCTTCATTTCAGAAATAAGTTGATTTATGTTAGTGATTGTGTTTGGGTTATCATTGCATAGTCATGAAATGTGTTCAATCTGAAATTAAAAAAGATGGACGTTTATACATTTGCTTATCCAATTCCGTCACAATCCAGCAGTGTCATTTTCCTGTGACCTGTCAAGCGAAAAGAGATCATGTGGGAAGTGCGTAGAGTGTCGACCCCAGTCAGTCTTGGCTGACAGCGCAGGCGCACTCGGATCGAAACTTTCCACTTTTTCCTTAATTTTTAAAAAAGACAAAGGTACCTTTAGTAGACGCCTTGTTAACATATAATATTATATTAACACACAATCTCTGTTTTTAAAACATGTATTTATTTTACGGAATTCACAGATGGACCATCGCGCGGAAAAGGGCCACCGGAAAACTGCGAGTCGAATCAACCCGTGAGCAAATTGGTACCACTTCTGGCCATTTTGGCAGTGTTAAATTATAAAGCAAAATGGCATATTTGACAGTCTGTACTCCTCTGAAAAACTAATATTTGGCTAATTAACTTTAAAGTTAGTGCTGCTTAAAGAGCGTTATATGATCTTGAATATCATCCTCTGAAAAAAGTACATTGCAAGATAAAATTTTGGACAATTTTTCATTGTGCATAACTACCCTCAAATTCATTTGGTACGAAAGTGTATGTCGACTCTGGTACCTCAATAAAAGGTAAGACTCCAAGAAATAATAATTCGCACCTAAATTCATTTAATCCTATTCATGAAATGTAGCAGTGGACTGGAACTTAACTGAACCTCATTTTAAGCCATATACTGTTGTTATTCAAACATTAAAACAGTGTGGCAAAAGGAGCATATCATTTTTTCTAACCGGACTATTTTAAGGTAAAACGACCTCGGAAGTAATTCAAGACCGGAGCGGATCCAATTGATCGAATGCGAATACATTATTTCAGACGAAAATAGATAAAACCGGTAGTTGATAAAAGCCATATTGACATGCGCCATTTGTTTTCTACCAATTGGCCAATGATAAGTAGTACGCCTAAGTGGGGCGAGTAGCTATTTACTCAGGTGAATATTGCCGTTGTTTGATTTGTTTGTTTGAATGCGGTTTAACGACTATTTTAACTTTTTCAACCATATCGCGGTAAATCGAGCACCTAACAATGATTGCAGGGTATTTCTGGCAAAAGTATACTACCATTATATTATTTCCTCGCGTTCAGCTGCTATCACACTAAGGATCACGATTATCCGTTGTCGGGAGACACATGTCGGAAAGGATATGTGCCGCCGCCGTGTATCGAACCTTTGACCCAATAATGTAAAATTGCGCGTCTGGTGACTGCCAACTGCGCTATGACTGCGTCTCTGTGGGTTGTACTGGTGTGAGAAACATCAGGTACGTGTAGGTGTAGGTGAGTGAAAATTAAAGGGAGGCAATCCAATATCGCTTATTTTGTTCGGGATGAACAAATTAGCGATATTTAAATTACCTCCCATTAATGGATTAAGTATTCCCGTTCTACTAGATTTATTCAAGAACCGATCAGACGCTTTTTAATCAGATCAGTGAACTTGCGCTTTTTCTATTTAAATTTGTTTAGAATGTATCTGTTGATTGTATATTTTTTATTAATTTTGGAACGTTTTGAATGGTTGGAGTGATTGTTTGGAATAAGTGATCGGAGCGCTGACTGAGCGATTTTGAGTGATTTTGATTGAGACGAATGTTAATTTCGCGATGTAACTAGCTGTAACCGAATCCTTGTTGAGAGCGGAGTTTAACACCATACGATCAATTGTTAGTCCATGTATATAGGTTTCACAGCTCCGGTGCTGTATTTCAAGGTATATATCGTGAAGAAAGTGTTTAAGACGTTTTCTGCAGACAGCGCTGTTTATCTTCTTTAATACCCAGTCTCTTCCACAATAGATCTTTGAGATTTCCGAGAAATAAATATTGAGAACCCATAATTAAACCATGACAGAAGATATAGATTTAATTCCTCAGACGACACCGGTTTATAATAGGACTTTTTTCATAGACAACGATTTCATAGCATAAAACAGAGCGCCATATTAACAGTTAAAACATCGTGAAATTATCAAGTCGAATGTCGTGGAGCGAGTTTTGAACTAAATGGGAGGTAATTCAATATCGCAAATTCTGTTCATGATCAACAAAATTAGCGATATTGATTACCTCCCTTTATTAAATATGCATACAAGTTCTCCAGATAGCTTCCTATTTCAAGAACCTATCAGACGCTTACAATTTGAATTATGACAGTGAAATAGCGATTTATCTCTGTCCAAATTTATTTTTTATGCACACAAGTTCTATAGATAGCTTCCTATTTCTTCAAGAACCTTTTAGACGGTTACAATTTTAATAATGTCTGTGAAATCGCGATTTTTCCTTATCGGAATTTTATTTTTTTAAATGATTTTGTTGATTGTATATTTTTCAATGGGTTTGAGCGTTATTAAATGGTTTGAGTGAGTGTCTGGAATGAATGAATGGAGCGCTTGGTGGGCGATTTAGAATAGTTTTGATTGGGGCAGATGTCAATTTCACGATGTAACTAACTGTATTGAAATTATGTTGAATTACACAGAGTGTGATTAATAAAACAAATTTGAGGTCAAAGCATACTCATTGTGTAATGAGTCTAGTTAGGTGTATTTTCTTGGTGACCTCGATTTCATTCTGCATGATGATTTATCAAACTGAAATACCAAGAAAAAAAATTAATGAGATGTATGTGAATATCTTCTAATAAGTATTCGTTTTACTTAATGATGTTCATATGTTACCCTTTTCTTAAAAGTTGCCGGTATTACGAACGTAAACGCAGATCTATTTTTTCTTGAGAAAAAAGAGTTATCCGTTTTTGACAGTAATACTTCAATCAGATGGGTTATTTCTTTTCATATGCACCCCATTTTTAATATCTGTTTGCTACCTTTTAATTTTGACAAGTCCATATATGGAAAACGTTTGAATAAGATATGTGTCACCATAATTGATTGATGTATTTCATCAGTTAAGGTAGTTGACCCGTAATAGTTCCGCATTATTTCGGAACTCATGAACTTTCTCAATGTTAACCGAGGTTTCCTAATGAAAATCATTAGGAAACCTCGAATAACACTGTTTAAATTCATAACTTCCGAAACATTGCGGAACTAAACGCCTCCAACGATTACAGAACAAAGCAATACTTAAAATTGGCATTCATCCCTTTGTAAACCATTGAATCATTTTAAATGGAGCGCTCAGCGCTTCATTCGTCTATCCTTCAATTCATTTCTTCAACTTGCTCAAAACACTCCAAACGCCAGATAAATTCATTTAAATCGCTTCAAAAATTCCCTGCTTCCATTACTTAATTGGCTGGTTTGATTTTGAAAGCCTTTGATTTGTTCAGAGATACAAGCAATCGTTATTAAAGAAAATTCTTATGTTGTATCAAGATTGAGTGATAGAAAACACGAAATTTATTTGAACCAAAAGAACAATATTCTATTACCACCCTTAAATGAATTCATAAGGCATGCACCACACACGTATAATTTCATTACAAAATATTTCTCAAACCATTCACCTTGTCTTTATCTATAATAAAAACTGATAGTTTATTGATTTAGTGTCATCATGTCAGGTGTCAACTCCGCGACGGTGGTTCTTGAAAATTGAGACACCGTTCGTTTCTATCTCTCCCATAGGAGATCGGATTGCGGTTACCCGAACCAATTTCCATTTTCTCAGAATAACTATGGGCTTGTGAATAACGATACACTCACAAAATTAAGAGGGAGGATATGATATGACTGGTTCACTTTGTATTAACATCAAACAAGATGGCTTAAATCATTGACCTGCAACAAAATGAAATTCTGATCTGTAGTTGGTCTTGATACAAGTATATCAAAATATACGACTTAACAAAATTCGACCCATCGAAAATCTTGAGTATGTTAAAAAAGCATATAAAACATTTGAATGAAAAAAAGTGCTTCAACTGCTAAGAAATAACGTGATAATCCAAAGGCTAGTATTTTTACCTAAAACATGGTTTTAATCCTCGAAAAAAATATTTCTGTCAAGTTCTGATGACAAACCATTTCTCTCAAGGGCGAGTACCTCAAACTGACTACTTTTGACTGTTGCGCGTAAAGATAGAGCTAGTTGCTGAAAATATATATCTTGAATTAAAATTTTGATTATTTCATCCTTTATTTAAAGTGAATTTAGAAGCACCTGCGTTCAGGATGACAAAATGGTGCATTATACCCCGCTTAACAGGGGCATAATTCGCAAAGAGTTTTTGCGTTGTTGCACTGTTCACGTGAAGTATAAATAATTGGACACGCGATTTCAAATCTTCTTAGAATTTTGTAGCGTACATTACAATTCCGGAAGTAACGTACGTGATATACCGACATTATATCCGATATCAATTTATTAACGCTGTCACTCGATTCATTAGGACGTATAGAAATAAAAATGTACTTATTACAATACTTCATAATATATCATCGGATTTCGTGAAGCCATGATATCAAACAGGGCGACATAGAAATCTCCTTTCATTTTACTGAATGTAGTCAGGAAAATTGTGCCATTGAAACATTCCTTCTATTCATACGATAGAAAAATTCGAATATTACGAATGATGATATGCGCAATGAAGCATCTTTCATAAAAAATGGAATTTGCAATAGAATTTGACATGTTGTGTTAGAAATAATTTTAAATGAAGAAATAAGTTATATCCATGACTTAAAAAGCAACACGGTACTCAACTTTTATAATCAAGATTTATTGCATTTGGAACATCACCTGGATTTTTCCGTTACTTGGAAAGTGCCTCAGTCGTAAGTCGGCTTCTGGTGGTACTTCGGTTATTTAATACGCTTGAAATAAAACACATCTTGTTAATTCTTTTCCGATCGTAAGTGAAGATCTTTTGGGCTAATCATAATTTGGTGACAAATCTTAGTAAAACACATTGTTTTATTATCAAATGAGCCTGTGCGTGACATTTCCAACAATTTCATATGTTTCTGAGGTGCAAACACTGAGTAGCTTAAACAGCCACATACTGTAAATATAAAGTTATCGGGTGGTCTATAGATACTTTGAGACCTTATCTATCTACTAAACGAATAGTGAAGAATCTGGTCAGACTGTGCTGATGCACAGGCTGGTCAGAGTTTTTGCTTTGCGCATATTTGAAATTGTTGGAAATAACACGCACGGGCTCAAATTATAAAATGCCATTTTTTGTTCTTTCCTTGATTTTGTTTTATGAAACGTCATGCTTAGCGGATTGTTTGATAACTGTGACGTCTTGTAAACCAAAGTGCCAAATGGCGCGCTTTCATGACTATTCCCGAGGTGTTTGCCGTCGAATCGCCGCGGGTTCCCAATTGCATCTATTGATGACTTTCAGTTGCTTTTTAGGCTCACCCGATTAAAGATAACGCGATCTAACACAGAAACCAACAATTACAGTTAATAACATCGTGGAATTGACGAGGCGAAGAGTAAGAATTAATAAGGAATGGAATTGAATGAGATGAGTCTGTGCAGCGATTTTGTTAAGGAAATTTGAGGAAAGTAATACAATATCGATAATTTCGACCATATTGTACGAAATTATCAATATTTCTTACATTTCTTACACCCCGCCCCCTTCAATAAAATATGCTCTGTGTCTTCAAGATCCAATCAAATCTTTATAAAATTCGATCAAGTCGGTGAAATCGTGGATTTTGTCTAGCAATTTTATTTTGCATGTAGTTCTTGATCTTATCATTTTTAGTGATTTTGAGCGTTTTCGAATGGTTTGAATAAGTGTCTGGAATGAATGATTGGAGCACTAAACCAAGCATCATAAAGTCATCAAATCAAAGGTACTACTTAAACGCTAGTAAAAACTCATTAAACAGGTGCTTAGAAAAATGGTGTGCAGAAAATGTACATCCCTATTTAAAAAGAGATTGTGTTTTTCTCCAAGAGTGAAAACATTTCTGTGTTTAGACCAAAAAGAGCTCTAACATGTTCCGTGGTGATGTTGTAAAGTTATGAACTCTGAGACCGAACGCCCTTCGCAATAGAATTATCCTTCTGGCTTTTCAAAATTTAGAAACACTGGCAGATTGATACATCAATAAAAAAAATCGAATGCATCACTCGGCCATTTCCTTTAAGTGCAACGGACATCGGATGTATATAAGGCCGATGGACATGTAACAAAATTGTGCGGATACAGTGTAAGAACTATCGCGCAAACAACATTCGAAATCTTTTGATTTATATTATTACAGTAAATAACGGCTGAAAAACCTTAATGTTAGAGAATAATTCGTCTTGACGAATCAAACTCAAAAATTAAGATTTTTTCAGTCCTTATTTAACAATCTAAAGAGATTTATATAAGGATACCATTATTTCACGCCAGTGACTTAAACGAGTAGCGTTGGCAACGTCGAATGTTTTCACTCAAAGTTTCGAGGGCTAAGGCCATTTCAACTGACGTCATCGAGTCTTTCCAAGGTTTTCCCGTAATTTTTATAAATAGTCCGTCTATGTACATCCGAGATTGAGCGTGAGTTTGGCCGAGTGGTGTTCCGAATGCAACGAATGTACACTCTGTAATTTCCTTTACTTTATGGAAACCAGATCTTATGTAAAAGAGTTTAACGATTAATGGTTGTAAGCTATATGATATACATCACAAGCGAGAATTGCTTGAAAGGACTCTGACGATTTATATAGACCATATCCGCAGGGAGTTTCACTCTTTTCACTGTCTTAAGCTTTCAAGATGGATGGTTCTTTGGCCTGAATCGTACACTTATTCGAGAATTGTATTTTGGTTTGAAAAGAAAGCACATCCTACTTTCCCCGGGCTCTAACCAGTTTCCAGGCGAAAATTTTTAGATTGCTCGACAATTTTTAGTTCATGGAAATCTATTTATTCAGCTATTAATTTATTCACTTCTTAATCTATTTTTATTTTTAGGGGAGAAACACTGAGAATAATGAAGAAATTGCCTTTGACAAGTAATTTCTTCATTTTTTTCAACGTTTTCGAAACCCTTTTTTTCATTGTCGTCAAAGAGTTGGGTAGTGGGAACGGATTAAAGAACTCTTCAAAATACCACAGAACTCAGGATGGCAAATCGACCATAAACTTATAGGAAGAATCCCCCCCCCCAATGTTTGCCACTAGAAGTCCTTTTCTATGATATAAAAATAATCGCATTGCTAATTCGTACTATTCAGTCTTTAAATCAAATGATGTACAATTCTTTCCAATCTATTATAAAATTCGCTCACAACCGTGTTTAAAATCT
Organism: Fragum whitleyi; assembly: GCA_948146395.1. NCBI lineage: Eukaryota > Metazoa > Mollusca > Bivalvia > Cardiida > Cardiidae > Fragum > Fragum whitleyi. The sequence goes on from OX411556.1 coordinate 39,611,928, forward strand.
TAAAAAAACTAAAAATAAAAGCTTCATTTGAAGTGCATTGTATTTCATGCAAAATAAAAGCAATTTTTTTTAGTTTTGTTACCCTGAAATATGTAGTTTATTGTAACTTGATTTTATTTCTTGATTTTACTTTTACCTACTTCCCGACGCAAGTTTCTAGAGGAAAGGATTGATGGTGATATTGGTAACGTGTTTTATGGACACTCTCTCCCTAATAATTGGGTTGTAAGAGCCAATGACAATATCAAATAACGTTTGTTGGATATTATATCACACAGTCGATGAACGTCGTAATTGACCCACTTACAGAAGGGATATGAGGAAAAATGTCGAGAACAGAAATGAGCAAAAATGTCAAGAAGCATACGCGTAACTATGATTTTGAAATTTATACGCACTCAAAAGGCGACAACCAAAGAATATATAGGATAAACGCGAAATGACAACTGTGACAAAAAGATGAATGCCCTCCGTCCGCCCTTTTTATGATTTGAGCGTTGGTGAATAATCAAAACATCGTAACTACAGCTTGATTAAGCTGTAGCTTCGATGTTATGATCATCCATCAACGACATTTTCGAAATGCGGCTTATTTATATTACGCTCTTGCGTAATGTGCGTAATGGTGGTTACGCCATTGAGAAGTATTTCAGGACACAAAATGTCCTATTTGTTTTGCTCCTCTATATCGTGAAACGTAGACTACTATATACATCCTTGTCACCCATGAACACGACCTAACCACGACTATGCAGTATGAACCATGATCGAAAAATATTTGCCGATCATAGCAGAATCGATCTTAAAGCTAGCAATTTCGTGAATTTTGCGCAGCTATAGCGACCTCGGCAGGATGCTGACAAACACGTTTGATGTACAATTCTAGTATACGACTTTAAGCATACCAACGCCGACCAGCCTACGCTTCTAAATACTATAGTCCGGCTGAAAAAATATCATATTCAACTTGAACCTGGAAGTACGGTTCAACGGGTTTTTTTTTACTAATTCTTGAAGCCAAGGCTTTCCATAACTAGATTCTGGCTGGAGACATCATGTTATCATTGAGCATTTTGAAAAAAATCGAGATGGCAGCCAGGACTATCAAAAATCGGCTCATAAGCTCTACTTTTACAGTTAATATCTAAAACTGGTTTTAGCGATTAAGATGGTGACGTGAATCTATGTTACAAATAAAAGTATAATTTGACACTAGAAATGGGTATCCATGTGAGATACAAGAATCTTAGAAAGATTTTTAAAGATTTCTAAATACACTTTTGAAAGCTGGTTTATGTCCTAAAATATCTTACTAGTTTCACATGTTATCTAGTATTATGTCAATTCTCAATTTGAAGATGGCAGCCAGGAAACAGAATGTTTTTCTGTTGTTCATTCCAAAAGTTTACAAGACATTTTACACCAATCTCCTTTTCTTGTGGCTAAGGCCTAGCCTTTCAAGAATCTCGACGATGGAGCTTATCATCATAGAATAGTTTGAAAAAAAGTCGAGATGGCAGCCAAGGTTACTGAAACATACATGTACTTGCTCCTCCTTGGATCGCTATGATTTTACAATTCATTAAAATTCTATACTTAATTTAGCAGATAAGATGCTAATTTGAAATTTCCTGGAGTAATGAACACCCAGAATGTAGATTAGAATAAGTAAAGTTGTCAGGATTGCTGGCAAGTAGAAAAAACTACATAATTACTAGTGTAAATAAAGGTGTATATGTATTTTTTTGTAATTTTAGAAGATATACTTATCATCTTCATTCAGTTAATTTAATTGAATAAAATCTTACATGTTGACTATAGACATTGTTCACTGATCGGATAATATTTAACCCTTTCCTGTTTTTCAAAATGTTTGACCTGTCAAAATTCAAATGCTTTGCAGACGAAAATTTAAAGAGGATTTAAGTTGAAAAATAACCACTCAGTAGGGTAGAAAATAGTGTGGAAAAAAGAAGAAATTGCTTGTCAGGAGCAATTTCTTCTTTTTTCCACAATATTTTCTCAAACATAAAATCGCAGGCACGTAAAAAGTAGGGATTAAACAGCAAACGAACACATGAATATTGTTTTAACTAGATAAGATTTCAAAGACGTGGTATAGGTGCATATTGAATTTTATTTGCTTCAACAAATAAAGGCTTGGTTAAAACCAGATATATGAAACAATAAATCTGAAATTCCAACCCTGGTAAATGAAAATATCAATTTACCATTTGCAAACCCTTGATGAATTTCCTTTATACAGTATGTCATCAAAGAAGTGAAAGTCTAAAATGACAATGAGCAGAAATTCATTTAGAAAAGTTCAGTTTGCATTTTTTTAGTGGGATTTACGCTGCTTTCAGCTATCGTTCGAATATTTCCCGGCGGCTGAGCACCTAGCTGATATTTACCACAGCAGTACTACCGTTGCATCCTTTCCTGGCCTACAGTTGCTATCCCATATAGGTCCGAGGCTATCAAACCATTGCTCAAAGTCAAATAATCGGACATGATTTGGAATGAAACTAAATGAGAAGCATGAGCGAGTTAGGATTGAATGTAAACGGAGGTAATACAGTGTCGCTAAATTAATGGTATTCATAACTTCTCTTTAAAAAATATACATTTATACACCATAAATAGATTTCTATGTCTTCATAATCAGACTCTTACAAATTCAAGCAAGTCAGAGAAATCATGGATTTTTTCGTGTGATTTGAGTGTAGTTGTTGAACTTGTTGGCTATCTTGGAGCGTTTCTTTAATTGTTTTCAGTGAGTATTTGGAATGAATAATGGATGAATTGGGTGCCATGTGAGTGATTTATATTGGTTTTTTTAAGAGTGGTTGTCAATTTCACGATCTTCTTAACTTAAATGATAACAATCACTTAAGACTAAGAATATATCGGAATTACCATAAAATTTCGGATATTCGAAAAACAGACAATCGTTGTTCTAAATTTTTTTGAAAGTGAAATCGAAATATGTATGCGTCCTTACGATGCTTCGTGCGAGGCAACGTTGTAAACCCTGAATCTAACTGCTCCTCGACAAGCAGTTTAATCTTGATATAAAAATGGCCGCTCTGACCTGTCCGAATATTTAGGGTAAATGCGGTAAATTTACTATCAAAAAGAAATATATCGTCGATCTTCTGCTGAAAACTCTTAACTACAGCTGTAGTTACGGGGTTGAATGAGAAAATGGACGATATGTTATCGTGAGGGATACAGTACTGTACGTACATGTATTTCATTTCTGTAGGAAGAATGTGGCTTTTTTGACATTGAGGTTTTCAATAATAAGCACTTGTCACTCAGAACTACATTCATTCATTCCAAGTACTCACTCATTGCACTCGAAGACGCTCAAACTTTTTAAAATCAATTTGAAAAAGGCACCAAACGATCATCATTCAATGAAATCATTTTGTCTTGTTTGGATTTTAAAGCGCCCGGGTACATGAAGATGTACTAATTGGGAAAAAGGTAGATTTTTTAAAGGGGGGGGGGGTTGATTCTAAGATATTTTTTTTCGTCCAAGATACATCATCTCTCTTAAAATTCATTCAAAACTCGCTCTACACACTCACTCAATAACCGACTGAATTGATTCAAAAACCTTCCAACATGTCAATTAGGGCCTACATGATTTCATAACCTACACGATTGAGCTAGTGTTGCACTTGCAGTCAATTTCAAAATCTTGTAAAATGCTTCATTTTCTAATACACTTAGTTATATCGGAAACTTGACATTTATCTCAATCAAAATAATTCTAAATCGCTCACTCAGCGCTTTATTCACTCATTCAAAAACGCTCTTAAAATCACTTAAAAAGATGAAATCAACAATTATTGATATAGCCAGAATAAATATTATTACTGACATAATTTAAATTATGAGCGCCTATTGGTTCGGGTTCGGGAAGAAATTGCTATTTAAAGAATTTCTAATTTTGTATGCATACTTTGATAAAGGGAGGTAATAAACATCGATGATTTTGTTCATCCTGAACAAAATTAGAGATATTGGAATACCTCCCTTTAATTAAACTCAAAAGTAGGTCATCGCATGCATTCAAAATCATTCCAAAATCATTCACCTTGTCAATTTCACGATGTTGTTAACTGTAGTGTTTCCTAGACTGTTATCTCAAGAGATATTCCAAGTTGTCTCAGTTAGAGAATAAACAATTATTAAAGTTGGAAACCACAATATTGTCACGATTCTAACTCTCTCCGGGATACCCAGTATTCTAAACATTGTCTTTTATAAGGATGTCCCACTGAATATATAGAATTACGTAGAGGTTAATTGTTTGTTTCAGATTAAGATGTTTAAATATTTCATTGAACTTACAACAAAGGCCATATTTCCACGAGTTCTGGAGTCCATGGTCTAGTGGTTAGGGTGGTAACATTTGGATCGAATGGTCCTGTGATCGAATCGAGACCTGCTCGTGGGCTTCTTCTAAAATAAAAGGACCCTTAGGGCCCTAAATCGCTCACCTGATATTTCAAGTAAATTATAATTAAGACCCCTTTTCCTGTGATATGGCATGAACCTTCCCATTTTCAACAGAGCTCATTCTTGTGACCTGGCAAACATTTTGACCAAATTTCATGAAGATTGGACCATATTTGTAGCGTCTGGAGCTCTTACAAGAAAATTGCCATTAAGGTCCCTTTCCCGTGATATGGCACGGAGCCTTCCCATTTTCAAAAGAGTCCATCATTCTGACCAAGTTTCATGAAGATTGGACAATATTTGTGGTTTCTAGAGTGTAAATGAAATAAATGTCATTAAGGCCCCATTTCTCGTGATATTGCCCGAATCCTTTCCATTTTCAATAGGGTTCATCCTTGAGACCTGACAAACATTCTGACCAAGTTTCATGAAGATAGGGCCATATTTGTGGCCACTAGAATGTAAACAAGAAAATTTTCTTTAAGGCCCCTTTTCCCATGATATGGCACAAATCCTTCCCATTTTCTTATGACCTGGAAAACATTCTGACCAAGTTTCATGAAGATTGGGCTATATCTGTAGCCACTAGAGTATAAACAAGAAATTTGGCATTAAGGCCCCTTTTCCCGTGATATTGCGCGGATCCTTTCCAGTTTAGCAATTTTCACAAATAACACCCAATGAATATTTCTGCCAGGTTTGTTTGATTTTGACTCATAAGTTTAGGAGGGGATGTCGTTTAAAGAAATTGTTGACAAAATTGTGTCACCCTTTTCCGTGATATGGCACGGATCCTTCCTTTTTTAAATATAGTTCTTCCTCATGACCTAACAAACGGCCCCTTTTCCCGTGATATGGCACGGATCATTTCCATTTAAGCAACTTTTACAAAGGATCACTTAAGGAATATTTCTGCCAAGTTTGGTTGATTTTGACTCATTAGTTTAGGAGGAGGTGTCGTTTAAAGAAAATATTGACGCCGTGACGGACAGACGGTCGCCGGACATTGATAGATCACAATAGCTCCTTGAAGTGCTCAGATGAGCTAAAAAAAACCTTCACATTACGCATGTGTATTCAATCATCTGGTTAAAAATGTAGTCAGTTGAATAGGCCGAGCATAGAAACAAACTATAAACCAATCTTTAGCTTTGATTCGGATCCAACTGGGCGTTGTCGTCTTTGTCCCAAAACAGTTACAGTTAAGAACATAGTGACATTGACACGATGAATAATTTTGGAATGATTTTGGAATGAAATTGAACGAGTTTTGAGGGAGTTTTGAGTGAAATAAAAGGTAGATAATCCAAGATCGCTAATTTTGTACAGGATGAACAAAATTAGCGATATTTGTTACTTTCCTTTAATGAAATAAACGCACTTTTATCTTTGTCTGCCTTCGAGGACGAATCATATACTTAAAATCTAAACCAGTCAATAAAATCAATTTAATTTAATTCAAATTAAATTTTGGAGCGTTTTTGGTCGGTTTGGGTGTTTGGAATGAATGAATAGACCGCCGAGTGGATGATTGAGAATGAATTTGATCGGAATGAGATCAATTTAACCATGTTTTTAACTGTAAATTACGAAGTCAATTTCTTTTTTAATATGGTTCTGTGTGTGACATATCCAATAATCTGACACATGCGTGAGGCGCAAACAAAGGGCAGTCTAAACGATCACAGTTAAGGTAGTGGAACCGTAATAGTTCTGTAACATTCGGAATTCACGAACTTTCAAAATGTTGACCGAGGTTTCCTAATGAAAATCATTAGGAAACCTCTGTTAACACTGTGAAAGTTCATTACTTTCGAAACGTTGCGGAACTATTACGGGCCCACTACCTTAAATAAGAAGTTTGCTGACTGTCTGAATACACTTTGAGATATCTTCTATGCACTAAGGTTCATAGTGTCGACTTTGCTTAGACTGCTGATGCACTGCCTGTCCACAGGCTACTTGGTGCACATTTGAAGTTGTTGAAATTCAACGAACGTTATCATGTAATTAATACGATAAACAACATTTTGGAGCTATTTAGGAATAAAATTGAATGAGTGTGTTGAGCGAGTTTTTAATGAAATATAAGGGAACTAATACAGAATCTTTATCAATTATTATTACATCGCTTTAAAAGAATATGCTACTTACTTCTCTGTTCTTTCGTACGGTCCAACTAGACGCTTAAATTCCACAAATGCCAATTAGATAGTAGAATGATTTATTAGATTTGAAAAAAAAGAGTGTTTTTTTTTTCATTTGTTCAACGCCGCTTCGAACCATTCGCGTCGCTAAGGCTGGAGCGTCTTACAATGGATTCCTAGTATTCCAAAACCAGTTCGACAATAACACCTTTCCCTCGTCATCAGCGGTACCAACTTAGAAACTTAGATTTACAATAATACACCTTTATTGCGTGAGAAAATGTCGGGAAGGATGTGGTCCGGCCCCGGGGATCCAACCAATTACTCCATTTTTAAATTTATATCTACCGTTTTCCAGAATTCCAGTCTGTTTGACCCACTACATTTTTACCATTATCTTCTGAGCAATGTGTTCAAACCAAATTATGTGTTTTCAAACACCGAAGAAACGGCCTTTTCAGTCACAATCTACAAACTTTGTTTATAATTTATTTACTTTTCGACAAATAGAGAAGAGGCTAATACAAAATTTGATGTAATTTTCGCTTTTAGTAATTACCAGTTAGTATTTTCAGTGTTTATAACAAGATTTTCGGTTGAGTAAAGGAGTTGAAACTGACAATAGGTTAACTGTATAATTAATTTGTAGCACTTGCAATATTACTGCTCTGAACTTTCTCGAACGGTCATTTACCAGTTGTAGGGCTGACAACCAATCAAATTCTGTTATGATTATCACTCGGTCAAAACCCACGCGTAAATTCAGACCACGTGGTATAGATGCAAATGGACATCGTCTGCTCGAAATGTGTCAATTAACTTGTTAATCATTAGTCAATAGTCGTCAGCACTCAAACAGGGAGTGTGGGAAGTTTACTTTTTTTTTTCGCATGTGTTAACAAATAGAAATAATTTTGTATTTTTGAAATACATGTGTATTTGATTTCAATGAGCACTCTGATCACGCTCCAATCCTATTTTCATTAAATTCAAATTTGAGTATGAAGAAAAATTATTCAACAACAAATAAACCGACAAAAACATACGATAAACTGATATAGGGGTAAGTTCATATCGGACTCTGTTTCGACCCGAGTTAACCGGGTTTCCATCAGAACGGCCTCGGTTTCGACACTAGTGATGTCATTGTAACCTTTCAACCTCGACGCTTCTGATCCTAGGTCAGGCCGGTGTTACTTGGGTTCCAAAATGGCGTCGAGAATAGTGCACAACAATTCGATTACAAAAAAAAATAAATATTCTCTATTACTTTAAATAACAAATACTTTTTTTCTTATTTTATATAGTATTTTGCACGAGTTTATCACATTTCTTAATGGGATAACGATATTTCATGGTAAATTAATTATTGTAGCGGTAAATGAGAAGTTTGTTTACTACCACCAGTGGGTAACTCCGTTCACATGAATGTCTTTTCTGCGCATGCATATTACAGTCAATTTTAGATTATTACACCATCTCACGCGTCTCTCGGGCTGCCATTTGAATTTCCCCTAGGATAGCAGCAAGAGCGATCTATTTTTAGAACAACTCATGAATAATCATAGAGTGCTGCTAGATTTAATCGATTTGTCAGAAACCAAAGATATAAATAGCATAGTTGGCGATTTCACGTGTTTCTTGAGGGAAAATGCATTTACAGTATTTGGGAAAACCCAATGCTTGAAATACAAACATGTTGGTAATCAAAATTGTAAATAGTTTAATGAAAAATGTTTGTTGCTAAACAGGCTTTTAAACTCTATAGAGAGAGGAATAATATTAACAGACAAGCTTTTAGCTTGGCGCGTGCTCATTATAACAACGTAAAAATCTGCTAAGAAATAATTTAGACTAGCAGAGGGCTATCGAATCAGCAAATTTTCAAAATCGGACCCACGAGGTTGGATGAGCTGGCGATGTCCTCGAAAAGATGGAGTGTTAAGACAAAAAACTCACAAATTTAAAGATTTTACCAACTTTTATTGTCCAAATTTGAGCCCTTTTGATTGGCGAACTATTGCACTATCCAAGCCTCTCAATGATGTACGATTTACAGTGCTGACAGCACTTTGATTTTTAATCTCGGGAGTCTAATCCGCTATCAAATGCGCTATGATGGCGGCTGCCGTGTTGACGCCCTTTTGATGGATTTGAATATTCTAAATAAAGCAAATCATATTTGCTTCTTTGCTAAGATCTTTGTCAATAAAAATTTAAAAATGTTTAAACTAATTATCGTGTAATCTAAATGCCAAATTGAACAACAACAACAAAAAACCCATAAACAAACTTAATCTCGAACAAAGGAACCTTCATATCAGGTTGTTGTCTTGTAATATAACAAATATTTTGAATTCTTTGGTATAATTTCGAATACCTCTGTAAAAGGTAGAACGAAAGATAATAATACACAACAGACTAAAGAGTTTTTGTCGTTATCTTATCTGAGAAAGCTTTTAAACCTTTTGAATAATTTAGCTTCTATATTAGATTTTAATTCCGTCGTGTTATGCTAATTTTGTCTAAAAATCACCTTTTTTTCTGAAATCAGTACATAGACAGACAATTAGACTCTATTCTAAGACAATGTATCTATCAATTACGATTTAGCTTTTGAATTTCGATTTGCATAATTAGAAACACGTTTTTTGAAATTCCTATTATGGCAGCATTATAAAATCTATTTCTTCTTTAATTATCTTAATGTCCTTTTTATAACAGCAAATATTTTAAAATAACAAGTAATATCTCCTGACAGATATCAGAATCAATCGAAGTAATACTAAAACGTGCTTTTAAAAATAGTATTTATCCCTTATCATGCTTTATTTAAACTTTGTTTCATATCAATATACGATTTTTTTGACGTTTCAACCAGTCACACCAAGATTTCTTCCTAGATAATTAAGGGGAAAGCAGGCATTGTAGGCTAAGGTCAGACTGCACATCCGTGAGACTGTGCGTGACATTTCCAACAATTTGAAATTTTAGTGGGGCGTTAACATTGAGCTGCGTTTGCAGCCACATATTGTATATATGTAATGCTACCTAGTGGTCTACAGATACTTTGATACCCTATCTATCTACTAAACGCATAGTGAAGACTCTGGTCAGACTGTGCGGATCAGTTAAAATATCTTAAAAAGTACCTGTAGATATTAAGGGTCTAAAAATGATTGAAAAAGAATCCCATGTTGTAAATATATGATACATACTTAGTGCTTTGTATGAGAAAAAAATATCTAACGAGGTTGGGAGAATTGATCATTGTCGAGGCTCTGCCGAGACAATTATCAATTCCCACAACCGAGTTAGATATTTTTTCATACAATACACTAAGTATGTATTATATTTATCTTATAACCTGTATTTGCCTTATTTTCATCGATGTTTCTAACTGAAATGCAAGTTTCTAAAAATAACTGCATTATATCATTGTTCTAAAAATAACTATGTGATAACATAAAAAATATCATACGGGATGTTATCATACGGATATTTGTATAGTTATAAGATAAAATCCCATTAGAATCGCATGAAAGAGATGATTCTTTTGAGTTTTAACGACATAGTATTATTTAGAAATTCGCAAGAACATACACATTCAATTAAACATTTTTTTTTCTTTTTGTTTTGTTTTGTTTGTTAATTGGTAAACAAAACGTGTACTAAGCTACCATTCTGTTTAACGACCGTTTTTGGTATTCCCGTAGGTGGTCGCTCAATACAATTTTTACTGTATTTTATAAGATCATTCTTGTTTCATATATGTATCCTAGACCTTTTCTCGAGAGATAATCCAAGTTGTCACAGTAAAAGAATAAAGAATCATTAAACTTGGAAACCACAAGATTGTCGCGATTCTATATCTCTAGGGAAATTGTAAAATCTCTAACATTGAATTATTAAGCGTGTACTTCTCAATAAAGGATACAATACAAAATAAACTCCACAAAAGAATAGAAAACACTCAATATGTTTAGAATCGTCTTTGTACCCAAAGCCTTTCAGCTGTAAACTTCATCAATCGCCAATATTACAATGTATTGTCTTCGTCACTTTTACAATGTACGCCAAGTACAAACCTTACAATAGCCCGTGCGTAACATATCCAACAATTTTAAATGTTCGTCTAGCAAAGACTCAGTCTTACGCACAGTCTAAACAGAATTTTCGTTAATTGATACATTGTATATAAGGTTTTAAAATATCTGTAGACGGTCAAGTAGTCTTCTATCGACACTATGAATCTATTTAGGCCGCTGAATACTTGCGACTCGCACACATGGAAACTTGTTGGAAATGCCATCCGACTATGCATAAATATTCTCTATTCTTTCAATTCCAGATTTGGCAAAAAGTTTCTTTATTTCTACCGGAAGAATATGCGCAAAAAGGAAAAATAATTATTTATCTAATAAGCTATAACTTTAAATTGCATTTACTTATTTTCATAGTTAATTATCTTTTTTCTAATATTTCAAAAATCATATTGTTGAATTATTCATCACGCACTGGCTCATATCCCAAACAATATAACGTCTATCTTACTCGAGCTACAGTTAGGTGCATCGTGAAATTGACATTTTTCTCAAAACCATTTTTAATCGCTCACTCAGCGCTCCATTTATTCATTCCAAACACTCACTAAAATCGATTACAAACGCTCTAAATTTGTTAGAAAACATTTCTAAATTGTTAAAGGCGATCAAAATTTTAATTCAAATCGATCAAATTATTCTACGATTTTATTGGCTTGTGTGTGACTGTTGAAGTGTCTGATTAGTCCACGAAGTAACAAAAACGAAAAAGTATGTATATTTTATTAAAGAGAGGTAATGAATATCGCTTATTTTGATTCATCTCGAACAAAATTATCAATATTAGATTACCTCCCTCTAATTTCACTCAAAACTCGCTCCGCACACTCATTCAATTTCATTCTTAAATTATTCCAAAATCATTCACCTTGTCAATTTCACGATGTTCTTTACTGTACCACGTCTATTCTTATTAATCGACCGTTTTCAAAAATGATCTTTTTTTTCCAAAAATTTTGAAAAGCACATTTTCATGGTCTACACGTTTTTGTAAACGAATCACGTGTTGTTTACACTCATAGGAATCGTCAAGATTCTGATGAGTTTTGAAAACATCGGTATATTGAGAATTCGCAATAACCTACACACTCATTCAAAATTGTGTTTCTTATTTGTAAAAAGCGAGCAATCCTTTTTAACGACAACATTTATTAAAAAAAAAAAACAAAAACGTTTTACTGTATGCATAGAGTTGAATCTTAGATCTAGAGATATGTACCTGTAAATATTTGAAAACTATTCCTAATCATCTCTTACTACATTTTTTTTAATTCAAAATTGGAAAAAAAATATACAAAAAATAATATAAGCATATAGATCTACATACCATTAAAGTTCTGGTTATGTCCTAACTATATTCCCGCTACGTACTCCTAACATAACGAGTTTTTTCAATGAAGATCATTATTTTAAGCATGTCCAATAATGGGGATGTTCAATAATAATGTGTTATTCAGACCGTATTCTACCGAAAATTGCAATAACTATAATCATCTATGAAAACCTGCATCTCATATAATTTTAGCCTTTTCATCTCAGCCGTTTCAGTGTGAAAGGTGCTTATTATCTGAGACCGATAGTTATGATTTTTTTTTTCCGGCAGATGAATGTATTGTTGAGGTAAAAAATGACGTTAATTCTTATGATTTCTCGCAAACATGTAATCAATCCTCCAAATTCTTCTTTAATCAGTGTATGAATGAGTTTTTGCAAAACAAAATATCATTTCGTATGTATCACCATATTTCAAACCCGCGTACACGTGATTAAAGTGTGCATGGCAGCTTTTAAATCGCAACATTTTTGTTCTACTTTTTTTTTAATTCGATTGTGTTAAAGCTTAGGTTTAAGCTTATATAGTCCAATTCTATGGTTTGTGCAATAAGTAATCTTATCTGTGTAATATAAAGAACCACTGCCGTTGATAAACGCGTTTATCTTATATTAATACAAATATCTGTGTGATATCATCCCAAATGATATTTTTTATGATATCACATGAATATTTTTAGAACAATGACATAATACGGTTATCTCGGGAGTCTAATCCGCTACCAACTGCGTTATGATATCGGCTGCCGTGATAATGACCTTCTGCTGGATTTAAATATTCTAAATAAACTTTATCTTATAACTATACAAATATCCGTCTGATAACATCCCGTATGATATTTTTTATGTTTTCACATGGAAGTTTTTTTAACAATGACATATTGCGGTTATTTTTAGAAACTTGCATTCCTGTTAAAAACATCGACGAAAACAAGCCAAATAGAGTTTTTAAGATAAATATAATACGTACTTTCATACGTACTTGTATGAAAAAATATATAACTCGTTTGCGGGAATTGATAATCGTATCTGTGTAATATAAAGAAGCCCTGTCAGTTGATAAACGTGTTTCTCCCATCAAAACATCTTTTCAAGACACCAATAAACTCACTTACCAACAAAAAGCCCTTGACCTAATTAGATAACACTTGGCGAGATAATATCTTAGCATTCAATCAGAAAAGGAGCCCGAAGGTACAACCTTTGTAATTTAATTGGACGGCAGCATACAGTGTATTTCTACAGTTAAAAACATCGTGAAATTAAGACTCATTCCGATCAAAATCATTCTCAATCATTTACTCAGCGTTCCATTCATTCATTCCACACACTCGTTCAAACCATTCAAAAACGCTCAAACACATTTAAAATATAGAACCAACAACGTCATTCAAAATAAATTTGGATAAAGCAAACTCGCGATTTTTCTAACATAATTCAAATTGTAAGCGTCTAATAGGTTCTTGAAGAAATAGGAAGCTATCTATAAAACTTGTTTGTATATTTCATTAAAAGTAAGTAATCAATATCGCAAATTTTGTTCAAGATGAACAAAATTTGCGATAATGGATTATCTCCAACTAAATTCACTATTATTTCGCTCCACACACTGATTCAATTTCATTCTTAAATCATTCCAAAATTATTCACCTTGTCAATTTCGCGATGTTTTAACTGTAATACTAGTCTCATCGTCAACGGCATCATAACACCCGTCTCTTGGTCTTTTATATTTCAATTAAAAAAATATTCATGATAAATGGGTCAGTGAGATGAGAGTATCTTGGATGAGAGTATCTCAATTTATACTTCCTTTCTATTATGGCTGACTACGTACCTTAATTTTGCTATAAATATACAAGTAGCATATAAAGCAATGTTACAAATCATTGTAGGGACGGGTGTCTTTTTCTCTGCGCTAAATGGATAATAAAGTGCATTGGCTTGGCACATGACTTGAACATGTACAAAGGCAATTGCACTTTATACTCCACTTTATACTACACAAATAAACAACATTTTGGGTGAACTAAAACGTTCACCAGTGTAACTATGAAATTAACACCCTGTAGGACCTGAATAACTTCGAAATACAGTTGTGCCCATTAAGATTCAAATGAGTATTTCTCTGGACTTCTTTTCGCAAAATCACTGTTTAATTCGTTAATAGCGTGATAGTTTAATTCTTTATAATGTTAAGATTATGCAAATTCCCCCAAAAATACAAAATGAAGTAGCAAACTTTAATCGGGCGTATGGATGATGCGCGTAAGCATATCGAGGGTTTAGAGCAAAAACAAAGTTTGTCTGTATACACTGTAAAGACCCATACTATGTTTTTTTAAATCGGGCTGCGAAGCAGTCCGCATTTATTAAAACCGTTTTCAGGAATCCAGTCTGTTTGACCCAGTACATTTTTACCTTTATCTTCTGAGCAATTTGTTCAAACCAAATTATGTGTTTTCAAACACCGAAGAAACGGCCTTTTCAGTCACAATCTACAAACTTTTTTTTACCTTATTTACCTTTCGACAAATAGAGAAGAGGCTAGTGCAAAATTTGATGTAATTTTCGCTTTTAGTAATTACCAGTTAGTACTTTCAGTATAACAAGATTTTCGGTTGAGTAAAGGAGTTGAAACGTACAATAGGTTAACTGTATAATAAATTTGTAGCACTTACAATATTACTGCTCTGATATTTTTCTCGAACGGTCATTTACCAGTTGTAGGGCTGACAACCAATCAAATTCTGTTATGATTATCACTCGGTCAAAACCCACGCGTAAATTCAGACCACATGGTAGATGCAAATGGACTTCGTCTGCTCGAAATGTGTCAATTAAGTTGTTTGTCATTGGTCAATGGTCGTCTACACTCGGACAGGGAGCGTGGGAAGTTTACTCTTCGCATTGTGGAATGAGTATTGTTGACTATGTGTTAACAAATCGAAATAATTTTGTAATTTTGAAATATTTGATTTTTTAAATTGAATGCATTTATAGTATTTGGGAAAACCCAATGCTTGAAACACGTAAATGGTTTAATAAAAAATGTTTTGTTGCTAAACAGGCTTTTAAACTCTATAGAGAGAGGAATAATATTAACAGACAAGCTTTTAGCCGGGCGCGTGCTCATTATAACAACGTAAAAATATCTGCTGTGAAATAATTTAGACTAGCAGAGGGCTATCGAATCAGCAAACTTTCAAAATCGAGGTTTTTGATGTAAGATAAAAGGTACATATAAAAAAACAAAAAAATCCACCAGATCTCTCTCCATAGAACAATTGTTTGATCATTTTAAAAATATAATTGATACACAAGACGAAAACACCCAAAACGAACAATATCCACAAAGCAACATTGATATGCAAAACAGTGAAATTAATCCCGAATTGGACATGATCTTCTCAGAAGAAGAAATTAAGAAAGCTGTATTTAAGCAAAATTACGGTAGAAGCCCCGGTATCGATGAAATTCCTTGTGAAATTATTAAAGTGTCTTACGAAATTATTTTACCTTTCCTCTTTACTTTGTATAATCGCATGTTTCAAACGGGCGACTACCCGGAGCAATGGGGAAGGGGAATAATCACTCCTATTTTAAAAAGGGTGATCCTAATATTTCGGAAAATTACAGAGGTATTACCTTAATAAACATATTTTCAAAAGTATATTCTCAAATTCTGCTAAATAGACTCACTAGGTGGACAGAAAAGAATAAAAAACTAAATGATAACCAATTTGGTTTTCAGAAAGGAAAATCCATTTTAGACTGCATCTTCATTATGAACTCGGTTATATCAAAAGTGTTATCGTCTGGTGATAAACTTTATTGCGTGTTCATTGACTACGAAAAGTGTTCGATAGCATTAATCAGGAAAACATAAGCACTCATTTTGTAAAACATTTAAAATCTATTTACACGTCGGTAAAAGCTTGTGTTCGTTACGAACATGAGTTCTCATGATGTTCGTCAATGACGTCATTGAACATATAAATTCCGCTCTTGGTGAAATTTTTAATTTTGGACCATGTGAAATTATTCTTGATATTGTATGCAGATGACCAAGTGTTATTCGCGAAATCTCCAACTTCTTTACAATCCATGTTGAATGATTTACAAGCATAATTGTACTTTATCTGGCAAAAAATTAACACATCTAAGACTAAAGTAATGATTTTTGAGAAGGGAAGGCATACTAGTTATACATTCCACATTAATAATGTCGCCATTAAAACTGTCAAATATTTTAAATATTTAGGGATTTATCTTTAACGGATTATGGTCTCGTACACAAAAAGATATTTTTTCTCTTCATAACATCAGAAGAATTTCAGTTAATTTAGAATTACCCATGTCGCAACAATGTAAGCTATTTGATAGTCTGGTTGGTTCCATCCTTCAATTTGGTCCACTTTTGTGGGGTTATCACACTTCAAAAGATATTGAAAACATTCATACTGAGTTTTTACGTCTCGCGCTTCGCGTCAAAAAATCGACCCCGTTAGCCACACTATATGTAGAAAGAGGTACGACACCACAAAGCGTTTCAAATCAATTCAATATGATCAAATATTGGACGCACATAATCATCCAAAATGAAACCAGCATTCTCAAATCAACATACAATATGTTAAAATCGGACTCTGAAAAAGGAAATACATACAGGGAAAATAACTGGGCTTTCCAAGTTAAAAGTATACTGCAGGATAATGGGTTATCTTTCTTATGAATTAATCAAAGAATGCCCCACATAAATCTCGCATGTATCTAACAAACGACTATTTGATAATAATGTTAAGTTATGGTCTTTAGAAATTAATAATACGTCTAAATTGGCCTGCTACAATCTATTTGAGGAATCCCTTATACCTGAAATGTATCTATATATTGAATATGACGTAAATATTAAGACAGCATTAACAAAATTTAGAACCTCATCACATGATCTTTACATCGAAAAGGTAGATATACAAACATCCCTCGTGAAAATAGATTATGCTTAGACTGCAATATGAGTTGTATTGAAAACGAATATCACTTTCGATTGGTTTGCCCAAAATACTCAGAATTAAGGAAAAGGCACATGAAGTAATATTTTTACACTTGGCCATATTTATACAAATTTAAAACACTTTTAACATCAAGCTCTAAAACGGAAATTATTCACACATCTAAATATATTTATTTCGCAAACAAAATTAGAAATTAGAAAAAAAGAAACAAACAAAACTTTATTTAATCCTAATATTGAAGCCACCGTATCCTGTGACTATTGTTTTACATATGAATAGATCTTTGTTAACCTGTGTGTTTTGTACTATGTATTGTAATATGTAGCTAGAAACACGGTAAGTATTTAAAGTTTTTTCGGAATTAAATGGTAATGGTAATGGCTTACCGAGGCTGGACACTTACATTTTGCGTGTTATCCACTGAGCTATTTGTTCAAGACAAACAGCGCAGAAACGGCCTTTTTGGTTACAATCTACATTTTTTTTATCTCTTTTACTTTTGCGACAAAAAAGGAAGAGGCTTATACATAATTTGATGTAATTTCCGTTTTAAAAAAATACCAATAAGTATTTTTAGCCGGTTTTTTTTACAAGCTTTTCGGTTAAGTAAAGGAATTGAAATTATCTTCGTGCTGTTCTAATTTATTGTTCTAAAACCTGTTTAATGTGATCAATGTCTATCCCTGCGGAAGGGATACATTGTGAAAAAGGGGAAACAACTTCTTATATTTCATAAAAGAACAACAACAACAATTCCTTACTCCTCCCTCCTCTCCGTTTTTCCTTCGTCTCGAGTTCTTTCTTCATTTTGTCGTCTGTTGGAATCGTCTGCTTCTATAGTTGACGTGGTTTAAGCCTAGTCTATTTTTAGCACAGATTTCTTTGCCATTGCGTTGATTTTGATCGGTTTATTACGGTTAACACCGTTTTCGACTGATGTGGTCATATTGAGCGACTGGAGCACCTAACCATGGATTCCTATTGCTTCTTATACCAGTATTACCACAACACCCTTACCCAGCCTCCAGCTGCTCCATCACATAGGTTCGCGAAAGCAAACCATTAATGGACGACATTTTTGTCTGAAAGGGTATTTGCCGCGGCCGAGTATCGAACCCGGGACCTCTCGAACGAGAGGCAGGTGCGTTAAAAACTGCGCTAAGGCCTAGGATTGCCGTTACGTTTTACGTCGGTGCTGATATAAAATGTCGTAACTACGGCTTTACTGAAGCCGTGGGTATGAGATTTATAACAACAACCACGAAATATTGTTTGTCCGATATTGCGTCATTGTTAACTGGATAAAATCGTTCCCCACTGTGTTCTAACTTTTAGCTCTCTGCGCGAAAAAGGCATTTTCCAGTCCACTGGACCAAGGCTAAATAACTTTATCGAAATTTCATGTGCAATTTTGGCATCTCTACCAAATCTGCCGTTATCTGCCTCTATATAAATGCTTCCCTCAGGCATCAAATTGATGCCGGTTCTACCTCCTTGACGTTTGACCGTAGAGCGCAGTTGGTAGCATGTTGGATAATCAATCTTAGGTGAACTGGGTTCAGTCCCAGGTTGAATGGAAAATGTTTTGTGACATATCTCTCAAGTTGGGTGGATACAATTCTGCAAACTCCAGTTGGATGAGCTGGCGATGTCCTTGAAAAGATGGAGTGTTAAGACAAAAAACTCACAAATTGGGCAAATATTTTACCAACTTTTATTATCCAAATTTGAGCCCTTTTGATTGGCGAACTATTGCACTATCATAGCCTCTCAATGATGCCCGATTTACAGTGCTGACAGCACTTTGATTTATCTAAGCCCTCGATATTACAACGTGTAGTAATTTGCTGGTAACATGTGTTACTAGGTCGTGTCCTCTTGAACGTTGTTTTTTTCGTGTATTCCAGACACGGAGTATGCTTTGGTGCTTTACGATTTTTACCAAAGATGATTCGCAAATAATAAAACGAATAATGCTTTACGATCAATACCGAAGATGATTAGCAAATAATAAAAAACGTAATGTCATATCTATAAACAGTATGCAATCCCATCACGGTTGAATGAGCGTCAATCGTCAAAGGGTCCTAATGGCTTTTTAAATTACAATTCATAAATTAAAAACACATTAGGTATATAATGTTAACATAACGTCTAACGTTTTAAAAAGGCGTATGATAATATAAATCGTCACTTGCTATGGAAAAAGATCTTCGATAATGGGATTGTGGGGAAAATGCTAACTGCTATTCAATCCCTTTACACCTCGGTGTCTTCTTGTATCCGTGTTAACTCTCTTTGCACCGACTGGTTCAATATAGAGAATGGATTGCGACAAGGATGTGGTTTATCTCCCTTATCATTTAATTTGTTCATTAACGACCTTGCCGTACTACTGAAGTCATTAAATATCGGGGTGCAATGTGGTTTAGATAAAGTATGCATCCTTTTATACGCAGACGACATTGTTATTTTGGCAGAAAATGAAGGAGATTTACAAATGCTATTAGACACTCTTGACGACTGTTGTACTTTAAATTATATGAAAGTTAACTACGATAAAAGTCAAGTTATACATTTTCGCCCTATGTCAGTTCCTAGGTCCAAGACAACTTTTTCTATTGGTAACGGTCATATCGATACAGTCGATAGGTACACATATCTCGGTCTAATTCTGCAAGAACATTTAGATCTAGAAATTACAGTCAAGACAGTTGCGCAAAGTGCGAGTCGAGCTCTTGGTCTTGTTATAGCACATTGCAAGTCTAAAGGTAGTCTGCCATATGAAGTATTCTCTCGTTTGTACGACTCAATAGTCTGGCCAACAATAGCGTATGGAGCAGCGATATGGGGTCACAAAACATATACATGCATAAACGCGGTCCAAAATAGAGCTATGCGCTTCTTCCTCGGGGTGGGTAGATATACCCCAAACGCAGCCGTCATAGGAGAGATGGGCTGGGTACCACCCTCTGTTCGACAATGGAAATCTGTAGGTGAATTCTGGGCAAGATTATCAAATATGCCCCATACGCGTTTAAATAAACGGTTGGCTCAATGGTGCTTCTCTCGATCAAGTCCCTCGTGCAAAAATTGGTTTTTTAATGTAACAAAAATGTTATGTGCTAATAATATGCTAGATTTATCAAATATCAATACTCAACTGTCAAAAAATGAATTAAAAATCAAAATTGAAACCTGCATGTCAACACAATTCATTAAAGATTGGGATTTATCAGTCCAAAGAGAATTAAGTCAAACTGGTCAAGGCTCCAATAAACTACGCACTTATCGTTTATTTAAAACTGAGTTCGGCGTAGAGAATTATTGTAAAATCATTTTACCAGCACGTCACAGATCCTCCTTTTCAAAATTCAGATGTGGCGTTGCCCCAATAAGAATCGAAACTGGTCGATACGAGGGACTTGCGATTTCAGAGCGTCTATGTCCTTTCTGTATTGAAGTTGAAGATGAGATACACGTTTTGTTGTTTTGCAATATGTACATTGACATAAGGCAAGATCTTATCAAGGCGGCTAAAAATCTTGACACCAGTTTTGATTCTAAATCAACAAACGATAAGCTAATCTTTATTTTCACCAATCCCCAATTGATAAGGAAATGTGCCAAAACCTGCCACGATATCTTAAGTCGTCGTACATTTTTTCTTAACAAATAGATGTACATTATTTTACGAAAAGGTTTTGTTTTAATTTTTTAACAAACGGAAGTCGCTATTCTATTGCTAAGTTTAAATTCAACTGATTGGCTTCACTATTATTATAATCATTTCTTAATTGAAAATATTTCATTTTACACATCTTAGAAGCTTATCGTCTATTTCATCATTTAAATAACAGTTATAATTAATATGCGACATCCGTTTGATTATATTTTACTCATTAATTTCTTACGTAACTTTTAAGTCTTACAATTAGGGTGGGGCCCCTTTTAATGAAGGTACTTGACTTCATTAAGGGTTTATTCCTGCTGGTAGTAGTGTATCTGATACTACCCAGGAATAGGGAAGGAAATTTTTGTGTTTTATTTTCTATCTTATTGTTTTGTTTAGTATGGTTTGGTTTATATTACATAGTTTGTATTTTAACATTTTTACATAATTTATAGTCTCTTGTAATTCTTATAAAGAATGGCCGTATACTTCTTGTAAATAATTACTCTTACTCTGTAGATATGTATTATTGTTTGTATATGGATGAGACTTAAATAAACTATTAAATCTAAATCTCTAATAAAAAAAACTTAATTTCTTGTATAGTTTGAATCTTTTTACGAAATGACGAAATTACGCAACGTTGCATCAGTCTGCAAAATATAATCATGATTAACTGCAAACCATGCTTTTAGATTGTCAATTTTATATAGATCATTTGGTGAGATCCTTCTCTTAGAAGCTAAAGCATGCACGGATGTCAACCAAATATCACAAGAACCATATTCTCTATTTCCACAACATTATAACACTTTGTGGAATATACGTCATTAGCTTCACTCTGGAACGTTTAATAGATGGCAGACACTTACTCGTAAGTAAGGAAGTGACGTTTTGTTAAGAAAAATGAATAATTCGACTCTGAAAAGAAAGTCCAAGAAAGCATTGAATTTATACGTTAGAATAAAAAGGATCTTCAAATTTGATAGATAAAAACCTTTGAACCTGAATACACCGAAATGAAACGCGAGTCAATATGAGAAAAAGCTTAGAAGATGTATACTTAAGAGAAAGGCAACGTTTTTTTGCGATCAGACACCGACCACTAATGAGATTTATATTTCACTAACGAGAATGTATTGCGCATAAAACAAGTTTATGTAACCATTAAGCTGGTCATTTGGTCATTCTTATGGTCGTCGGATTGATTTTGCAAGTCTTAACATACCGATTTCCACATCGTTAGGACTGGTGTACCTTAAAAGGATTTTGCAAGCATCTACGTCTTTACAATTTTGAGTTCTTCGAAAAAAAACTCATGCTAATTTATATTCTCTAACGCATATCTTATCAGAGAATACTTTTAGAAGTGAAAATAACAGTGTCTCCATATACGTTTTTGATTCTGTCAAACTATGCTCATCAGAGCTAATTCGGCATTAGGTGTTACCATAATGAGTTTATACAAAAACATCAAGACTGTTGCTGTAATGCAACAAAGAAGAAAAAAATACATAGCCCTTACTGGGCTTGCTTAATGATTGAACTACAAACGACCCTTAGCCAATAGTGCAATCAGTACAAATTAAATTTTTTTGACCGCCACCATAGCGCAGTTGGTTAGGCATAAGACTTCCAATCTGGAAGTCGTGGGTTCGATCCCCGGTGGCGACAAATATCCTTTCCGACGTTTGTCTCTCACCAATGGGTAGATAATCGTAAACCTATGTGAGATAGCAGTCGGAGGCTAAGAAAGGGTGTAATGGTAGTACAGGTGAAGGAAATACCAGGAATCAATTGTTAGGTGCTCCGGCCGCCGCGATATAACTGCGAAATTGTTGAAAGCGGCGTAAAACCCATTCAAACAAACAAACAAACAAATTAAATTTTATGTATTTTGACTTATAAAAAGTTTGAAATTGGCTCTTGACATTTTCTATGAAATCTTCACATTAATGCTCTTATCCTTTGGATAGTATTTGATCAATCCCGTAGTCTTATATTGGTGTTTCACAATGAGGAAATATACTTAATGCAAACTCTAATTAAGTTAAGACAATGACACGCATCCATTATTGGATAAATAAGCCCCGCGATAAAGATTGAGAAAAAAACTTCCTAAGACTCAAAAGGATTGGTGTGCAGCTATATATTATCTTACTATTGACACTCATCTGGATCGGAACCACTCACTCCTCTGGGGCCCGTTTAACTAAACATCTGACGAAAAAATTGATCGTAAGACAAAATCACAAGTCGTACCTAGTGTTTTTATTCTTCGTTAGATTCTGCCTTGCAATATCTCATTAGAATCGCCCGAAGACGATTCAAATGAGATGATGCATGGCAGACTTCCATATTTATTTTCTTCTTTAGAAGAAACTTTAATTTTTGACTCACGCAAAAAATTATCGTAAGATGTTTAATAAAACAGGCATCCACACTGCATAATTTTCTTTAGTGCTTTTCGGTGGTTTATCGAGAAATAACGGTAGACTCTTCATAATCCCACCGCCAAAGCAGTGAAATTATCAAAAACTTATACCCTGCTTTTGTGCATTTCATCGTATCCGACGTCATCTATGCGAGGCGAAATAGGTGACGTCACAATGAACGTTGCATAGCAATCACTTGCAAAATGACGCGCTTTACGTAAATATGTCCTAGAATTTTCATATTTTGTGTCATTTTTGCATTTAATAATAGATTAATCGTTTGCTTTTCGAGTAAGATCGATTAATATTTCGTTTCGTTAACAACCAAAGCTATATTTTCACCCGTGGCTCCACCACTCGTGAAAATATAGCTTTCGTTGTTCACTCAAAGAAAATAAATCGATCTTACACTGAAACAAACGATTATCCTCTATACAATTGTATATCAGATGGTGTTGATTTTCAGCGTCTTATTCGACCGTGAACACAAAATCCGTAAAGTGCGTAGATTTTATCAAATGTAGGTAGAATTATCGCTTTTGACGAAATTAATAATTCTGTTCCGAAGAAAATCCTACAAAACTCGCACACATCATTTATTCATTTTCATTCCAAAATCACTCAACTTGTCATTCCCACGATGTTATCAACTGAATCTGTAAGTATCTGCATATAAGGCAAGGCGTCTTTCGTGATTGTTTTCGTCTTGAGCGCGGAATAGAACTAAGAACCATTTTTCAATCATTGCATCAAATATCGGTTGTGTGGGGCTAGAATCAAAAACTTAACCCTTTCTTGTTTTACAAAATTTTGGACTAGTCCAAATTCAAAGGTGTTGCAGACGAAAATTTAAAGTGGGTTTAATTCGAAAAATAACCATTCTGTAGGGTAGAAAAAAAGTGTGGAAAAAGAAGAAATTGCTTGTCAGAAGCAATTTCTTCTTTTTTCACAATGTTTTTTTCAATCATAAAATCACATGCACGTAAAAAGCCGGTATTAAACAGCAATGGGTTAATTAAACTAGGTTGTAAGGGCTGCAGGTTTTGCTAGTCTGAGGCTCACAAATTAGGAGCAAGGAATCCATAAAGTATCGGTTATGAGTTCCTAGGACCAGCTTAAGATCAAATTCATTTTAAGAATTTAACACTGTTTTAACCTTTTGCTGTGTAATCCCTGCAATTTCTTCTTTTTCCACACATTTTCTACCCTACTGAATGGTTATTTTTCAAGTTCAACCCACTTTAAATTTTCATCTGCAAAACCTTTGAATTTGGACAGGTCCAAAATTTTTAAAAACAGGAAAGGGTTAAACAGTCTCCATATATTTTCTGACATTGATTCAGAAAAATAACACACATTGTATTTGTAGCGTAATTCAGAGAATATGATATTCAATATTATTTACACACACACACAAAAAAAACAACAACAACGCACGATATGATAAAAGGAGAAAAAAAAGAAAGGATTCAAAGCAAGGACTCGCAAACATTCAGCAAGGACCTATTCAAGCCTGTGTTACAGTTAGTTACATCGTGAAATTGACATTTATCTCGATCAAAATCATTCTCAACTGCTCACTCAGCGTTCCATTCACTCATTCCAAACCACTCACCCAAACCATTCAAAAACGCTCAAAATGACTAAAGATGAAAGATCGACAACTACATTCAAAATAAAAAAAGTAAGAACCAAATTGTGATTTCACTTATATAATTCGAATTTTAAGCGTCTGATTGGTTCTCAAAGAAATAAAAAACTAGTTATAGAGCTTTTGTGCATATTTTATTAAAGGGAGGTAATTAATATAGCAAATTTAGTTCAACTTGAACAAAATTTGCAATATTGGATTACCTCCCATTAAATTCACCCAAAACTCTCTCCACACACTCATTCCATTTCATTCCAATATCATTCCAAAATCATTCACCTTGTCAATTTCACGATGTTGTTAAATGTAACTTAATCTTATTTTGCGATAGTGGTGTGAAGGAGCACATCGTCTGGAATTCTCACAAAACAGTTCGATGATGAATTAGATGAATAGTGCAGAGATCCGTTGGGAAAACAAGTTTAATGAATTGTGAAATATTAATTTTGCATTCTTCAAATGTTTTCTTTCACAATTTCGTTCTGGATTTTTTTCTAGATTCCATGGTACATGGGGTAAACATGTATTACACCGGTTTGCGTATAAATGCGCCATCCACTTTATTTCAATTCCGATTCATTTATCAATGTGTACAGTTAGTAACATCGTGAAATTGACATTAACCTCGATTAAAACCGTTCTGAATCGCTCACTCAGCGCTCAATTCATTTATTCCAAACACTCACTTAAAAAATTAAATGCCTCAAAATCGCTAAAAAATAATATCATAAATTACGCACAAAATAAATAAAGCTAGAAATATTCTACGATTTCTTTGGTTTAATTGAATTTGTAATAGTCTGATCGGTTCATGATGACATAGAAAGCTATTTTATAGAACTTGTATGCATATTTTATACATAGAGGATATTAAATGAGTCGTCATTGAATACCGAATTTATCAAACGAGTCATCTATAAATAGATAAAAACGAGGCTGCGCCGAGTTTTTATTTGTTTATAGATGACGAGTTTAATAAATTCGGTATTTGATGAGCACAAATTTTATATTCTTTTATAATATGGCCCGAATTTTTGCGAAAAATCGTCAAAATTCTCGAAATTCAACATTTCAACTTTCCGCGAAACTTATAACGCCGTTAAAAACTGACGTCACAATATATACATTATGACGTCATTTTCGCGGCTACAAAAAAGCGTTGCTATCAGCTCTGAGCTCATTTGCAAAGTTATTCCACTAATGTAATAACACCCGTGTAATATCAAGAATATTCAACGGCGTTATTTCACTCCCGCGACGTAGGTCATATTATAAAAAGGGGTAATAAACATCGCTAGTTTTTGTTAATCTGGAACGAAACTAGCGATAGTGTATTACCTCCCAAAAATTTCATAAAAAAAAACTCGCTCCATACACTCATTCAAAATCATCCCTAAATCATACCAAAATCGCTCAACTTGTCAAATTTGCGATGTTTCTTATTGTACAATTTCGACGTCATTTAAACAACGCTTGACACTCTTGAAATATATAATTCTATGATTCCAAAAATGCACAAAAGAGTTGGTTTTGTTGGACAAAAAGGCTTTGTTTCAGGCAAGTTGACCTCGACCTTGTCTAGGACAAAAACTACCTAGTCCGCTTCGCATTTCTTTTTTAACACTTTTAAGAAAAGCTTGTCCAAAATAAATATTCTTGTTACAAATCCTATTTTTACTCATTACAGTTCTCTTTTTTTTCATTTTTAAGTCCATTTTACTCCATCAAGTCCATTTTTTCTTCTTTTTTTTTTTTATTTTTGAGTCCATTATTTTACTCAGCTAGAATTATCTTGTAATTTCACAAAAACAGATCTTGTCATATGCCAATTCGGTTCGAACAAGTATTAAATTGTATAAATTCCTCTATTAACAAAACATGTAAGAGCAAGAAAGAGAGATGTACTTGCGAACAAAAAAATGTACCATGTAACATGTATTTGGATAGAGTTTTCCGTTTTGGTGCAGCATACCGTGATTCCTTCAAATGTATCTCAAAGGTCAAATAAGGTTGTGGTCCGTAGTAGTTTGCAACGTTTCGTAAGTAAATTATTTTAACATTGTTAACCGATGTGTCCTAATGATTTCATTAGGAAACCTCGGTAAACATTGTGAAAGAGCAATGGTTCCCAAATGTAGAGGAACACAAGACAGAACTGTTTTTGCATGAAATGATAGCGTTAAATGATTCTAACATTACCATTAGAACGATGCTTCATACAAATTAATGAATACGTCAATATCAAAAAAGATTCTACCGCTAAATCAAGTTATATCCATTTTTATTACCTTACACACGTTACTATGAATCAATTGCAACTACACGTGAAGGTCTTCATTGCAATTCGACACGTGATTTAGGTCTTAGATTTTTTATGTCTTGGGTTAATTGCAAAATACAAGGAAAGTCAATTGATCGCCAAGCTCAAAGACTTGAAGTCATTAGGTCCTCACCAAAATGTAACCAACTCTATACGGCGACGTTATCCACGAAGTCCTTAGTAACACCGTATAATTGACTATCAATCCGATCAAAATCACTCAAAATCATTCACTCAGCACTCCATTTATTCATTTCAAACACGCACTCATATCGGTCAAAATGCTACGACATAATTCGAAAACACTTTGAATCGTTCACATCCACAAGCAATGTCATTAAAATCGAATGAATCATTCTTCGGTTTTAGTGGTTTATGAATTACATTTTTTAAATGTGTACGATTGGCCCTTAGGACAAACAATAAGAAGTATACGATTATCATATCAAAAGGAGACAATCATAGAATATCGATTTTTTCGTCCGACGAAAGAACGAAACGGTGTTATATTACCTCCCCTAAATTCGTTACAAAACTCGCTCCTCCAACACATTCGATTTCATTCTTATTCATTCCTGTATCAATTACCTTGTCAATTACACGGTTTGGGTAACTGTAGTATTCCGATAAAAACTGATGAATTGGGTGGTTCAATCTCTGTCTTGATTAATATTTTCAACATTAGTTCAGGGGAAGACTTTTGTTCGTTGTGGGTGTGGTAGATTTAGCCTTCCCGTACTATGCAGGTTATTTCTAGCTCAACCGCCTTGAATGATGGTCATAATGGTTGCCTTGATAACACATATCGGGGACATGGTCGAAATCAAATCACAACTGGACAAGCCAAGGAAACGCAATGTGCAAGTGTGAGATATATTGAATTTTTAGTTAAATGCCTTTAATGGTGATCAGAATGGTTATCTTCATTGTGAATCGACAAACTAAAATCTGCCTTGCGTTCAGGATGACAAAACGGTGCGAACAGTTAGCCAATTATTCCCCGCTTTGCACGCAAGTGTACGTGCAAAGCGCGGTAAAATTGGCAAACTGTTTGTTGTTTCTTTTAAAGCGAAATCTAAGAAATATATTGTTCGAAGTCTAATAGATCTCTCGCTCATTTCAATGTCTAAACAAGAGCACTGCCTACGGGTGCAACACTTGGCTGCAGGTGCTGGATAATGCAAAAAAAAAAAAAAATCAGTCCAAAAAGGGGCATAATCTTACAATATTCTTTAAGAGTCATCTTCCTTGATAGTCTTGGTAGCTCCTGTAATGGTGAACACACATGCTATGTTTCATGAAGATATCTTCAATAACAACAGAGATATGACTTAGGTAGACTTTGCGTTTGTCACGTCACGCCAACGCCTACGCCAACGCCTACGCCAACTCCAACGCAAACACCAAGGCGAACGACGCCAATGTGATCATAATACCTCGGGTTTTCTATGAAAATAGCCGCACTAAGATTTGCTGATAATGTCTTTGGGAAATATGAGCGCAGTCTAACAAATATTCATTTTGTCAAAATTCATTCAAATTTTATAAACGGCTGATGCTACAATTTAAGTGTATTATATAGTATAGTAATAGTATTAAATCACAACTGTCATCCACTAAATTTTAAAACGAAATGAAAATATCACTTTTTTGTGGTCCTTCCTTTGCTTGTCTTAATATTTTCATTTTAGTGGATTTTGAAGTACCTTTCATTAATCACAGTTTGTTAGACGAAGGAAGTTTTAAAGAAATCCAATTTTTGTGTGTACCTTAATCTCATTGGAAGCGATATGTCATACTTAAGTCCATTTATATGACAATATGACAAGTTAATTCATCATCGAGATTGTTTTTCCTTTGCGGTTATTTGACGATAGAAATACGGCTAGTGACGGCTTAGACTTTGGGATAATTTTCTTATACTTAACCCTTTGCTGTTTAATCCCTGCTTTTAACGTGCCTGTTATTTTATAATTGAGAAAACATTGTGAAAAAAGAAGAAATTGCTTCTGACAAGCAATTTCTTCTTTTTCCAAACTATTTTCTACCCTACTGAATGGTTATTTTTCAAATTAAATTCACTTTTAATTTCCGTCTGCAAAACCTTTGAATTTCGACAGGTCCAAAATTTTGTAAAGCAGGAAAGGGTTAAATAAATTTCTCTTTTGTATTTTTAAACGTTTGTTGTTCAGTGTTCCATTTTGATTTTCATTTGAAAAAAAATCATAAATTTTTCGCCAACTTTAAGCCTTTTTCGTAAAATTCAACTGTCTGGAAGCCTACTATTATTGCAATTATTTTTCAAAATGTCTTAACCCTACAAAACAGAATAAAGAATTTTTGTGGATTTATTATTGTTAATTACATGAACATAATTATCCTTTGCTAATTAGAATTATTGCACAATAATCGGGTCCACACAATCAATCAGTTCGTAGTAGAATTTTAACAGTCATTGAATCGCTCGTCTGAGTTTTACACTGCAGCAAGGGGTTATAGGCATTACAGTTTAAGAATATCGTGAAATTGACAAGTTGAATAATTTTGGAATGAAATTAAATGAGTGAGAAGGTAAATGATAATCGATAATTTCGTCAAATGGGACGAAATTAGCGATTATTGATTACAATAAAAATATCGCCAAATTCACTCTCATTCCGATCTTTCTAAATCATTCACTGGGCGCTCCGTTCATTCATTCGAAACACTAACTCAAATTGACGAAAACCCTCCAAAATCATAAGAAAACATTTCAAAACGATCAGCATTTAATTCAAATCGATCGAATTATTCTATTATTGTATTGGCTGGTGTAGATATTTAAGTACCTGATTGGTCCACGAAGACACGTAAACAGAAACGAACATATATCCTAATAAAGGGAGATAACAAATATCGCTTACTTAGTTCATTTTGAACCAAATTAGAGATATTGGATTATCTCCCTTTAATTTTAGAATTTAAGAATTTAGAGTTCTTTTCGTTGATATCAAGATTTTTTTCATTGACTTTCGAAACGAGCTTCCGTCTGCATCAGGTGAATCGTGTGAATTTAATCGTTACGTATGACGCCAATGTAACGTTGACGTCATTAAAACATTGGTGTCTTACTTTAATTCCATTCGCAGGATTCGTCTGATGAAGGCAGTTGTGCCAGCAAAAGCTTATGTCGTAATTTAATATTTTATCTTAATAAACGTAACCATTGTTCTTAAAATCGGGTTTTTTTTCATGCAAAATGTGCAAAGGTTTTTTATTTCTTCTAAAAAAATATTAATAATTCGAACGAACATGTCATTTTTGTAAAAAAATGAAAATTCTATAATTTCCCATGGTTGAAATAACATTTTTAATTCGATTTCTTTATTCCCAGAAACATGGTAAATTTAACAATCATCACAATAATTGCCCCAAATTGTTTCTGAATACTATGTGCATTGTTTAATAATTTGCTAGATTTTTTAAACCAAATACAAAAAAAAAAAAAACTTTAAAAAATTAAATGATAGAATATCATTGAGATGTAATATTTCAAATAACAGTTATTCTCGTGCACCAAAAAACTATTGTGTGAGTGGTGACAGGGCATTATCCGCAGCGGACAAATTCAACGAGGCGGACATTTTCCCTCTTCTTAAAACTAATTGGGCGGACATTATCCCTTCCCCTATTATCAAGGTGGACATTATCCCCTTCCAAATATTGCGGAGGCGGAAATTATCCCCGTCGTCATTTAATAGAAGAAATCAGCCCTGCGTTGAGGATGAAAACGTTGGCAAAGCGCTTTCGAAATGATACATCGCTTTGCACGTATGTGCACGTGCAAAGCGGGGTATCATCTCAAAGCGCTTTTAAATCCTGAACACAGGGCAGTATTCCGATCATCGCTCGTACTTAACCTTATTTGGAAAGTAAATGTACCGCGGACGTAAATGTAGTAATTTTGGGTCTTTTTTCTTTGTTAGGACATTCGGCTTCTGGTGGTATTTCTTGTAAATACAATTGCAGAAAAACAAAGTGGTGTAATGCTTTTCCTATGTCTATAAGATCTTTTGGATATGTTATTAAAACTGTGTTTTGTTTTTGAGTTAAAATAAGACACGTTTTTTTTATGAATCTTTATTTTATTTTTTTTTCTCAACGCCATCGTGACCCTTAGCGCCATGTAATCCCACGTGCGAAAGAATTCGCTCACGTGTCTGTGTCCGTTTTATTCCCGAGATTCTGTAGAATCGCTGACGGTTCTCGAATGAGAAAACGGATGCTAATAGCAAAATAATGAAGTTGCACATCAGAGTGGTTTGTCATGCCTACAGTTAAGAACATCGTGAAATTGACAAGATGAATGATTTTGGAATGAGTTTGGAATAAGTGTGTGGAGCGAGTTTTGAGTGAAATTAAAGGGAGGTAATCCAATATCGCTAATTTTGTTCAAGATGATCTTGTTGATCTTTTCTTTTCAGTGATTTTGGAAAGGTTTTGAATGGTTTGAGTGAGTGTTTGGAATGTATGAATGAGTGAGTTATTTAGAGAGGTTTTGTTTTAGATGAATGTCAATTTCACAATGTAACTAACTTTATCTTTCATTTAATTAAAACAAAAAAGATATATTTACATGAGTGACTGAGCCATGGACGAAAATGTAGCTTTTGCTCATTACGAATGAACGATTAATCGACAAAAAACGAGCGATTTTTCTGTTCTTCGCAATGACTTAAGGTAGTGTACCTGTAATAGTACCGCAACATTTCGGAACTCATGATCTTTCAAAATGTTAACCGAGGTTTCCTAATGAAAATCATTAGGAAACCTCGGTTAACACTTAAGAAGTTCATTATTTCCCAAACGTTGCGGAACTTTTACGGGCCCACTAACTTAAGTTGAGACAAAATTTGAAAATAATGGGAAAATTGTTCATAAGGAAACTGTGGACTTGTAAAATGGTCTAGTTTGCGACTTCCTTTAAATCTCACAATAATTACTGATATCAAAACACTTACTAACATTTAAAAAGGGATTTGAAGCTCGTTCATTCGATGTCGTGTCGTCATTTAGGGGCCTACACCTTTTCGACCCGCCAAATTCAGTTTTTGAAAATATTTTCTGAATTAATGGGCCGATTTTTACGAAAAAAATAGTGTCTTTTAGAAAGGCCGAGAACGCCGAAGCGAGTTGTTTTATTTCTGTGCACATTCAAGCAGATAACCGGCCTGAATTCCTATCAAATTCTTGTTGGTTTTTTTTTAAGATTTAACGTTCCCGTTTCGTTTCTTTTCTTTTTTTTTAAATCATAGAAATTTCTCAACATTTTGTGTGGTGACCTATGCTGATTTTTGTTACATTATAGAGAAATAAATCTATGTGCTTTTACATATATCAAATAAAAATGATATGAGCCTGTGCGTGACATTTTCAACAAGTCAGCGTGTGCGCGAGGAACAATTATTGAGCAGCATAGATAGCCAAATATGATAATTAAAAGATTGCTTGAATGTCTCTAGTTACTTTGAGACCTTATCTATCTACAAAATGCAAAGTAAAGACTCTGGTCAGACTGTGCGCATGCATAGACTGGCAAGTCTTTGCTTGGCGCGCATTTGAAATTGTTAAAATGTCACGCACAGGCTCATATGTCTACGGGTAAGACTGTTTGTTAAAATCGAATTTGTTTACTTGTTGCATCAAATATCGTCAAATCCGACGTCTTACCAAAACATCGTTACAATGTTTTATTTGACGATCATCTCCGAGCAGTAAGGTATTCTAAAATATATTTGAAATTGATTATTTTTGCAAAATATAGACCTCAGGAGTATTAAATCTGAATGTGATTTTAAGAAAATTTAAAAAGACAGCTTTTGCGAAAATTTGACGCGACGTTGAAATATGCTTTGATTTACGATATCCACGCGGACTCGAATGTAACAAAAAATCTAACCTGAAGATATATGTTTCTTTTAAAAAAATTCTTTGGCAGAATGGTTTGGCAGCAACATATTTAAATTCCAGCATATGCCAGTGGACAAATTTTTGAGAAAAAAGGCTATATGTACAGTAACTGCACACCATAACAGCGACGCAGAAGGTATAAACATTTAGTACGTTACACCATATTGCAATTCTTACACATATATCATTCAAAGCTCAATCCAAGGCGTTCTTTTTATGAAGCGAATGGCGTTTTCGGGATAAAATCGGTTAATTATTACCGATAAAAATGGACAATTACTGAAGATGCTCCCTTAAAAAGAGGTCGGCCCCTTGATGACGTCATGACGTCTTCTCTTCTTTATGAAATCCCGATTTAGGACCGACATGTGAAAAGGGGTATTTTTAAGTTCAGCTTCAAAGCATTACACAAGATTTGCAGACATTTCGAAATTTGGACCTATAATAGTAGGTAGGTAACGTAATAAAATGGACGAATATTCTTTATTGACACAAACTTAAAAGGGATATGAATTTTGGTATTTTCACTGGTACACGAATGGCGGTGAGCATACCATCTGATAATCTAGCGATATTTATCGATAATTGATAATCCACCGAAAATCATTAACAAAGAAATGTAATTCAACTGTTGTTATTCTTCCTGGTTGCAATACAAGAGTTTTGTGAATGTCTTTCTAACCTGCTTAAAATGACATGATAAAGAAAATTAATAAAATTGAACTAGGCATTTTTTTTCTTGGTAATATTATCTTATTTACCTCAATCTTCGAGTCCCGACTTTAACAAGAATGACGTTATAATTCTGATTTGTGTGGTAAAGCATAATTAAGCAGGAAATTAATTACAAAGCTTAGATTAATGAATGAAATGGTGCACAGGCCAACTAACTGCCACGAATGAAGCTTGTCTTAATATTGCTACAGTTACAAACATCGTGAAATTGACAAGGTGAATGATTTTGGATGATTAAAGAATGAAATTGAATGAGTATGTGGAGCGAGTTTTAAGTGAACTTAGTGGGAGGTAATCCAATATCGCAAATTTTGTTCAGGATGAACAAAATTAGCCATATTGATTATCTCCCTTTAATAAAATATGCATACAAGTTCTATAGATAGCATCCTATTTCTTCAAGAACCTTTTAGACGCTTACAATTTGAATTATGTCAGAGAAATCGCGATTTTTCCTTATCCAAATTTATTTTTAATGACGTTGTTGATTTTATATTTTTTCAATGGGTTTGAGCGTTATTGAATGGTTTGAGTGAGTTTTTGGATTGAATGGCGATTTAAATGATTTTGATTGAGGCGGATGTCAATTTCACGATGTAACAAACTGTAGTAAACTCAAAATTTTATGCAATCCGAAGGGCGAGCATTTTTATGAAACACTTCGTCCGGCCAACTGGCCGATCGACCGATGCTATTTCTGAAAACATTCTTGTGCGAAGCATTATGAAATTTCACATTTGAACTTCTTACGATATTGCATTGCTTTTCCCGGCACTTCGATTTTATGCCAAATGTAACCAATAAAACAGGACTTAATCTCAAATTTTGATTTGATTTAATCCCTCCTGACCAAATCTGCACAAAGCCCCTTCAAACTTGATAATCATCTTGCTTTTCGGAAACCGTTTGTTAAACTTACTTCATATCATAATTCAAGTATAGTTACTTAAGGTAGTGGACCCGTGATAGTTCCGCAACATCTTTGAACTCGTGAAAATCATTAGAAAACTTCGGTTAACATTGTTAAAGTTCATTTATTCCGAGACGTTGTGGAACTATTATGGGTCCACTACCTTGAGCCGAAATCTAGCTGTATGCCTTGTAGCTCGAAATCTAGTCTCTGAAAAAAAGTTTCTCCTTTTTCTTCAAAATTGCTCCGACTTATAAAGATGGATTTCAAATAACTTTTCACAATTACAGTCGATATTGCCCGAGAGACCACCCCTATTAAGCGAGCATTTTAATAAAGTGACTATCATAAAAAGTCCCCTACCATCAGGAAAATTTACGAAAAAGTGGACATTCTTAAACGAAATAAAATGTGTACATGTATCAATGAATCTTATGACGCTCGAACCCATAAAATCGTCTCAATGAGACGATTTTTATGGGTTCGAACTTCATAGAATTCAGTAAGAGTTATATGACAATCTACATATTCTATCAAATAACATGTTTTACCTGTCATGAAATATTGTATTAAACGACCATTTCCATAAGCGACTGCTCTTGAGTGGTCCTCTTAAGTGGTCATTAAACGTCAATTATAGTGTATTTTCCATCATAAGTCAATGTGTTATTTAACAAAATGAAGTTATACCCCCAGGATCAATTCCGCATCCCAAGATCAAACGTTTAAATTAAGCTTGTGCCGACAATAAATCCTACAACTATGATGAATTCAAAATAACCTGACAAAATGATTCTTCAGCATACGTACATACAGTTTGGAATATCGTGAAATTAAAAGCGGGGTATAATTTTCATACAATTTGTACCGTTTTGTTATCCTAAACGCAAGGGCAGACTTTGACCTCAAATACTTTTCGTTCCACCTACTCTAAAAACCATATCCCCATTTCGATTGAATCATTCAGTACTGCAGTACTGCAATTCCATTCAATTATCGCCTTATTTCTCGTATTATCAAATTGTCAGAAATTGTTTTCGATTCCTGTTCTAGGGACAATCCACAGGATTAATTGGAAGAACGAGTTGGTTTTCTTTGTAATACCAGACAATTCTTTTCCAATAATAATGCAAACACTTTTTATTCTATATTTTTTATTTTGTTGACGTGATTTTAAAATATCCTAGTCTATGTTTTGTATTTCCAGTAACATATTTTAGGAGTATTTTTAAATCATGATCGAAAATGTCGATATTTACTACCTTCCTTTCGTAAAATATACTTACTAGTTCCATTAATAGATCAATATTGTCTTCATGAATAAATCAGACAAGTGATACTTTTAATTAAATGAATGGAGCGCCAAGTGAGTGATTTAGAGTGGTTTTAATCGGAGGGAGTTCGAATTTCATGATCAATCTAGAGGTCATGGGTTCGATCCCAGACGGCGGCACTCATTCTTTCCGACTATTTGTCTCTCACCAATTGGTTGATAATCGCAGACCTATGTGAGATAGCAGCTGGAGGCTAGATAAGGATGTGGTGGTTGTACTGGTGAGTGAAATACCAGACAACCATTGTTAGGTGCTCCAGCCGCCTCAATATAACTGAAATAATGTTGAAAGCGGCGTTAAACTCAATTTAATCAATCAACCGAATTTCATGATGCTCTGAACTTACAGTTAAAAAACATCGTGAAAATGACACTCATTCCAATCAAAATAATTCTAAATCGTTCACTTAGGGCTCCAATCATTCATTCCAAACACTCACTCATATCGATCAAAAACGCTCAGAAATCGTTTGAAAACATTTCGAAATCGTTAAAGGTGATCAACATTTAATCTAAATCAAACAAATTATTCTAAGATTTTATTAGCTGATATGGAGTTTAAAGTGTCTAATTGGTCCGTAAAGGTACACAAAAAGAAAAGTACGTATATTTTATTAAAGGGGGGGGGGGGTAATAAATATCGCTAATTTTGTTCATCCTCTTATTTCACTCAAAACTCCCCTACATGCTCATTCAATATCAATCCAAAATCATTCCAAAATTCATCATATTGTCAATTTCACGATGCTCCGAACTTGAACAAGTCGCGTCTGTCGTGCTATCGAACACAATCAGATTATTAACCATTTGCTGTTTAATCCCTGCTTTTACGTGCCTGTGATTTTATGATTGAGAAAACATTGTGAAAAAAGAAGAAATTGCTTATGACAAGCAATTTCTTCTTTTTTCACACTATTTTCTACCCTTCATAATGGTTTTTTTTCAAATTAAATCCACTTTAAATTTCGTCTGCAAAACCTTTGAATTTAGACAGGTCCAAAATTTTGTAAAACAGGAAAGGGTTAAACTATGAGGGCCTGCTGGTATGAAGTAATAAATCACCTTTGATTTCAATACATGTACTCGCATAAACCTTATAAACAAGTCGTTTTAACAATATAAAAATCAGACAGCATGTCGAGCATTTACAATAACGATATAATTCCATATAATATGGCTTTGAGATTTCATCTCCCTGGAAAGAAGGACTTTGAAGTTATCCAATCCTGTTCATTAATTTCAATTGGCGTCTACTTTACACAACGGTACTGTTTTTCAAGAAATTCTAGACATTTCATTATTTTACAAAGAATTCTCTTTCCAATATGAAAGGAATATATTTATTTTTTTTCATCAGAGATCTGGCCAAAAGACGAATATATATATATGTATATATTGTTTCACTTGATTTACAGTGTTCCATGCAATTGAGCAAAATAAAACATTATAACTGCTTAAAGTTATAACGGTGTAATCATTAGGTCCCTATACGAAAGTTTTTGTTAGAGCTGAACTCACCAATAGTTCTAAGCTATTTTCCTTTGAATGCACACATGTGTTTCCTTGAATGAAGCAATATTAAAAGATGGCACGTCGTGTGATCGCCTACAGTTAACAACATCATGAAATTGACAAGGTGAATGAGTGTGGATGGTTTTGGAATGGAATAGAATGAGCGTGTGGAGCGAGTTTCTAGTGAATATAATGGGAGGTAATCCTATAACCTATATTCGTTCTGGATGAACAAAATTAGCGATATTGATTACCTCCCTTTTATAAAATATGCACAAAAGTTATATAAATAGCTTTCTATTTCTTCAAGAACCTTTGACAAGCAAACAATTTGAATTATGTCAGTGAAATCGAGATTTTCCTCTATCAAAATGTTTTTGAATGGCGCTGTTGATTCTACCTTATAGCAACAGCTTTGGGATAATATTAATATGTTGTATTACAATTTTGGGATATTTTCTTTAACGGTTTTGCATTTGGCTCTTTCCCTTTTTTTCCTCTGACAAATTTATTTATACTTCAAAAACCAACAAGGAATTGTAAAAAGGAATAATTCATGTTTTAAAAGGTCACAAGTACCCGAGCATTGCCACGAGAGATGCCGTATCATCTCTATCAGCGCAGTAAAAAGGCCGTAGGAGCGCAGTGAATCGCAAAAGCAATGTCATTTATCACAGTAGAATTGTAGTAAGAATGCCACTGCAGCGTTGTAGAAACGCCGTGTAATGGGAATGAACGCCGTAGAATCACAGAGTAACTTTTGTGCCTTGAAAATAAGAATATTATCCGGCGATCCCACTACGATCTGAAAAATCCTTGATCGTCGTTGAAGCGCGGAGCAGTAGACGGCATGTGTGACAGGCGATTCCAGCATGAAGACC
This sequence comes from Fragum whitleyi, assembly GCA_948146395.1. Lineage (NCBI taxonomy): Eukaryota > Metazoa > Mollusca > Bivalvia > Cardiida > Cardiidae > Fragum > Fragum whitleyi. The sequence goes on from OX411556.1 coordinate 39,650,400, forward strand.
GTGCGATAAATAGAGGATATTGAATGAGTGGTCATGGAATACCAAATTTATTAAACGAGTTATCTATAAACAGATAAAACGAGATTGCGCCGAGTTTTTGTCTGTTTAAAGATTACGAGTTTAATAAATTCTGTATTTTATGAGCACAAATTTTATATTCTATTTATAATATGACCAGAATCTTTGCGAAAATTCGTCAAAAGTCTTGAAATTGATCAAATATGTCCAGAATCTTTGTGAAAAATCGTCAAAAGTCTTGAAATTTATTTTTTCAATTTTCCGCGAAACTTATAACGCCGTTTAAAACTGACTTCAAAATATATACATTATGACGTCATTTTCGCGGTAACAAAATAGCGTTGCTATTCGAGTTCAATTGCATAGTTATTCCGCTAGGATATAACACCCGTGTAAAAACAAAAATATTCAACGGGGTTTTGTCACTCCTGCGACGTAGGTCATATTATAAGTCAACTAAATAGATTGTAGACATTACGGCCGCCTTACGGTCAACGCGCCATACCCACACGGGGACCGTAAGGTGATGTGGTAAAAATTTACATACGGTGTCCGTGCGATGTATATGCGACAAACTTGCGATTTTTCTGCGACTTGTGTATGGTCTCCGTGCTGCCTTGCGATTTTTCTTTTGAGGATAGAACTTTTTTAAACAAAACTAGAAAGAGTTTACGGCATCTTTCATAGCGTGCGATGATCGCACAGACTCTGTATGCCGCCGTACAAGCACGGCATGATTTTTGGATCATTGCGAGTTACAGGTACAATACAGGCTCAGTTAGCTAAATGTAAATTAGACTTTAGAGATTTGACAATTACTTGAGGTAAATGATGATATTTTTACTCCACAACTGATAAGGTACTTAAAGACAAGCAATTTGTGAATGGTAGGCGTTTGATAAAGGTAATTTATATGCTTGTTATTCAGACAAAAACATGCCAGCAAAAAGGTTACATTATTGTGATAGCATCGTGTTTCACAAAACCACGTTATTCAATATTCCCATGTTATTGCTGATCAATATGTAATATTCGTCTGTGATCTTCTGTAAATAAAACATGATGTAATCCGATACACCATTCAAACAAACTACAATCAAACCATGGCTTGAGAGGGGAATATACTGAATCTGGTCCATTCCAAATATATATATATATATATATATATATATATATATATATATATATATATATATGAGGAGAAAAATAGAAAATACCAACGTAATTACTTTCTGAAACACTGGATCCAAATATATATATATATATATATATATATATATATATATATATATATATATATATATATATATATATATATATATATATATATATATATATATATATATATATATATATATATATATATATATATATATATATATATATATATATATATATATATATATATGTTTAATTTTCACTTACAATTTCCGTGCTGTTCACGTCAAATTCCTGCTTTACCCAAACTTTTTACAGAATGCATAATCTAAGATGAGCCTGCACAGCTATGCAGTCTGAAATTAACATATACTGACTTATAAACCTTCTACTTATAATTTTGGGGGAAACATAAAGCCAAAATATTTGAAATGTTCCCTTAATTGGCGTTTATTTAAGCTTGATTCAAATTCGGCAGAATAAGGGTTATAGTGGCAATCTTCCATGTCTGATAAATAGCTCGTCTCTCATGTCACAAAAACAAGCATTCGTGATAATGAGCAATCGTCAATGACGCAGACCTTGCTGTTGGCACCCGCACATACTTATTTTTATATTATCATTGTTATTATTATTAACTATTATTATTATTATTAGAACGTTCTGACCTTTAAAATTGGTCATAAAGACCTTAAAGCTTCGCTTCTTTTCAAAATTTGATATCAATTGAATATCTGGATCATTGAATTAAGTTACAAGTGTCATTCAATTATGAGGGGTCACTATGAAATAACGAAAAACTTTCTTATCTGCATGGAAAGATATGCTGATTTTCCACCAAATAAAGGAATATGTGGTTTATAAACATATCGGAAATTAATAAAAAAAAATCACTGGGTAATATCTTCAAAAATAGGTTTTTGTGGTATTTCCCCCATTAAAATCACAAATTTTCATTTTTGAAGGCACATTATGCAAATGCAATTGATCAAAGAGAAATTTCCTTGTGAACAGCCTTGTGTGTACATGTGTATGAGTACATATATAAGGTCTATCAGAAAGTTTGTGTTTTGTAGCTATCAGCTGGTACTGAGATTAAACTAGACCTAAAATGAAAAAAAAAAAAAAAAAAAAAAACGTTTACTGAAAAACGGCCAGTACCACTCAAGAGCAAATAGCACTAGCATGACAACGAGCACGGAAAGTCACCTTCATATTTTAATGGGCCGCCGTCATAGCGAAGTTAGTAGCGCGTCGGACTGTCAATCTAGAGATCCCGGGTTCGATCCCCGACGGCGGCACTCATTTCTCCAGTCGCCGAGATATATCTGAAAAAATGGGAAACCCGCCTAAAACTCCATTCAATAAATAAATCAGATTTTGATATAATGACTTTACAATATTAATATACAACATATGTGAACATGAAAAACTAATTGGGTTGGAAAAATGACGTCATGTGTCCATTGTTACCTTCAATTCTATGAGCTGTTTTCAATGTTCCATACTGCCAGGTCAAAACTACCAATTATAACCAACCGACGATATAACCCAATGTATTCTGCGCTATTATTCATCTGATACAGCGTTGCTTAGCCATGAAGTAATTTGGAGAGTTTAATTTTCAATATTTTGGCTCTCGAAATTTGCTGTGAACGCGTGTAAATAACTGTTATCGAAACCAAAAGGATAAGCGTGTCAATCGAAAGTGAACACATTTCATAGTTGGATTAATAAATCATCGTAACTTCTAACCTACGATTTAGAGTATGTTGGCCATCTATTAAACTTGGTATTTATAAATAAAGCCTGATTTACCTTAACCTTAAATGCAACGATCCGATGCTGCCAGGTTAATAATTTTGGATTATAACTATGTCTACTGTTGAAAAATTGAGTAAAAATCCAACAAAACAATTTAACCGTAAACTTAAATGCAACTACGAGGGTTGTCCGGAAAGTTCGTAGACAGCCTGAAATTCTTATTAAATACTTTTATTTTATTCATTATTCTTGTGTTAATCGCTACCCTAATTATCCCTTACCCGAAGAAAAATGTTCAACATTTTTATTGACATGAATATGACAGTTGCCTTAGCAACACCACCTACCAGTACCCCGAGCACGTCGAAATTATAAACATTTACCGATAACAATAAAATACTAAAACTTTTTTTCAAGGGTTTGATGTTTTGAGAATATCATAATAAACATGTATTTATTGTGCCCAATTTATGAGTTTTATCTGGTGATATTTTTAAAGTGATCGCTTCATAAATACTCGAGTGAATGAAGAATATTTAGGCAAACTGCGCAAGATGGAACGAAAAATGACGCCGTCAGATGTTGCGGCAAAGCAGCGTCTAATCTGCATTTTCCCTTGTAAGCCGGGAAACGCGACCTCTAGACCTATTAGATTAGCTACAGGATTGCAAATTGCAAATCCTTCTCAACATATGGTATTTTTCAGTTAGAATTTCCAGTAACTAGTACTTCAATTTTTTTTAGCAAAGCTGCTTTAATGCGAAGTATGCGTTTTTGAATGAACGTCATTATAACGAAACGCCGTTCTATTTAAAAGGCATTTGAGAACGAAGTTTGGTAGTAGCTGAAGACTTGTTCTTTAATGATTTGTGAACAGTTAGGATAGATGATAGTCGATAACCACACTAGAGGATGAGGTGTTTTTTTTTTTTTTTTTTTTTTTTTTTTTTATTTATGAAAATGAGTGAACAATACAGACAAATGAGTTTTTCGCGTTTTGGGTATGAATTTTAAACGAACGTTACAAAACTGACAGTAATCCGGGATGCACACGACCTTAATTTACCTCAGATACCTGTAGGCAAATATCGATGAATAACAGTACAGTTAACAACATCGTGAAATTGACAAGGTGAATGATTATGGAATGATTCAGGAATGAAATTGAATGAGCGTGTGGAGCGAATTTTGAGTGAATTTAATCGGAGGTAAACCAGTATTGCAAATTTTGTTCAGGATGAACAAAATTAGCAATATTGATTACCTCCCTTAAATAAAATATGCATACAAGTTCTATAGATAGCTCCCTATTTTTCTTCAAGAACCTATTGGAAGCGTACAATTTCAATTAAGTAAGTTAAATCCCGATTTCCCCCCCCCCCCCCAGCTATTTTTATTTTGAACGAAGTTGTTGTTATATGTTTTTCGGTGAGTTTGGAGCGTTTTTGAATGGTTTGAGTGAGTGTCTGGAATGAATGGATGGAGCGCTGAGTGAGCGATTTAGAATGGTTTTGATTGAGTTTGATGTCAATTTCACGATGTAATTAACTGTTACAGTTATTTTAGTAGATTCGACTTAGAGTAGCCGTATTTTTACCTCGACGTCATCTTTGCGTTATAACTTCGTTTGGTGCTCCGCACCAAGTAACATACCTTTAGAAAAGTACATGTAATTTCATTATTTATTAGAGAATCTCCTTTAAAATTTGCATAATGGCTCTTTTAATAATATTGAATATCGACGTGTAGTATTTAAAAGTCGTAGACAAATACTATGTATGTACTAGACGTTGTCTACGAACTTTCCGGACAACCCTCGTATCCGTTACTTAGACTCCGCCCAACCATGTCAAAAAATCATTGATCAAACGATGATGACATTTTCTTTAAATTAAGAACATCGTGAAATTTACTCTCATTGCGACTAAATCCATTCAAAACCGCCCATTAGCACTCCATTCATTCATACATTCCAAACACTCACAAACAAAAGAAAATGAAATGAAATGATTGAATTATTAACCATCTAATTCGTGAAGACATAGATAGCTATTTATAGAACTTGTATGTACATTTTGATAAAGAAAGGTAATAAACATCGCTATTTTTTATCTTGAACAAAAAATATCAAAATTGAATTACTTCCCTTTAATTTCATTCAAAAATCACTCATCGCACTCATTCCGTTTCATTCCGAAATCATTCCAATTTCATTCAGCTTGTCAATTTCACAATGTTCTTAATTGTCTGGTTTGGACGGGTATTAAAGGCAGTATTCGCATTTATATGTGGTGTTTTTGGATACAAAACAGAGTGAATCCCCAATTTGAGTTAGTCGTGCAGCAAGACAATTCTATTCAATTATCGTCTAATATCTCGCGTTATCAAATTGTCAGAAATTGTTTTCGGTTTCTATTCCAACGGTAATCCACAACCTTTATTGGTTCAACCATGTGGTTTCCTTAGAGATTCTAGCCAATTTCAAGTACTAGACATATTAGTGAATTACATCGTCAAAATGACATTGTGAATGAATTTGGAATGAAATTGGATGACAGGATCGTGTGAATTCCAAATGATAATAAACTCTCATTTCTATTAAAACCATTCTATACCGCTCACTAAGTGCTCAATCAATTCATTCTAAACACTCACTACAAACGTTCAAAACCGCTGCAAAAATCACTAAAATGATAAAATCAACAGCTACATTCAAAATAAAATATTTCACTGACTTATTTGAATATGAAAGCGTCTGATTGAGTGGGCCCAGAAATTGATTTTGAATGGCTTTGATGGCGATATTGCATTACTTCCTTTTAATTTCATTCAAAACTCGCTCTTCCCATTCATTTAATTTCATTCTGAAATCACTCAAATGTCAATTATCTTGTCAAATTCGATCAAACTCAAATAATTGTCAAAACGATCAATCGTTAGTCACGCCCATCGACCGTAATCGTTTCAAAATTCATTTGTCGTGGCTATCGACTGACCAATCAAAAGCTTTAAGAAATGACCAACTTAACCAATATGCGCTCAGTTCTAGCTAAACGTGTGGGTGCCTTCAAGGTTTATCATAAAGTTAAAAACATCGTGAAGTTGGCTCTCATTCCGATCAAAATAATTCTAAATCATTCACTAGGCGCTCCATTCATTTATTTCAAACACTCACCAAACCGATCAAAAACGTCCCCAAATCATAAAACATTTCGAAATCGCTCAAAACGATCATCATTTAATTCAAATCGATAATATTATTCTAAGATTTTATTGACTGGGGTAGATTTTTAAGTACCTGATTGGTCCACGAAGACACACAAGTTTACAGAAAAGTACGTATATTTCATTAAGGGGGGGTGGGGGTAACAAAACATCGCTAATTTTGCTTTACATGAACAAAATAAGCGATATTGGATTACTTGCCTTTAATTTCACTCAAAATTCGCCCCACACAAACATTTAATTTCGTTCCAAAACCATTACAAAATCATTCATCTTTTCAATTTCACGATGTTGTTAACTGTACGCTTCCAAATTGACACCAATAAAATGATAGATCGCGTAGAACGATGGGGGACGAGATTTATGAGCGATTTGAGGAAGTATTGTGAATGATATGAATTGATTGCAAATCAATAAATTGATTTAAATATATATTTTCACCTTCATGAACGTCTATTTCAGGATGTATTCAATACGGCGATCTAGTGTGCTTGATATATAAGCTTTTGTTACTACTATTATTATTACTACTATTATTATTATTATTATTATTATTATTATTATTATTATTATTATTATTATTATTATTATTATTATTATTATTATTATTATTATTATTATTATTATTATTATTATTATTATTATTATTATTATTTTTATTATTATTATTATATCTTTAAGTGAGTAATAATTGTATCAAAATAAGTTTTATTTGTAAGTGTGATTGAAAAGATACTTTGTTTTTCTTTTCGTAAACATTGTTTCCCATTTTATTTATTTATTCCCTTTGACTTAATATTACTATCCTTCTTATTATTATTTTCATTATTATTATTATCATTATCATTTTCATTATTATCATTATTGTCGTTATTGTCGTTGTTGTCGTTATTATTATTATTATTATTATTATTATCATTATTATTATTATTATTATTATTATTATTATTATTATTATTATTATTATTATTATTATTATTATTATTATTATTATTATTATTATTATTATTATTATTATTATCATTATCATTATTCTTATTATTATTATTATTATTATTATTATTATTAAGCAACATGGTAAACAAAATGATGTATTCGTAGATTCAAGTATAAAGATAACATTTCTTTACACCATTTTTTGTTTCAAAATAAGCAAAGAGAAAACAAGTTGAGCTTTACCATGATTTATAGACTTGATGGATGAATAATCCAGGAAAAGCTTTATGAAAAATTCATCAATTTTCAAAGTCGATTTGTCAAAGGAATCGCTGAAGAGTTTAGATATTGTATATTTTTTCCCGGGTGAATATCCGGAATTTTACGAAAAAGTAAAAATAATAAGAGAGCCCGATGAGATAGTTGCAATGCATCAAATAATTCAATTGATTCACATCAACTACTTACTATTATTGAGATTTTGAAATTGACAAGTTGAATGATTTTGGAATGAATTTGGAATTGAAATGAATGAGTGGGAAGTGTAAGTTTTGAAATTAGGATTACTAGATTGAAATAATCCAATATCGCTAATTTCGTTTATGATAAAAAGCGATATTTATTTCCTCCCTTTAAAATATATATACAAGTTCAATGAGTAGTTATCTATGCATTCAAAACAAATCAGATACTCCCAATTTCACGAAAATCTGTAAATTTCATTGAATTTTCAGGGGATATGACATTCGGAACATTGCTTGGACTTTTCCGTAACTTGAAAAGTACCTCGGACGTAAGTGTAGTAATTTTGGGTCATTTTTTAGGTAATTCGGCTCCTTGTGGTACTTCGGTTAATACGCATAAAGAAATTCACATTTTGTTAATTCTTTCCGATCGTCTTTCGAAATCTTTTGGGCATATAATAATCTGATGACAAAACGCAGCAAGATACAGCGTTTTGTTATCAAATTATGATATGCCCATTATTCTTCTTTCGTTGATTTTGTTTTATGCAACGTCATCCTTAGCGGGACCGTTTATGTTTGTGACGTCATATAAACCCACGTGCGAAATGACGCGCTTTCATGGCTGCGTCCGTATTATTCCCGAGGTCTATTCCGTAGAATCGCCGAAGGTTCCTGATTGGGGATATGAGTGTAGCTGAAGTAATTGGGGGGTGGGGGTGGGGGTTGAATGGTAGAAGTGTTCAGAATTAATAAACGGAGCACTGAGTGAGCGATTTAGAATGGTTTTGATTGAGGGGACCCTTCTTAATTCACGATATTTTTAACTGTTGTAAGGAGCCCTATACTCAGCTTTAGAATACATGTATCAAGAATTGAAATAAAGTATAGTGAACATCCGAGCTTTACGATTTGTGTAACGCGTTCCCGATCTATCGGAGAATAATTTTTTATTTTTTGATGGTACAATTTTAATATAAAATGAAATCTGCATTACATATTTAGACGAAATTATAAAAGAGTTTTGTCTTGAGTAAAAATGTCATAAGTAAAGTAAATAATGTCCTTACAATTTGTTTATTAGTAATTTTCTCTTCATTTTTTTATTTTTTTTATTTTCAATGTTGCTTTTTTCGTTTATTTCTTTATCTTATCTAATCATTTTTTGTGTGAAATCTAAATGAATTACTCAAAAGTTCAGTCATACATGTAGATACATTGACTTTTTACATTTTTTGTACAAAACAGATACAAGTTATAATTTAAACAGAGAAAATAAGATAGATTGTTTATTTATCAAAACTCAATCTATCCTTCTTGTCAAATTTCGGAAACCAATCTCGTTCTGTTTCATCTCACCATTTTTCGTTGCTATGGAAACTGTCCTGTAGACAAAATCGAGAGAGAAATTGCAAATTTTAATTTCTTTTATTGTACTACATCCGTTCAATTTTAATACCTTATTTAAGTTCTATTCGGTTGGAGGGAGCAAAGATTTACAGCTTGGTTCGTCTTTTACCCCTCAAATACGAGTTTGACCCTTTAAAACCCGAAAGTATCATTCTACAAATCGCATGGTCAGTTCAACACTATTGTAAGTGCCTATAAATATATATTAATGGCAATAGTGTTGCACCGACTCCTCGAAATGTATTATCTCCAAACTAGGGTGCCATTGAACCAAACAAGTTTTAAATAAAGCCAACACACTCTCTGTTACGCTTGTTCTTTTTTAGCTTAGTTGAAGACAACGTGCCCAATAGGCATTTTAGGCCCGCCGTACGTAGTCCGCGAACCAATTTCAATTAAATTTTCCAAAGATGTTACTTCGGTGACCATCTTCAAACATTGTACATCTCAATATATATGTTGTGTTAGACAATTAGAACGTTCCCTCCCTTGGACTGACACGGTGGGGAGAACCAGGGATAGATTTACACAGCAATTTTTTGTTTCTTTTATTGTGATGGATTGGTGAGTCGATAGAAGTCCCAGGGCTTTTTTTAAAAGTTTTGAGAAGGGGCATGTAGTCCTAAATTTGGGAAAATACATCAGAAGAGAAATGTTTATCATTTTAGCATGTGCATGAGATTTCCAACAATTTCATATATGTACATAGCAAAGCGGTGCACGACATTTCGTCGAATCCCATTTCATTGATACGCCGTTTCGAACGGTTTTGATCTTAGTAAACGAACCAATTCCGCGTGAGAAAGGTAACATAGGAAATCTGTCTAATGGGAGAGTCTAAAAATTATAGGAGATAAAAAGATTGTGTTTTTGTTGAAGACTTAAATCCCTTGCCTAAATCTGTCATTCCAAGGAACTTTTCAATTTGCGTTTCTAGTATGAATAAAGTATCATCATATGAAATGATTGTGGACCAACAATGAAACAGCGGTCGCATCAATCAATGTTATTTTCATTGAAAAGATATTCACTAAATTGAAAAATCAATCGAACATCCCTTTGAAAAAACAGCCTTTCTGCTATAATTGAAAAGATCCAAGTCATTTCGTAATATGGTTTATTAATAATGCAAAGATATGAAGGATATACAGTTAGTTGCATCGTAAAATTGACATTCATCTCAACCAAAACCATTTTAAATCGCTCACTCAGCGCTCCATTTATTCATTCCAAACACTCACTCAAAACGATCACAAACGCTCCAAAATTGTTAGAAAACATTTCAAAATCGTTAAAGGCGTTCAAAATTTTAATTCAAATCGATCAAATTATTCCACGATTTAATTGGCTTGTGTGTGGATGTTGAAGTGACTGATTGGTCCACGAAGTCACAAAAACGGAAAAGTATGAATATTTTATTAAAGGGATGTAATAAATATCGCTAGTTTTGTTCATTTTGAACAAAATTAGCAATATTGGATTACCTACCTTTGATTTCACTCAAAACTCGCTCCACACTCTCAATCAATTTCATTCTTAAATTATTTCCAAGTCATTCACCATGTCAATTCCACGATGTTCTTAACTGAATCCGTTGTGCACAAACGCAGACCCATGGATAGATTTCGGAATATAGTTTTAGATCCTCTATGATTACCCAACCCCTATGTTATGGGTATTCATATAAATCGTCTCGCCGAGACAATACACAATATATGATTTGATAAAGAATTAACACTTCTAGACTTGCGTTCCCTCTCCTTCTTTGAGTGGTACCCTAAAAGGGGCCAGTTCCCAATACACAAAAGTGACATTTTTTCCCAAAATCATGGAAAGATTCCCAATTCATCATAGTCAAGAACCTTGCCGAATTTCTAAGCTACTCTTTCATAAATTTGGAAAAATGTGATTTTTGAAAATTTTCGTAAAACCAATCGAAGGTAACGACCTCATCTTGATGAACCCTTTAAGATAATATGATTCAATCTAGTAGTGAATGGAAAGAGAGACCAATATTCCTGAATTTAGCGACATTCATTCTGAAAAATGAAGCAACTACTAACGCCTAAAAAATAATTCTTCAATTTCGAGCCGACTATTTACGCATGTGCATTTTGCATATTGTCTTTTTTAATCAAAGATTAATGTAAAAGTATTTGACAGCTCGAAACTTCATATTGATACAAGCAAAAATGAAAGATTATTCACAGAAAGTAACAATTTTGTAACTATAGACTAGAAATTAATAGACTGGATCTTTTACTGATCTTGACGTAGACTGGTAAACCTGTCCCATCTACGCTACCCTCCGATACTGGATCGATAGATTGAGACAGGCTCCCCAGTCAAATCTTGACGCTTCGAAGAGATAAGTAACAAAATTATTGAAATGTGTTGTTTTGAGTGCCAATGCCCTTTGGCCAATCTTAATCGTCTAAAAATACGCACAATCTCAAATCTAAAAACATTTTTTGATTTTTTTTTCTATAAAAAACTGTGAAAGAGCAGCTTTAAAAGTAAAAGAAAGAATATTACATGGTGTTTCTTTCTTTAACTCAAATGTCTTAAGAGGCAAGGAAAACTTTATTCTGGTAGTTCGAAAAAATAACTCATTTATCCCAATATGACCGGTGAAAGGCACGTTCCCAAAGCCCTGAGAAAAATGCATAGACGTTACGCAAGATACTGGTGACCCTTTGCGTTACAAATAGTTTCGACGTCGGCGTAAATATAACGTCCCGGTTTTACTGGAACTATCTTCACGCCAACATTTGCAGACGATATATTTCTTTCATTGAACCGCTGTTAATCTTTGCGAAGATTCAAAAACAATTAGTTTGTATTTTTTATCACACAAAATGGACACTGATTTCCGACGATTCCGGTGCAGATCTAATGATATAATGCAGGGTAGGATTGACTCGGTGTGATTTTAAAATACTCATTCAAAGTTAAGATATACGGGCGATATCAAATATTTTAGCGGTTCAAAAATAAGATTTTGATTTACAAGGCATATGTATTTACAGAATATTGACTAGAAATTATTTTTCAAATCAAGCTCTTTCAATTAAGATTTATATGATGATCCCGAAGAAATCGCGTTTATCTGAACCAATCGATCTTACCACTGAAGAATTTAATATTTAAGTTCTTATTATTCAGTTTGATAAAATGTTTTGTTGTTTTTTTTTTCTTTTTAGGATATTCTCAAACAAATCTTTTAATGACAGTTTCACGTGTTTTATTTATTTATTTATTCATTCTTTATTTTCATTTTGCTTTTAATTTGTTTCATATTGATTGAAGTTTGAATTCCATCTTCTTTTCTGTATATATAAAGCGTAATTTTGACGCATTTTAATTTATTCACTTATTATTATTATTATTATTATAATTTTTAGTATCGAGTGACATAAAGTTGAAAAAAGAAAAAAAATCAAATCAAGCATGTGAAATGCGAATAAATTTAATGATATTTCGTGGAGATGTAAACATGGATTGATAACGCATAAAAAAGCAAGTTGAGTCAAGGTTTTTAGTCATACATTCAAGCCGTTCGCTTTATAGGAGCTTATACTTCATCATAATGTTCTCAAAAACAACAAAAATGATTTTCAACTGTATCTATTTTATCGTATAAAATTACAAAAAAGCGCAAAATTTTCATAGCAAAACCTTATTTTGTATTATTCTTTAAATTTATGTTATACTAGTTCTGCACATAGTGCTTAGAAATCCGCGCTATGAATGTCTTTTATTGCAAGATGAAATGCATTGAAACCCCTAGGTATTGTTATGGATCTCTAAATTGTGTCTATTACAATGGAATCGAAGCAACAGACGACAATTGAATAACAAGGATAATAGAAATGATATTGATGCAGACGGGTTTTCTTATCCCAAGTTGAGAACCTTTATATTAATGCCGATTTTTTTTTCATACAACACTACACGAATCGTAATTCACATGACCAGACATGCAAACTGGAATAAACTTGGAGGTGCAAAGAACGTGTATCAACTCTAGGAAAATCTAAGTCTGTAGGGTCTCTGAACCCAGACTGGTCATTGTTTCTTACTACATATTTATCAATTTTCGATATGCGAGCGCCGGAAGACGGGTGAAGGAATGAATATTCAAAGATGAAAATTTGCGAGGTTCCAAATTAAAAGTTCGCGATGCATTCTCACCGATTCAATTCGCGTTAACACATCATGAAAATACTTGATTGTAAACATGTTTCCATTCGTACTCAGAAAGTTCCTAAAATGTTGCGAACGGTTTTGAAAAGGAATCGACTATTGAGCAATGTTTTTTTTTCCTTTTTTTTTCTAAACGAAGGTATCAAATAACATCGGAAATTGAAATCCAAATTTGCAGTAAATCACGAAGAAAACTCGAATTAATTACACGAGTGATGACGCTTGGCGTTGCCGAGCTAGGTCGGTATTACACACAAGTTACACCCACAAGTGAACCAGTTTGGAAAAAAGTGCATGTGTCCAATAACATTAAAAGAACCGAATGATTTGTGCCTTTTTTAACTACAAGACTGTGTTTCTGTATTCGAGAAAAATGATAAGTATTATATTAATTAAGTAGTAAAAATGTGAAACAATTTGGCAGTTGCTTACTGCATGTAACGCCTATTTAGCATATATTTTATTTATCGAAGCCATTTTTCATTGAAACCAAATAATGTGGTGTTGTCTTCTACTTGATTTAGCACACATAAACTTAAATTACGCTGTCAATGTGAGAAACGTTGTTCAATTTTTCTCCTGTATTTTGAGACAACGAGGCAATCTCGAGATTTTTTAATTTCATTTTATCAGATCCACTAGCGAAGCCAAATAATCGAAATAGAATATATTGGATATTTGGGGATATCACGTCTTTCTTTGAATTTGCCTTCCACTGTCATGTTTTCCGTTTTCAGTCGTCTCTCTACACGTGACCCGTCAGGTAAAGAAGGAACAATTTGAGTGGTGCGTAAAGTGTTGATCCTAATTGGACTGCACGGACAAAGTCAAAAGTTTGCGCCCTTAGCTGATTTTCCGAATCTAAAATCATCAACCTGACATCCTCCGAAATAATTCCTGAAATGCGACCGCTGGCTTACCTGTGCTTGAGCCATTTTTTATATTTATCGTACTGTACGGAGTTCCCGGATGGTCCTCTTTCGAGAGACGGATCACATATATAAAATCAAAATGTTACTTTTGAAAGACTTACCTTATCAAGCATTCGCTACTCAGTCTTTGAATTAGAGAAAAGAACAACATAACTTTAGGGCGAGAAAGGGCGAGACTGGCCCTAGATCGCTTACCTGAATAATATTAGATGTATCAGAAGAAACTTGAGATAAAGATATGGCGAAAGAGTTTAGGAGGGGAGTCATTTTCCAATATTCTAGAGTCAAACTAAGCCCCACCTGTCACGCCAATATTTTGGAACACATTCTCATTTCATGAACAAGTTTTTAAAAAAGGTCATCTTAAGAACATTCAGGCCAATATCGGTTGAAATTGACTCACTGCTTTGGAAAAGAGGATGTCTAAAGAGTTTAGGGTCTAAATTAGCCCCGTCCTGCCCCATCCATATTTAGGTGTCAATCGAGATTATTTTTGAAAGGGTCAGTCGAGAAACATTCCTTGAACGTGTCATTGAAATTGGCACAATGGTTAAGGAGGTGATGTCATTCAGAGAAATAAAAGTGAAAAAAATACCCCATCCTGCTATGCCCATATAAAGGAGTCAATCAAAGTTTCACGGATAAAATTTGAGAAGGGTCCCACAAGGAACATTTCTGCCAAGTTTTGTTGAAATCCGACCATTGGTAAGTGAGGAGTAGATGTTTAGAGATTTCAGGGTACAAATCTCCGCCCTGCCTTGTCCATATTTCGGGATCAATCAAAATTTCACGACCAATCTTTGAGAAAGGTAACCCAAAAACATTTCTAAATTATTAATTGGAAGTAATGTTTATAACTTAATTCGCTTGTTTAGAACTAGATAAAAAATCAAAGGAAGATATCATATATAATTACATGTATATTCATACACGTTTCAAGACTTTGAAGCCTTGTGTTCCGGAAGACTAAACGGTGCAAATTGTTTGAAAATTATACCCTGCATTGCTCGCAAGTACTCGTCCAAAGCGGGATATGATTTAGTAACACATTTCACCGTTTTTTTTTTTTTTCAGCTTGAACGAAAGGTAGACTTTCGCCTTCAGATCATCGAGCATAGACCGGTCATCGGCATTTTGATAACACGATAGCCTATGGATTACATCGACATCGCCACTTGTACAAAAACAGCCCTTCTTGTTCAATAAATGAAAAATAAATCGTTTTTACACTGAAACAAACGATTAATCTCTTTTTAATGACCTCTTACGACGATTTATTGAAAAAGTTTGGCGATATTTAACCTTAAGAATCTACCAACTTAAAATACAAGGGGTCCATAGTGGCCCTAAATCTCTCACCTAAATGAACTGTTTAAAAATTATTAAATGTAGGTTTTGAAAAGGGATAATGAATTGTCACTAAGCTAAACAAAGTTCTTGCTTCTACACACATATGAGGTCCCTTTTGCCATTTTTCAGGTTGATTTAAGTAAGATATATGGCCTCTATGAATTGCCCCCCCCCCCTTCTCGACCTAGTCTTTTACCCCAGCTGACCCAGTTCCGAGGTCATCAATAACGCATCAATACAATCATTCTGACTAAGTTACGTGTTGACCAGGCAAAAAATGTGGCTTGCATACAAGGTTTTTCTAAGTTATGACCCTGTGACCTAACTTTTGAACTAGTTGAACCAATTTCGAACTTCTGAGATTTCATTAAAACATTCATTCTGACCAAATTTTAAGTTGGTCGGGCAAAAAATGTGGTCTCTTTGACCCCATGACGTAGTTTTCGACCCCAGTTGACCCAATTTCTAACTCGACCCAGATTTTATCAAGACAACCATTATGACGAAATATCAGGTTGATCGGCGAATATATGGCACTTAGAATACACACAAGATTTTTCCAAGATTTGACCCCATGACCAAGTTTTTTACCCCAGTTGACCCAATTTCGAAGTCGTCCGACAAGACAATCATTCGCACTAATTTCAGGTTGATCCGACAAATAATGTGGCCTCTAGAGCGCATATATATATAAAACGTACTTAAATATCTAACGAAGTTGGGAGAATTGATCATTGTCGAGGCTCTGCCGAGACAATTATCAATTCTCACAACCGAGTTTGATATTTTTTCATACAATACATTTAGAACGTATTATATTTATCTTATAACCTATATTTGTCTTGTTTTCGTCGGTGTTTCTAACTGAAATGCAAGTTTCTAAAAATAACTAACAATATAATTGTTCTAAAAAGAACTATGTGATATCATAAAAAATATCATACGGGATGTTATCATACGGATATTTGTAAAGTTATAAGATCGAAGGTAAACAATGACGACGGACGTCGCAAAGCGGACGACGGACGTCGCACAACGGACAACGGATATCCACCTCACCTCAATATTTCACCTTGAGCACTTTGTGCTAAGCGAGCTAAAAAGAGAAAAGAAAAATGATAGGTCAATGTTCACTTTGTTACTGTAGTATTTGAGATATAAATTCCGGTTATTTCAGATTGAATTTTGTCACGGTGCGGTTCAAATTTTAATATTTCACAAGTAGAGTGTTTATTTCCCTCAAGATTTACCAGTTTTCCAGTAAAATCAATTGCCCTAAGTCTGACAATATTTTCTACGGGAATTGCCGTTTATCAAAACCGAAATAAATTGATATGTGTATCACTTAAATCAATTCTGAGTAAATTGGCCGTCTCATTTCTTTATACTGTAAATCGGGTATAATTCGTGGTGTTTTTATTTTCTTTTATATTCGTGCCTGGGCTCTAACGCGAATTAAAAAATCCGCGTAATTTTGTGGTTAGAACATACATGATTTCTAAAACTGGGAAGAAGTACCGTTCAAGAGTTTATTTATCTACATGTACACAACGTCGTCATAGCGCAGTTGGTGGCGCGTCCGGCCCTGCGTTCAGGTTACGACAGCACACGTCGCAAATAGGTCTGCGATCGGGATGACAAAACGGTGCAAACTGTGGCCAATCATGCCTCGCTTTGCACGCAAGTGCAAGTGCAAGGCGGGGTATAATTGGCAAAGAGTTTGCACCGTTTTGTCATGCAGACCACAGGGACGTTTCTATAGAAAGCAGTCTATCTTCAACGCACCGCAACCTCTTACCAAAAACCACCGGTTGCTATGCTTCAAAAGTGACACAAACTCAAGGCTTAATACCACACATATGCCCAGAAACATTTTTAGATACATAAGATAGGGGAAATTGTTTGTTTTTCATAGATTCCACCTTCCAGATGATTTAGTGTCCGAACAAAACGAATTTTCGTTAAATCGAAAGTGGCAAAGCTATCCGCTATTTTTGTTTGCTGTGCTATTTACCTTGCGACGCTACTCGCGAATAATCGCAATCGCCACAAGCAAGCGCACCGTTCGCGATAGGAAAGCAGAAAAGCGCTCGCCAACTTTCATCGGCTCTGTGTTCAGGATGTAAAAATGTTTCGAGAGCGCTTTGAGATGATACCCCGCTTTGCATGTGCACATACGTGCAAAGCGAGGCATCATTTCGAAAGCGCTTCGCTAACGTTTTCATCCTTAACGCAGGGCATTGCTTTGCTCCCCTGAACGCAAGGCGGCTTCTATCTCTGACGGCAGAACACATCATTTCCGACATCTGTTTCCAACCAAGGGATTGATAATCGTTAATCAATATGGGATATGCGAAAGGTCGGTTCGAATCTCATTTTGAAAGGATCCAAAGAATTGTTAAAAGTCAAAGCAGCCATTCTTGATCTTGATCTAAACCTAATAGTGTTTGGAATGAACTAATGGAGCGCTGAGCGAGTGAATTGGAATGGTTTTGATCGAGATGAATGTCAATTTCACGATGTTGTTAACTGTAGTTACATCGTGAAACTGACATTCTTCTAAATCAGAAAAATTCTATATCGCTCGCCCAGAGCTCCATTCATTCATTCAAAACACTCACTCGAACTGTCCAAAACGCCCCAAAATAACCTTAGAATATAAGGTCAACAACTACATTCAAAATAAAACTCGCAAGTAAAAAAAAAAAGAAAGAAAACGATTGCACTGACTTTTTTGAATTTCACAGGCGATTGATTGGTGGTACAAAGAAACCCATCCATATAACTTATATATATATTTTATTAAAGGGAGATAATAAATGTCGATAATTCCGTCCAATGTGGACGAAATAATCGATGTTGTTTTATTTCCCTAACTCAAACTCGGTTCACACACTCATTCGTTTTCATTCCATTTTCGTTCCAAAATCATTCATCTTGTCAATTTCTCGATGTTCTTAACTGTAAGATAAATTGTTATAAACTAAGGTGTCGTACACGGTGAAAGAAGAAATCTCCAACTAATGCAGCGTTCCTCCTCTAATTTTGTACTGCTAATTTTCCTATACGATAATCACTTAATCGATAATAGTCAGTTCTAAAAAGGGTAACTTTTCCCGTTATGTCATCGATTTTCCGGTTATCTCACCACAAATAAAAACACACGTTAGTTTTCGTGTCGACTTTTCCTGTTAAACAATCATTAACTAACCGAGTGGATCCGAGAAACTGACTTACATCATGGCTCCTCGATTTGATGCTTTAGGCGAATGAATGAATACATCTAAAGAAATGTGAATACGTTCTAAGAAATGTGTCTGCCGCCGTTATAGCGCAGTTGGTTGCGCGTTGGACTGTCAATCTAGAGGTCCCGGATTCGATCCCCGGCGGCGGTACTCATTCATTAGTTGTCTCTCACCAATTGGTAGATAATCGTAGACCTATGTGAGATATTAGCTGGGGGCGAGGAAAGGATGTGATGGTTGTACTGGTGAGAGAAATTGCAGGAATCAATTGTTAGGTGCTCTAGTGCTGCGATATAACTGAATAATGTTGAAAGCGACGTTAAACTCAATCAATCTTAGAAATGTGGCTTCCTGGTGACAGAGATATCGCCACTCGCACATTTTTGTCTTTTGTTAAATCAACTTTCACCCTGGTTAAAAATTATCAACTAGTATAGAATTCGTCGTCTCTCATTGGTCTTAATCATCCCTTTGCGCTCAACAAATCAAATTTGTTTTTAATATATGTGACCCGTTGCGCGAAAAGGAACCACAGGTAGTGCGTAAAGTGTTGATCCTTGTTAAACAGCGCATATTGCGAAGACTGACTAGAGTCGTAACTTTTCGCACTTTGCTGATTTTCTAAACGAAGATTGATCATTCTGTCTTCCCATGAAATATTTTTGAAATGCGACATTCGGTTCACCTCCAATAAAACCGATACTCTTTTCAAATGTTTATTTCATGAGGTTCTCAGATGGTTTCTTTTTGTGTGACAGGTCACATTGGCTACGCTGTCTTGTCTCTTATGAATTAATTTCTGTGGACATAAAATTAATCCCAATCTAGCTTTCTAGACAAACATGAAAACATCGTGAAATTGACAAAATGAAATATTTGGGAATAAAATTTGGATGAAAATGAATGAATGGAAGGAGTGGAATGGATGAGTTGTATGAAATTAAAGAGAGGTAACACAAAATCGCTAATTTCGTTTCGTTATTATATCTCTTTAATAAGATATACGCAGTTTCCTGCTTGTGTGTCTTGCTAGACCAATAAGACACTTTAAAAATCCTCACCAGCCGATAAATTCGAAGAAAAATTTGATCGATTTGAATTCAATGTTGATTTTTGGGCGATTTCGGAATATTTTCTAATCATTTCGGAGCGTTTTGATCGATTTGAGTGATTGGAATGAATGAATGGAGCGTTGAGTGAGTGATATTGAATGGTTTTGTTCGCAGTGAGTGTCAATTTCACGATGTTGTTAAGTGTACCTGGTTTAAGTTTTCCCGCAATACAGAAAGCAGATCTCAAGGCTAAGATCAGACCGCGCCTTCCGTGTAAGCCGATCTAAGAGTGTACGTTTGATAAATATTTTGTGTACACTTGGAATGTATCGTGTACATCGTGAGAATGGTCAAATAACAGTTAATAACAAACTTTGAAAATAATAAGAAAAGTTGGAGTGTTTCAAAATAAGGAATACTCATTTGAAAAGAACGACAGCAGATGCAGTTCCTTCTTTTTTGAGCCAATATTCTGACAAATCCCGTCTTAAGTAACAACAAAAAAAGGCATTTTATCGCAAAGAAGTAAACAAAATGGAAAAGGGTGAATATATTTTAACCAGCATTTTCTCTTTTTCCTCATCTATTGTGTTCAGATAGGCAGAAAAGCCGTTGTTGGTGAAAGAATTTAATAAAATCATCTATGGTATTAATAGGTCCAGCCATATGTGATGAATGAGTGCGAAAAATAGATGGTCATCATTTTAAACGTTCGCAAACGTCTTTGCTTCATGAACACAGGATAGGTACATGTATATAGTTTGTCTGGAAAACGGTAGGCCTATATATAAATTCGGGCTTCACAGCCCGATTTAATAAAAAAAGTCAAATCTTTCAACAGTAGGCCCCTGGGATAGAGAGAGAAACCACAAGGAACAAAATTACTACAACGAACTAATATCACAAAGAGCTTCCACAATTCTAAGAAAATCCGAATCCATTTGTTAATTAAAAACAGGGTGAAGTTTTTGTAATCCTGATTGCTCAGAAAAAAGAGTGTTGAATTTTCTTAAAACGTATTATCTATTGCCCTCCTGTTTAAATAAACCTGTGCGTGACATTTCCAACAATTTCACGTGTGTGCAAAGCAAAGCCTCCGGCCAGCCTGTGCAGTCGCACAGTCTGACCAGAGGTTTGGCTATGCAGTGTGTAGATAAGGTGTGAGACCCTCTTCAGGTAATCAGCGATCTTTCTAACTGTGTTGTGAGGTTATAATGATAATAATAATAATAATAATAATAATAATAATAATAATAATAATAATAATAATAATAATAATAATGATAATGATAATAATAATAATAATAATAATAATATAATAATAATAATAATAATAATAATAATAATAATAATAATAATAATAATAATAACTTTATTTAGGTAAAAGAGTACAGAACATGGCATAATAGAATAACATTACAACAATATTGCACAGATTGCTTTAGAAAAAAAAACATGTTATGCGCCCCATTACCAAGGATAGCACAAAAAAGAAGAAATTTAAATCTTCTTATTTTCATTGTGGTCCTGGGCAATTGAGGCATGACACTTAAATTCATGTTTATAATTTAATAATTTAAGATATTAATAGGTATTAAATTAAAAGAAAGAAAAAAATCACATTTGAGTATCACAGACAAAAGTATCACACTTCAAACAGTAATAAAAGATCATGCTTATCACAGTGGCATACTATACAGTTATAAAAAGCAGTGGCGTACTATAAAGTTATAAAAAGTATGTCCTTAAAACAATCACTTACATAACACAGGAGGTTACAAAGATGTAATATATTTTAATAAAAATGACGAAACGATCATATAAGGGGATGTTCTAATATGTCCATAAGATATCACGGCAGTTTTAAAGAAACGGGTGTTTTCAATGTCTCTGAGCTGCTGTGGCAGTTCCAGGCGACAATACCCTGATATGCAAATGTCTTCTTACCAAACGTCCTTTCTTTAGGCAAAGCAAACCGACCAGTGTCATTAAAGGAAATATCCATATCAAAAACTAGAAAGCCATGAATGTCTTGAGTCGCTCCACAGGCTTGAAATAGCAAATCTAAGGTTTGCCTAGATTTTAAGATATTTTGGGTTCTATGGATGTTGAAATGAATTTCAAAGTTTCCACTCTATAACATATAGAGAAATGACCTCTGCCCATAAAAGACACATTTTTCATCCAATGACATTAACTCTTCGCTGCATGATAGAGGTTCACTCAAGGATCATTCCAGTGAAATTTGGTTGATATCCATCGATTACACTCTGAGAAATTGATTTTCAAAGTTTGCACTATATATCATATAGAGAAATGACCTCCGCCCATAAAATACATATTTTTGATCAGATCACAATAATATTTGTAAGACTGATAAAGGGTCACTCAAGGATCATTCCAGTGGAATTTGGTTGATATCCATCAACTACATTCTGAGAAAATGATTTGCAAAGTTTCCACTATACATATAGAGAAATGACCTCCGCCCATAAAATGCATATTTTTTTTATCCGATCACAATAAATTTTGGTAGACTGATAAAGGATCACTCATGTAAAATTTAATTGGTACATGTATCAATCAATTAGAATCTGAGAAAACTCACTTTTTACCATATTTGGAAATTAGCCACGCCCATTAAATCCATGTTTTTCATTGGATCAAAATTTCTTGAACTACTTTGAAAGAGGGTCACCCAAGGATCATTCCTATGAAGTTTGGTTGAAATTCATCCAGTAGTTTCTGAGGAGAAGATTTTTAAAGAAAAAGTTTAAGACCGGACGCACGGACGCACGGACGGACGACCGCACGACGGACACAACGCCATGACAATAGCCCCAGTGGCTTTCAGCCAGTGGAGCTAAAAAGCAGTGAGGTTGTCTTGGATGCGCAAAGTGTGACCATCACACACAAATAAAACTGTTAGAAATGTCGCGCACAGGCTTAAAATTTGCTTTCGCAGCGTTCAGGATTAATACCATCTGGGAATAGTGCGTAATAAGTGCCACCCTTAGTCATTCACGTACTACAGGATTTATATGGTCGATTTTTTAGGAGGGCTCGTCCTGGTGTTTGAAAAAGATGGGTCCTTGACTCCTAAACCAGGAAATTCTGGGGATCGAAAATAATTCTTAAGGGGTCAAAACAACAGATAGGACAAATTCTTGGTATAATGTTATAGGTTTCAGTGTGAATTGACCTTTTCTTATAATAAAATGAAGCGAAAAATTAATGAATAGAATTTTATATAGTATACAAGATACACCGATGATTTGAGTGATGAAACCCAGTTTTGATCTTTAGCATTTTCTCTCAAAGGGGGGGGGCAAAATTTTCCTTGTAAGAAATTTCTAAGTGTCAAAGTAGGATATTTTCTGATTTTAGGGGGTCAAACCCATCGTTTAAGGGTCAAACACGAGCCCCGTTTTAGCTCTTTTCCGATTTTGTAAATAAGAAATACTACTCTACCTTACGGTACAATAGTTTTCAAAGTGTTTTAATTTGCCTCTACTGGAAACTGCTTGACTCTCTTTCAAATATTTTTGTTACCGGTTTGAAGTTGATCTTCGTGAAATAAATTTTAAAAAATGAAAAAAAGAGACATATGCTAGAGCAGAGCCCAGTATGTGGTCGTATTTTGGAAATAATACCACATAAAGGTAGATTAATCGTTCAAGATTCAAACTATGGGCAAATTAATGAACCAAGAACGATGCTCACAGGAGACAAACTCGAGAACGCTCAAAACCAAGAGACTTGACGTTCTACTTCTCGCCCTAGGGGACCACTGCGTAGTCTGAAAAGGCTAGAAACTTTTCAAACTCTCTTGATTTTCTTAATCTATAATGAACAATCTAACTTCCCGTTATGAAATTTTTGAAATTTGATCTTTTGTTGACCTCTTCTTGAACCTATCACTCCTTCAAATATGTATGTAAAGGAGTTCTCAGATTGTCCTTTTTTGGGTGACGGGACACTCATTTCTGGAAAAAATTGCCTTTTCGCTGAAATAGTACAACAGTTAAAACATATTGAAATTGACTCATTCCGATCAAAATCATTCTAAATCATTCACTCAGCGCTCCATTCATTCATTCCAAACACTGGCGTAGATTTTCAAGTATTTAAAGGTCCAGGAAGACACACAAATAAAAAAGTATGTATCCTTTATTTGATGGACCTCCCTTTAATTTCATTCAAATCTCGCTCCACACATATTCAATTTCATTCCAAAATCATTCCAAAATCATTTATTTGTCAATTTCACGATGTTCTTAACTGTATAATAGCTACACTTAGCATTTATTTTGTCAGCTTTAATCGAAACTTTATTTATTTCAATTATGGATTTCTCAGATTGTCTAAGATTTAATTACCATGTCATTGAGGCGGCGACTAAAGCGTCGCACAGTCTAACCATGTGAGATTCTTTTAGATTTCAGGTGGTCCGTTTTCAAACATTCCGTTTTCACCAAATATCCTATTTCCTACAGCTGTTTTAACTGTCTTTTCGCTAAACTTGAAATAAAAATTGCAGATGGCATGTGTCAACTCAAATCGAAACCTGATTTATTCAATTACGGAGTTCGAAGGTTGGCCTTTTTTATTCACCATTTACATCGTCAATGCGGCGACAAACCTTCGCGCAGTCCGACCAGAATCGATGCTCTAAATGCATTTCAGATTATCAGTTTTCACTTCATATCCCATTTCTGACTTTTTTTTTTATTTTTGGCATTTTTCCCCAGAAATACCATTTGAAATATTTTTCACTGAAATACCATTTGAAATAAAAATTGCAGCTGGCATGTGTCAACTTAATTTTTTTCAATTACGGAGTTCGGAGATTGCCTCATTTTTATCGGCAAAATATCGTTGAGGCGGCGACCAAACCGTCTATAAATATAACTTTAATGAAGCTGTATGTCAGACAAATACTATATGAGCCTCTGCGTGACATTTCCAACAATTTCATGTGTGCGTGATGGAAAGACGTTGAGTAGCCTGGACACTGACGCAGTGCATTAAAATTAATTTTGGGTTGTGAATAGCGATTTTAAGTCCACAGCCAACTATTGAGCGTATAATTAAGACTCTAATCAGACTGTGCGGTCGCACAGACTGATCTGAGTCTCAATGTTGCGCACATGTGAAATTGTTGGAAATGTCACAGGCTCATATCTTTCATCTTCTGTAGATGTACCTTATTTGTGCAGCTTGCTTTTTGTTATTTCATACTGGTCACAGAAAAATCTTTCTGTACGCATGCAGAGTTCTTGCAGACAGTATAGACCAAGATCAGCCTGATCTTAGCCTGTCTGATCTTAGCCCATACTGCTTGTTTTCTACCCAATTACTTAAGAGTGCTCGAAATTCCTTAAAAGGGACCTTTTGTTTTAGGCAAAACTGCATTTCAACGGGAAAATAGATGAATGGATCAATTTTAATTTATGACTTAGATAAGGATTTACATTTTTAGAGTAAAGATAACTAGTATCACTGTATGACAATCGAAATGTTTAAACTATGAAGAGAATCATTTTTTTTTTTTCATTTATTTATTATTCATTTTTTAAAAGTTAAAAAAATGTCACTATATGAATATGTATGGGGCAGATTTAAACATTTAAGTGTGATCTGGTTTTTCATTTCACATCTCAATGAGAATTTTAAAAACAAGTCTAATATATCAGCAACATTTATAAATAATCGTTTTCTATTTGAGCCTTTTTGTCCACAATCATTTTAAATAGACGAATAGTGAAACAATTGAAAATTCCTTTAATTTCTAAATGCATTAAATCCTTTTCATAAGATTAATCAACCGCTGTCCCCTGATATGACCGTAAAAGGTAATGCATTACAAGCACAGTCTTACAGTTAAGAACATCGTGAATGAAATTGGAATGAAATTGAATGAGTGTATGGAGCGGGTTTTGAGTGAAATTAAAGGGAGTAATCCAATAGCGATAATTGTGTCCAGGATGACAAAATTAGGCGAAATTTATTAACACCCCCCCCCCCTTAATAAAATATACGTTATTTCTGTGTGTGCGTCTTCTTCGACCAATGAGACACTTTAAAATGCACACCAGCCAAAAAAACAAAAACAAAAACAAAACAAAAAACAAAAACAGTAGAATAAATTGATCGATTTGAATTAAATGTTGATCGATTCAAAATTCATTGACCTACGCCAAACCGGCACAAATCTATAAAGAATCTCGGGTAGAGTGATGGATTTCCGTCACTCATACCGACACCATTTAAAGATTTGTTCTTGAAATAAGCTTGTGACGGTCTGTCGTCGCGAAAAAAAAAAAGAATCACGAGACGTTTCTGTCACATAAAGTTTTTGTGTACATAACATAACAGAACAGAACAGAACAGAACAGAACAGAACAGAACAGAACAGAACAGAACAGAACAATTTAATTCAAATTTGCTGGTTTTTAACCGGTCTATAACGCAGCTCGTCCCGCAAAATTAAAATGTTATTGAAATAGCTCGAAGAAAGTCATAATTTATTTACCAATGTGTACGTACAGTTAACAACAATTTCAATATAATACTAACTGTACGCACTTTAATGCGTACTCTAAATATTCCGCAAAAGTTGAACAAGGAAAAAATTAAAAAGAAGAAAAGGCAAATAATTTCAATTTTTACCTTTTATTTCTGCTATACTATCCGAGACAATGCGTATATATTCCAGTCGAATGAGCTCGGTATTTTCTGCAATAGATTCCGTGAAATATTTATTAATCTAGAAATCGATGGAATGCACCAGGAGCGATCTGCCATATCCCACTAACTTTCGCCCTCTATACTGAAAAATTAATCCAATCTTTTATTATAGGGAGCGAGAAAAGAATCTACCGGCGCATTCAACACGTCTGTATTATGTGCAAGAATGGGGTGTTATCAAACGACGAAAATTAAGACTGATCCAACTTTAAGGCAATTGCAATCAATTATCATTAGTAATTTTCTTTATTGAAAGCTTAAACAAAATCTTTTGGGAATGAAAAAAAGTGGATAGAATGGAGAAATTGTTTGTGCAGTTAGATTTGAAATGATTTTGGAATGATTTTGAAATGAAATTGATTGAGTGTGTGAAATGAGTTTTGAGTGAAATTTAACAGAGGTTATCCAATATCGCAACGATATTTATAACCTCCAGTTAATATAATGATAAGCATACAAGTTCTATAAATAGCTTCACATTTCTTTAAGAACCAATCAGACGCACATAATTTCCATTATTTCATTTTAATTTCCATATTTTTCTAGCTATATCTTGTTTGGAATGAAGCTGTTGTTCTGATCTTTTTAGTGATTTTTGAACGTTTCTAAATGGCTTGAATAAGTGTTTGGAATGATACGTTTTAAAGCGCGTCATACCACCATTCTTCAAAACTGCCGTCAAAACGTAGTTGGTAGTGCGTCGTACTGTTAATCTAGAGGTCCCGGTTTCGATTCCCGACGCCGTTTCTCAGTCTTTCCAGTCTTCCACCAATTGGTTGATAATCGAAGACCTATGTGGAATAGAAGCTGAAGGAGGCTAGGAAAGGATGTAATGTGGTACTGGTGTAAGAAATACCAGGAATCTATTGCTAGGCGCCAAAGCCGCCGCGATATAACCGAAAGTTTTTAGTAAGCGGCGTAAATCCCCGTTCAAACAAAAAATAAATCCCATTCTTCGAGCATGGGCTAACGGATTCGATATTCGTAGGCCGGTCATATTCTTTCCGATACAGTCTTAGGCCAATT
This sequence comes from Fragum whitleyi, assembly GCA_948146395.1. Taxonomy (NCBI): domain Eukaryota; kingdom Metazoa; phylum Mollusca; class Bivalvia; order Cardiida; family Cardiidae; genus Fragum; species Fragum whitleyi. The sequence goes on from OX411556.1 coordinate 39,677,936, forward strand.
TGTAGATAATCGTTAACCGAAGTGAGATAGCAGTAGTTGCTGGGTGCCAGCCCTTTGTTCAGGATGACATAGCAGCGCAAACTTGCGTACAAGCGGGGTATAGTTCACAAACAATTTTGTATCATTTCTTATCCTGAACACAGGACAGGAAAGAATTGGAGTTATATATGTCTTAGTTTCGATTTGGGCGTTATCAAAATTTAAGCCATGTGCTACTAAATTGCTCATTGTTATTCAATTAAACTCAATAAAAAAATAGTCATTAATATCTTTTAACATACACTTCTTCTTTTTAATTGAAAGATCGCTATTTCAGTTGGCAACACTGTTAAGCATCAAATACTTTTTTCCGTCTCAAACTGTAAGTCGCTTTGAATAAAAGCCCAGGCGTAGGCCCCAAACTAGGTCACAGAAGATATATGCAGGTCATAAATCAAGGATAATGCCTGATTGTCCTATAAAGAGCATAATCAGAAAAAATACTCTGTACTTCGTTATTTGACTTGTCCCTGTAGACCACATTGAAGAGTTACTAAAAGCCATTTTATTCCAATCATGTATTCATAATCAGGAAAATACCATTAACGAGAACGCAACACGCCCTAGTAAATCGTAGAAACTAGCACCTTTTTCACCCTATCTATCATTTGGAACCTCGAGAAATTCGCAAAATGAAACATCAAGAAATTCCCAAAATGAATGATTTGGAATTGATTTGAATGCTTGAGATAAGCAGCTTCTGAATGGAATAAAAGGGAGGAGTCCGTGGTCTAGGGGTAGAGCGTCGGCCTCTTGACCCAAGGGTCCTGAGTTCGATTCCCGGGAGCGGCTATCGATCTTGGTTCTTTCATAGGCCCACACATTCGGCGCGAGTACTGGTGATTTTTCCAGGAAGCAGAATCGAGAGGGATTAATCTAAGTTGTAAGAACTTGTTTCCCAATCGATGTAAAATAAATAGGTTTAAACCAAACCAATAAAAGGGAGGTAATTACATATAAAATCGCTAATTTCGTTCGCAAATTACGAAATTAGCGTTCATCCCTTGAAATATTACTTAGCCAGAACATAAGTTTGTGTATCTTCACTGACCTGTCAGACGCCTCAAAATTGACGTTTGATAATAGAAACCTGCCCTGTGTTCAGGATGTAAAAGCGTTTTGCAAGCGTTTTGAGATGATACCCTGCTTTGCACGTGCACATACCTGCAAAGCGAGGTATCATTTCGGAAGCGCTTCGCTAACGTTTTCATCCTGAACGCATGGATGATTTGCGTTCAGGATGAAAACCTAAGCGAACACCGAACGTTAGTGAGTGCTCTCCTGCTTTCCTATCCTAAACTTGCTTGGGGCGTTTGCAAATACTTTAGGTAGATTTTGCGCGGTGAGCCGTGAAAACAACTTTTTACTGTTAGATTCTCCAACCATTTGTTTGAAATAGATAAAACAGGTTAAAATAACACTTTAAGGAGAAAGTTTAATATTCACATTCTAAATCAACGTTATTGCTTGTCCTAAAACTTAAAGTACACTCAAACACGTATTTTCATAATTGTACTGAGAGATCAGGTTAAAGTTCCTATCATTTTGCTTTTTAATTATACCCGATTTACCTATGGTAATGGACTTAGCGCCTACGTCAGAGCTCAGTTTTGAAAATACACCTATAGCACAGTGTATAACCGTACAGGAGAGTAAACCGGAAGTGATATCTAACATCTTCATAAATATCAGGGGTGACACCACAAATATTGAAGCAAATTTGTAATTTAAAGTATTTATGCAAAATCCACGTTCTCTTTTCAAAAGTGTTTTACGGTGTCGCAAACGCTGTTCGACCTTTGTTTCGTATATGCGTTTTGTTTGATCATGCAGTGGATATTTCCCCCTTAATTTTTATGTCAATCATTGAGTTGAGACCGATCCTATACGCATAATTGACTTTACTAACATTGTAATGCATAAATGAAAAACATTGTCTTTTCTTAATTACATTCGGAAGGTTAGAAAATCTATATTCTTGATTACCTGTATCAAATAATTTCAATTAAACGCCGAACTTTCCTAGAATTGGTAGTTGAAGTGAGGACCTTCTTCATTAGACTGTACGTGATAGTTACAACCGTACAATATCAATAGTTACCAACACAAGTATAATTAATGTACGAATAGTGCGTATCAATAGCAATCATGGTTTCGAAAGAAAAATGACAAAATTGCCATACCTACGAAAAACGGGCGTCAGCAACAATGACGGATGGTAAATCCGACAGCCATAGTCATCATTAAATGTAGAATGCATGTCCAGATATTCCCTGATTTGCATCTAACGGTCACGTGGTTTAAGGAACAAGAGGTCAACAAAAGCTCTCTTTTAATGTCATTCAAACTGTAGTTACGAGTATGCGGTCACGGAAAGACGAAACGCAGAAACACTGTTAAATCTATGCAGTCCTTTTTCTGCAACAATGTTTTTCGATAATATCATCATCATTTACAATGATAGATATATATAAAACAAGACACTCGAATAAAGTCTCAACTTTATCGTAAGAATTCAAAAAAAATCGTTAAGAAGTTGCAATTTACACGTAAACTAACGAAAAACAGTCATCGTACGAACCGAAATGATGTATAAATAACTCTTGAAAGTTTGCATTTTCCAGATTTGTCCAAAAGAACTTAGATAGAATCGTGGAATTTTACAGTGAATATATCGTAACATCCCGCAATTAAACGTGAATGGACGCAAATTAATTGTAAAACATGCAATTTTTACGGAAAATACAAATCCGTATAAACCTGTTAGAAACGTTCGTAGGTGAGAACCTTCCTTTAACAATTACAATTCGGATTGTTACGACAATTTATAGGTAGATTTTGCGCGGAGAGCCGTGAAATCAACTTTTTACCGTTAGATTCTCGAGCCATTTGTTCGAAATAGATAAAACAGGTTTAAATAGCGCATTAAGAAAGTTTCAAATAACGTATGGTTCACTCAAACATGTACTTTCATAATTCCAGTGAAGGGATAAGGTTAAATTCCTATCATTTGCTTTTTAATCATACCCGATTTACCTTTTGTAATAGACTCAGCGCCTACGTCAGAGCTCAGTTTACAAAATACATCTATAGATACTTGCGAGTAAATGTTATATACTACTCAAAGTTTACTAAGCACCAAACAATTTTCGCTGTCCCACAGGAGCTGATTTAAAAAAAAACATTCGTGTTCATGTTTAAAATTCAACAATAATGTTTTGACAAGATATCTAATGTATTCATTACCAAATTTGACACGCAATTTTCTCATGAAACTCGTGCAAAATGAGGAACCCCGGTTTTTTACATGTCCTTTCTCATTTTCTACATGCACAAGTTTTGTGCAGATGCTTTTAGTCGTAAATCATGGCTAATCCAAATGTCAGGCGACATTTATCTGTCGAACAATTGTGGCGTGCTGTAGGTATGGTGGAGTAAGGGGCTTCCCACCGTGATGTTGGCATGGTACTGGGGGTATACCATACCGTTGTAATCAGAGCTTGGGCATGATACCAACAGTATGGTACACCTGTAAGGAGACATGGTGGAGGTAGGAGTAGAGCTACCACCGTCGCAGAAGACCGTTTTTGGTAATTCAAGCCCGAAGTGACAGGTTTGCTACGGCAACTCAGCTACAGCCCGACCTTCAAAACGCTCGAGAGTGCGAGTTTCGACTTAAACAAAACGAACACGGCTGCATGAGCATAACCTGAGGTCTAAAAGACCATGTATTCGTATTCCGCTGTCCCGCGTTCATTGTCGGCGTCGGTTAACATAGGCATTGGACCACGTTGGCTGGCGCATAAGACGCTGGCTTCCCGTGCTATTCATGGATGAGTCCAGGTATTGCCTGGACTACACTGATAGGCGGCCTAGGGTGTGGAGAAGGCCGGTGGAAGGGTTTCACGTAGCAAATATTGATATGACAGCTCGAAGGTACATTAATGGAATCCTAAATACCCATGTGAGATTTTACAATGGTGTATTGGGGATGGATTCATTTTAATGGATGAAAATGTCCGTCCACACACGGCCTGTATAGTCCAATAGTATTGTCAAGAAGAGGGTTTTCCACGTCTGGACTGGCCGGCTCTCTCACCGGACGTAAATCCGATAGAGCATATGTGGAATAAGCTACAGGTCCGAGTTTCGGCTCGCTAGGTCAAGCCAAGGACATTCCAGGAGCTCGGCCAGATCCTGAGAGAAGAATGGTCTGTTATTCCCCAAAGAGTAATCCAGAACTTAATCAGGAGTATACAGAGGCGCTGTCAGGCTGTTATTGACAGTTCAGGCTCTCATACTCGTTATTGAACAAAATTCAATTGAACGAATTTTAGTCAAATTCGATTTTTTTCAATTTTCAAGGAAACGTCTCCCTGTTTTGTCTACATTTAAAATCTTCTTACCATTATAAAGCTTTAATTCTTTCTAAAAGTTTGATAAACCGATAACAACCGACCATTTTCCAACATTCTTATAATCAACTATCATTTTTTCCTGAAACGAGCGAGTTTCGAGGCAGTAATAAATCTACTGCCCGGGCTAAATAAAACATGGTGACAACAGCTTGGATGTACCTGTAGATATGAGGTTTTGGTCTCTAAACGACGATTTTTGTTCACCGGACGGCAGATGGACAAACTTCTTCAGTAGGTACTGATTCAGTTAAGAGGCCGACCACCCCGAGGATGATTGGTCTACACGAATACACGTTTCCTGTTCGCAACAATTCTAATATTCATTGGTCCATGAAAAATGCGACCTGCGGTCAAAATAGAAATATTGGCGAACCGATAAGTCAGTGATACCGTGCTCTGAAAGTGCACATTAATAAAAAGCAATGACTCATTTTGAAACGGTTGTGTTTTTTTGCATCTTGACCACATGACTATTTTTGGCAGAAAAGCATGAGCACCAAAGAAATTGTTTTCCTCATTACATATAGAAGGTTATATTGTAAGTATGCACTTATCTAGATCGGGAGCGCTCGCGAGCATTTTATTGTAATGAACGAAGGGTAGGTCTACATTATATCATCTACATGTATATCGTTTCACGTTTCTAAAGATCGACATTCTATAATGGCAGATGCGTGTGATAGAGTTTATGTAAAGTGAATTACGTTTTCCATATAACAGCGAATGAAGTATATGTAACCCGTAAAGCTTACGAATCCTTAAGGATTTCTGCTTCGCTTACATGTTTAAGTTTTCGTGAACATCCGTAAACAACTATTACATTTACTCGTTTGGATCTCTGGATACAGAATAAAAGAGTTAGTCAAAAGCTGTCTTACAACAACTGTGAAAATATATACGTGAAAACCTATCACAAAACGCGGGGGTCGCGCACCTATCTTTGACATAAGTAAAACAATCACACATATGACTCACATACCTTTTCTCAATCGAAAACCCACGGCCATTTTCTTATTTTCTAGTCAACGAAACTTTAAGTCCGATCGATGCTCCAATGGTTCTTTTACGCTGAATATTTCGGCACCTGGTTGTAAACTGAGTTCAAACGGAAAATCAGCACTTCTCTTCACCCCAAAAAGCTATTGGCTAATATTGAATTGAGAGTTAAAAAAGTATTCTTGATATTTGAATTGAAAATTAAGTAACATGGAATCTTAGCAGAAGGACGAAGCTGGTGTAACTTGTGCGTCAACAAGTCTACTAGACAAGTAAAGTGTCGTCGAACGATGCCATGATTTTTTTCAATATACAATGTATTGTATTGCTTACAAAAGTCCACATATGTGATTTAGTTCGAGGTTTATTTGAATGTTAATCGGCTAAATAACTTTATTTTGAAATTTGTAATTTATAAGGTTAGATAGATAGATTTATTTCGGTAAAAAAGTACATACAACAATAGAGTAGTACAATAAAAGGATAATAAAATGCAATTCAAATTTAAATGACACAATTTAGTAACAATATTAAGATACATACGTAAGAAAATATTGTAACTAATTAAAATAACAAGCATCTCAAAGAGTGATACTACCCACTATATGCACCCAGACCCAGGATAACACGAAAAAGAGAAAACTCTTATTTTCATTGTGGTCCTGACCAAGGTTCCATATTGCTCACCGAGTTAATTATTATTTCATATACGCATGTGTTTTATGTAGATCTTATCTTATGTATAGAGAAGACGCAACAGATTGAATATAGATTTTGAGAAAAAATTACGTAGCACGTATTGCACTTGCAAACACACACAAATAAGTATCCATCTTGTTTCGTTTGTGACACTGAACACACTAGCCGATGCTCAATGTCTTCAGTAGAAACAGAGTATGACAGGATATAAGTTTGCCGCACCAGAAACACCCACGCAAACACCTACACCGCAGCGAGTCCCTTTTCTTATAAAGCTGAGTTAACAGATTAATGAAAAAGAGATATTCCGTAATGTTCGTAAATTAGAATTTTCAACAGATGATTTGATATAAGAGGTTCTTGACTGTGTAAAGTTTGTAAACAAAATTCTTCAAGTGAATCATTGTAATGAACTATTCGTACTGTGAAAAAAACAACAAAAGGCACTATCCCGTACAGTTGGTTTGAGAGGGTCGGTGTTTTCTGAACGCGATTATTCAAAGATTATAGCACCTTTTGGCAAAGGGATTGCAATAATTTGACGAAAATTGGATAAAGAGTCGTTTTAACGATTGAAATTCCATCTAAATTGTTCGAAACATTTTTAAAAGAAGAAAATCGCCCGCGTCTTCAAGAAAAAATCAGCTCAATCGGATGATCCGCGTATTAAAATGCAAATTTAAGGTAGAAGTAGACAGGCCTTGCCTTGGGCAATAATGCAGAGAAATAAGCACTACTTCCACTTTACATGAGCAAAACTCGGATCTCAAGATGTTGTGCCGATTATTAGATATTTTGATTTGAAAATTCAAATTTATCTTTTAAGCGAGGATAACTCACTGAACTTCCGGTTAAGACAACTGTACGGTTATACATAGTGTATAGTATCGGCCAGCAATGTCACGAGGTGACTAGCATAGCAAACAAATAGCTTGACTATTATCGTTCTTTTTTCGAAAATTTCATGCTTTTCGTTTTGTTTGGATATTTAAGGTTCATGTATTGAGTTTTTAACAAATTTTAAGGTTCATAGAAAGAGTTTTTAAACAAAATTTAATGCTGCTTCTATTCACAAAAAAAGACAGTGTGACCACCTAATAACTATATATCAAATTAAAGCTGTAGACGAGCACAGGCATATGCACAACATTAGATGTCACATCTCATAACAGAATAGCAAAACAATTAAGCAAAAAGGATATTTTGTTCAAGCCCAACAACTTCATGACGACTGGATAAAATTTGCCTAAATTTGATCAGAATGTAGACAAATGTTTCAACTAGTTACTACTACAACCTTAAATATAAAACTCAGTCTCTCAATGCTCTTTTGAAACAAACAATTTCCATTTATTTGGTCAGAATATACGTGTCAAACCGGGTCGGTCTGTTTCCGTGAGTACCGAAATATTGTGGGACTATTACAGTCCCTCTTACTTGATTAATGTTGTTCGATTTTAATGGAGTTGTGAAGCATTTTTGACGATTTTGGAACGATTTTGAACGATTTTGATGAGTTTTATTTTTAATGCAACGAATGGGGTGCCGGGCGAACGATTAAGAAGGGTTTTGGTCGGAATGGTTGTCAATTTCATTATGTTATAAACTGCTACACCCTATCAAGGGATACTCATAATATTTTGATGACTTGTCTTGTTCTTTTTTTAGAATTTGAATAAGGCAGGTTTATGAGAAAAAGCTTATACTTGAAAAGCCGACCTATTTGTCTACAGTATATCAGGCAAAAACATCACTGGTAATGAATATAGTGCTTTAAGCAGCATGATAATAGAAGGATGCCATTAGAGTCATTTCCGCATGGACTTATAAATCAGCCTTATTTATGCTGATTTGCATTTAAACAATCATGTAACGAGGGCTTTAAAAGAATGCCATATAGGTCGATTTCTTGTTACTTCTTTAATGCTATTCGCTGGATTATCGAGAAATAAGGCACATGTACCCTTCATTCAGGATGAAAAAAAGTGCAAACTGTTTGCCAATTTTACCTCGCTTTGCACGCAAGTGCACGTGTAAAAGGGGTATAATTGGCAAACAGATTGCACCGTTTTGTCATCCTGAAAGCCGGGCTAAATAATTACTTGGCGAATTCATTGCCAAGCGAGTGAAATTATCAAATATTATACCCTTCCTGCATTTTCCTGCACATGCAAAGCGGGGTATAATTTGCAGACAGTTTTCACCGTTTTGTCGTTCTGAGTGCAGGGCCTTAGTCCGTCGTCAGACGATAAACACGTGGTATTCATACCTTATTTTAATATCTTCTCATCATTTGATACCCCAAACCCTCCCTGTTATCTTTGCTTTGTCGACATAGCGAAGCAAATAGGCTGGCCCCGGGTATCCGAGGCATTCGGATTATCACTCGGCCATTTACGTAAACTACAACAGACCTCGGATGTATGTAAGGCGGATGAATATGTAACAAAATCGTGCATTTTATTAAGCGGAAACAGTGTAAGAAAAACTAGCACTGTAGATTTTAAGCTTTTATAGTAAATAACGGCTGAATAATCTTAATTTTTGAGAATGACGAATCATTCTCAAAAATTAACATTTTTCAGCCTAAGAATCTTCAGATATTTATAAAAGGATACGATGGTTTCACGTCAGTGACTTAAGGTTCATGTAAAGTGTTTGAGACCCAATTTTAAGGGCATTCATTTGCCAAGAAAAAGCAGTATGTCTAGGAATATTATATATCAAAATGAAGCTATTAATGAGCACAAGCATTTGAAAAACATAAGACTGTTATAACTATAGCGGTATAGCCAAAACATTTTGGAAAAGGGTCATTTTGTACAGAACAAGCAACTGCATGACTGTTGGATAAGATTGGCTCATATTTTAACAAAGTCTAGCCTAAAGTACCATCCAGGTAGTGCTACAACCATTGGTATAAAACTTAGCCCCAAAACGTAGTTATGCAAGCAATTTAATTTGACTTATTTTATAAACACATATGTCATATATGTCATTCTAATTTTGAAAACGTGTAGATCTGTTTAGGGTATGGTGTGTTATCACAACATAAATAGACATTAATTGTTTATATACCTGTAAGGTTGTTTAGCAATATATCATTTTTTATTTCACAGAATGATAAATATATAGTAATATTGTAGATCATTGAATTAAAAAAAACTATAATTTGAAATAAATCGCAGAAAATATTTCACAATATTATGGTGTGATGTTGCACCATACCTTGCATCTGTTTTGAAAACAGACCAAACCGGTTTGACATGTATGTTGACAAAATAAATGGAAATTGATTGTTTCAAAAGAGCCTTTTGAGACTGAGTTTTATATCTAAGGTTGTAGCACTACCTGGATGGTACTTCAGACTGTACTTTATTTAAATACGGGGCAATTCTATGCAACCGTCATGCAGTTGCTTGTTCTGTACAAAATGACCCTTTTCCAAAATGTTTTGGCTATACCGCTATAGCTATGGCGGTCTTATGTTGCCTAACTGCTTGTGCTCACGAATAGCTTCATTTTGAAATATAATATACCTGAACATACTGCTTTTTCTTGGCAAATGAAGTGCCCTAAATATTGGGTCACAATCACTTTACATGAACCTTAAACGAGTAGCGTTGACGACGTCGAATGTTTTAACTCAGGGGAAATTCAAATGGCAGCCCGGGAGTCGCGTGAGATGATGTAATAATCTAAAGTTGACCGTAATATGCATGCGAGGAGAGGACACTCATGTGAACAGATTACCCACTGGTGGTAGTAAACAAACTTCACATTTACCGCTACAATAATTAATTTACCATGAAATATCGTTATCCCATTAAGAAATGTGATAAACTCGCGCAAAATACTTTATAAAATAAGAAAAAAGTATTTGTCGTTTAAAGTAAAAGAGAACATTTGTTTTATGTAATCGAAATTGTTGTGCACTATTTTCGACGCCATTTTGGAACCCAAGTAACACCGGCCTGACCCAGGATCAGAAGCGTTGAGGTTGAAAGGTTAAAATGACATCACTAGTGTCGAAACCGAGGTCGTTCTGATGGAAACCCGGTTAACTCGGGTCGAAACCGAGTCCGACATGAACTTACCCTCAAAGTTTCGAGGGCTAACGCCATTTTAACTGACGTCATCGAATTTTTCGAAGGGTTTCCCGTAATTTTTAAAAATAGTCCGTCTATGTACATCCGAGGTTGATCGTGAGATTGGCGAAGTGGTGTTCCGAATGGTATCCGAGGACGCCTCTCCATACCACAGATGTCAATCTAAAGGTCCCAGGTTCGATCGATGACGGCGGAACTCATCCTTTCTGACTAATTGTCTCCCACCAATGGTTCATAATCGTAGACATGTGGGGTAAGCAACTAGTGGCTTAGAAAATATGTGATGGTAGTACTGGTGATAGAAATACCAGTAATCTATTGTATGGTGCTCCAACCCCATCTAGATGAATGAAATATTTTTGAAAGCGGCGTAAAACCCCATTCGAACTATCAAATCTCCTATTACTCTGGCCAATCTCGATGGAGCTTGATTAGAATTTTCATTTTCAATAACATAACACTTGTCAAACATTTTTTTCTTTTAAGCTCCACTGGCCGAAGGCAAGCGAGCTATTGTCATGGCGGACTGACCGTCGTGCGTCCGTGCGTGCGTCCGTAAAATTTTCTTTAAACATCTTCTCCTAAACTAATGGGTGGGTTTTTACGAAACTTGGCCAGAATGTTTCTTGGGTGGCCCTCTTGTAAAGTTGTTTAAGAAATTTCGATTGACCCTCAAATATGGGCGTGGCTGGGCGGGGCTTATTTTGAGCCCAAATCTATGAACCAAATCTCCCCCTGAACCACTGGGCCGATTTCAATGAAACTTTACCAGAATGTTCCTTAGTTGACCCTCTTTTAAAGTTGATCAAGAAATTTTTATTTGTCCATAAATATGGGTGTGGCAGGGTGGGGCTTATTTTGAGCCCGAAATCTTTGAACGACATCTCCTACTGAAGCATTAGGCTGATTTCAATGAAACTTTACCAGAATGTTCCTTGGGTGACCCTCTTCTAAAGTTGTTCAAGAAATTTGAATTGACCCCAAAATATGGACATGGCTTATTTTGAACCCGAAATCTTTGAACATCATCATCTCCTGAACCTTTGGGCCGATTTCAATGAAACTTTACCAGAATGTTCCTTGGGTAACCCTCTTTTACAGTTGTTCAAGAAATTTTGATTGGCCCATAATTATGGGTGTGGCAGGATGGGGCTTATTTTGAGCCCGAAAATTTTGAATGACAACTTATCTTGAACCACTGGGCTGATTTTAATCGAATTTTACCAGAATGTTCTTTTGGGCGACCCTTTTCAAAAATTGCGATTTTTGGCCCATACACATGGGCGTGGCATGGCAGGCTTATTTTGAGCTCGAAATCTTTGAACAACATCTCCTGAACCACTGGGCCGATTTCAATGAAACTTTAACAGAATGTTCCTTGTGTGACCCTTTTTAAAAAGATTTTTCAAAATTTTGATTTGCCCATAAATATGGGACTGGTAGGGCTTATTTTGAGTCTCCTCAGTTATGAATGGGGGGTGGGGGTGGGGGGGGGCAGGGTCTATCATCAACTTAAATTCTTAGAATAACATCTCCTCTTCAACAATTAGGCAAATGTGAATTAAACTTTGCCAGAAAGTTACTTAGATGAGATCAACTGGATCAGTAAATTTCAGGTGAATTCTGGTCCTCTTGTTTTAAAGTGATATCTAAGTAGTTTTCTTCCAATTTTTCTTTTACATATTAGTTATATGAGTTCACTTCTGAAAGCTCAGTTTCAATTTGGAAAAAGTCAGAATTCCTTCTGAATGCTGGCTTTCATTACCTTCTATTTTCAATATCACTCTTTCAAATCATGAGATATGAAAGCCAGTGGAGCAATACAGGCCCTCTTGGGCCTCTTGTTTATCATTATTTTTCAAAATTATGGTTATGGAGTTTTCTAAAATGCTTCTCGGTGGAATCTCTCTATGATGCTATTCTAATGTACATGTGCTCGGTTCCAAAAGAAAGTGTGCACTTTTGAGTTTCGTATATTCCAAAATCTAAATGACGTCACTAAATTTCTTGCGATATTTCCAGAGACCATTGAACAACGAACTTGGGAGAAAAAAATTCACGGCATGCGGAACAAGTCAAGTCGGATGTAACAATTGATTTGGGGTCATTTGCTCGTACATCACGCGACTTATGAATGATTGTTCTAAAATCCAATACAATTCATGCCTTGTGGCTAACCCTTACATAAATTCAAACTTGAATAAGAGGTGTACAAAATTTCCGTGTGAGGATAAAAAATAACCATTTGAAAAGAGAAAATTTAACAATGTTTAATTTACATGCATTTTCTCTTTTGAAATTTTATATCTGTCTGTTTTTGTGTACCCGGTTAAGACAACATGCGATATTCAAAAGCAAATATCCACTAATGGCGTCCTTGACCAATCAACATAGCGATGAGTACATGTAACGTTTACGCACATGCACTTTATGCATGCATGCGAATCTAAACTTTTATTTAGAAAAGGTATTTAATCCAATGTCAACTTTTGTAATGCTACAGTTAAATCCATCGTGAAATTGACAAGATGGATGTTTTTGGAATGTTATTTGGAATGAAATTGAATTAGTGTTTGGAGCGAGTTTTGAGTGAATTTTAATGGGGGGTAATCCTTTACGGCAAATTTTGTTCGGGATGAACAAAATTAGCGATATTGATTACCTCTCTTTCATAAAATATGCATACAAGTTCTTTACATAGCTTCCTAGCTAACAATTTGAATTATGACAGTGAAATCGTGATTTTTCTCTATCAAAATTTATTTTGAATGACGTTGTTGATTCTATATTTTTCAATGGGTTGGCGCGTTTTTGAATGGTTTGATTGAGTGTTTGGAATGAATAATTGGAGCGTTGAGTGAATGAAATGATTTTGATCGGAATGAGTGTCAATTTCACGATGTTTTTTACTGTACATGTTTAAGATAGCGTTGATTTCCTTAAAGAAAACGCTGTAGGGAATGTTAATCTCAACGCCATACAAGCTGCTTGTGTTGATGCAGTTTGCATAATTATTACGAAATTAAATTGTAAATTGTATTTCTAGATTTAGAGAGTCTTAACTAAAGTATGACATCGATTTAAATCTGTGAATATTCACAAAGCCTATACAACTGAAGACAAATGCAAAAGGTGCATGTAATGTGCACCCTTTCTTTAAGAACTCGGTATACGGTTTAGCAACATAGGAATCATTTACCAATAATATCTACTATTTAAGATATCTTAGTTTAAACATAAGGATTTTTTTGTTTAACATGTACATTCACAAGTCATTTACAAGATATGGTACAATGATAACAAGAAATATAAATATGTATATATCTTTGATTACTCCACTGTAGGATATTTTGTATACAATTTAATCATATAACATCAGAAAGAAAAGAATAAAATACTCAATACATACATTGAACAAAGGTAACCATACTGGGAATAATACACATATAATATCAATGCACACGTTCATACAGTAAGACGTACATCATACGCTCACTACACACACGCGCAGAATCACCCACCTCCACACACTAAGCACCCTCACACACATATACAGAGCAATAGGCACATATGTACGTACATTTACAGACGCAAAAGTACTTTTTACTCATCGATAACCGAGAGCAAGACCGCCACACCTACCTATAAACATATAGGCACATCCAACCGCCAGACGCCGATCCATCGAGTCGTGTACATTGAACTTGACATCCCTCACACACCGTAGGAACATTTTGTTTGAACAGTCTGCGAATGATGTCAAGCAAGAATGCAAACCTTCAGGGGTAAATTAATTGTTATGTTAAATTCATTTTAGACAAACACTGTAGTTGATCAACCCGGTTTCCTTGCACTATCCCCCGTAAAAACTAACCGTCTTCTGGAGGCGTCGATCATATGGGCATTTGCTACGGTAGCGACGATAAATAAACGGAAATACACTCACATGTAACAGCAGTCGCTCAATAAAGGCGGTGTCTCAATTAAGGTAACTCGTTCTAGATCAACGATGCTTCCATCTTGTTTTATTCACTGGAGTTCTAGAAAGTCTCGAGGTATCATCTGACATCACGTCCTAAATTGTACAGAACAAATTCGATCTGTGATGGTCTGATGAACATGACGATCTATTTCCCCTCATTCTCTGAATTCAAGACTTACAGTTCAGAACATACTGAAATGAACACGCCGCTTAAGATCATTCTAATTAGCTCACCAAGCGCTCTATACGTTTTCTTTCGAACCAAAATCACCAATAGTACTCCTAGTCCTTCGAATTGTTCCCAAATCGATCAAAAGTGCCCCGAAATCGATCAAAAGCGCCCCGAAATCGATCAAAATGTACAGTTAAGAACATCGTGAAATGGACAAATTGATTGATTTAGAATTGATTTTAGAAAGAAATTGAATGAGCGTGTGGAGCGAGTTTTGAGTGAAATAACAGCGAGGTAATCTAATATCGCTAATTTTGTTCGAGATGAACAAAATTAGCGATATTTATTACCTCCCTTTGATAAAATATACTTACTTTTCTGTCTGTGTGTCTTCGTGGACCAATTAGACATTAAAAGCCACACCAGCCAATAAAAATGTAGAATAATTTGTTCGATTTAAATTAATGTTGATCACCTTGAACGATTTCGAAATATAATGTTGTTCTTTCGAATTGGAAAATGATACTCGATCATACAGAAATTAATTACGAATATTTTGGTATATAACACTTCTGAAAATAAATTATATGGACTAATATAGGAACGTAATTGCAGTAGCGAAACTGCGAAATTGTAAACATACCCAATAATATGCGCTACGTCTTGAAAATGTCCTCCTGAACGTATGGCTAAATAATTACTTGGCGAACTCATTGCCAAGCGAGTGAAATTATCAAATATTATACCATTCCTGCATGTGTTCGATTTTAATGCACATACAAAGCGGGGTATAATTTGCAGACAGTTTTCACCGTTTTGTCATTCTGAGTCATTCTGAGTGCAGATTGTCAGTTCGTCGTCTGACGATCAACAAATGTTAACCACATCTTATTTTAACATCTTCTCATCATCAGATACCCCAAACCCTCCCTATTATCTATGCTTTGTCGACATAGCGTAGCAAATAGGGCGGCCCCAAGGTATCCGAGAATGTCCTCTCCTATACCAGAAATGTCAATCTAAAGGTCCCAGATTCTATCCACGACGGCGGAACTCATCCTTTCCGACTATTTGTCTCCCACCAATGGTTCATAATCGTAGACCTGTGGGGTTAGCAACTGGTTGCTTAGAATATATTTGATGGTAGTACTACTGAGAAAAATCCCAGTAATCTATTGTATTGTGCTCCAACCCAAGCGAGATGAATGAAATAATTTTCAAAGCGGCGTAAAACCCCATTTGAACTATCAAATCTCCTATAACTCTGGCCAATCTCGATGGAGCCTGATTAGAATGTTCATTTTCAATAACATAACACTTGTCAAAGATTCCTTCTTTTTAGCTCCACTGGCCAGAGGTAAGCGAGCTATTGTCATGGCGGACTGACCGTCGTGCGTTCGTGCGTGCGTAAAATTTTCTTTAAACATCTTCTCCTCCTAAACTTATGGGTGGATTTTTACGAAACTTGGTAAGAATGTTTCTTGGGTGGCCCTCTTATAAATTTGTTTAAGCAATTTCGATTGATCCTCAAATATGGGCGTGGCAGGGTGGGGCTTATTTTGAGTCCGAAATCTTTGAACCACATCTCCCCCTGAACCATTTGGCCGATTTCAATGAAACTTTACCAGAATGTTCCTTGGGTGACCCTCTTCTAAAGTTGATCAAGAAATTAAGATTTGTCCATAAATATGAGTGTGGCAGGGTGGGGCTTATTTTGAGCCCGAATTCTTTGAACGACATCTCCTACTGAACCATTAGGCTGATTTCAATGAAACTTTACTAGAATGTTCCTTGGGTGACCCTCTTCTAAAATTGTTCAAGAAATTTTGTTTGACCCCCAAAAATGGGCGTGGCAGGGGGGGGGGGGGTATTTTGAGTCCGAAATCTTTAAACGACATCTCCACTTGAACCACTGGGCCGATTTCAATTAAACTTTACCAGTATGTTCCTTGGGGACCTTCTACTTAATTTGTTCAAGAAATTTGGAATTTTGGAACTCGACATCCCCCACACCGTACGAACATTTTGTTTGACCAGTCTGCGAATGATGTCAAGCAAGAATGCAAACCTTCAGGGGTAAATTAATTGTTATCTTAAATTCATTTCAGATCAACACCGTAGTTGATCAACCTGGTTTCCTTGCACTATCCCCCGTAAAAACTAACCGTCTTCTGGAGGCGTCCCTCATATGGGCATGTGCTACGGTAGCGACGATAAATAAACGGAAATGCACTCGCGTGTAACAGCAGTCGCTCAATAAAGGCGGTGTCTCAATTAAGGTTACTCGTTCTAGATCAACGATGCTTCCATCTTGTTTTATTCACTGGAGTTCTAGAAAGTCTCGAGGTATCATCTGACATCACGTCCTAAATTGTACAGAACAAATTCGATCTGCAATGGTCTGGTGAACATGGCGATCTATTTTCCCTCATTCTCTGAATTCAAGACTTGCAGTTCAGAACATCCTGAAATTAACACGCCGCTTAAGATCATTCTTATTAGCTCACCAAGCGCTCTATACGTTTTCTTTCGAACCAAAATCACCAATAGTACTCCTAGTCCTTCGAATTGTTCCAAAATCGATCAAAAGTGCCCCGAAATCGATCAAAAGCGCCCCGAAATCGATCAAAATGTACAGTTAAGAACATCGTGAAATGGACAAATTTATTGATTTATAATTGATTTTAGAAAGAAATTGAATGAGATCGTGGAGTGAGTTTTGAGTGAAATAAGAGCGAGGTAATCTAATATCGCTAATTTTGTTCGAGATGAACTAAATTAGCGATATTTATTACTTCCCTTTAATAAAATATACTTACTTTTCTGTCTGTGTGTCTACGTGGACCAATAAGACATTAAAAGCCACACCAGCCAATAAAAATTGTAGAATAATTTGTTCGATTTAAATTAATGCTGATCACCTTTAACGATTACGAAATGTTTTGTTACGATTTTTTGAGCGTTTTAGATCGATTTAACTGAGTGTTCGGAATGAATAATTGGAGCGCTGAGTGAACGATTTAGAATGATTTTGATTGGAATGAGTGCCAATTTCACGATGTTTTTAACTATACCGATGATTCGACGATTTCATTGGTTGATATGGGTTATGAAGCCAGTGGAGACACA
The DNA here is from genome assembly GCA_948146395.1 of Fragum whitleyi. Classification (NCBI taxonomy): domain Eukaryota; kingdom Metazoa; phylum Mollusca; class Bivalvia; order Cardiida; family Cardiidae; genus Fragum; species Fragum whitleyi. The sequence continues at coordinate 39,695,480 of OX411556.1, forward strand.
CACATATCTAATTTTAGACCATATAAGGTAACATAGATTAATATCGATTAGAAAGGTTCATACATGTCACTAATTTCACTCATTTAATTCCGTTATGTAATCACTCAAAACCATCTTATCTTGTCAATTTCATGATTTTGTTAACTCTAGTTAGAAATAAGTTATGGTATTCTAGACACATCAGGACAAAAGAGTATGAAAATAAAAAAAAAAGGCGAATGGTTTAGGATTGGATTTGAAATTATACACGTATGGGCGATTTTGGATGAAACAAAGAGACTGTTACATGGTTCCTTATTTCGTTAATTTCTACGAAACGAACGAAATCCTTTTACCTACCTTATATAAGTTCCACTGGTTTTTCTAAAAATATATTTGTGTGCCATCATGAAATAATCAGACGTAAAAAATGATTAATTTCAAAACTTTATTGCGTTTTTAATTAATTTGAACCGTTTATGAAATATTTCAGAACGACTTGAACCATTTGAGAGTCTTGAATAGCGCCTTGAACTAGTGATTTTGAATAGTTGTCACTCAAAACAACTGATTGATTGTGGAAGTGCTAAAAAGGACCGACCACATTAAGACGTGCAGGACTTTGTTAAATTATGTCATTCTAACATAGACATATACTTGCATTTATACACAAACATGTCCTTGTTTGAAACATAATGCGTCTTAACTACAGCTTAACACAAAGTCACCCACTAAAATGCATGATTGGAACAAGCCGTTTCTTCATTTTTTCCACTATGTTACCCAAATGTGTTTTTTTTTCATTGAGGCTGTCAAAATTTTGGATTATGCGGAAATAGGTTAAACTGACAGTTATACGATTATAAAACATTTTCTAAAAGACCGATTTATTAACTTGGAAACTAGCCCAGTATCCTAACTCTATGATTTTCTACAATTATCTCGTTCCAGTTGTCATAATTATCACCCACTGAAGGGACGAGAAATGCAATCAATACAGTTAACAACATCGTATAATTGACAAGGTGAATGATTATGGAATGATTTAGGAATGAAATTGAATGAGTGTGTGGAGCGAGTTTTGAGTGAATTTAATGGGAGGTATTTCAGTATTGCAAATTTTGTTCAGGATGAACAAAATTAGCAATATTGATTAACTCCCTTTATTAAAATATGCTTACACGTTCTTTATTTAGCTCCCCTTTTCTTCAAGAACCTATCAGACGCTTACAATTTCAATTAGATAAGTGAATCCCGATTTTTTTCCCAGCTATTTTTATTTTGAAGCTGTTGTTATATGTTTTTCAGTGAGTTTGGAGCGTTTTTGATCGATTTGAGTGAGTGTTTGGAATGAATGAGTGGAGCGCGGAGTGAGCGATCTAGAATGGTTTTGATTGAGTTGAATGTCAATTTCACGATGTAATTAACTGTACGATGTTCTTGTTTTATCGTGTTATCACAGAATACGTAGAGTAGAGTTGTTAGTCTATCTTGCTTGAGCGACCACTGGTCTATTGAATAATATTTTCTTTACCAAGCAACCATTTTCAAAATACCCTTTTTTAAACCAAGATATGAGAGAAAAATACAAATCATCTACGCAAGAATTAGAAATAATTGCAGTAGCCTTTACGAACGCGTTTAAAAAAAATATATATCGTGGATTCACAATCGTGTCATTGTTGCCTTGTTGAATCTGCGCAACATTTTTTCCCTGAATGTGCGCATTACCTTCATTTATAAAATAACTTATTTAAAAGTATTGATCACCTACAGGATCTTGGATATTTGCACCATAAATGATTCATTGAGCGACAACCTTTATTCATCTTTATTAAGCGACTGTGTTTAACGAGCGAATTTTATCAAAAGTCCTTTTTCGAAAATGAATTATATTCTTAAAAAATCTCTCTAAACAATTATTTCAATAACTAAATTCTATGTCTATATTTATGAAATAATTTCATTTTCGAGGAGGAGTTATATGCGAAAAGTAAATTCGAGGGCGGAGCCCGCTGATTTTGCTTTTCGTATATCTCCTCTCCAAATCAGAATTTATTCACTGACAGATCATAGCGAAAATGAATTTTTTAAATTGGTAATCTTCCTTTCTGGCTGTAAAAAAAGTATTAAAATATTTTTCTTTGTTTAGAATTAATGAAAAAGTAATGATATTGACGTTGGGAGAATTTCACAGAAAGCTTAGCGCGTCATTTAGCACGTGGGTTATATGACGTCAAGCGAATTTCGTGCTAAAGATGACGTTGAGTAAAAAATAGGCGGAACTATTTGTGTACACAGTTAAAACACATGATATGTAAATTTAATTGCGAATAAAGCTCTATGTAATTTCAAATTGTTTCATATATACTGAGCGACTTTAAAAACGCAATACTTAAAAACATCACTAAAATGCAAATTTAAGTGATCAGAGTCAGACTAAAATATACTTATTTTGATACGTTGGTTGTTTACCTAAACAAGTTACCTTAAATCCAACATAAATATCATTTTGAAACATTTTCTCGTATTCTCAATACGGTGACAATTTTAAACATACCAACGAAAGTTGAAATTTCTCTATAGCCCTACTGTAAGGACGACGTTTTCTTTTCAAATGACACAAAAACCTAACAAATTTCAGAGTTAAGTTGAATGAATCAATGCGTCAAAAAAATCATCAATACTGCGTTTAAGTATGTTTGGTTCAAAGACTACACCAAAACGTCGTCTTTTTTACCAGAAATGACGTCACTTACATGCTTTTCTATTCCTTTCGTAGAACCACAAACGTTGTTCATGTGAACGTGTTTTTGGCAAACAAAGCCTGTTAGGGTTTTAAACCCCCTAGCAGACATGTTGTTTAGGACTGAGATGATATTTATGGCATGTTACGGCATGACACTAACGCCATTTTAACATGTAAAGTCTTCTGAAACTCCTTTTTGCTAAGGTCCTACCTTACAGATGTTCAAATATTGATGGAATAAATCAATATTTTTAGTCTACTCGCGGTTAACGACGTTCCGAGTCTATGGAACAATATCTTTTTTGACTTACTGCATTACAGTACAGTCTTTTCAAAGTGAGTAAGATGATTTCATTTCTTTAAATGGTTTTTGAAATGTCTATTGTTAATAACCTTCCACAATTCCGATTTGCTAATTCAATCAACCAAGAAAAGTGCAATGACAAAAAAAGTGTGAGCAGGAGATTGCTATGTCGAAACTAACCAAAGCGTCATATCAAATAAAGATTAAGTCGATTCAACAGAGTATCTTCTTTATATGATTTTAGCTAAATTTAGTTAAAACAAATCTCCTTTTCCGTGCTCAAAAAAATTTACTTTATTGCGTTTTTAAAGTCGCTCAGTATATGATAATGTTATTATTTCCGTGGTCATGGCTAGGTCACGCGTGTGATTTTTAGCTCCACTGGCCTAAGGCCAGCGAGCTATTCTCAAGCGGTGTGTCCGTTGTGCGTCCGTCCGTGCGAGCGTAAACTTTTTCTTCAAACAACTTCTTCTCCCAAACCAATAGGCGGATTTTCATGAAACTTGGTAGAAATGATCCTTGGGTGACCCTCTTCTAAAATTGTTAAAGAAATTTTGATTGACCCTCCACATATGGGCGTGGCGGGGCGTGGCATTTTTTTCATTTTGAAATATTAAAAGGTCTTTTACTCCAAACCCATTGGGCCAATTTCAATGAAACGCGGTAGAAATGTTCCTTTATTGACCCTCTTTTACAATTGCAAAGAAAAGAAAGAAATTTTGATTGGCTAAAAATATGGGTATGGCAGAGCGGGGCTTATTTTGAGCCAGAAATCATTGAACGACATCTCCCCCTGAACCAATGGGCTGATTTAAATGAAACAATACCAGAATGTTCCTAGGGTGACCCTTTTCAAAAAATGATCATGAAATTTTGATTGGCCCATAAATATTGGGCGTGGCAGGGCGAGTCTTATTTTGAGCCCGAAATATTTGAATAACATCTCCTCCTTAACCACTGGGCTGATTTCAATGAAACTTCACCAGAATGTTCCTTAGGTGATCCTTTCCAAAAAATGCTAGTGATTTTTTGAATGACCCTAAAATGATGGCGTGGCAGGGCGGGGCTTATTTTGAGTCCAAAATCTTTAAAAATCTTCTCTTCCCAAACCATTTGGCCAATTTCAATGAAACTTTGTATGGATGCACCTTGGATGACTTTTTAAAAAAAAATATTAGTGAATTTTTGATTAGCCCATAAATATGGGCTAAGCAGGGCGGGGCTTATTTTGGAGCCCGAAATTTTTGAACGACATCGCCTTCTGAACCACTGGGCTGATTTCAATGAAACTTTACCAGAATATTCCTTGGGAGACCATTTCCAAAAATTGATCGTGAAATTTTGATTGGCCCATTAGTATTTGCGTGGCAGGGCGGGGCTTATTTTGAGCCCGAAATATTTGAATAACATCTCCTCCTGAAACACTGGGCTGATTTCGATGAAACTTCATGATCCTTTCCAAAAAATGCTAGTGATTTTTTGAATGACCCTAAAATGATGGCGTGGCAGGGCGGAGCTTATTTTAAGACCAAAATCTTTAAAAATCTTCTCTTCCCAAACCATTTGGCCAATTTCAATGAAACTTTGTATGGATGCACCTTGGATGACTTTTTTAAAAAAAAATATTAGTGAATTTTTGATTAGCCCATAAATATGGGCTAAGCAGGGCGGGGCTTATTTTGGAACCCGAAATTTTTGAACGACATCGCCTTCTGAACCACTGGGCTGATTTCAATGAAACTTTACCAGAATTTCCCTTGGAAGACCATTTCCAAAAATCGTGAAATTTTGATTGGCCCATAAGTATTGGCGTGGCAGGGCGGGGCTTATTTTTAGCGATAATCTTTAAAAATCTTCTCTTCCCAAACCATTGGGCCAATTTCAATGAAACTTGGTATGGATGTACCTTTGGCGACTCTTTTGAAAAATTATGAGGGAAATTTTGATTAACCTATAAATATGGGTGTGGCAGGGCGGGACTTATTTGGAGCCCGAAATCTTTAAACGACATCGCCTTCTGAACCACTGGGCTGATTTCAATAAAACTTTACCAGCATGTTCCTTGACAGACCATTTCCAAAAATTGATCGTGAAATTTTGATTGGCCCATAAGTATTGGCGTGGCAGGGCGGGGCTTATTTTTAGCGATAATCTTTAAAAATCTTCTCTTCCCAAACCATTTGGCCAATTTCAATGAAACTTGGTATGGATGTACCTTGGGTGACTCTTTACCAGCATGTTCCTTGAGAGACCATTTCCAAAAATTGATCGTGAAATTTTGATTGGCCCAAAAATATGGGCGTGGCAGGGCGGGACTTATTTGGAGCCCAAAATCTTTTAACGACATCGCCTTCTGAACCACTGGGCTGATTTCAATGAAACTTTACCAGAATGTTCCTTGGGAGACCATTTCAAAAAATTGTTCGTGAATTTTTTATTGGCCAATATATATGGGCGTGGCAGGGCGGGGCTTATTTTTAGCACAGTTTCTTTGAAAGATATCTCTCCCTGAACCATTGTTTTAATTAGATGGTTAAAGGGATGCAGGTTCTTGGGGTTTGAATCTTTTGGTGCAATGCGGGCCATTCCCAGTTAATTATTATAAAATAGGTCTTTAGAGATTTCAAAGTGTTGTTTTCATTCAAAGCTTTATTTAATGAAAGTAAAGATGTTAAAGCCATTGGAGAGATACAGACCATCTTAGGCCTCTTGTTTCAAGCCAGTCCTTGAACATCGTATTCATATATCCAACAAAGATAATGGAAGACCCGAATTTTAAACTTAACGAATGCATATAAGCAAACCAGTCGAGCAGTATAAAAATTCTAAAAGTTGTCGAGAGTATCTATAACCTTTCTTTTAATACAGTTCCTAAACATACCGTACAAGCAGTTGCGACGACGACGAGATTTAACTACGACAGATTCAGCGAATTGTGTCAAGCAGACGGTAGGTAGGCCAAATAAGTTTATTCGTATGAATAAAGGAACGAAGCTCTGGTATTCAGCGATTCTATAGATTAAATAATTTCTCATACCCCACGCAAATAAGACCACAGCACTTGATTTTTTCGGAGGTTGCCAATGCAAAATTACAAAAGATATTTCGCCTATTTTTCAAAAATGCTAATTTAACTTGCAAACATATGATATCTAATTATCCGCCGACATTGCTCTAAAAATTGAAGCCTTTATTCCAAAAACATTTACTCACAGCGAGTCCTCAAAGACGACATGTACAATTTTTCCCCCTCTGTCGACAGACTGAATTTCACGGGGCTGCTGTAATCGACAGATCAGAGTTATTTGTGATTGTCGAAAACTGTCAATTTCTTGATTTAACTAATTATTATACAGCAAAGAAAATTCTAGCATTTCATTGGTTAATGCTGACCTGACAAACAGTGATATCTACGGCCGCTCCGGTATAACTTCTTATGTTTCCCTAAGGCGCCTCGCCGTATACAAATACAAAAAAAATGGAAACGGTAATGGCAGCCATTTTTCTCTCGCTTCGCTGATAACACGACCCGAATATACACACTATGATACTGTTGAAAAGCATGTCAATTAATAATGTGAAAATAAAAAATGATATATAATACCTTAAATTTTTACAAATCTGTCCATTTAAAGTGCCAAGTTTCTCGCAGGTTCAGCCAACAAACGCTTTCATTTCACAACGGCGCGGAGAGTAGTAGTGTGACGTCACATCTATATATGACGTCGATTGTACATGTTTACTTTTCATTAGGGCGCATAAAGGGATATTGGTGGCTTAAATAAATCGGTTTATACCAACGCTTTAAATAGGCAAAAGACATATATTTAGCCCTTAAACTCTGAAGTATAATAAATTTGTAATACGGTTTCTTGCCTGGATATATGACGATTAATTTCATGCAGTAAATAATGTCAGCCCTCTCCTTCGGCTCGGGTGACATCATTTTTTCAAGCCGGGAATAAATCGTCGTATACCCCGGCAAGAAACGGTATAACTAATGCTAAAACCCCAAAATAATTACAGGTTTTAAGAACATCTTAATCACTTACCTTTTCTAAGAGTTGACTGTGTGTAGAAGTTCAAGAGGTCACGATCGAAATAAACACACATTTCTGGCAAATTACTACAACTTGCAACAGCGAAGGCTCAGATCAAAAACATAGTATCCGTCTATACACTATACAGACACAAACTTTGTTTTTGCTCTCAAGTCTCGAGAATCTTAAGCCGATCATCAATTCGCTCGGTTTAACATTTCAAGCTAATTTTGTGTCTTTAAAGGGTAATTTTCATTACTTTCACTTGATGAAGAATTCTAGTATCACGCCATAAACGAATTTAACAGTGAATTTGCGGAGAGAAGTCTTGAGATATACTAAATTGAATTTAAATGGGCACTACTTTATTTCGAAGCTATTAAGATCCTACAGGGTTTTCGATACATACATGTAGTATATATAGTTACACTGGTGAACGAAAATTTCGTTCACCAAAAACAATTTCATACCCCGCTTTCATTCATTTCATCCTATTAGGCGTTATCTAAGCTGAGCGAAAAAGCGACATCATCATTGACGTGACATAGCCATCACGTTCAAAATGACGGACTTGTCCTTAATTTTCACATTTTGTCTCATTTATGCTATGATCCCACTGCCGATCGGATTATACCGATCGAGCCCGATCAAGCGATCGAGTAGCGATCGAGCAGTCAAAGATACGAAGTTGACAAACTCACGAATAGAAGCCCTAAGGATTATTTACGAAAACAAAATGAAGAGGGAAAGTCTGCATGGTAATTTCCTCTTTTCTTTGAAACAATAGAAATTCCTAAAACAGCAGATTTAACTTCGAAAAAACTATGTAGTCTGTGGAGCGTCTCAGGTCTTCATGGACCTCTTTTCATATCGAAAATGATCATTCTACCTTCCAATGTAGGCTAATTATCTTGGAACTGTGACCACCGGCTGATCCATACTGGACTTCTGACTGCTTATTTCGAGATAGTCATTGGTGTGTAACAATTTATCATCGATTTCTTTAGTGATTTGAAAAGTAGTGGCAGAGACCGTCGCCATAGCGTGGTTGGAAGGGCAACATACTCCCAATCTTCAAACATCGGATGTCATGGATTTGATCCCCTGCGGTTGCCCATACCCCGTCCTACATTTGTCTGCCACCAATGGTTGGAAAACCGTTAATATGAATGAGGGCAGTGTAAGGCTTACAAAGGTATTATGGTAGTACTGGTGCAAGAAATTTTAGGAACCAGTTATTGGGTAATCCAGCCGATATTTAAGTATTGATGATCGAAGTTAAATCGTTCCATAAAGGGAGATAATAACACACGTTCTGTTTTATATGTATGTCAGGAGTTTCCGTTCGTTGATCGTAATGATTTCGGCGATCTCATTTTGGTATATAACATTTGAATCTAAACAAAATAAGCGTAAATATATACTTTCATATCTCAAATATTACACCCTTATGTGGCTAAAATTGAATGTTGTTGCAAAAACATTCGTCCATTTTGGGAACAATTCAACACTCCGGCTACAGTTTTCATACAAAAATGAGATAAAACGCAAGTAGTGATGGTTAAGATTTAACGCACACCTAATTATGTATATATTACACCTACTTATAGATTTGTATGAAAAAATATCTTACGAGGTTTGGGGAATTGATATTTGTCGAGGTACCACCGGGACAATTATCAATTCATACAACCGAGTAAGATATTTTTTCATACAAGTACGTATTATATCCATCGTATAACCCCTATTTGCCCTGTCCTCGTTGATGTTTCTTACAGATATGCACGTTTCTAAAAAAAAAACGCATTTTGTCATTGTTTCAAAAGTGATATCATAAAAAATATCATATGGGATGTAAACACATCGTTATGTCTATAGTTAAAAGATATATACTGACTTAGTCCATACTCTCTGCAAAAAAAAAAAAGAATACAGTAATTAACATTCAGAAATTGTCATTTGCATCTATCAAAATCATTCTAAACAGTTCGCTCAGCGCTACATGCATTTGTTGTCACTTCGTATAGTATGCTCATCTTAAATAGTAATTAATTTGTTGCTATAATTCTATGAGCAATTCTTGGTTGAAGCCATTAACTGTATGAATCGTTTGCGAGTTTAAAAACGTTATCATGCACTTGATTCCAATCAAGATTTATTTCCGGAGATTCTATAATTCTAATAAATCAATATTATAGATGGATGGTCAAAGGTGAGGGTCAAGGTCAAACATTCAACATGATGCAAGAATCAAAGACAATCATCTACCGACATTTATTTTTTATTTAATACAGTCCTAGGGCTAATTATTCAATACAAAACAGGGGTTCAAAATGATGCAATAATCAAAGACAATCATCATCCATCATTATTAGTTCTATATTTTAGACAGTAAATCAAATATCAAGGTCACGGTCAAGGGTGGTTTTGAAAAAATGAATGAATGAATGGGTGAATTTGCAATCATCAACCAACTTTTACCATTGATTTCAAACAGCCGTATTCCTAATATTTCTCAATTTTAGAAAGTAGTTTAACTTTGGCAGTTAAACTATTTTCTAAGGTTGTGGTCAAGGAATCATTACGATGCCAGAATCAAGGCCAATCATTTACCATCCTTCTTGTGTCTTTAGTCGCTTTTTTAAAGGTCCATATTCGGGTTAAACGCCGCTTCTATATCTTTTCAGTTACGTTGAAGGAGCAGGAGCCCCTGAAAAGGGACTCCTTTTATTTCTCGCACAATTACTGTCAATACATTCTTTCCTAGACACAAGCTGAAATAATTTTAAGATTGTCCACCCATTATATGAGACAAATAGCAAAAAGGATACGTGCCGTCTCCGGGAATTAAGCCCAAGATATTTCATAAAATTCAGATGCGCTACAATCTGCTCTATGGTGGCGGCTCTGTGTTCGAAGCACTTACATTTATAATGTGGCCTAAGAATTAAAACCCGTCAGCCTTTTAATAAAAAGCGATCTTTTTTTTCTGCCAAAAGTTAATGATTTAGCCAAAACTATTACCAACAATTACTGCTACTACTGAAGCAGAAATATAATGCATGACAATATTGAATTGCCGAGGAACTTGTACAGGTTTTCGATTTTTAATTTCAGTTTCTCTATTTTTCAAACTAATCTATACAAATTATACTGATCAAAAGCTATGAAGCAGAAATGCAATGAGACATTATGAAAATAATTGTTAATAATTAAATGTGATCAAGGCTTTAAATATTAAAAAAAAAAAATAGGTGCATGTCGTATTGCGATGCAATACAGTAGTCCCCACCGGATTAAAAATCAAAGTACTGTAAGCACTGTAATTGTGAGTTGTTGAATGATTGAATCGGTAATTGTTGATTCAGGAATTAAACAAAGTCATTGTTATAGATATAGCCAAACCATACAAGTCACATTTAGAGATTCTTTAAAATGTGCGGAAAAACGATATTTGACAAAGATTTTATACAGGATGTCAACAAAATTAATTGGACGTCCAACTTCCGAAAAAAGGCATTGGCACTTGAAAATACGGATAATATCAGCTCCAAACATTTGATGCACAGAAAATTGAATTTTTCGACATTTGAAAAACGCAAATCCTATCACTTTTAAGTAACGATATCAGTGGTAGAACGCATGTGAACCTCAAAAAATTAAAAGAAATGTCACAACCTCCCTCACTTTTCTTACCCCAACAAGAAATGTCAAAAATACCCCATCCACAGATGTTAACTTTGAATACTCCTTCATTTGCTTAATTTTAACACATTTTCGTGTCGAATTTCTTTGCTGACTTTTTCTTGTTGACTTCATTAATGACTTTGCTACATTATGCAAGTGAAAACGGGATGAAACCATGCGGCATTTACAACATTTGAACAAACAAGAGGGCCATAGTGGGCCTTAATCGCTCACCTGAATTAACAATCTAAAAAGTTTTCTAAGATTTGACCCTGTGACTTAGTTTTTGACAACACTTGACCCAATTTCGAACTTGTAAGTGATTTCATCAAGATAATCATTCTGACAAATTTTCAGGTTGATTAGGCTAAAAATATTGCCTCTAGAGTGTCCCCAAGGTTTTTCTAAGATTTGACCCCCTGACCTAGTTTTTGTCCCCACTTGACCTAATTTCAAACTTGTCCGAGATTTCATCAAGATTATAAATCTGACCAATTTTCAGGTTGATTGGGCCAAAAATATGGCCTCTAGAGTGTCCACAAGGTAAATGTTGACGACGCACGACGCACGACGGACAACGGACGACGCACGACGGACATCAAGTAGCCCCTAAAGCTCACCTTGAGCACTTCGTGTTCAGGTGAGCTAAAAAGCAAGTGGCGGCTTAGGGGTTTTGAGGAGTGTATTCAGTTGTTGAGCTAACTGGATAAACTGTTCAACTCTCTACGGAATGTACTGCAAATAAAGCGTTGAATTAATATTCAAAGAAAACCAAAAACTCATTTTGTTAAGGTTAAAGACATAACGCATTTCAACATTATGATTTATAACTTTGCAATCTTATGGTTTAGGAGATATTCTCTGGACAAAAGTTCAAAGGTTTAATAAACACAGAGCAATAACGCAAATAAAAGGCATGTTCGAGCTACAGTTCTTAAACATTCTCTACATGTAAGTGTATAAAGTTTCAAGGTGCTAGCTCGTACGGCTTAGGAGAAATGTGCCGAAAAAAGTGTTACGATCAGACAGACGGACGGACGGAATCGAGCAAAAATATAGTCCCCAAAGCGAACCGGTGTGGGATTAATAATGCAAAGAATTTTATAAGGGTTAAAATAAGCAACTTAAATAAGCCAGGTAAATAAGCTAAAATTGCATTAAGAAATTGAATCTTAAATAAAATGCGTTAAGTTTATGTGACAGATACTTATCATCAACGCTTTTCGTCGAGCCCGCTAGCGGTGAGCGAGACGCAGTTGTCAATATGAATAGTAGGTGTATGTCTGTTAGTCAATTTATATGTAAATCCATTAAGTATAGGCCAACATTATTTCCTTAATAAATAGATGTGATGGAATTGAGTTTTAAATTCATTAAAGGTCAATGTCAGAGGTGGAATCAGATGTTTAAACGAAATCTTTATCAATAAACAAAGTCAGGTTGATGGTCATAGTTTTCGAGCTCGACAGAAGTTATCTTAAAACAACCGCCTAGTGTTATTATATGGTAGAGATGGCAGAACCTGGTTCCTTTCATGAAATATATAATTTTGGCAAAAAACAAATTCAAAAGGAAATGCCATATTTCAATACTCATTAGTTATCGATACTTTTCAAATTTCGAAATCCATCTGTTTAATCTTGTCGGCATAAAACAAAATAATGCATATATGGTTGAATAAGTAAATTGAAGTGGTTACACACTGATGAATCCAAAATTCCCCCTAGACAAATTGTAAGGCATTCCTACAGAAGCCGGCTTCAACAATCAAGCAAACAATTACAGTATGTCAATAAAAATGCACAGTCATATCTCGTTTTTGCCAGCAAATTTTAATTAAGTACATATAATACCACAAAAGAAATGCACCATACGACATTTTTCATCTTAATTTCACAAGTTCAGGAATTAAGCTATTAATGATAGTGTGGTCATTATTACGCTACGCTGCAAGATTCTTTGTGGAAATATTTGAACAGATAAAAAAATCATCCCCAGTCTACCTCAGGACATTAGTTTTCGCTGTTATGTGAATTCCATGAAATAATTCTTTACTATTCACAATGTTAAAATTTTAAAATAAGTTTGATCCAAACATAACAAATGCTTTTGAATGATGACCTAGAAACAAGTATCAACAGAAATCTTGTTACAACTTATAAACACAAAAATAAACATAAAAATCATACATGAAGTGGCTGCTCAAAACTAGAATCAGTTGTCGACCTATCTGCCTAGCCATGTTCGAAATCACGTCATGAAGGAAATCGTATACACAAAGTCATTATTATTTAGATGTTAAAATGCCTTAGTCCGAAAACCATATCCTTAATTCGTTATAACGAGGGGTAATTGAAGCTTTGTTCGAAGTATTAAACGCGCGTATGCCATCCACAGGACATCGTTCGAAGCACCTCCATTTAAGATACAAAAAGTTACGAAATTCAGCCATTCTCGACGCATGGTGCTTGATTTCTCCGTGTGGTTTTGAATATGGATCGTAGATAGGTCAACCTATGCCATGGAGTAGGGGGCTTTTCGATTAGTGAATTCCGCACAAGAAGAAACATATTCGCGTGGTAAAGCGTTTTTAACGTCGGATGAAATCCAACCTGACAACAACATAACCTGTTTATGGCTGAACGCAAAATATGCCGGAACGTTGGTCACCACAGACAATAGTTTTCACAAAGACCAAACAAGCTTAAACATCTCAAAATGATTCCAAATGTATCATTGAATTTTATTCGTCAAATACGCTAGTAAATGTAATTTTAGCTTTTAGCGGTATTCACACTTGAACAAATTTCTACAACCATGTTTATTGTGAAATCACTTGTGCATATCACTAAGTAAGAAAAAAAATCACAAGGTATTCGCGAAAAAGAACATTCATAAATGACAAATTGACACCAGATATACCGTAATTCCGGACATAAGCCGCGGTTCATCTTTTTGGTTGATGATATTTTCCAAAGGTGACACTATTTGTTACAAAAGATTAAGCGGTAGTTTTAAATCGTAGTTCATGGTTAACAACTGATGTGAATTTTAAATATAGCGTGTGGATTTTCGTTTAATTATCATTGTAGCACATGCCCATTTGAGCGAAGCCCTAAGAAGACGGTAAGTTGTAACGGAAAAAAGTGCAAGGATACATGACGAAACTACTGCCGCGATATGTAATGGTTCTCTAACATGCTAGATTAAAAGCACCGTCACTAGGCCTCGGATTTGCGTCTCAACAATTAGTTTGTTTGTGTGTCAGCTCAGAAATTGAATCCTTGAAACCAAACTTTTGTCGTTTTAAAGTCAGGTAAGCTAATCTTGACTTGATATTTACCAACTATTATAAATTAGCACTGAACAAATGTGTAAAAATCTACCTCGATAATGGACATTGTCTTTTATTCTTTGTTGCAGGGCTGTAGATGTGGAAGTCTAAAATTGTAAAGCGTAAGTCGTAAGGCGATTCATTATGTTTAAAGTATTCCTAAATAAAAGGTCGCGGCTTACACGCCGGTGCGGTCTATGTGATAATTCTTATTTCCTAAAAGAAAACGGCTGTGGCCTATAAAACGGTGTGGCTTATTGTTCGGAACATATGGTAATGTTGACAACCTTGTTGCTCAAAATGATAATGACTGCCATTTCTTGCAGGTGAGCGCTGTAAATGGCATGTGACACGTTTGCGATGTTGGTCGCCGTCTCCTCGATTTATTCTTCGCCACTGCCCGAGAATCCACCTAATCCACTTAATCGCGTAAATAACCTTTTGGACATCACACGAGCCTTTACACTTTATTGAAATCGTCTTTCCGCTTTTGAGCATAAATCGATTTCTTGTTATCAATAGGACACATAAACGACGGTTGTTCGGTTACATTTTGTCCCCCATGCATCCTCCTATGGTGTCTCGAATCGTTCTCTGGTCGTTACTTTTTTTTAAAGTTCGGCTGAGTGCCTTTGCTTTAAATATTTTCATCATAATTTTTCCCTTTTCTTCCGCCAGTGCTTAAGATCGTCATGATTATTACCCCTTATAATTCTGACAAAATTTGTGTTCTTTGAAATTTGCGTCGATATGCTAGGAATGCTTGGTATTTCTCCTTGTGTTTTTTGTTTTGTATTTGTCCAAAATCGTTCATGCTTTTCTAATGTCATTCTAATGTCATTTTTTGCTCCACTTGACTACCCGAGCGCTACGGGCTTTTGAGTCATGATAAAATGACCCCTGCTGGTGGGTTTTTGAGAAAGAAATCTACATCTCTAAACATTCTGGACAGAAATCAAACAATCTATACAAAATGATCCTCAGGACATGTCTAGATTCCTTCGTTTAATTCTGATCGAGTTAATAACACAGACGCTACGGGATGACGGTTCACAAAAAAGGGCCCTGGATGGTTAATATTCAAATCTTATTCTTAGAATTTACTGGCCAGAATTCAACCACAATACAAATACAAATTCCTTATTTGCTATTGAAAGCAATCAACCATACTTTACAGAAATGATCCTCAGGACATGCTCTTTCAGATTCCTTTCTTAAATTCTGATCGTGTTGAGAACATGGGTGTATCACTTGAAAATGGGCCCCCCGATGGTAAACTATTAAAACAGTTATCTCCTTTAAAACTTTTGTAAGAATCTAACTTGTTTAAATTTCTGCGTTAAATTCTAATTGGGTAGATATCACGGTGCTTTGGGCCACCAAATGGTAAAATTCTAAATAAACCTTCTTCTGTAAAACTGAGTCACAATTCATCTGAACTTCACAGGAATTGTTCTTAGGACATGGTCTTTCAGATTCCATCAAACACTTCTGAATTGGGCTACATGCACAGGTTTTATGGGCAGTCGAGTCACCAACAAACGGTCCTTTTGGTCTTTTTATAACCTTTGTCTCTGAAACAACTTATCAGAATTCAACCAAATTTCACTGAAATGTTCCTTAGGATTAGGATCTGCTCTCTCAGATTTCTTTGTTCTACGATTCTGGCATGATGGACCCTTAAACATACCCTTAACCTTTAACATGCTTTCTTTAATATAGATTTTTTAGGTCTAGAAGTATTAAGTCAATAATAATAGTTGATATATGATTTTCTTTGATTTCGACATGATTAAACCCTTGACCCTGACCCTGACCTTTGACCTACTATCTTGAATATTGAATAATTAGTTCTAGGACTTATGAAGTCAAAAATAAAGGTAAGAAGATGATTGTCATTGATTCTGGCACCATATTGAAAGTTTAACCCCTATCTTTACCTACTTTCTAAAATTTTGAATTATCGGGTCAAGCTCTATATTTTTTATGCTATTAAGTGTTGGTAGATGCGTGGCCTTGGTTCTGGCAACCCTATAGAACCCTTGACCATGTCCATGACCTTTGACCTACTTTCTTAAAAATATATTTCTTTGGTTGTATAGTTTGAGTGAGCTTTTGCGCCGCTTTCATAAAACATAAACATTGAATTATTACGCATAGGACTTACTTACTTTCTCTAATTTTGAATAATAGGGTCTAAGACTGTATATATTACATGTAGGAATTAACGGTTGGTAGACGTTTGTCTTTGATTCTTGCATCATGTTGAATTCTGTCCCGACCTTGACCTCTGACCTACTTTCTTACAAATTGAATTATTAGGATCAATTATTAAGTGCAGGACTGTTTTTTGTCACAAATTAATTTTGACCGATGATTATCTTTGATTCTGCATTCTCTTTTTAGCTCACCTGAGCACTTAGTGAGCTATTTTGATCGTACTATGTCCGTCGTCAGTCGTCCGTCGTGCGACATGCGTCGTCCGTCGCCCATCTTCCACAATTCTTTAAACATCTTCTTCCTCTAAGCCAGTGGGCCAATCTTGATGAAACTTGCAAGGGATATTCCTTGGGTTAAGCTCTACCAAAGTTGTTCAAATAAATGAAGTCCACCCTTAATTTTCCCTTTACCCTTAACAAAAAGGGTGAAAGTAGGAAAATCTTCAAAAATCTTCTTTTCTGAAACCAGAAGGCAGACAGCTTTCATATTTGGTATGTAGCATCATCGAGTTGACCTCTACCAAGTTTGTCCATATCAAGACCCTGGGGCCATAGCTTTTTTGGGCTTTTTCCGGAACCGACCCTTTTTATATAGAATCAAAGAGCAAAAAATCTTTTAAAAGCTTCTTCTCTGAAACCAGATGGCAGACAGCTTTCATATTTGGTATTTAGCATCATCTAGTGGACCGTTACCAATTTTGTTCATATCAAGACCCTGGGATAACAGGGCACATCCTGTTAAGCTCATCTGAGCATGATGGGTGAAAATGGGAAAATCTTCAAAAATCGTCTTCTCTGAAGGCAGACAGCTTTCATATTTAGTATGTGGCATCCTCCAGTGGACCTCTACAAATTTTTTCATATCAAGACCCTCAGGGGTCGCATTTGGGCTCCACCTTTTTATATAGAATCAAAGAGCAAAAATGCATATTTTTCTTGCTAATGGCTGAAAACATTCCATGGTATTGATCTTTTGTAGAAATGATCTCCTTGTTGACATCTGCCTATTTAATTGATGCGATATCCAAGGGGTCAAAGAGACACAGGTGAGCGATCTAGGACCATTATGGTCCTCTTGTTTTAACTTCTTACACAGATCTTGACCTATCTATGGTATTCATTTACTTAAATAGTATTCAAATCAAATCATACTTCAATTGGTTACACAATAACATGATATTGAATGGATCGTTCCGATTTTCAACGGGTTCATCCTTGTAATCAGACAAATAATCTGATCTATTTTCATGATGATCGGGCAAATAATTTTGGCCTTTAGAGTGATAATATTGATTTTGACACTAAGGCCCCTTTTCCCGTGACAATCAATGAAACTATATTTTCAATCGGGCTCACTCCCCATAATCATTCTGAAAAAGGTTTTATGAAGATTACATGGAAATTGTGGCATTTAGAGTGAAACAAAAGGATTTTGTCATCCAGGCCATTTTTCTCATGTTTTCTGATGGAACGCTCAATTTTTTAAAAGAATCAAACTTTTTACCAGACAAATATTCAGACTCACTTTCATAAATATTTGGTCAAAATTATTATACGCCGCCGGAAAGGTCGTATACTTGGGTCATTTTCTCCGTCTGTCCGTCCCTCCGTCCGTACGTCTGTCCGTCCGTCCGTAGGTACGAATGTCCACTTTTCTTATAAGCACACTTCCTCCCTCATTTATGGAACGATTTAGATGGAACTTTCACAAAATATCCCTGGTAATCTAACCTTGCGCATAAAGTCATGGTTTGGTGAATTTCTGCCACGTCATGGAAAAAAGTGCCTTCATGTAAAAAATCTTGTGGACGCAACTCTTCCCTCATTCATTGACCAATTTGGATGAAACTTTCACAGAAAGTTCCAAGTCATCTTACCTTAAGCATAAAGTCACGGTTTTGTGAATTTCTGCCGCGCATGGAAAAGGGGGACTTCATGTAAAAAAAACTTTGTCAACGCATCTCCTCCCTCATTTATGGACCGATCTGGATGAAACTTTCACAAAAATTTCCTTGTAATCTGACCCAGCGCCTAAAGTAACGTTTGGCGAATTTCAGCCGCGTCATGGAAAAGGGGCCTTGATGTAAATAACATTGTGAACCCAACCCTTCCCTCATTTATGAACTGAATGCGATCTTTGACAAGCTGTTTCTAGTCATCTGACTAATCGCATATTGTCACGGTTTGGTGAATTTCAGCCGCGTAATGAAAAGGGGGTTTTCATTTAAAAAATCTTGTGAACGAAACTTCTCCTCCATTTATGGACCGAGTCAATGAAACTTTCACAAAAAAATTCCTAGTCACCTGTTCTCGCGCTTTGTGTCACGGTTTGGTGAATTTTAGCTGTGTCATAGAAAAAGGGACCTTCTTTTTTATTTCTTGTGAACGCAACTCCTCCATTTATCGAATGTTTTGGATGAAAGTTTCCCACAGTGTTCTTAGTCACCTGACATTGCCTATATAGTCGTGGTGAAAACAGATGTGTCATTGAAAAAGGGGCCTTCTTGTAAAGATTCTCGTGAACGCAACTTCTCCCTTATTTATGGACTTATTTTACGAAATGTTCATTGTTACCTGAATTTGTGCATGTTGAGTGAATTTCAACCGCGTCATGGAAAAAGGGGCCTTCATGTAAAAGTTGATGTGAATGCAACTCCTCCTTCATGGAAAACTGGCCGTATTGAGAATTTCTTATAGTACAAATCGTACATTTGAGATGAAAGTTAATACCTCTCTTTTTAAGGATTGGTTTGGTTGATACTTTCTATTGTTATTCTTAATCTTGTTTACTTTTATCATTAGTTGCAGTTTAAAGGGGCGTACAACCCCATTCAATCAATCAATCAATCATAACAAACAGTTTGAATTGGACAATTTAAAAAGGTAGTCTGCAAATGTTTTGAATTTGGTTTTGTCAAAATAAGTAGTGTCTACAATTATTTTCGTGAAACATCAGCAAAGTGGTGGCGTATATTGTGACTATGGCACTCGTGTGATTGATTGAATGGGGTCTTACGCCGCTTTTAACATGCTTTAGTCATATCTCGGCTGCTGGAGCACCTAACGATGGATTCCTGGCATTTCTTTCACCTGTACTGTACCACCATTACATCATTTCCTAGCCTCCAGCTGCTTTCCCTCATGTCTACGATTATCGACCCAT
Source organism: Fragum whitleyi (assembly GCA_948146395.1). NCBI lineage: Eukaryota > Metazoa > Mollusca > Bivalvia > Cardiida > Cardiidae > Fragum > Fragum whitleyi. The sequence goes on from OX411556.1 coordinate 39,714,955, forward strand.
TGGTGGTAGACAAATAATCAGAAAGGATGAGTGCCGCCGTCGGGGATCGAACCCGGGTCCTCTAGATTGACAGTTCGATGATATACTTACGGCGGCTATGACGGCGGCCATGGTCAAAATTGTGACCTTTGGAGTTTTAACAAAATTTTTCATTATTGCCTCTTTTCCCGTGACATCAATGGCTAGTCCCTATATTCTGTAAGCTTTATCCTTATGGCCTGACCGAATTTGGTGATTTTATTTTAATCGTGAGTGATTAAAAGAATTTTTTATTAAGGTCACTTTTCCAAAGATATGCAATGGAACGTACTTCTAGAGTACTCACAATGATTTTGTCATTCAGGCCCTATTTACTGAGACATGTAGTAAAACGTTTGAATAGTCTATTTGATGGGGTTTACGTCGCTTTCAACCACTTTACGTTATATCGCGGCGACTTTAGCACCTAGCAATGGATTCTTGGCATTTATGTCAACAGTACTACAATAATAGCCTAACCTAGCCTCCAGTTGCTACCTCACATAGATCTACGAATCTATGGCAAACTACGAACTTTTCCATTTTGCCATTTCCAATGCTGTAATTGGTTGTACCCCTTTGCTTTAAAATAATTTATATTTCTAAGAATAATTGTATTTTATATACACAAAGAAAAGAGTACTGCGACACCAAATATATTCAGTTATAAAAGAAATAAATATTTAGCTTTTCTGGGCAAGAAGTGCTAAAGATGAGCTATTGTGATCGTCCAATGTGCGTCATGCATCGTCCACAATTCCTTTACACATCTTCTACTAAACGGGTGGGCCAATATTGATGAAACTTGGCAGGGATGTTCCTTGGGTCAAGCTCTATCAAAGTTGTTCAAAGAAATGAAATCCATCCATAACTTTTCCTTTACCCTAAACAAAAAGGTTGAAAATAGGAAATCTTCAAAAGTCTTCTTCTCTGCAGACAGCCTTCATATTTGGTATGGAGCATCATTTAGTGGGCCTTTACCCAGTTTGTTCATATCAAGACCCTTGGATCATATTTGGGCTTTGCCGGGCGCATCTCTTCTAGCTCTTCTGAGCACGAAAGGTTTAAAAAGGATAATCTTCGATAATGTTTTCTGAAACTAGAAGGCAGACAGCTTTCATATTTGGTATATAGCATCATCTAGTGGACCTCTACCACTCTATAAAATTTATTCATATCAAGACCCTTGGATCATATTTTGGCTCCTGCCGGGTGCAAGACCTTTTACATAGAATCAAACAGCTTAAATCTGTAATTTCTTTTTTTTTTTTGATACCAGATGGCACACAGCTTTCATATTTTGTATTGTAGCCGGGTTGGCTATAAGGGATGTTTGTACTGCCTTGCCGTACAAGCTGACTTTTATAGCGACGTGATAGAGCACTCGCTTTAGGATGTAGAGGTCTCGGGTTCAAATCCCGACAGAGTCAAATATTTCATTGCGGGTTACAAATGGCGCTCCCCGTAAATAATCCACATGAGGTGGCGGTTATGTAATAAGATAGTTGGATTGAGAAGATTCTTGGAAGAATCTATATTGTCGAGGGGGTGTATGAAGCTGGGTTGACTATAAGGGGTGTTTGTACTGCCTTGCCGCTCGCCTTTATAGCGACGTGGTAGAGCACTCGCTTTAGGAAGTAGAGTTCCCGGGTTCGAATCCGTATGTAGCATCATCTAGTTGGTCCCTACCAAGTTTGTTCATATCAAGACCCTTGGATCATTTTTGGGCTCCACCCGGGTGCATCCCTTTTAGCTCATCTGAGCACGATGGGCGAATAGGAAATCTTCAAAAATCTTCTTCTCTAAAACTAGAAGGCAGAGAACTTTTCTATTTAGTATGTAGCATCATCTAGCGGACCTCTACCAAGTTTGTTCTTATCAAGACACTGGGCTCACATTGGGCTCCACCCGGGTGCATCTCTTTTTACATAGAATCAAAGATCGAAAGGATATATTCTTCTTGCTCTTGGCTGAAAACAATCCCTGCTTTTGTTCTTATGTAGAAATTATCTGCTTTTTGACATCTGTCTATTTAATAAATGTGATTTCCCAAGGGTCAAGGAGACTCAGGTGAGCGACCTGGGACCATCATGAACTCTAGATCTAGATTTACATCTAGAATTCTCCGAAGCCAAACGATGGCATATTATTGGCATGAGGAATGTAGGTATGTCATATCATGAAATTGCAGGGAGAGATGGACACCATTCTGCCCTATTTGTCGCATTGTGAAGAAGCATCAAGAAACGCATTCCGTCAACGACCGCAAACGATCTGGACGACCCCATTGTACATCCAGAAGAGAAGGTGCAGCCCTGTTAAGACATGCATACATGTACCCGTGCACATAAGGCAGCCCGCTTAAATTGGTGTCAAGAACGAGGAAATTGTACTTTGGCATCTTTGAGACGGATACCTTGGTCTGATGGGAGCCGCTTTCTCTTGCACGTCACAGATGGTCGTTTGGGTTTGGTTTGGTGACAGCCAGGGACATGATATGACCAAAGAAAGTACCGGAATGGTGGATTCATTTTGGTGTGGAGTTGTATATCTTATGACAGAAACTTGGAACCACAGAAAGTAGTAGGAAACCTGACAGGGCTTCGCTATCAACATGAAATACTGGAGCTGGTTGAAGGTCCACATTTTGACAATTACCCGAAGACCTGTGTTCATGGATGATAATGCTCGGCCACACAGATCTGGGGCTGTCATTGACTTTATTAGAGAAAATGTTATCACTACCCTTCCTTGGCCTGCTCGTAGTCCAGATCTGAACCCTATTGGCACATTCTCGGTCGTAGAATACGTGAACGTGTACCCCCTGTTTAAAATATGGTTAAGTTGGAACAAGCGCTGCATGAGAAATAACAGCGTTTACCACAACGTCATATCCAGCGTCTGATTCATGGCATGAGGAGAAGGGCTAATGCTATGATTGCTGCGACTGGTGGATACACAAGATATTGACAAGATTAGAAACATTTATTAGTTTGAAATTTGACTTAGAATTTTCGTTGCAGCGATAGTAAATCGTTTAAAAATATTGTTGAAACAAGAGGACCCTGGGGGCCCTAAACCACTCACCTGAGTAATGTTTTAATAATGTCAAATGTCCCAGAGAAAAGTATCAAATGCAATCAATTGTTTAGTAGTACATAGTGAGACAAGAGGACCATGATGGTCCTAGAGTCTCTTTGATCACTGGGACATCTTATCAATTAAAGAGGCAGATGTCATAAAGAAGATAATGTCTACATAAAACCAAGTTTCACAAAGTTTGGGCCATATTTGTGGCCATTGGAGTTATTGCAAGTAAATTATAATTAAGATTCCTTGTGACCTGGCAACCATTTTGACCAAGTTTCATGAAATTTGGACCATAATTGTGGCGTCTGGAGCTCTTACAGGAAAATAGTCATTAAGGCCCCTTTTCCCGTGATATGGCACGGATCCTTCCCATTATCAAAAACGTTCATCCTTGAACCTAACAAGCATTCTGATAAAGATTCATGATGATTGGACCATACTTATGGGGTCTAGAGTGTAACCAAAACAACGTCATTAAGGCCCCTTTTCCCGTGATATGGCACGGATCCTTCAATATTCAATAGGGTTCATCCTTTAGACCTAACAAGCATTCTGACAAAGTTTCATGAAGATTGGGTCATATATGTGGCCACTAGAGTGTTAACAAGAAAATTTTCATTAAGTCCCTTTTCCCATGATAAGGCACGAATCCTTCCCATTTTCCATAGGATTCATCCTTGTGGCCTGGCACACATTCTGACCAAGCTTCATGAATATTGGACCATATTTGTGGCGTCTGTAGCTCTAACAAGAAAATTGTCAATAAGGCCCCTTTTCCCGTGATATGGCACCGGTCCTTCCCATTTTCAAAAAATCATCCTCATGAACTAAAAAATATTCTGACCAAGTTTCATGATGATTGGACCATACTTGTGGCTTCTAGAGTGTAAACAAAAAATGTCATAAAGGCCGCTTTTCCCGTGATATGGCATGGATCCTTTCCATTTTCAATAGGATTCATCCTTGAACCTAACAAACATTCTGACAAAGTTTCATGACAATTGGACCCTATTTGTGGCTTCTAGAGTGTACACAATAAAAATATCATTATGGCCCCTTTTCCTGTGATATGGCACGGATCCTTTCCATTTTAGCAATTATTACAAGAAACCACCCAAGGAATATTTCTGCCAAGTTTGGTTGATTTTGACTCGTAAGTTTAGGAGGAGATGCGTTAATGAAATTATTGGCGCCGTGACGGACAGACGGACGCCGGACATTGATAGATCACAATAGCTCCCTTGAGCCAAATGTTTATACAGAGATAAAAAGCATTAAATATCTTAACAGGAAAAAAATAGTTGTTTTCTCAGATTCGTGAATGATGGTAATCTTGAATGGAAATATTTTCTTATGCCTCCACTTACTGAATAAATCCACTTCCATTTTTTTCGGATATATAATGTTGAAAACCGAGCGTTTCGATACTTTTTTCTTTGTGTATATGTATGAATAGAAATGGTACAAATAACGAAATTTGTTGGTCCTGTTAATAAGAAGGTTTTTCATACAGCAAAATGAGAGGAGCAAACCCGCAAAGGTGAGACAAAAATAATGCGTTTCATGATAAAATTACTATTTGAAAAACAAAACAAAACGTTTTTATGTAAAGGACACGGTATTCTACGAACGTGAACAATGATCACTTCGAAGAAGTCCACTTAGGAACATCATGCATAGATTTGTCTTATGTTTTGATACAAATATGGAATTATTTGAAGTACTTGAAATTCACCGAACCGTTATTTATAAACTGCCAGTCGGTTCTACAGTGTGCAAATGGGCTGGTAAGGAAGATAATTATTTCTATACTCAGAACATAAAGTTAAGCGCCACTAAGTTTTAAGTTAATAAAATTTCTATCGAAAACTTTAATTATAATAACGTATCTATATTGTCAAACGGATAAAACAACCTTGTAGCTATTCATTAAAAATGTTTCGGATGCACGTGCATATTCAGCAAGTCTCATGCAATGACTGTAAATCCAGGGCTCGTGCAAAGAGGAAAATTAGCTTTTCTGTCAGAGATACTAACGTCGTGTAGCTCGTGAAATTGTTTACATTTCGATTTGAAACTCAGTCATGGCAAGGCGTAGATTGTCTACAAATGAAAGATGGCGAATAATTGGAATGCGAGCCTCTGGAATGTCTTGTAGAGCCATTGCCAGACAGCTGGGGTATCACCACAGTGTCATAACACGTTTGGTACAAAAACACGCACAGACAAACGACGTTAAGGACCGTGTCAGATCTGGGCGCCCTCTCGTCTATGCGAGAGGATAGAGCACTTTTGCGTCACGTCAGACGTCTGCCCTTCATCAGTGCGCCTGTACTAAGGGACAACTGGAATACACACAGACGGGTCTCTATTTCAACAGTGCAAAATCGACTTCGGATGGCTGGGTATAAGGCACGAAGACCCCTCAAACGTCCAAAGTTACATGAGAGACACATCAATGAACGTCTAATATTGTGTAGAGCGAGGGCACGGAGACAACCTAACACCCGATTTGCACCAAAGTACGTCCAACCAACCTATCAGGATGGCGGTGGCTCCGTTATGATATGGGGTTGTGTCTCCTACGGCTGTAAACTGGACCTAGTGACAGTTCCAGGAACATTAACTGGCGATTAATATCGCGATAACATCCTTTTTCTTGTGGTAATTCCACATTTTGACAATCACCATGTTCGAACAAGACCAGCGTACATGGATGATAACGCCAGACCCCACAGAGCAAGAGTCGTGGCGGACGTTATGCAACGTGAAGCCATCACCACCATTCCATGGCCGGTTTGTAGTCCCGATCTTAACCCCTTCGAGCACCTGTTGGACATTTTAGGGCGCCGTATACGTCGAAGAGAGCCTCCTGTACAAAATGTGGTTGAGTTAGAAGCAGCACTGCACCAGGAGTGGCAGCATATCCCTCAACACATCATCCAGAGGCTGATTCGTGGCATGCCGAGGAGGGTGCGCGCAGTGATCAATGCTCACGGATCTTACACACGCTACTGACTAAGATGTGACTAGAACTAATCGCATTTGTGTTATCTGACTTCTAAAACCAAGTTTCGTGTCATAGACAACACCGTAAGTCGGCTTTGACAATACTTTTTCATGTTTTAAAAAAGCTGAAAATACGTCATTTACACTTCAAGGTACAAAGTCAATAAAATTTATCACCATCCATGTATTGTTGTGAAATTCTTAAGTCAACATACCTTTTTCAACATTGGAACATCTCTGTTATTTTGAATAAATGCAGGCTCCCTGCCTTTAAAAATCTTCTGTCTAAAAACTGGTGGCGCTTAACTTCTTGTTCTGAGTATAGAAGGGAGTGAATTTTCATATTCGCACAAAAGATAGCCAATAAAACAATCAATCTATTATGAGGCTTACCACGCCTCCTTCGATATTTCCCCTCTGTTCAATTAAATGAGATTTAAATTTCTATTTAATTGTAGCACATTCTCTTGAATGAAAGCAACTATTAATCTGTAAAATGAAGCGCCAGAGTATTTCCATCTTTGCATTTATAAGCATCTCTTGCACAAATTGTTTCCAAAATTTTGAGATTAATCGGGATATCATCGACAAAACATGCACCGATGGCCGTCTTTTTACAAACGATGACTATTCGATGATCTACTGTGCCGTTAAATGTTTAGCATTTCGTGGTTGTGAAAGTTTCTTTTATTCGTCGGAGTCAAAGATCTGCCATGGCTGTAAGCCGGCTTATAATGACGATCAGCTAAACGGTAATCTAAACGGAAGCATTTTCTTTGAAGGTAAGCTTAACTTAGATTTGTTAACTTTGTTAATATTTATTATTTTTCCTCATTAACTGAAATAGGAAAGAGGTACATATTAATTAGTTTTATGGCATCGGTGCGTTCAGTCTGAAATACTTAAATACATAAAGTTAGGAATCATCGTTTCTAAAGTATTAATAATACAATGGGAGTTAAGAGCTAAAATATGTCTGAAAAAGGTTTAATAGTAAGTTTTATAAATTAATTCCACCCTTTTTTCGAAATAGTTTAGATTGGCCACAATATTGGTCAATTTCAAAACACAGGGGCTTGACGCCAAATTAATAGATCCCGTAACACCGAGGATTGATCGTGAGATTGGTGTTCCGAATGCCAACTAAGGTCATTATTTAACTATTGTTAAGAGTTCTGTGAACTTGAAAATTTCTTAAAATATTGCACGAGAAGGGGCTCGGCCTCGTAACGCAATGATTCGCAGCCAATTTTGGTACCGAATTTTGCACAACTGCTGTCTGCACACATTTTCATGCGGTTAAAGATCTTTGAAATTCCTTTTTATCGACAGTATTGTCATTTTGTGAGTACATAGAAGGTCGAAATTCAGTATTTAATCTTCGCTTAAATGCATCATTTATTCTTAAACAGCACCCTGTGGCGGGGTTGGAGATTCGGGTGGGGGGGGTGGGGGGGGCGATACATAAGTAAGACTCGTGAAATGGGGCTCTCAGTTACCTTTCCTTTGCTTTATTCACTTGACTCTATTAATAAAGTAAGTATGACTCGGTGGCCTGCTTAGATGTTAAAGGAATAAAATTGAATTGGTCATACTAGCAGAATGATATTTTCATTCCAAACACGCTATCAACACAATTTAACATGAAAGCAACACGGTTCCAACACGTAATTCACATTCCGAAAACGTCATGAGGACGTTGGCAACACGAATAAGGACGTAAATTTACTTTGTAGCTATGAACATGCTACATAAGAGCGGAGTATTAAAAATTATTTGAAGGTAGACGTATAGCGTATGAATATTATACTTCCAACGCCAGTCACACGCTAAGGCACTCGATAAAGCTACATTGGTAGCGCACCAAAAACTCCTCTCTTCAAACATTTAGGGCATTGGTTCGATCAACGGCGATTGATTGATTGAATGGAGTTTAACTCCGCTTTCAACATTTTTTCAGTTACATCGCGGCGGCTGGAGTACCTTACAATGGTTTCTTGGTATTTCTCTCACCAGTCCAATAACCACATCCTTTCCTTGCCCCCAGCTGCTATCTCACATAGGTCTTCGATTATCAACCCATTGGTGAGAGACAAATAGTCGGAAAGAATGAGTGCCGCCGTCGGGGATCGAACCCCGATCAACGGCGAAGCCACATATCCTTTTCGACATTTTCTCTCATCAATGGAAGATAATTGTTAACCTTATTGGGATACGAGCTGAAATCTAAGAAATGATAAAATGGTATTACTAGTGCAAGAAATACCAGGAATCAATTATTAGGTCTTCCATTCGTCGCAATATAACCGAAATACTCCTCCTCCATCAGACTTCGTGGACGCATCAAAGTGAAAATGAAATTATTTCATAAGCATTACGGCAAACAAATGATCGAAGTTATATTTAGATTATTGGTTTACAAGTCCAATGCGCTAACCACTGAGCCAAAGAAGATCTTCCCTGACGCAGGTGTCAGATATATGTATAAAAATCAAAAAGCTTTGCAGGACAGTATAACATCCGATTGTCTTCAAACTTGGTCAAAATGATTGTATCGTCACCATGATAGCTGCCTTTTAAAATATTTCTGAGCGATTGAGCGTCACAAGAAAAGAGGCCTATATTTGAATTTTAAGAATTTATTGTTAACACTTCTTCATGTATGCATGGAAATTAATGATTTTTTTCTAAGTATTTTACATCTTGTGACCATTTGCACATTGATGTCGTCTGGTGATAATTTATTGCGACATGATAAAGGGTCTAAATTCAAAGTTTCTTGTTAACAAAACTTCTCTTTATCAATGGATACATTCATGCGAAACTTTCAAAGAATATTCCATGTCAAGTGACTATGCGTATTTATGGCTTTTACGCCTTTATGTATATTCTTTGGTAACACAACTCTTTTATTTATACATGGAAGATATTGAAAATTTCACTTAGAATTCTACAGAATGTGACCATGTGCATATTTATGTGGTCTAATGATTTCTTACCACGTCATAGAAGGCCTTGACGTCAATATCATTGTTTTTAAATCGCATGTTTTATTAATTGATTCATTCATGTGAAACTTTCTCACAAAATTTTATTTAAAGTTACTTTGTGCAGTTGTCGCTGTCTAGTTACATTTATATGCCGCTTTGATAAAAGGGGTCTTTATGTTTTGTTGTTTTTTTTTTGTTTTTTTTTTTTTTGTTAACATAACCATTTCATTTATACATAGAGGTTAATGAAAATATCACATATTATATTACCTTCATGTGACCATGTGCATATTGATGTGGTCTGGTGATTTTATTTTGCATCATAGAAAAGGGACCTTTAATGTAAACTTCCTTATCAACAAAATTTACTTTCAGAATATTCCATTTCCATTGACTGTGAGCAATTGTGGATGTTTAGTTACATGGCGCGTCATTATAAAAGGGGCCTCTATGTATATTTTTTGTTAACATAACTCCTTCATTTAAACACAGATTTTCATAAAAAAAATTCTGAAAATGTGATCATGGCTACATTTATTTTACCATTCAGCATTTGCTACATCACGGATAAAGAGGTCTTAATGTAAAATTCCATGTTAACACAACTTCTTTTTTGTCTATGAACACCTTTGTATAAAACTCTCATAGAATGTCCCTTATCAAGTGACCATGTGAATTTCACAGAGGTTTTGTGATGATATGCTATGTCATAGGAAAAGGGACTTTATGTCATATTTATAATTTATTGTTTACACAACTTTTTAATTTACGCATGGATTTTCATAGACTTTTATCAAAATATTTCTCAGGTGACCAGGGCCACAACTGTGTCATTTGGTATAATAAACACCGTCATGTGGAAAGGGGCCTCGTGGTAAAATTCCAAGTCGACACAACTCCTCCTTCACTGATGGATTATATTTTCATGAAACTTTTTTTCTTGTTATATCTTGAATTGTACTTCTAGACAAAGGCTTTTCAAAGTGTCATTAGAGTTCTATGGCCATCATTGGCCTCTTGATTTCCAAACGATTCGTCACCTCAAAACTGCAACGTAGTTCCTCTACCGATTATTTTTTAGTTTTACGCCGCTTTTAACAATCTAATAGCTATATCGCTGTGGCTGGAGCGCCTGACAATGGTTCCTGGTATTCCTCACACCAGTACTGCCATCACATCTTTTCCGATCCTCCAGGTGCTATCCCACATTGGTCTACGGTTATAAACTCATTGTGAGACAAATAGTCGGAAATGATAAGTGCCGCCGATCTTCTTTTACTAAAAAGAATTAATTTGATATTCCGATTTACACATCTTTTTCTTCTGGGCTTTCGATCAATGGTCAGATTCTAGGATCAAACCTAGAATAACAATTTTCAAGCAAAAAGGTGTTTCAACCAAAGGACCGTTGGTCCTGAGTCGTTCGCTTTCACTTACATCTGTCTAAGCAACCGTAGGAAAAAATATTTTTACATATTCAACAAATTCATCAAATTCAGCTTAATTATCTGAAACCTTTCCTCCCTTATGGGATTGAAATTGAAAAATGGTTCAACTAATTTGATAATTTTTAAAGATTTTTATATTGATCCGAGGTTAATCCTCTTTCCAAGTGCTCTGCCCCACGTAGACTAATTTTAATTGCTTGTCCTTTTAAATAGGTATCAATATACATAAATTGATGATCCATTACAAATTTAAAGACTTTCAACCTTCTTGTTTGGACAATGAAATTTTCAGACTTCTACATAGCCCGGAGACCTGCAAGATCCCTTCGGTGCCCTGCCCCTGATAGCCATACAGCCATGATTCTATTGATTATCTATAAGGTATATTTGTATTAACTTATAATTTAATCAATATGAGGTTAGTAGCCATCTTGATCAGTTGATTGATTGAATGGAGTTTAACGCCGCTTTCAACATTTTTTTTTCAGTTATATCTCGGCGGCTGGAGCACCTAACAATGGTTTCCTAGTCTTTCTCTCACCAGTACAACCACCTCATCCTTTCCTAGCCTCCAGTTGCTTTCTCACATAGGTGCCATCTTGATCAGAACAGGAAGAAGGTCTATTATCTCACAATCTTTACCTACTATCAGGTCTGTTGGACTTCTGGTTAAAGTTGTGGAAGAAGTTCTAATGATCTTTAAATTGACACCTGTATACTATCACTGCCCCTGTTTTTCTGCACCTGATGGCCCAAGAGTCATGAATTAAGCTCTAGGATGTTGAGGACCTGATTGAAAAAAGAAGAATAATTTTTGGATATGTCTTATTTGATCAGAGTCCCACCAACTCCCCCCCTCCAAGAACCCCACCCCCAACCCCGGTGTTCTGCCCATGATCGCCAGCCTGTCATAATTTTTATTTTAATAAAGAATTATGAACTGATAAACAATGACAAATTTTAAGGTTGTAGGGCTCCTGGTTCAGAAGCTGGTTCTGAAGAAGACGAGACTTTAAAGATTTCCAAAATGATCCGAGGCCTTCCCCCTCTACCCCTGCTTGTCCAACACTCATGATTTTAGCTATTTAAATAAAGGTATACGAGCTGATGATCCATGTCTTATTTCAAGGCTGCAGGGCTTCTGGTTAAGAAGAGATATGAAAGGTTTCTGATTTTATTACCCCCCCCCCCCCTGATGCTCTGCCCCTTGTGGCCCAACAGTCATTATTTTATCTTTTATGAAACATATCTATGAGCTGTTGATCTATGGCAAATTTCAAGGCTATAGGACTCCTGGTTTAGAAGAGGAAAAAAATAGCTTATTTGATTCATGTTCTATTCCCTCCCCCTTATGCTCTGCCCTCGTGGCCCAACAGTCATCCTCCCAGCTTTTTTGGCAAACGATCTATAAGTTGATGATCCATGCCATTTTACAAGGCTGTATGCCTTTTGGTTCAGAAGAAGAAGATTTTTTAACGATTTTCTTTAAAAAGTTACGTTTGTTGCCATGCCAACCAGAGTTTTCAATTTATTTAATTTCTTTTAGCAATTAGGGAGGCGACCACCTAGGGAACATTCCCATAAAATTAGGTGAAAATCATCCCAGTAGTTTAAGAGGAGAAGTCGTTTGAAAACTGTTGACGGACGCTGTACGACGGAGACCGATCTCACCGTCCTGCATAGTTTCTATTGTTTAAGTACAATGCCTGTCATGTGCGTCAGTTCTTCGACTCAAAGGTTAGCGAATTGGTCTAGTACCCCAAATATTTCTATATTGCTATTCCGCGTGGGTTCTTCACCGATCTGCGTCGGTTATTTTCAGCTATGCCCAAGTTGCGGACTATTTGATCGTAAGATGGGTGCGTGTGCGCTTCCGAGATTAGGACATTTATCCATTAAGTCGGATTTATATAGACTTTGTTTGTACTTTAAGTAAGTGCCTGTAGGCCTATATCGTCATCATTATGATGGCTCTTAAGCGTTAGAATGTTATGGGAGACCAAAGTCATCGTCCTGAATACCTGCAGTGGTTTATATACAAGGCCTTACAACTGCGCAGGGGAAAGTCTTTTTTTGATGACTGGTAGGCGCATAAGTCTTCTAAATCAAATATCTTTAGCTCACTTGAGCACATCGTGCTCAGGGTGAGATTTTGTGATCATTGAATGTCCGTCGTGCGTTTTGTGTCGTCCAGCGTCCAACGTCAACAATTTAAGTGTTTACACTCTAAAGGCACATATATGATCCATTCTTCATTAAACTTAGTCAGAATGTTGGTCAGGTCACAAGGATGAATCCTATTGAAAATGGGATGGATACATGCCAAATCATGGAAAAAGAGGCATTAATGACATTTTTTTGTTTACACTCAGAGGCCACAAATATGTCCCAATCTTTATGACACTTGGTCAGAATGTTTGTCAGGTCCCAATGAAGGAAACTATCGAAAATGGGAAGAATCTGTGCCATATCACGGGAAGAGGTACATTAATGACAATTTTCTTGTTTACACTTTAGACGCCACAAATATGGCCGAATCACCATGAAACTGTGTCAAAATGTTGGCCAGGTCACAAGGACTAACCCTTTAGAAAATGGGAGGGGTCCATGCCAAATTACATGTACGGGTAAAGGGACCTTAATGCAAATTTTCTTGTTATGAATTTAGAGGCCAAAAATAAGGCCAAATTTTTATGAAATTTGGTCAGAATATTGGCCAGGTCACAAGTATGAACCCTATTGATAATGGGAAAGATCCATGCCATATCATGGGAAATTGTGCCTTAATGACAATTTTCTTGCTTACACTCTAGATGCCATAGATATATCCAAATCTTCAAGGAACAGAGTCAGAATGTTGGTCTGAATGTTGGCAAGTCACACGTGAGAACCCTATTGAAAATGGGAATGATCCATGCTTATCACGGGAAAAGGGGTCTTCGTGAAAATTTTCTTGTTTACATACTAGAGGCCAGAAATATGTCCCAATCTTCATGAAACTTGGCCAGGATGTTTGGCAGGCCTCAAGGATGAATCCAATTGAAAATGGGAAGGATCCATGCCATATTATGCATTGATCTTATGTAGAAATTATCTCCTCGTTGACATCCGCCTTTTAATCGATATGATGTCCCAGGGGTCAGAGACTCTGGTGAGCGATATAGGACCATTATGGCCCTCTTGTTATATTTCTATTCTGCATGGCTTCGACACTGGCCTGCGTCGTTTATTTTCAGTTATGTTTCTTTTGTGGACTATTAGTTCGCCACCTATTAGTGTTTGATAGATTTATTGGACACGAAAAAGCTATATGAAAAAGGCTATAGAAAGAACAATTGACTCTTTAAATAAAAGAATATAACTCTGTCAAAAAGCAATGGAGAATGACCAAAATAGGATATGCACTTGTCTGAATCATACTAAGTCTTTGTGTGAAGTTTGAATCAAAGTCCTAAAAAGTATGCTTTGAAATTGAGCGCAATTGCCCGTAACTCTGTCAAAAGTCAATGGATCATAACCAAAATAAAAGAGGACACAGAGGGCTAGTATCGCTCCGCCTGATTTATAGTTTATTGTTGATTTTTATTTGTAAGCATATAATCTTCAAACATCAAGGTTATGGGGTTATACTACTTAACTGCATTAACTTAAATTCAATCAGCCACTTAAACTTTTCTGTTAATTAAATGTAAATTTGATAGAAAGATTTTAACGTCTTTATCCACTTTACAAGGCCAATTCATCTCTTTACAAACAGTAAAAATATTTCCATGGGCAGATGAAAAGGAATTTTCTGTGACAGTTTCGGAAAGATTCATCGATAAATGTATATAAAGATTCAGTTAGTAAGGAATTTTTAAGTAAAGACCCGTTAATCAATGATACAGAATAAAATTTCAAAATTTACTACAGTTTCTACAAGGTCATAGGATAAGCATAATGTGGATTTTTTTTTTTATAAAAATCTGTCTTAAATTATACGAGAAGTGTTAGCCAAAAAAATCACAGTTCACAGCTCACAAGTTATTCCAATCAGTGTTTGATTTAAATAAACTGAAAGAGCATGTCCAAAACATTATTTCTGTGATTTTACGTTTTTGCCCAGTAGTTTTAGAGAAGTAGATTTTTTCATATATCACCATATAGCGCCCTTTCTTAATGACTCGTTGGTCCGTATCACCCAGGTTATCAGTCCGATCAGGATCAAAAGAAGGAAACTTAAAAGGGATGTCCCAAATATTTGTTTTTGAGCCTGTGCGTTACATTTTCAACAATTTCTCATGTGCACAAAGCAAAGTTTCTGGCGAGCCTGTGCATCCACCCAGTCTGAACAGAATCTTTACTATGCGCGATATAGATAAATAAGGTCTTTATCCATCTTCATGTAGTCAGCATATATTGTAATTGCATTGTGTCGTTGACAACGCTTCTCAACGTTTGTATCTCGCGCAGGTGCGAAATTGATTGAAATGTCACGCACAGGCACATTTCACAATATGGGACCCTTTTTGGTGACTTGACAACCAAAAGCACCTAAGTAATCAGCATGGTCAGACAAAAAGAAAGAATCTGAAAGAGAAAGTCCTAAGCATCATTCCTGTAAAACACGTTTCTTTCACGAAAGGGCCATAACCCTGTCAAAAGTCAATGGACTGTAACCTATACAATACAATATGCACATTTCTGAATAATGCTGTCTTTTTTTCTTTGCTTTGTTTCAAATCCGAATCAAATTAAGCGGACAAGTAATTTCACCAAAGGGACATTACACTGTCGAAATCCAAAGAACCGGAACCAAAATATACTATGCCTACTGAGCACATCTGTGAAGGTTGATTCTAGTACATCCACTAGTATCTGAGAAATTAAACAGACACGAAAAGCTGCAGACGAAAAATTGTACTTTTTCATTAAAGGCACATAACAAAAATAGTCGAAATTCATTGGACCCAAACCAGAATAGGATATGCACATAAAATCGTCACACAGATCATTTAAAACTATCATAGCTTTAGGAGGTGATTATGTTCAGATTTCATAGTGTGAAAAGGCCCGAATCTGCCACACCCGTATGTGTTCAATTTTGGTATTTGAAAGATAGGATATACAACACATATAGGTATACATACAGAAGTGAGAGATAATAATCTTGGGATCAATTTTACCTGATTTTCAGAAAAATATTGGACGAAAAATTTGATGCGTCGACAGTGTACGTTAGCGTATGTGGACGGGTATTCAATAATATCTTTTTCATCATTCCAATTGATAAATTCAAGGTCCCTATAACTCAAGTAGTCTGCATTAGCAAAACAACCATCCATGGTCTATTTTACCTTGTCATTTGATAGACAGCATTTAGTATTTCTTTTATTTTATTACAAACTTCAAAATCAAGAGGGATTTCAAATCTTATAAGGAAACAGAAATGGAAAGCAATTACTGCGCATGACATGTTTATTGTCTTTAAAATAGCCTTCTACTACAAAGCAGGGAACAGTCGAAATATTTATTGGAAGTCATTGCTAAAAATGAGATTATTTTAGTGAGTGAGAAACTGGGAAATTCTCCATTTGTCATAAGTCATTTATCATTTCTTCTTTCACTCCCCTATACTTTATCAATTCCGAGGGAGACATAGTGTTTTGGCGCGATTGTTTACCCTCGATAAAAGTAAACATAGGGATCACACGAAAAATGCACAATCGCATTGAATGAAAACACTGAAAACTGCCAACCCCCCCCCCTTCTGCAATGTCCTTATTTTTTTTTTTTTTTTTTTTTTTTTTTTTTGGGGGGGGGGGGGGGGGGGCTTCATTCGAAATCTTTTGACAAGGGTATCAAAAGGAACATTTCTGGCAAGTTTGGTTTCGATCCGCGCATTGCTTACTGAGGAGAAGATATTAAAATATTTATTGCTCAAAGAAGGCCCCGCCCTGCCACTACCATATTTGGGGTCAATCAAATTTTTTTACAAGTTTTGAGAAGGGTCTTCCAATGAACATTTCTACAAAGTTTGGTTGAAGTCAACCCATTGGTTTCTGATGAGAAAATGTTTTAAGATTTTGGGCTCAAAAGAAGTCACGACCAGCCATGCAAATATATTTGGGTCAATCAAAATTCAACGAACAAGTTTTGGTACATCTCTTCCAAGTTTGTTTGAAAACCATCCGTTGGTTACTGGGGGGAGGTGTTAAAAGATGTGGGGCTCAAGAAAAGCCCCGCCCTGTCGCGCTTATATCATTTTCATCTCTGGAATTATAAAAATCGGTGGAGCGATACAGGTCCACTTGTGCCACTCCATTGCTTAACGAATGATTATTTTTGTTTGAAGCCGAGCTTACTAACGTGGCATTACAAAGATCAACAAGAGGCTCATCACAGTATATGAATCGATCAAACCGCCTTGCAGTAGATGGCAATAGAAATCAGACTTTCAATAATGGTTCGTGTACACATTCAATCCACGGGATAAAAAGACCGTTCTGGGAAGTGGATCTTGGAGAAACGTATTGGATCGCATTTATACGGATATACAACCGAGGGGACTGCTGTAGTAAGTTTAAATAATTAGATGTAGAGGATTATGCTTACCTCGGCGATTAATCGATTTGTCGTAGATTTATAGTAAACTTTCATCAAACATAAATCCAAGTTATTTGGTCTTTATTTTTCTTGAAATTTCCACTATTTATAATAAAATAATGTGTCTGAAAATCGTCTATAAATGTGTTTACATGCTTGTTTGTTAGATATTAGAATGTCAGGTAAAATTTTAGCCGAACTGAGCAGAAAGTGGTAACTCACAATCCGCACGTACGTCCGTTAACAATTTACTAAAACATTTTCTCCTAATTCACTTGGCAGTTCAATCTGAAACGTGGCAGGATTGTTTCTTGGGTGAAGCTCTTCCAAAGTCGTTAAATGAATTAAAGTCCATCATAAATTCTGGTTGCCATGGTAATCCAGATACCAAAAGTTGCGAAAATCTAAGAACACATCCATATCTCCCAAACCACTGAGACAATCAAGCGGAAACTTGGCAGGGGTGTTTCCTTTGGTCCTGTTGCCATTATAATGGAAGAACACAAATCTATAAAATCAGAAACACATCTTCCTCTTCTTCTAGGTCACAGGACAAATCATGCTATAACAAGGAAGGGTTGTTGCTCTCTACTTAAATTGTTAAAAGAATTTGACATCAAACATCAAAATTCTTTCTTTATTCCCTTTTTGTTGATTTTTGACATTG
The DNA here is from genome assembly GCA_948146395.1 of Fragum whitleyi. Lineage (NCBI taxonomy): Eukaryota > Metazoa > Mollusca > Bivalvia > Cardiida > Cardiidae > Fragum > Fragum whitleyi. Next base: position 39,732,762 of record OX411556.1, read on the forward strand.
TGACTTCGGTTAGCTATTTAGGACCATCTTGTTCTTATTGTATACCATAATCTTTAGATAATACGATTCTTAAAAAAACGTAGAGATCTCCGGTGGTGCTTTACCTGTTGGAAAAACGGGAGTTAACATTCACTCCAATCAAATTTCAATCTAGACCATTACCTCAACGCTCCGTCCATTTATTTTAAACACTCTCAAACCATTCAGAAACACAAAGAAAACACTTAAAGAATGAACAACTACATTCAAATCGCTAGATCCGTGATTTCGCTGACTTACTTAAATTTGATTAAACATAGAAAGCTAGATTAAGAGCTCATAGAAACTTTTATGGTCACCCTTTTTTCATCGTCGGCTGTTCGTCGGAAATTTCATTTAACTCCTCCTTAACTACAGAATAAATGTATACAAAATGTTATAGAAATGGGATTTTGTTGTTGTTGTTGTAGTTTCTTTCGAGCTTTTGCGGCCACTTTATTCTTGGGGTGACAATTATAAGAATCATCGGATTTTTATTGGCCGTTTTTCCTATTTTTCAAAGACAATTTCTTTAGCAATTGTTTCATACAATTCTCTTAATTGTCAGCAGGGAGGAAATACGGCTTAACAACGTATTCAGCTGATAAAAACCTGACAACCGACTAATTGCTGGCGTCATTTTTTTCATCTTTTTTCAATCTCTTGAATCATAGATAAACTCTTTGATATTTTCTTTAGTTATTTTGTGGTTATCAGACGGAAAAAAATCGTACCATTTTCGATTTTAGGACGACCATGCTAAATCGCTAAATGCTAAATGGATTCGGAATTGCCACTCTTGCGTCTTAATCAAATACAGTTGTTAAAAACCTTCATCCAATCTTTTGCTCCAATCTGGTTGACTCAAAAAGAAATATAGCCGATTTACTTAGATGAAAATTGCTGGCGATTTTGATTGTTAAGGTTATCTTCTTGTAGTATGCAAACCTTGTGTGAAAAATCATGTTTATGACTAAATCGACCTCATGTATTTTTCTTTTAATCAACGAATAGAAAAAGAAGCATGATAAAAAGGAAAAAAAGATATGTCTTGAAATCCACTGATTTGAAAAGAAGGGTGCCCGGAAAGGTAGACTACCTCCATATCTATGCATGTAGTATTAAAAACTCAGTAAGCAGTATCATGTAGAAATTTGTTTTATATGTATTTATAATGTATAGCTAAAATCAACATGGTCAGACACTTTAAAGCAGATTTTGATAATTAAATCGATCACGTTCCTATTCATTCCCATCACAAAATGACGCAAATAGTACAAAGCAAGAGCTATATGTTGTATCTTCAATTAAAAAAAAAGAAATTGGTAACCTCAAATCAAGCTCCAAAAGAAAGCAGACGACAATAATGAACTGGTTTTGTTTAATACTATTATCTTCCTTTAATATATCATAACATAGAGAAAGTAATATCAACTTCAAATAAGCCAAAGCATCTACTCCCTTTTTTAAGTTAATTATGATAATGATTATAATTTGGCTATTTTAAAGAGGGTTACACCCCAAAATGGCTTAGGAGTTCTATTGGAAACTATAGCCAATTCAAACGAAAACTCCTTGATTTCGTCCAGAGGCACATCATGGCCCTTTTCGCACTCAGGTGAGCGACTAAAGGCCACGGAGTCTTTAAGTCACTGAATACAGATATAATTGTGGAAAACAAATTAATAAACTAATTCAAATTGGAGTGTATATATTCACTATTCAGTACTTAACATAAAGCAAAAGTACCAATTCAGTTTATGTAGCACCAACTACTATTACTTAATGAAAAAGATAGTGAAACGTTTTATGGTGTGTGTTTTAAACACAAACAAAAGTCGACAATAGTTATGGTTTCTTTAAAAATAGATTTCACCTTTAAGAAAAGCTGGTTATGTTTATTTCAAAAGGTGACAAAATATTCACTGGCAATGGGTTTTGTTAAAAGTCCTAGTTACATGTCCTGATATTCTGAACCTTTGAAAACGTGTAATCAATTTTATGTTGATAAATGATGAAGGAAAAAGAATTGTTTTTAATATCACGAAGAATAATCATAAATACGGTTAAATGTAATACGCATCGTTAAGGTTAACCCAATTTTAGAAAAGCACGGATATTTGTCCTGGTGGTACTATCTCGGGAATCGACAATAATACTATTCCTCGGGCTCGAGACCTGTACACTTAAGAATCGATTGTAGTAAATATGGACATTATTTCCAATTTGTCAATTTCCTTAAACTTGTACTTTTCCCAATATTAAGATTTATTGTTTTCGTTACTTTGTAGAAAATAGTGAGGAAAAATACAAAATTGGTGGTAACATTCAATTTCTTCTTTTCCCCTTAGTAGTAGGTCAAAGGTCGAAGTCAAAATAGAAATTCAACATGATGCCAGAATCAAAAACAATCATCTAACAGCCTTTACTATTGATTTAATGCCATCCTAAACTCTATTTTTTTAAATTTTAGAAGGGAGGTAAAAGGTCATTGTAAGGGTCAAAGGTTCAACAGGATGCAAGAATGAGTAACAATATCTACCAACACTTATGATGTGCAGAATGTAGTTCTGGACCTAGTAATTGAACATTAAAGAAAGTCGATCAAAGGTCAAGACCTGGATCTAATATTCAAACTTAATCCCAAAACCAAAAAGACATTCTACTACCAACATTTCTTATCCATCTACTACAGCCCTAGACCATATGGTACAATATTTAAGAAAGAAGATAAAATGCCGCGGGCAGGGTTAGGAGTTTAATATGGTATCAGAATCAAAGAAAATCATCTACTAACCGTTATAATTGATTCCATACAGTCCTTGTTGTTATAATTTAATTTTAAGAAAGTAGGTCAAAGGTCATGGTCAAGGGATCTACACGATGCCAGAATCAAAGACAATCATCTACCAAAACTTAGTAAAAGCAAAATATAGAGCTTGACCTTTTATTTCATTTTTTTAAAAGTAGGTCAAAGGTCAAGAAATTGGTCAAATATTCAACATGATGCCGATATCAAAGACAACCATCTATAAACCATAATTTTTAGACTATATACGTAGACCTACCTGTACGATATGTACGAAAGTAGGTCAAAGGTCAAGGGCAAATCTTGACGCCAGAATCACAGACAATCATTTGTCAGGCGTTTTTAATGACCTTATACAGTCCTTGACCTAATATTTCAATATTAAAGAAAGAAGGTTAAAGGTAAAGGTTGTGAAAAGGGTTCAATATAAATATTTATGCCAGAAGCAAAGAAAATTATCTAGCAACATTTATTGTTGATTTAATACATTTCTAAACCTTATAATTTGATACCTAAGAAAGAAGGTTTACGGTCACGGTCAAGGGTTAAATATGCTACTAGAATTAAAGACAATCATCTACCAACATTTATTTTTTACATAATATTACTCCAAACCTTATAATTCAATATTTAGGAAAGTAGGTCAAAGGACAATATCTGGTGTTCAAAACAATGCTAGAATCGGGGACAATCATCTACCATTCTTTATTATTGACTTAACACAGTCCTAGCCCAAATAATTCAATATCTAGAAAGAAGGCTAAAGGTCACGCTAAGACTTAAATGTTAATCATGATGCAAGTATCAAAGAAAATCATCCACTTAGCTTAATTACTGATTTAATACAATCCGGTACCATATAATTCTAAATTTAAGAAAGTAGCTTTTAGGTCAGGGTCAACGATTCAAATTGATACCAGAATCAAAAACAAGAAATATTGAGGCCAAGAGGGCCAAGTACCGCTTTCACCAGAATTGCCCCAAGGAAACCAGAAGAAACAGTTATTTGCTTTAAGTGAAATTTAAGTAAATCAAGATAATAGAAAGCAGGTCAAGGTCTGTGAAAATGTAAATCTAACTATTAATTCAATACTGTCCTCGGCCACAATATTCTAAATCTATGAAAGTATATCAAAGATCATTGTCAAGGTAACGTGTTCTACGTGATGCCTAAATAGAAGGCAATTACACTCAAACTTTTATCAGTAGCAAAATATAGTTCTTGATCTGATAATTCAACATTTTAAAAACTAGGTCAAAGGTCAAGTTTTGGAGCAAGGGTTCGACAATCAAAGAAAGTAGGTTAAAAGTCAAGAACTGGTTTAAAGATCAACATGGTGCCAGTGTAAAAAACAATCATCTTTGTGTACCAACCTGTAGTATTGACTAAACACAATCCTTGCCCTCGTAAATCAATATTTAAGTAAGTAGGTCAAAGGCCACGGTCAGGGTCAAGGATTCGTCATGATGCCGAATCAAAGACAATTGTCTACCACTTTTTATTATTGGCTTAATACAGTCCTTCACAAAATCATTCATATGTTTTTAGACTGTTAGCTTTTTTTATTTCTCCCTTTTGGACCCTTTTTACTGGCGTGAAATCCTGAATTACGAAAGTTCATGGCATACAAGAATTTATCAAAGATATCTGAAAGAGGATATCATAAGGATCATTTCAGCTAAGTTCGGTTGAATTCTGATATGTTCTTTCAGAAAAATAGATTATTATGGGACCCAGAAAGTCCAGTTTTCATGACATGGCAGCCCATAGCACCCATATTTTATACCCAATCAGAATTTAACAAAGAACCTGAAAGAGCAAGTTCCAAGAAAAATGCCTTTGATTTAATGTTGAATTATTGTGGGTAGTTTCAGCGAAAAAGATATATATATAATTGCACCATTTGGGAACATCATTTGATGACGCGACATTCCTTGGTACCCATGATATTATCTCATTCAGAAATTAACGAAGAAATCTGAAAGAGCATTTCAAAAAGATCATTCTAGAGATGTAAGCTTAAAGTCTGTACATGGTTTTAGAGATGATTTTTAATTGTGTGGACGCACAATTAGAGTGGTTCTGCCCGGGTTGTATCTAATGAAAATTTCCAAAATAACCTTTTTTCCAACCCATATCAATTTTGTAAACAGTTTGTTTTGAAAATTGCTAGCATAAATTGAGCTTCTTATTTTCTCTGGTTGTTAATTAGTGTTTTATTTACAGTGCATTCCATGAAGGGTTTAATAGTTCATTAATTTAGCTTAGTAACAGAATATTAACATTAGTTTACTAAAATGCAGTTGTAAATTTGCACTTCGTACCTATGAGGGAAAAAGCTACAGAGATGGATTGTTGGATGAATTACCTAATACCCTCCCTTTGGGATAACCCCTTATAATTCAACTATTAACCTCTTCACTATTTACAAAGTGTAAGTGCATTGTGTCACTCCTCGCTCTATAGCTTTATCTTGGTGTATTTGTCTATGTCTGCCTGTGATTTATCTAAATGTACATTTCTGAAAACTTGTTACTACAACTCTTCAAGAAGTGGCACGAGATATTTTTTTTCCAAAGACCTACAATACAGAATGCTTAGCGTGTTTTACAAGGAGCTTTTTAGCATAAAAAGAATGGAGATATATTCCCGTGTATATTCAAACCTAAAACTATGAATGAAGCAAATTCCATTTCTTATATTTGGCAGTTAGATGTTGAATTAATTTTGAAAACGTCCTTGATAGAATATTTGTCTAATGAACGTTTCCCACAAGTTTTTGGGATAACTTTAAAAGTGGCATGTATGGTTTGACTATATCTGCAACAATAATTTTGTTTGGATTTTTTGTCTATTTATTTATTTTTTGTTTCAATGCTATATATACATAAACTCCTGAAACAACAATAAGCAGTTCAGTCATACAAACCGCACAATTACAGTGCTTACAGCACTTTGATTTTATTCAATATTGGGGGCCAATTTCATGGTGACAAAAAGCCGTATCGACCATTAACGAAGGAATCTGAAGGAACATGTCCTGCGGATATTTTTTGTAAAATATTGTTGAATTCTGAACAGTAGGTTCAGAGAAGATTTTTTTTATTATTATTTATTTATTTTTTTGGAGAGATTATTATTTTATATTTCCCCATAGGGGCCTATTTTTTGTGACAAGTAAGCCCGTAGCGCCCGAGTTATCAACTCGATCGAAATTTAACGAAGGAATCCGAGAGAGCATGTCGTTAGGATCATTTCTGTAAAGTTTGGTAAAATTCTGACCATTTGTTTTAGAGACGAAGATTTATTTATATTTTCACACTTGTGGCTCATTTTTTGGTGACACGTCATCTGCGGCATCCCATGTTTCCGCCGAATCGGAATCTAATGAAAGAGCGTTTCATAGTGATCATTTCTCTAAAGTTTATTTGAATTCTGACCAGTAATTTCAGAATTAAACAAAGAAATCTGAAAAGAGCATGTCATGGGGATCATGTCTGTAAAGTTTTGTCGGATTCTGACCAGTAGCTTGATTTGTTTGTTTGAATAGGTTTTACGTCGCTTTCAACAATTTCGCAGTTATATCGCGACGGCCGGAACACCTAACAATGGATTCCTGGTATTTCTTTCACCTGTACTACCATTACACCCTTTCCTAGTCTCCGACTGCTATCTCACATAGGTTTACGATTATCTACCCATTGGTGAGAGACAAACGTCGGAAAGGATATTTGCCGCCACCGGGGATCGAACCCACGTCTTCCAGATTGGAAGTCTTATGCCTAACCAACTGCGCTATGGTGGCGGCTTTAACCAGTAGCTTGAGAGAAGACTTTTTTGTATTTCATTATTAGGGCCCTTTAAGCTATGGTCACATTTACAGCAATTATCGTAGTTAGTCGTACTCCATTTTACCGTAGGCAAGCCGTGTCACGAATACGATTAACTAAGTTGAAGTAAGATAAGGTACATTCAACAAAGGTACTATCGAACAGTTTCCGTAGAAAGAAGTACGTGCGAGTAGGAACAACTACAAAGAAATGAGTAAAAATAAGAATTTTAATTTGATTAATTATTTATTTCAATTAATGGAAAATCGCCATTTAGTTATTTCCAAAGGCCCTGATATCTCTTGTTTGTCATTCTAAAGATAAGAATCAGGATATTTAAGTACATCATAAGGTTTAAAACATAGCATTTCTATCAGTAACCTTCGGGTATTACAATTAATTTGTTGTAAAAACAAGCGAGTTTCAAGCAATTGAATTCTCGTGTACTTCATGATTAGATTTATCAATTTCACCGATCCTATTCGTACTCCAGTGTTTCCCTGCTCGGTCGTAGAATTAACTTGGACAGATGTTTATTAGACGGTTTGTACGGAAACCTAGGGAACCGATACGTTCTAATTCGGCAAGAGTACGATTTAACAAGATCTTACAAGAACTACATTCAAACTACGACAGAAAATCCTTTTTCACCATAGGGATTTTGAACACGCCCAAGATTTGTGCGGCCAATAAGGTAGGATTATACGGTAGAACAACGTTCAGTCCACGGGCGACTAGGTTAAACTTCGCAGTCCACGGCAGGGTACGTTGTAGTACGGCATTCTTTCACTACGTCGAGATTATGTTTACAACGTGAGATGTGACCGCGATTTTTTACAACGTACTTTTTCCATACCTTACCTTGGACAAAAATCAGACACATGTACTGCAAGAGTAGTGAATCGATAGTTCAACCTTGGTTAACCGTAGTATTGGGTACAAACGATATCAAATCGTGCTACTACGGTTAATTTACGGATAAGCAGGGATCAACTACTGTGACAGTACGACCAAATTAGGGACAAAATAACGTACTATACCGTGAATAGACTTTTGAACATTTTTTACAATATCAAAGACACTACGGTCAAACTAGCGAGTTTGCACTACGTTACTCACTACGCGCAAGCACGGCTATTTCGACTTACTGCGAAGTATACGCTCAGCTGCGTAAATTTTACGGCTGACTACGTTGATGCATAACTACGGCCAACCACGTTAATTAATGTAATGTAATAAACGTAACTGTGATCAAGCCTTTAGACTAAAGAAGTAATTGTTTAACCTAGTACTGGTGACAAAATTAAGTATGATTTGTTTAGTGCTCAAACCACTACGAAATGTCTTTAGAATTGCTAAAAACGGTGTTTAACTTCATTACTGCCTTTACAGTCTTAAAAAATCCATATGCCGTTACAGGAGAAAAGCTGCGACAAGTCGTCATCAAAACATCTAACTACGAAACAAACTCCTGTCTTTTCGCTTACCATGATGGTGTGTTTGGACTAGTCGAAAATGTATATCCAGATGACATGTGGGCTGTTGCACGATGGATAAAGATAACCATGAATTACACCATGACAAACAGTGATGTTTTGACGTTATGTGAGGTCGAAGTCATGGCAAGACCTTCACTACCAGTTGGTAATTAAAAAATATATAATACGTATAATCCATAATTAATGCCCTGGCAGGGCGGGGCCTATGTAACGGGTCATTGCATTTAACGTTAAGGTAAACCAGCTTTTATCTTAAGTAATTTACTTCTACAGAGCTGACATAAATAACTCAAATCCTTAAATGGTTAATTGGTAACCAAATTCTCGTAACATCAGCTTAATCAAGCTGGAGTTACGAGGCTTTGGTAACCAAACGATGAAATGCGTTCACTCTCTCTAAGCACGTGGATCCTTTTTGTTAATTACAATTATTTGCATGCGTTAGCAATAAAGAATCCAAAGTTTTGAAAAGTAAACTCGCCAAATTACGCCACGGCTAAGCCCCGCCCTGTCAGTTCATTAATAACACAGTGATTGGCGATGAAAAAAGTATTAGGTGAGGGGAATTGATACCAAAACCGAGTTCGATCTTTTAATTACATTACACTTAGTGCGTATTATCTTTATCTTTAACATGTAACCTCTATTTGCCTTGTTTCCGTCGATGTTTCTAACAGAAATGCAAGTTTCTAAAAAAAAAAAAAGCATTACGTTATTGTTCTAAAATATCAATGTGAAATCATAAAAAAATATATGGGATGTTTTCACAAGGATATTTTATTGTTATAAGATAAATTCTTTTATTCAACCTATACTAAGAATATTTTGTAAAAATTCGCCTACTTTCATGCCGGGTATATAAAACCCTTTTCCCGATGAATTCACAAATTGTTTCAAATAAGTAGATCTAGCAAATTTTCGAAAGTTTTTTTTTATACAATAAATGACAAGAAAAAGTAGGCGATGTATGTTAAAACCAGATTGCGCGTTTTCGCAGGCTAATCTTAGTCTTTATTATCTGCCAAAGTTTTATGTACAGCTCGAAAATGCAGCGAAAACCTAAGAAAGGTTATTAGAAGGGCTATGAAAATGGCATTTTTTCCGTTCGCTGTATGCAAGTATGTCAGTCCAATCGTAAACTTTTCCATTATAACGCTCTTTACACAGCAAATTATTTTTTAATCGTCTCACGTGATTTTTTATACAATTTGTTGTTCGGCCGTTTGTTTGTTTTTTGAGAAAGATACAACGATAACAGAACAATATATGCCTTAAATGAACTGCATTGCCACGATGCGAATGACATATAATGTCTTGACTACTCTTACTTTCAGGTTTTTGAAGACCCGGGACAAAGGTTCATTCTTACATCACATGCCTTGAGGCGCATATCATTATTATTTTTTGTGGGTTTTTTTCAATTTTTCAGACTGTAATATATAATTGGAAATGGACAGACTTTGCCATATGATAAATGTGTTATACTGTTTCTTACCCCGGGTAAGGCTGAGTTCACATAGAAATAGACTATTCTGGTATATGGTGTACGTTTCCTAGGGCACGCGAATAGCTGAGATCAAACACTATGATTTTCTTATAACGGGTCACATGAGAGGGCACTATTCGAAAAGATAGTACAGTAGCGTATATTTGAGTAAAGTATATTATAGCAGTAATCGTACGTGTTCGATTTTCGTTCAGCGTGCAGCTTGAGGCAACTTCTTTTGCTTGCCTTAACTTTGATTAGACCAAAGATATTTCGTGTTCGACAGGTAAATACATGTACTTGTTATACACGAACCATATATTTATATCCTACTAAACTAAATTCTAAAAAGGTCATTCTGACCATATGTGTCGTGTCCTTCCGTCCGTCAGTAAATGTGTTCGTTCTTCCCTGTTCTGAATGTCCGCGCGTAGTGTTAAATGTATGTCTCCGAGAGATAGGGGATATAGATTTTGCCCAGTCTGTTAGTCCGTTTGTCAGACTCTAAAAATCCAGAGCCAGTGAAATCGTGGAATGGTTTTATCAATTTGAATGAAGTTATTAAGCATTTCATATGAGGTATCGCAGCGTTTTTGCAATGATTTCGAAGGGTCTCGAAAAAGTTCATTTTTAACAAGTGAAATTCTTTTTATCGATTTGTCAATTTCACGATGTTTCATACATTATCGTGGTTGAATTTTTTTCTGCATTTGCTTCACTCACCTGATTGTCAGAAATCCTGATATTGGCTGCCATTAAAGAATGTCGTCTCATCCGGGCGATCCCTCAGGTTCTGGAAAGTTGTGTGGAATTCACCCTACTCAGACCGCAGTTCAAAGTGATGTCGCACCGACGTGTTTCCTTTTTTCTTAGCTGTTTCCGTCTCCTCCTCGGCTAATAAAAGTAAAGCCGAATCTTCTTCTGAAGAAGAATCCATTTTACGTACTCACGAAAGGAACGCATTGAATCCACGTGCTGTCTATGTGAACAGCCGCACCCCGTATAGCGTACAGCAAATACCGAATACCGTGTACAGTATACAGTATACCGTATATCGTATACTTCTATGTGAACTCAGCCTTAATGACGATTTATTCCCGGTTAAAAAAAGTTATGCTATTCCTTAGCTTCGGCATTGACAGCATTTTTTTGAGCCAACAAGAAATAAATAGCCACGTATCCTGGCGAATAAACATTTAAACTTATAAAAAGTCTCGGTGTAATCCGAATTCACCTTTCATTGGGCGAACAAAAAAGCTACTTTTTCACGAATGGAAAAGCCATGAGTGACAACACAGCTTTTGCCTAATCATAAAATAAGTGACAAATCGATCTTGTTCAAAATACAAACGATTTCTTAAATTTATTAAAAAAAAAACAAAAAAAAACGAGCAAATGTTCAAGATATGGACAAGTCCTTTGAATAGCGCCATTTGTAAGAAACACCATGACGTCATGTGTTTCATGGGTCCTGCTTGGATAACGTCAAATATGAGGAAATGAACGAAGGCAGGATGTAATCTTATGGTTATATGACTGTTTGTGCATCGAGATTACCAAGAAAAAATCTAGCGATATTTTTCCATAATCAACTAAAAAGGAAACAAATTAACTAATGATAATTATGATTCTTGTGGTGTATAATATTTCTTACTTAGTGTATATTTTGAATGATTTATCTTTTATTATTCTATTTTACCTCTATTAAATATTTTTCAATTTTGAATGATTTCAGTTGAAATTTGGCATAAGCCATTTCAGGGACGATCCATAACTTTAAGAAGGAAAACTAAATAAGCTTGTCTTTAACTCCTAAGATTATTTTTCTAGTATATGTCATTTTCCATTAACCTAATGTGTTTTAACTGTTATGCAAACAATCAATACCATCAAAGGAGGTGAAATTTTTCATTTTCGACATACCTTTGCTATCATCTTTATCATTTGTTAAATAAGGGAGTTCGACCTAGAAAAGAAGGAGTTTCGGACTCCCGGGCCCTTCGTTTCAGACCCTGGATAATATAATTTCATGAATCAATTTCCGCCTCCTCCTCGGCTAATAAAAGTAAAGCCAAATCTTCTTCTGAAGAAGAGGCCAATGTTTACGTACTCACGAAAGGAACAAATTGAATCCACGTGCTATCTATGTGAACCGCCGTGCGTTCCTTTCGTGAGTGCGTAAAAAATGGATTCTTCTTCAGCAGAAGATTTGGCTTTACTTTTATTAGCCGAGGAAGAGGCGAAAACAGCTAAGAAATGGGTGCCTCAGCATTTTGAACTGCGGCCTGTGTATGGTGATTTCCTCAAATCTTTCCAAAACCTGATGGAACACCTGGATGAGATAGTGTTCTTTAATTACATGCTTATGTCATATCAAATGTAGAAGGGTTTGAGAGACCTATTATTACCCGAAATCCGCCCCATAGGATCGAACTGGATGCAGCCAATATCAGGAGAGGAGATGCTTGTTCTGACCATAAGGCGAGTGAAGCAAATGCAGAAAATCAATTGAACCAGGATAGGTATGTTACATCGCGAAATTGACAAATCGATGAAAACATATCTAAACCACTCATTCGCTCCCTTCGTTTGTTAGAAAATGAAACTATTCAAGTCCCTTCGAAATCATTACAAAAACGCTGCGAGACTTCATTCAAAACGCTCAGTGACCTTATTCAAATCGATCAAATCATTCCAAGATTTTACTGGCTTTCGTGGATTTTTGGAGTCTGACTGGACAATGAAAAAAATCTATAAAAGAACATTTCGTTGACTCTTGTTACAGAGAGTTTATCCAACATCCTTTATTTCGTATATGACGAACGAAATTAAAATTATTATTTTATTTCCCTTTGCTATCTTTCAAAACTCATATCCCATTCTTTCAATTTTGTTTCAAAATCATACCAATATCAATTTTCTGATGTTTTTTAATTGTAAAATGTTTATGAAATGTATACTTCTGCCTATAGATCTGATTATTATGTATAGTTACACCAAATATCTTCTGAAAATCAAAATTAAACAAGCAAAACAAGTTACCTCACGCTGCACGCTGAACGAAAATCGAACACATACGATTACTGCTATACTATACTTTAATCAAAAATACGATACTATACGATCTTTTTCGAATAGTGCCCTCTTATGTAACCCGGTAAAAGGAAATCATAGTGTTTGATCTCAGCTATTCGCGTGCCCTCAGAAACATGCACCGTATACACGAATAAGTTACTTCTATGTGAACTCAGCCTAAGTGTTTGGTCTCAGCTTTTCGCGTGCCCTTAGAAACGTGCACCGTTTACCCGAATAGTTTACTTCTATATACTCAGCCGTAGAAACAACCTGTAGGATCTTAATAGATTCGAAATAAAGGAGTGCCCCTTTAGATTCAATTAAGTTTGTCGCAAGATTTCTCTCCGCATTATCACTGATTATTTTGTTTATGGCGTGATACTAGAATTCATCATCAAGTGAAGATAATGAAAATTGTGCTTGCAATGTTTAACCGGGCGAATTGATAACCGGCGTAAGGATGTCAAGAAATTAGAGCAAAAACAACGTTTGTGTCTGTACACTGTAAAGACAGACACTATGTTTTTTTATATAAGCCTTCGCTGTTGCAACTTGTAGTAATTTGCCTGAGATATGTGTTTATCTAGGTCGTGGCCTCTTGAACTCCTGCACACCTCTGATTGGCCATACCACACGTGATGACCGACTGCAATTTAACTGCCTTCTTATGAATGAAATCTGTGCTCATGAGTTACGAAAGGTCGAGTTTACAAACGAATGGAATCGTCCTAAAGTTAGCCCAAATTCTCATTAAATCATAAACGCACACCACTTGACCGTGACTAACCTTGATATGAAGAAAAATTTATCCCATTACAAGAGAGCTTATGTTCTCAACTGCCCAATTTACACTTCTTGTTTGAATCCCGTTTCTATCTCAGACCTTGTTGTATTCTTGTGTAATGTAAATTTCTCCGGTTACGGGTATTTTGTATCATATTCCCCAAATCCTTTTCCCTTTTTTTTTTGTTTCGAACAAGGACGAAAATCTGGGGATAAAGCCATCTCGGCACGATTTACTGTAAATATATGAATCTCGTTGTTATTTTGAATAAAAAAGAAATAAAAAGAATAAACAATTACCCCAACACAATGGATATAATTTCAAGTTTTAACATCGAATGGAGACTTAAATATCGTAACTATGAAATACTTAGCCTGTAGCTACGATGTGTAAGTCCCCACTGGCATTTTTTGTCCCCCAGTTTTACACTGATAACAAAATATTCTTCTTCAAAGTACTTATCATAGTTACTACAACCAAATAGTAACGCTTCTATTCTTTTGATGAGTCTTATGTTTCCTCAATTGAATCATTCATCTATTTGTTTTACCATAAGTACTAAAAATATTATAATAAAAGCATCATTAATTTATATTGTTCCTAATGTATAGATAAATTTAGCGAGGGGTGAGCCGAGAAATCAACTTTTAACTGCTAGATTTTCGTGTCATTTGTACGAAATAGATAAAACATGTTAAAAAACACATTAAGAAAATTTAAAATTTACCTTGTAAACCAACGATATTGTTTGTCTTCAAACGTACAGTTCACTCAAATATGTACTTTCATAATTTCATCAAAGGGATCAGGTTAAATTCCTATCATTTGCTTTTAATTATACCCGATTTACAAATGGTAATGGACTCGATGTCTACATCAGAGGTCAGTTTTGAAAATACAAATATACCTCATTGTACTTATATGATAGAAAATATTTTCTATTTAACCAGTCGAGTGACATCTGTGGTTTATGCAATCGGGATTTACACAACTATTTAACACGAGACAGTCAGTCTCGAGACGGGTTTTAAGAATTATATGACACGTGCTTAAATGTACAATCTTTCGTGTACCTTTTGTTTGAATGAGGATGAACACCACTATTAACATTTTTTTTCTGTAAAATCGTCTTAACGTATCATTTTGATTAAGTATACTTTCACTCTCCTTATAATATTCCATGAATGTTGATGTTCCTTTACCGGGTTTAAGTTTCCCCCCTTTAAACGTCGTCCATTTATATCACGTTGATTACTTTGTTGAATTGTATTTGTAACAAACGATGTACTATGTACAAGTTGCAATGAAATATCTGTTCTGTTCTGTTCTGTTTATAAGATCATAGTCAGGTTTTTAATCGGGTCAATTAGTGTTAAAGTGTAGGTAACAGGTTCAAATTTTAGACAAAAAACCTGCTATGCACACCAGTAGCCGCATCCTTTGTCTGATTAATTAAAAGTTTAGTCAAAGTACCTGTTTTGATGAAATCTCAGATGAGTTCAGAAATGGTCAAGATAGGCCAAAACCTAGATCACAGTACCAAACCTCAGAAAATCGTGAATTCACTTTAGCGGCTACACGTTTAGGGTGATTTACCTGAAGTTTGGTCAGAATTATTGTCTTGACGACCTTTCAGATGAGTTCAAAATTGGGTCATCTTGTGCCAAAAAGTAGGTCACAGGATCAATTTCTTGGAAAAACTTTGTATGCACTCTAGAGGCCTTACTTAAAACCAATCAACCCAAAAATTGGAAATAGATTACTACTAGTAATAAAAATAGATAATATAGATACTATTTTAATTTTACAAAGTTTGAGTCAAAAGTATTTGTCGGAGGCAGGTTGTACGTTCTTTATATTGATTCTGAAATATGATTTGGTCGACTTCCTCATTTCAAACCATTTGATACTTTACATAAAACTGGTAAATCATCAATAGTTTGACTTAAAAAATGTCGAATTCGTATTAAGGGAACAAACCTAATTAAATGCAACGTTGGTACCCGGCAAGTAGGAACAACGAGTTTAATTAATTTTAATCTGATAAATCAACGAGTTGTCGCGCTTTTAAAATAAGGAATGTAACAGAGGTATATGTATTACATGTACCCCTGACATTCCTGATATAGCATGTATTTTATATGCTTTTGATGTTCGAACTGTGCAGATAGTGTTTTAGACCTACAACGAAAGCCAAATTATTTCAGCATTTTGTATTGAAAACGGCATGACAGTAAATGAAAATAAAAAAGGGATATAGACGTTTTCCGAAACGGAGGATAACTAAGAAGAAATGAGCTGTATATTCGATAATAACTTAGGAAAAAAGTCTCCATTCTATAAAAACATAGATCTTCTTTTCACATCCAAACATTCACGGAAAAAAATCAATAATATTTAATTCAAGAAGACAAGCTTCTAAATTAAAAAAAAATCATAAAATTTTATCAACGGAATTTTAATAAATTCTATTTTGAAAAGTATTTTAGACTGTTTAACTCTAATGGAAAAAACAATACTTTTGTTCGGAAGCCAATTTGGGGAATTGGACATGCAGATATTGTTGAACAAGTACAAGTCCAATATTATTAATATTATTTTGGATTAATTTAATCTGTTGACAGCGCTGTAGCCCCACGTGAGTGCGGAAGTCCATCGCTTTGTTATGCTTATTTATTTTTTATGTCATTAAATATTGGTGCTTACTTCTATCCGTGCCTCATTGTAGATACCATTAAAACAGTTAAATTATATGAAAAGGCATGACGAATTAACTAGCCAATCAGCGCCTAGAGGATTTTGTCACGTTTGGGTACATTGTAGCCGCGGCAATAGCGCAGTTGGTAGCGCGGCGGACTTCTAATCCAGGGGTCTATATTCGCACGGGTTCGATCCCCGGCCGCAGCACCTATCCTTTCCGACATTTGTCTTCCACCAATGGGTAGATAATCGTAAACCTATGTGGAATAGCAACTGGAGGCTAGGAAAGGGATGTGGTGGTAGTACTGGTGTGAGAAATACTAAGAATCCGTCGTTAGGTGCTCCAGTCGTCGCGATATAACTGAGAGATTGTTGAAAGCGACGTAAAACCCCAATTCAAATTCAAATTGGGTACATTGTAGCTCAAGAAGTATGTGATACTGCAATATTCCTACGTATTTTCAAGCAACGATCCCTATAAACAATTTAGAACATTATTTTGCTCGTAAAACATCTTATGATAAGTCTACCTTTTACAGAATAAAAGCCTTCGGAAAATATAGACGAAGGAATCATAATTTAGCAATAGAAAAGGGAAGACACACAAATAAACCAAGAGTGGAACGGATTTGTAAATTTGGTTTCGATTATTTTTGGTTAAGAGTTATAGAAGACGAGTACAAATGTACCATGTATTTTTCCCATGTAGGAACTACGCAAATGAAAGATATTCTTATCTTTATTCGTTGTATTCAGAAATCAATAATCGCCAAGGCTTTTATAATCTTATGAAAACTAACAATGATCTTATTATTAAATAGAGGGAATGTACCGCTCCACCGGCTTTAAAGCAATAGCGCAGTTGGTAGCGCGCCGGACTTCTAATCTAGGGGTCTATATTCGCACGGGTTCGATCCCCGGCCGCGGCACTTATCCTTTCCGACATGTGTCTTCCACCAATGGGTAGATAATCGTAAACCTATGTGGAATAGCAACTGGAGGCTAGGAAAGGGATGTGGTGGTAGTACTGGTGTGAGAAATACCAGGAATCCATCGTTAGGTGCTCCAGTCTTCGCGATATAACTGAGAGATTGTTGAAAGCGACGTAACACCCCAATTCAAATCAAATCCACTGTCTTTAACATCTCCAGACTTTCATTAAACAAATCTAACCTTGACTTAAAACAACACTTTGATTCAGAACTATTTCGTAATGATTTACTGGGTCCGGCTTAAATTGCACCAATATACTCAATCACTTTTAGCCTGCATTCCTTTTATTAATTTATGTAACCAACATAAAAGTGATTGTCTTAAGTAGAGCATTCTAGACACATTTTCAGGAATAATTTAACTAAAGGAGAATTGATGAAACATTCACACCAAGATTGCATTTTTTCAAAGTCAAAGTTGGCCATGCCCTGTCACACCTACATTTATGGGCTCAATCAACATTTCCTATCCAATTTAAGTACAGGTGCACCAAAGGAAAGCTATTATCATTAGACACAAATGTCCACCATTCAATTCGGAAGAGGGGTTTTACAAATAAATTTCTTTAATGAAGAACCGTAGGTGAACCGAAGTATAGACTGGTCCTGCTGTCTTCTCATATATGAAGCCGAAGGTACACACCAATTTTCGTCCATAGTCTAGACACTTGTCCATAAATAAGAACTCCAGTCTATTATGGAAAACGAGGCTCCGTTTCTTCTAAAAGGTAGAAGTGGTTATGGCATTCATTCATTAACTTATGCGTGAAAAAATTACATACTGACGAAAACCTAAGAGAAATATGAGCTATCTATGAATGTATGCTTTCTTTGCGGATCTGATCTTAAAAACAAACTTTAACGATAGGAAAAATGGCGCCCCCTCTTGACTTAATGTTTACAAACAAATAAAAAGCCAATCTGGAGTACTAGGTGCGCGTGCGGCATTCTAAATTCTAAATACTAAAAAGTCAATTCCTTAAGCAGGCTTTTTCGATTTTTATGATAGACGACATAATGACCAGTCTAAGCCGAAGTACTGATGGAAATTCATTTCATAAAAGAATTTTGTATGTTAACTTATGACACAACTTTTGTATGTACTTAAGTTACTTTGTTCCTTTGAATGGGGTTTTACGCCGCTTTCAACCATATTCAGGTTATATCACGACGGCTTGAGTACCTAACGATGGAACCGTATTTCCCACACCAGTACTACTTAAACATCCATTCCTAGCCTCCAGCTGCTATCCAATATAGATCTACGATTGTCGACTCATTGGTGGAAGCCAAATAGTGGGAAAGGAGAGTGACGCCGTCGGAAATCGAACACTGGACATTAACGATGATCGTCCAATGGACTACCACTGCAAATACTATGTTTGTTGATATATTGTATTGTGGGTCTGGTCCTAAGTTTACAAAAAAAACACTTTTGTTAAACTTCTGTAGGTATGCATTGGCCGTATAATATTTGTTAGTTTAAGTACTGTATTGAATATGTTTTCTATAAACTTAGCAGGCATGAAAGTATCTTCACTATCTCAAGAGTAACCAAAAATATAAAGATGATTTACTCTTTTGTACTTCCCACCTTTCTGCCGCCCTTTCTGCAGTAGAGTATAACATCGGCTTGCGCGTGAACTATTGCCCTTATTCTTTCTCATTTGTTAAGATCTTTTGGTTAGCACAGATCAAAATTTTGTTCAAAAATACCATGTACTTGTACTTAATGCTGTAAAATATGTCTCGACAAGCTTCCAAATGGACGAATGTACTAGATGCGGGCTATTAATAAGAAATATACTATTAAATGGATCAAGGCTGAGACATAAACTTCAGAATGACACCACTGGCTATTTATTACAAGAAAGGCAGCCAGAAACCTTAACGGGTAAAATTGAAGAAAGAAACACTTTTTACACGAAATGAACTGCAATTTAATGAAACATTAAAATACTAATAGACAAATAAATATAAGACAAAATTTCAAAAGTACTAAAAGCTGAACCTTAAAATGTTAGAATTATGTTTTAGAAAATAAAAAGTACAAACTATTTTAAAGGACGAATAAAACTATTTACATTTAGATATAAAATACGAAAAAGGTTGTTAAATAAATAAAGATCGAATAACCCTGCAAGCAAAAAACATTTTTTAAGTTTGAATTTTTGATCCACAAAAATACATGCCAAAGACAAACCTAGATATTTGATCAAAATCTTAAGTTCAAAATGAAAAATAAAGAATTTTTAAGCACAGAGTAAGATATGTTAGGGTTAAAAGATCCTGCTTCCAGAGCGAAGATTCGAGGAATTGCTGTTCTTTTTATTGCTGTCTTATCTAAATTACGGAATGTTTCATTGATTTTGACTGGCTGGTCAGCATTTCAACCAGTTTTAGTCACAGTCCAGAATCTCATATAATTTTATAATCCCAAGATTACCACGTCTAATTATGCATGATATTAACTGACACAGTGTGCTGCTGAAAAGCACCACTTACTTTGCACTTGGTCACCTCATTTAACAATCAAAGAAATAGACGGAAGTCCAAATCACCAAAAGCACAATTCCTATCTCCAAACTGGATATACATTCAAAGTTTAAATTAAATTCTATTAGAATAAGTCCAAACATGAACACTTTATTCACACTATAAAGAAATTTGTATTTCGTGACAAAAATGAACTACAACAGGAGATGTCATATAGTGCAGTTCGACAAATGGATAAAATACAACTTATCGATAGAACCCTGTTATATTCAGATTAAGATATGATCTTGAAATCAAGGGTATAACCCCTTCGGACATTTTCCCCTTTTATGTTTTTCGACAAGACGATCATTATCCCCTACCTCAAATTAACAAGGAGGACATTATCTCAGTCGTCAGTCTGTTAGGGCGAACTTATCCACTCCCTAACATTGTTAGGGTGGACAAAATCCCCTTTTATTTTTTCGACAAGGCGGACACAATCCCCTTCCTCAAATTAACAAGAAGGACATTATCTCAGTCGTCAGTCTGATAGGTGGGACATTATCTCCTCCCTAAATTTGTTAGGTTGGACATTATCCCCTTTTATGTTTTTCGACAGGGCGGACACAATGCCCTTCCTCAAATTAACAAGGACATTATCTTCTGCGACAGTCTGATAGGGCGGACATTATCCCGTCCCGAACATTGTAAGGGTGTACATTATCCCCTCCCTAATATTGTTAGGGCAAACATTATCCCCCTTACATTGTTAGGGTGGATATTATCCCCTTTTATATTTTTCGACAATACTTACATTATCCCCTTCCTAAAATTAACAAGGAGGACATTATCTTCTTCGTCAGTCTGATAGGGCGGACATTATCCCCTCCCTAATTTTGTTAAGTGGACATGATCCCCTTTTTATGATGCAGACATTATCCCCTTCGAAATATCATTATAGCGAACATGGTCCCCTCAATGGTCGACAAAAAGCATTTATGAGTAAATATATAAGAATTTATTCTTTCTTGCTTCTTTTTTTCGTGATAACTCGAGTGATTCCGACAGAACAAATAAACGCCCTGACACAAGAAAGTCGATAATCCTTAGACATGTTGAAATGTTACCCCACATACGCCATTTATAAAAGTAAGTTTGGCAATTGGGGGTTAATTTTCTAAACATAATCTTAAATCAGAGACGCAAAAACCATTACCAGACGGCTGAAAAAAGTTAGTAAACACTAGAATTAAGATAAAGAACAGCATTGGTACTAAACAACAGGAAACTCTTTGATCCGCCTTTTCCACAACGCGTATCCGAGTAAAAACACAAACTCGGAATAGAAATCATAGAGACAGAATTTTTTAGCATATATGAGTCGTTGAAGAATAGAATTACCAGACGAAAATTTGTTTAATTAGATGTACTCTACACACCATATTTCCTGTTTAAGAACCTGCTAAATTTGAGGATTATTATAGACGAACGAGGCTGTGGAAAGACTAATGTGAACAAATATAGCGGTTATAGAGAAAATACGCAAATATCACATTTTCACTGGTTCAAAAACAGAAAATATGGAGTGTAGAGTGCAACTAATTAAACAAATTTATAGAAGGGAAACTGAGAAGTCGACTATGATTAAAATTTAACGGAATTCCTTTAAGAGATACTTTTCACCGTTTCAAAATTTGGTTAAATATACAACTGAATTAGACTCGGGCTGTACTGTCTAGTATCTGTTTATCAACAAATAAGGAAATTAATAAAAGAAAATAAAATAAAAAAAATAAAAAAGGAAATTTTTTCCGTAACGTACCTACGAAGGTCGGGGTAATGTCCGATCTTTATTTAATAGTTTTACGAATAGGCTTTTGTTCGCCCGAAAACGGGACAATGTCCCCCTAAACAATATTAGGAAGGGGATAATGTCCGCCCTGTTAGAAATACGAAGCGGATAATATCCGCCTCGTTGATTTTAGGACAGGAATTATTTCCGCCTTGACGAAAAATATAAAAGGGGATAATGTCCGAAGGGGCTACAGTCCGGTTACCAATGTGAACAAGAAAGTTTTGCACTGTTACAGACTGATGAGATTCTCCTTATCCTACATTGTTTCAAGGTCAAACAGTTGAAATAATGTAATCATTTTTTTTTCCTTTTTCAATAATGAATGGTTTACTTTAACATGCTTAATCAACAAATATGTACAGTGTAAACCTGAGCTGCTTTGAGACCTTATCTATCTTCAAAGGCATAGTGAAGACTCTAGTCAGAGTGTGTGGATGCACAGGCTGGTCAGAGTCTTGCTTTGCGCATCTTTTAAAATTGTTGGATGTCTCGCGCACAGGCTTATTTGTTACTATGATAAAACATATTTGAGTATTTTAAAAACATCAAAAGTTAGAAAAAAAGCACCGCAAGCGGGTACCAACGCTCGGCTGTTTGTAATTTCTTAGGCAAATGAAAATATATGAACTTGGTACCTACAAAAAGGTCTTGTCCCGAGCAATGATCGCGTAAAATGTGAACGCTCTTTGACTCACCATTCAAACGTTAATTGATTAAAACAAATTTGACATTGATAAATGACATTGACCTTATTTGATGACCATTAACTTAGTACCTACAGGAAGGTCTTGTCCAAAGCAAAGATCATGTGAAATATGAAGACTCTACGACTTATCATTTAAAAGCTATGACAAAGGATAATTTTTCTTATAGAAATTTGACCTTGAAAAATGACCTTGACCTTATTTGATGACCTTGATGTTGGTACCTTCAGAAAGCTCTTGTTCCAAGCAATGATCATGTTAAATATGAAGGCTCTATGACTTACCATTCATACATGTAGTTATATTCATATTCATATTTCATTAATGCTCTCGTGTTCATAATCTTGTCATGACCTCAACCTCACATAAGGATAAAGCTGTACGATAATCCAAGGTTATCTTTATCCATCGTGCAAAACTCAGTGGCTCATCTGGATAAACATTTTCGACGGATCCAATCACATCTTCATGGTAAGTAAAAAGAGTGAAGTTCTTGTTGTCTGTGGATGTAGTGATGCTGACCTTTTGTAGTCTTTCACCTGTAATTAAAAGCTGAAGAGAGTATTTGTTGATTTTATGTAGGTATGAAACAAATGATATAATTCACACTGTATAATTTGATATTATGTTTTAAATTTCATACTTTCATGAAATCAATAAATAATCTGATCATATCTTATAATTTAATAGCATGAACCAAAAAAAATAAGATTTGTCCATAAGATAGCTTTCAAATTCATGACTACTCCACACGAAAGCTGCATAACCAAAGTTGTTTTCATTGAAACCAATCTAATCAGAACGCTCGAAGATAAATGGATAGAAATATAATAAATCCACTATTATACGGACGAAAGACCGGGTCAAAGACATATAGCTTACGGGTAAATGTACAAAAAGCAAAGGGAAAATAGAAGAAAAATAAAGAACAATAGAAATCTACTCTTACTACCATACGACATTTCGTCCGCATTTTTTATTTTTTTCCAGTCTTTAGGCGAAATTCCAAAAAAATTTGAAGATAGAGTTTTACAGCTTCATAATTTGGTCCAAACACTAGAAAGCCAGACAGTTTTTAATTACCTAGATAATGTTATTACAATAGAAGAAATTAACAATGCTGTTAAACAGTTAAAAAACAATAAAGCTGCTGGACTTGACACTGTATCAAATGAAATGATTAAGGCTGCTTATCATTACTTGGGCCCGTGCTTACTAAAGCTCTTTAATGCTTGTCTTTCAAGTGGCCAATATCCTTCAAAATGGTCTGATAGTTACATAATTCCTCTACATAAATCAAATGATACATCGGACCCCTCTAATTATAGGGGAATATCAATTATGAGTGCAATAGGTAAACTATTTAATATTGTTCTTAACAACAGACTAGATAAATTTTTGGTGGAAAATAATGTTATTAGTAATTGTCAGATAGGATTTTCAAAAAATGCACGTACATCAGACCATATGTTTATATTAAAAACCCTTTTTGATAAGTATTGTTGTAAACCAGGGGGTAGATTGTATGCATGCTTTGTAGACTTTCGCAAAGCCTTTGACTCTGTCATTCATGAAGGACTAAGGTTTAAACTTCTCCAACTTGGAATCGGTTCAAAATTCTATAACATTATCACAAATATGTACAAGAATAGCCAGACATGTGTTCGTTTAGCCAACGGTTTAACAAACCATTTTAAGGTAGGAGTTGGTGTACGTCAAGGAGATGTAGAGATGTACTAAGTCCGAATCTGTTTAAAATTTTCATTAATGATTTACCAGAATACTTTCAGTCATGTGTTGACCCTGTGAAACTGAATAATATCAAGTTACACTGTTTGATGTATGCAGACGATGTTGTGTTACTTTCTGAGTCTGCTGTTGGGTTACAACAAAAACTAAAAAAATTAGAAAAATACTGTAATGATTGGTGTCTCAATGTTAACACTGACAAGACAAAGATAATTGTTTTCAATAAAGCAGGTAGACTTGTTAAATCTAAATTTGCATTCTGTGATGTTATTATTGACTGTGTTTCAACATATCGTTACCTAGGTCTTTATTTTTCAGCATCTGGTTCCTTCTCGTATGCCAAATCTGACCTTTACAAAAAGGGATTAAAGGGTTACTTTAAACTGTGTAAAAATATTTTGAATTTACACCCGACTTTAAAAACAAGTATGCACATTTTTGATCATACCATAAAACCTATACTTCTATATGGTAGTGAAATTTGGGGAGTCTTCAATCCTGCAAGCTCCAAGTTTCGTAATGGAATTTCGTTAGATAAGATTTATAACAATACAGAGGCAGAAAAATTGCACATAAGATTTGGTAAATTCATACTTGGAGTAAATCGGAAAAGCACAAATTTTGCAGTTATGTCCGAGTTAGGAAGATATCCATTTTACATAGATATTATTAAATCCATGCTGAAATACTGGTATCGTCTCGAAAATATTGAACAACATTCACTTTTGCATGATGCGCTAGAATGCTCAAAATCTACTGAAAGGGGTAATAATGTAGTTATGACAAGATTATTTTTCAAAAAAAATTCGACCATGAAAAATGACCTTGACCTTATTTGATGACCTTGAACTTGGTACCTCTTGTCCCAAGCAATGATCGTGTGAAATATGAAGGCCTTATGACCTCACATTCAAAAGTTATGACCTAGATTAAATTTTTAAAGAAATTTGAGCTTGAAAAATGACCTTGACCTCGAGTGATGACCTTGATCTTGGTAACTACAGAAAGGTCTTGTCTCAAGCAATGTTCATGTGAAATATGAATGCTCTATCACTTACCAATCAAAAGTCATGAGCAAGATTAAATTTTGTCACGACAACGACAACGCCAACGACGCCAAGATGATCATAATACCCGTGGTATGCTATAGCATTGGTGTCGTCGTTGTTGTTGTTGTCGTCGTCGCCGTCGTCGTGCGAAAATTTTGACATTTGGTGATATCTCTGGTTCTACTTAATACATTTACTTGAAACTTGGCACACATATTCAACATTAAAAAAACAACCTATACTATGAAGGGATCTAGGTACATTTTGTTCATTTTTCCCTCGACTTATTCGAGAGTTTTTTTCTAGCTCTCAACAGCCGAACATAGGCATCCGTAGGCGGTGATCTTGTTTGAAAAAAAGTCTCAGTACATAAAAACAAACGTACCTTCGCATTGATTTTTAAATAAGAAGATCAAATTTCAAGATCACGGGAGAAGTTTGAAAAGGTTTCGCGGCTTTCAGAATTTCAACGTGCACAATTACTCTAAGAACTGTGTATACGCAGAAAGGGTAATTACGCTTTTTTGTTGTTCGGTAGCCAAAAAATGTATCAGATAACTTAATTCTCTCGTGCCCTCTAGGTCGAAATTGTTTTCTTTAGACAAGTTGATAAAATGGTTTCATTAAAAAAAAATTACATAGGACGGACACCAGACTGTGAAAAACACCACTAAACTAAACACCAAGCAAAGCTGAAAAATAGATTTTTATAATATAGGCTAAGTCGTGGGACTGAAGTAATCCCAGTGAATATTTTTGATAAAACAAAGGTGTTATTATACTAATGAAATACAATGTAACTTTGCTAGTGAGCTAGGAACGTATATGATACATAGCAACATGAAATTTTTGTTGTGAAAATGAAATCAAAATGTATTTGCTGACGTCATTTCTCAAACAGCGTTTTATTGTTTCGCGGAAGACTTTAAATACCTGGTTTTCCAATTTTATCACAAAAATCCAGGTCGTATCATCTTATCGAGCCAAGGGTTACGAACCTTTTACTCGAGAAGATCTTATCGATTCGATACCCCTTGACTCGTGAAGATGAGGTCGTATTAGAATAGAATAGAATATCAAATTTTTGCCAATTTAATACCGAATTTATTTAGCTTGTCATCTCAAACAGATAATCTATTTATAGATGACTCACTTTAATAAAGTGTTAACTTAAACAGTTTTAATCTCACTGGAATCAGCGTCTGTGATTCAAGTGTTAGTGCATTTTTCCTCAATATTGATTAAAATGAAACTTCTGTGAAAAATTGAAGCAATTTAAATTTGTGACTCGTCACGCGAATAGGGACCAACTAGGAACTCCGACGAATGAACATTGGAAAAAGAATTACTTCAAGTAAGACCAGTCGGATATTGACTTAAAAACATAAAATAATAAAATTGTCCAATGGTCATTCTTGATTCAGAAATCAGCAAAGTACTTGAAGTGTTTACCCTATACAGGCTGCGCAATACGCGAGGTCTTTCTAAGGTATACATTACGCACTACCCAGTAGATTCGTTTTCGGGTGACGGGTCATATCTCATATGTTTTCATTTATAGCTTATGATGTCGACAAAAATCAATATTGTTATAGGTAGATTTTGCGCGGTGAGCCGTGAAATCAACTTTTTACTGTTAGATTCTCGTGCCATTTGTTTGAAATAGATAAAACAGGATTAAATAGCGCATTAAGAAAGTTTAAAATTTACCTTGTAAACCAAGGTTATTGCTTGTCTTAAAACGAAAGGTTCACTCAAACATGTACTTTCATAATTTCAGTGAAGGAGTCAGGTTTAATTCCTATCATTTGCGTTTTAATTATACCCGATTTACCTCTGATAATGG
Source organism: Fragum whitleyi (assembly GCA_948146395.1). Classification (NCBI taxonomy): domain Eukaryota; kingdom Metazoa; phylum Mollusca; class Bivalvia; order Cardiida; family Cardiidae; genus Fragum; species Fragum whitleyi. The sequence continues at coordinate 39,759,637 of OX411556.1, forward strand.
ACTCGGCGCCTACGTCAGAGCTCAGTTTACAAAATACACCTATACAAACCATTCATCCTTTGTAGCCTATCCTACCATGTGTCTAGAGTCACAAAACGGTACAAACAGTTTTCCAATTATACCTCGCTTTGTACGTGCATTTGCCTGCAAAGCGGGGTAAAAGTTTGTACTTGTTTGCATCGTTTTATCACCATGAACGCATGGACTGTCCTGCGTTCAGGATCACAAAACGGTGCAAACAAGTTTTCCAATTATACCCTGCTTTGCACGTGCGCTTGTGTGCAAAGCGGGGTATGATTGGAAAACTTGTTTGCACCGTTTGGTGATCCTGAACGCATAGCTGTTTCAATGGTTCACGTAATTTCCGTCAATGCGAAAAGTTGTGCGAGACAGTCAAAGGGGTCTGGCTGCCTGCTGTCTTCTTAATTAGTGTAGGTATTATTTATTTGACTGCCCTGTGGTAAAGACGCTCGACCCGTGACCAGGAGGTCCGTGATTCGAGCCCACCCATAGTTGGATGTGTGTTTATGGCAATGCACTTATTCGCCAGCCCCATTTCACCAAGCTATAAAATTGGGTAGCAGTGGATTTAATCCACCGCCTCTCTCTCGGTGACGCGAAAAGATCAGGATTGAATGTTCGAGAGCGACATTAAGAATAAGAATAATCTTAATCGTTCGTCGTATAAGAACTTAAGGAATAGTTTGAACTAATTATTGTAGAAAAAAACTTGCGCCAAACCTATTAAAGTATTCCACAAATTGGTACTGTAAATGAATTTCGTAGGTTAAGTGTTTAGTAAATTACCAGAATTAAGACGAAAAATTGCCAAAAAATCGATTTTTCTGGGGTTTGATCTTATATGAGCCTATGCTTGAGATTTCCACCAATTTCAAAATGTCGCAAAGCAAAGACTCTGGCCAGCCTGTGTATTCGCACAGTCTTACCAGAGTCTTCACTATGCGCTAACTAGATAGATGAGGTCTCAAAGTATCTGTAGACAATCAAATAACTTTATATTTGCAGTATGTGGCTGTCTACACAGCTTAATAAATTGCTCCTCTCGCACATTTCAAATTGTTGGCAATTTCACGCACAGGCTCATATTTCATTAATGCTCTCGTGTTCATAATCTTGTCATGACCTCAACCTCACATAAGGATAAAGCTGTACGATAATCCAAGGTTATCTTTATCCATCGTGCAAAACTCAGTGGCTCATCTGGATAAACATTTTCGACGGATCCAATCACATCTTCATGGTAAGTAAAAAGAGTGAAGTTCTTGTTGTCTGTGGATGTAGTGATGCTGACCTTTTGTAGTCTTTCACCTGTAATTAAAAGCTGAAGAGAGTATTTGTTGATTTTATGTAGGTATGAAACAAATGATATAATTCACACTGTATAATTTGATATTATGTTTTAAGTTTCATACTTTCATGAAATCAATAAATAATCTGATCATATCTTATAATTTAATAGCATGAACCAAAAAAGATAAGATTTGTCCATAAGATAGCTTTCAAATTCATGACTACTCCACACGAAAGCTGCATAACCAAAGTTGTTTTCATTGAAACCAATCTAATCAGAACGCTCGAAGATAAATGGATAGAAATATAATAAATCCACTATTATACGGACGAAAGACCGGGTCAAAGACATATAGCTTACGGGTAAATGTACAAAAAGCAAAGGGAAAATAGAAGAAAAATAAAGAACAATAGAAATCTACTCTTACTACCATACGACATTTCGTCCGCATTTTTTCTTTTTTTCAAGTCTTTAGGCGAAATTCCAAAAAAATTTGAAGATAGAGTTTTACAGCTTCATAATTTGGTCCAAACACTAGAAAGCCAGCCAGTTTTTAATTACCTAGATAATGTTATTACAATAGAAGAAATTAACAATGCTGTTAAACAGTTAAAAAACAATAAAGCTGCTGGACTTGACACTGTATCAAATGAAATGATTAAGGCTGCTTATCATTACTTGGGCCCGTGCTTACTAAAGCTCTTTAATGCTTGTCTTTCAAGTGGCCAATATCCTTCAGAATGGTCTGATAGTTACATAATTCCTCTACATAAATCAAATGATACATCGGACCCCTCTAATTATAGGGGAATATCAATTATGAGTGCAATAGGTAAACTATTTAATATTGTTCTTAACAACAGACTAGATAAATTTTTGGTGGAAAATAATGTTATTAGTAATTGTCAGATAGGATTTTCAAAAAATGCACGTACATCAGACCATATGTTTATATTAAAAACCCTTTTTGATAAGTATTGTTGTAAACCAGGGGGTAGATTGTATGCATGCTTTGTAGACTTTCGCAAAGCCTTTGACTCTGTCATTCATGAAGGACTAAGGTTTAAACTTCTCCAACTTGGAATCGGTTCAAAATTCTATAACATTATCACAAATATGTACAAGAATAGCCAGACATGTGTTCGTTTAGCCAACGGTTTAACAAACCATTTTAAGGTAGGAGTTGGTGTACGTCAAGGAGATGTACTAAGTCCGAATCTGTTTAAAATTTTCATTAATGATTTACCAGAATACTTTCAGTCATGTGTTGACCCTGTGAAACTGAATAATATCAAGTTACACTGTTTGATGTATGCAGACGATGTTGTGTTACTTTCTGAGTCTGCTGTTGGGTTACAACAAAAACTAAAAAAATTAGAAAAATACTGTAATGATTGGTGTCTCAATGTTAACACTGACAAGACAAAGATAATTGTTTTCAATAAAGCAGGTAGACTCGTTAAATCTAAATTTGCATTCTGTGATGTTATTATTGACTGTGTTTCAACATATCGTTACCTAGGTCTTTATTTTTCAGCATCTGGTTCCTTCTCGTATGCCAAATCTGACCTTTACAAAAAGGGATTAAAGGGTTACTTTAAACTGTGTAAAAATATTTTGAATTTACACCCGACTTTAAAAACAAGTATGCACATTTTTGATCATACCATAAAACCTATACTTCTATATGGTAGTGAAATTTGGGGAGTCTTCAATCCTGCAAGCTCCAAGTTTCGTAATGGAATTTCGTTAGATAAGATTTATAACAATACAGAGGCAGAAAAATTGCACATAAGATTTGGTAAATTCATACTTGGAGTAAATCGGAAAAGCACAAATTTTGCAGTTATGTCCGAGTTAGGAAGATATCCATTTTACATAGATATTATTAAATCCATGCTGAAATACTGGTATCGTCTCGAAAATATTGAACAACATTCACTTTTGCGTGATGCGCTAGAATGCTCAAAATCTACTGAAAGGGGTAATAATTCCTGGTACAATTCAATACAGAGAATTTCTGAACTTATCAACATGCCGCTTACAAATTCCGCATCTATGAAACGATCCATGTTTGTGAAGAAATTAACCAAGGCTCTCAAACAGAAATATTTAGAAGAATGGCATTTATTAAGAAATAAATTCTCCGTAGGTAAGCTAGACACATACTCGAAAATAAAATGTACTTTTGGTTATGAGAAATATCTAAATTTAGTAAATTTTGCTCACAGGAGAGACATATCTCGTTTGCGAATTTCAGCTCACAGATTGAACATTGAAATCGGAAGATATGCAAAAATTGACAGGGCTGATCGTTTATGCTCTAACTGTTCACTTGGTGTTATAGGTGATGAAATTCACTTTTTATTGGCATGTCCAAAGTTTAACTCTACCAGAGAGCCCCTTATAACCCTTATTGATAAAATATGTAGAAATTTTAATCGAATGAATGACTTTAACAAATTTTTCTGGTTATTAAATTGTGAGGATGATGAAATTGTACATGAATTAGCAAAATTTGTTCATTTGAATATTGATAAATAGTCTATAAAAAATCACCCCTATACAACAGAAAATTATCTCACAGTTGTAAGAAAGATAATTTTCATTTGAAATATTTTCTTTTTGGCACACTGACTTTGGGTGCACGTTAATACCCCGAGTTTCTGTTCTGGACTGAAAATAAGAGTAATGCGCTGTCTGCTGACATGCTTTCACATGATCTGTGTTTATAGTGTGGGGGTTGATGTCCGGGGGAGGGTGCTGGTTTGGTGAATGTTTGCATTTGGATAAAGATCACAAATTTCCATCTTATTAAGTCTTTCGTTATATTGTATCTGTCATTTGAAATTCTTTCCTTGATTATGTTCTGTTTCTGACATTATATGCCTCTTTGTATGCTCCAATGCGGGCCGAAAATTCGAAATAAAGATCTTGTATCTTGTATCTTGTGCAATGGTCAGCCTTTGACTGGCCTCAACAACTTCTCTCGACTAGGAAATTAAGCTAGTGTGGGTATTGACCATGCATTTAAATTCTGACATGGCATCTGATGTTGGTAATAATGTAGGATCGAATTTTCATTCCCTTTATGGAATATATCTACTAGGTTATTACCAAAAACACGGAAAGATACTGTAAAAATCTTATACAGCCGCATGTTCTTATAATAATTGTTTGTTTTTTCTGTTTGAATGGGGTTTTACGCCGCTTTCAACAATCTTACAGTTATATCGCGACGGCCGGAACACCTAGCAATGCACTCCTGGTATTTCTCTCACCTGTACTACCATTAAATCCTTACTAGGCCCCCAGCAGCTATCCCACATAGGTCCACGATTATCAACCTATTGACGGATGATAACTATCATTATTTCAGATTCAAAAATTCCGAAAAAACGAAATTCTTCATGTTATTTGAAAAAAACGATATGACAAGAAAACAAAACGTTACAATATTTTGATTCCAAGATTTTCGTCAAAATGCTGGCCCATATAGAATGTCAAACGGACTATATAAGATTATTTAATACAGATGCAAACAATCATTATACCTCCCTTCGAACAAGAGGGGGTATATTGCTTTGCACTTGTCGGAAGGTCGGTCCGTCCGTCAATCCGTCCGTAAACTTTTACTTTAAAAATCTTCTCCTCATAAAGTACGGGATGGATTTCAATCAAATTTCACAGAAATGTTCCTTGGGTGACCCTATATCAGATTCCTTCAAAGGTTTTTAATTGGTTAAAATCATGGCTGAAGTAGGCGTGGCTAATTTCCTTATATGGTAATAGGTGGCTTTTCTCAGAAACTAATGGATGGATATAGTCCAAACTTCACATTAATTATCCTTGCGTAGCCACTAACAGCCTGCAAAAAATAATTGTGATCAGATGAAAAATATGTATTTTATGGGCGAAGGTCATTTCTCTAAATATTATAGAGTGGTAACTTTGAAATTCATTTTCTCAGAATCTAAACAAAGGGTATCAACCAATTTTCAGTGGAATAATTCTTGAGTGATCCTCCATCAGCCTACAAAACTTACTGTGATCAGATGAAAAATTTGTATTTTATGGGCGGAGGTAATTTCTCTAAATGTTATATAGTGTAAACTTTGAAAATCTTTTTCTCATAATTTAACAGATGGATTTCAACCAAATTTCACTGGAATTTTTGTTTAGTGATCATTTATCAGTCTACAAAAAATTATTGTGATCTGATGGAAAATAGATCTATGTCTATTATGGACAGAGGTTATTCTTTCAAATGAGTTATATGGTGGAATATCCAACATAGGGTAAACAAACTATCCTGAAAGTTTCAACGGATGGATTAAATATCATGGACATTTTATTTCTGTGAAGTTGTATCAGTCTGCAAAAATATTTTGATTAGATGAACAGCATGTTTTTTATTTGACAGAGGACATTCCACATATAAACTGAATATTTGATCACACTTTTGGTATCACCCCAATGATAATTTTTTTTAGACTTATAAAATTTATTTGTTATAAAGACTAGATTAGAAGGAACAAAACCTTTGTTGAAATCCAAATGTATGGAAACACAAGGAGCCTGAGAATCACCCCCTGAGAATTGGTCAGTTGTTTTTTAACAAGGGGTTTCTCTGCACAGAGAGTACAAGTGGTGTAAAATGATATTCTGATTCCCTGAGGTTCAGAGTGGGGTAGGAAGAGCTGAGTTGACAGCACTCTAAGGTATTGAGCAGAATAAAATAAATATATTGGATTAAATATTTTATTTATCATTAGTTAGAATTTTGTTTTGTTGTCAAACAATTATTGTGAAGTTACATGCTTTTAGTAGTGGCTAATGAAAAGCGGAAAGATCTAGAATCAAAATTGCGCAGACAAAGTACCAATATATTGTACAGTAAAATTCAGTTAGTGTTGAATTATGCATATTTTGATTTTAACCAAATTTCACTAGAATGATCCTTGGGCGACCCATTATTAGACTGACAATATTATTGTAATTAAATGAAAGATATGTGTGTAATAGGTAGTCAATTTTCAATGCTATTCACTGATCATGAGTTTTTTATGCAGAAATAATTCAGCATTGTAAACACTTAATTTACTTGAAATAAACATTTACTCTTTCATTCACTTCAATTCCCGTTTAAACAGCCATATCATTGGATATTCAGGCCTGTGGGGAGAATAAGGCGCTCAATCGCCTGTAGTTTGATACCTCCAACCTTCAGATCAGAAGTTTTGAAATATGTTGATTTTAAGAAGATTCTTGAAATAGGTCTACATTTGTTACATCGCTTTGATAGTAAAAGAAAATTGCAAGGGACAATGAGATACACAAAATCTTGATGATTCTTCATTTTAGAATGTCGTTTCGTCAACATAAATATGTAAATGTCAAGAGACGACGGGCAAGCAATCTGTTTAATGTAAGTTACATATCATAATCCGCAAGCTCTAGCCGACCTGTCCCTTAAAATAAACAATTCACCTTGATAACTATTTTTAGAACAATCGTTTGTTACAATTTCACCATGTCAATAGTGACTTGCATTTGACACCCATCCTCGGATCATTTTGGATATATTCATTTTGTGTCTCCCAAATGTCGTAGTTAGTTGTTGTATTTATAGAGTTTAATGCAAAATAAAGATATCATTTAACATAATCGAGTACAATACTGAATTGGTTGCATTTGTCCCCTGCAGGATCAACCTATATTTTGACCCTTGCTATTTTAATGCATACTATGTCCAGTCCTGGATTGTTCGAGTTAATAAGGCAGTAAGAACCATATATATGTGTCGTTCTACACCCAACCCTAGGTCTTTCACAAAATCGTCTTTCCCTTAGCATCTGTCTATTACCTTAATTGTGCAACTTAATCCTTTAGCTACTATATATTTAGGCTGTACTTACCAAGTTACGGCCAACTGACCAAGGTTTTAGAAAGAAGATCAAGTTCACATAAAATTGTTCAGATAGACGCCAAGAAAATCATTAATTTTTCACCTTAACAATTTAGACCAATGACATCAATGACATCGCTTATTTTGCAGCACATGAGAGTGAACTATCTAGATCCGTATTTGACGACCAGATCTAGGCTACTGCACACTACTGATTTTTGGTGAACATCTACGTAGTACGTTCTTTAAAGCTTGGAAATAAAGTAGTGCCCATTTATGTTCAATTTGATATTTTCCAAAGGCTTCCCTCCGCAAGATCACCGTTTATTTTGTGAATGGCGTGAAACTGGAATTCTTTATCATATAAAGACAATAAGATTTCCACATTTAAAATAAAAACAAGAGGGCCATAGTGGCCCTAAATCGCTCACCTGAGTTAACTGTCTGCAACTATTTGGAGAAGGGCTTTGGTTTGATAACAGGGCAGTAACAACAAATATCACAAATTTGACTTGTCCGAGATTTCATCAAGATAATCATTCTGACCAATTTTCAGGTTGATTGGGCTAAAAATATGGCCTCTAGAGTGTCCATTTGTTTTTTTCTAGATTTGAGCCAGTGACCTAGTTTTTGACCCCACTTGACCCAAACTCAAACTTGTCCGAGATTTCATAAAAAGAATCATTCTGACTAATTTTCAGTATTGCCTCTGGAGTGGCCACATGGTTTTTCTAAGATCTGACTGCGTGACCTAGTTTTTGACCCAAGTTGACCCAATTTCAAACTCGTCTGAGATTTTATCAAGACAAACATTCTGACCAAATTTCAGGTTGATCAGGAAAAAACTGTGGCTTCTAGACTGCATACAAGGTTTTTCTTAGATTTGACCCCGTGACCCAGTTTTTGACCCCAGTTGACCCAATTTCGAAACTAGCCCAAGATTTCATCAAGACAATCATTCTGACCAAAATTCAGGTTGATTGGGCAAAAAATGAGGCCTCTAGAGAGCATACAAGGTTTTTCTTAGATTCAACCCTGTGACCTAGTTTTTGTCCCTAGTTGACCCAAATTTGAACTTGTCCAAAATTTTATCAAGATAATCATTCTGACCAATTTTCAGGTTGATTGGACATTAAACGTGGCCGCTAGAGTGCCTACAAGGTTTTTCTTAGATTTGACCCTGTGACCTAGTTTTTGACCCCAGTTGACCCAATTTCAAACTCGTCCAAGATTTTATCAAGACAATCATTCTGACCAAATTTCAGGTTGAACAGGCAAAAAATATGGCCTCTATAGTGCATACAAGGTTTTTCTAAGATTTGACCCTGCGACCTAGTTTTTGACCCCAGTTGACCCAATTTCGAACTCGTCCGAGATATAATCAAGACAATCATTCTGACCAAAATTCAGGTTGAACGGGCAAAAAATGTGGCCTATAGAGTGCATACAAGGTTTTTCTAAGATTTGACCCTGTGACCTAGTTTTTGACCCCAGTTGACCCAATTTCGAACTCGTCCGAGATATTATCAAGACAATCATTCTCACCAAAATTCAGGTTGATTGGACAAAAAATGTGGCCTCTAGAGTGCATACAAGGTTTTTCTAAGATTTGACCCTGTGACCTAGTTTTTGACCCCAGTTGACCCAATTTCAAACTCGTCCGAGATATAATCAAGACAATCATTCTGACCAAAATTCAGGTTGAACGGGCAAAAAATGTGGCCTCTAGAGTGCATACAAGGTTTTTCTAAGATTTGACCCTGTGACCTAGTTTTTGACCCCAGTTGACCCAATTTCGAACTCGTCCAAGATTTTATCAAGACAATCATTCTGACCAAAAATCAGGTTGATTGGACAAAAAATGTGGCCTCTAGAGTGCATACAAGGTTTTTCTAAGATTTGACCCTGTGACCTAGTTTTTGACCCCAGTTGACCCAATTTCGAACTCGTCCGAGATTTTATCAAGACAATCATTCTGACCAAAATTCAGGTTGAACGGGCAAAAAATGTGGCCTCTAGAGTGCATACAAGGCAAATGTTGACGACGGACGACGGACGACGGACGACGGACGTCGCACGACGCACGACGGACGACGGACGACGGACATCCACCTTACCACAATAGCTCACCTTGAGCACTTCGTGCTCAGGTGAGCTAAAAAAAGAGCCGTCAGAGACGGATTATGCTCCCCGAATAAGGCATTGTCACAAAAACAAGAGCCATGTTGGACATGGACATCCCCGCCACAAAAGCTTGATTGTAAACTGAAGCCTTATAGATTAAAGATTCTTTTGTACTGTCAGAGATTTACCTCCTATTAAATGTATTAAAAATAACAAAGGGCAATTACTCCAAAATTATGCAAGCAAGAGTTATAGTTCTGGTGTATTACACTTCTCCTCCATGAGATCTATCCACCCATAAAGTTTCAAGTTGATAGCTATCATACGTTAGGATATATGCTCCAGACAAAATCTAAGTATCAAAAATAAAAAAGGGCAATAACTGCAAAATAATGCAATAACAGGGCTTTTTCTGCTATGTTTCAGGGGCCCAATAAAGGCCCAATTCCCTATTGAAAAGGCCCCAGATTTTTTCCCAATTTGGAGAAAAATTCCCAATTTAATGAAATGGATTTAACCAAACATCTTTTTTCTGACATATTTGTAAGTTGGGAGCATGAATATGTGTTTTGTTAGCTTTAGAAATTTTAAGAATAAGCTTGTTTAAAGAAAATTTATACATTACAAGCAAAAATTAACCTAAACAGCCTTACATGCAAAAATCCCCAAATTGCATTTCGTCGATATTTTTTCCCAAATGAATGCTAGGGGCCTTTTCCCAAAGATCTTGGGAAAAGCCTTGAATAAGAGTTGTAGTTCTTGTGCACTGCACTTCTCCTCCATGAGATCTATCCACTCATAAATGTTCAAGTTGATAGCTATTATACTTTAGGAGATATGCTCCAGATATAATCTAAGTATAAAAAATAACAAAGGGCAGTAACTCCAAAATTATGCAAGCAAGAGTTGTAGCATTGTGCATAGCACTTCTCCTCCATGAGATCTATCCTGCCATTTAGTTTCAAGTTGAAAGCTTTAATACTTTAGGAGATATGCTCCAGACATAATCTAAGTATCAAAAATAACAAAGGACAATAACTCCAAAATTATGCAAGCAAGAGTTGTAGTTCTTGTACACTACACTTCTCCTCCATAAGGTCTATCCACCCATAAAGTTTCAAGTTGATAGCTATTATACTTTAGGAGATATGCTCTGTGGTCAGATTTGAAAGACTCAAATAAGCTGTTATCTTATACAGCTAACATAAAGGTAACAAACATTTAACCCCCTTTTTGCATGACATATATTAAGACACAAATTTCAAATAGTTTAGGGTAAAGAGCATCTGATTTGCTACTCAGATGTGAAATTTCATCAAATTCTGAGCATAAGACTAGGAGAAATGAAAGAATAACTGTAATTTACGCGCTTACGTAAAGGTAACAAACATTAAGCCCCCTTTTTCCATGATGTTTTTTTTTTCGTTAATTTCAAATTGCTTATAGTAAAGGGCATCTGATTTGCTACACAAATATGAAATTTCACTAAATTCTGACTGTTAGACTAGGAGAAATTTGGGAAAAACTGTTTTTTACCCTAAGTCCCCTTTGCCCGTGACGAGGCCTCAAATCCGAAAACCGTCACAGATGCATCATCACTATATCATAGGGAGTTCACATGGTAAGTTTCATTCAATTTGGCCCAGGGGTTATGGAGAAATAGGTGGGGACGGACGGACGGAAATACGGACGTACGGACGGACAGACAAAGCGGCGGCTATATGCTCTCCCTAGCGATTACTAGATCGGGCACACGGGATGGTCCGCATAAGCATATCAAGGGATTACAAATTAACATAGAAAAGACACATACTATCTTTTGGCTCAAATCCCTCGCTATAGCAAGTGCTCGTTCTAATTTGTCGGAAACATTTGGTTTTTTTAGGTCGTGACCTCCTAAACTGCATTGTTTCTACCATATATACATTGTTTATACACGAAGTAGATTGGAAACGGTAACCAGTATAGGGACATACGTGGACTACAAATGCGTTTCGTTTCTTTTAACGAATATGTTTCGGAAATAATTCTATTATTATGCGAGATGGCATGTCTATCAACAGTATGCAATCGCACAAAGGTTAAATGAGCGTTAATCGTCGAAGGTTCCTAGTGACTGCTTGAATTATAAATCTAAAATTTAAACCACGATAGGTAAATAATGTTGGCAATGCAACTATATAATAAAGGTACTCTATTTCGGCTGTAGTTTAAATTAATTAACGAAAATGATTCCTTGGTAATCCTTATCAGTCTGCAAAATTTAAGTATAATTCAATGTATGCGAATAATGCCTTTTAAGTGCGGAGGTCAATTTCATATTGTTTATTTAGTGAGAACCTTTTTTAAGCTTGCATCTATGCCTCTAAATATCAGGAATTATCTCAGGGGACCCTTTAACAGAAGAAATATATATAATTAAAATGAGACTCTCCCAATTTATAACAGTTTGCTTGAAAAATATTCAATCGATATCTTACAGAAATGATACTTCGATGGCTTTCAATTTGCTTGACAAGAAATAATTGATTGGTTGGAATACATTGGTATAATCGATTTGCCAAGTTTTATATAATACCTTCATTGACTGGATTCTTAAATATCTCTGTCGCCTTACTATGCTAACAGGGACGTTCACCATTCACAGTGAACGTCAATTTTCGGATTTTTTCAATGTATCATGCCCCCTGTTCGGAGGTTTTGAAGTAAGTTTAATCTTGAGAAGAGACTTCATTTTTACAATTACCATATTGGTTTGCAGGCAAGTGGCATTCGGTGACAGAAATTAATGTTGTTTTTTAAGAATATCGTTTGTCAACATAAAATAAAGTTAAGTAAATAACATTATATTATCAGTAAGCGTTTATCGACGTGAAAAAAAACATTTAACGTGATTTCCTGATTTCCTATTCTAGGAAAATTGTTTGTTACAATTTCATAATGCCCATTTTGACTTGCATTTTGACCCTTTTCGGATAAATTTGAATCTATTCCTTTTGCCATTCTCAAAGTTCGTTCTTTAAAATTGTAGAACTTTCAGGGTACGGTGTCATTTAAATTCGATTACAATTCGGAATTCATTGGATTCGTACCCTGCAGATCCAGTGTATTTTTGACTCGGCTGTCGCCTTGTTAATATACGCTTGTTCTGTAGGGTACTCTTTCAAAAGAATTCAAATTCTCGACAAAGTTAAAAAATCTCGTAATATGATCCTTATTTGTGACATTACGTAATAATCTGCGACAGACCTAATAATTCAACATTTGGATATAGGTCAAGGTCAGTGTCACAAGTCAAATATGACGCCAAAATCAAAGATAATCATTTATCAAAACCGAAAGTAATTTACTTCTAGACCTAATGATTCAAAAGTTAAGAAAGCTGATAAAGGTAGAGGGTAAGATCAAACATTCAAGAATCATATATAGTCCGTTTGACTTCTATTTGGACGAAATCGTTGCGATTTTCACGAGGGAAACCCAGCAAACAGGCGTGTTACAACGGTAAAAATCACGTGAGATTTAAATTTAAACTGACGGATGCTAACTAGCATAGTGAACTATAGTATTGTGAAACATTGTTGACCTGTCACTCATTATTTTTCGTCAAGTTTCGTTAATATCCGTGAGGCTAATCAAAGAATTTTATTTTAAGATCAAATAAAATACTACAATTATTATAATTAGGTTCGTAGTGCAGTGGTCTAAACCGTTCGCCTATCGGAGTTATAGAACTAACAGACTCGGTTCGAATACGCACGCAGTCGGGTACGGTAATTTTTTCCCAAATCGTTTTAACTTTAATTTTATTATTGAATAAAGGAACATTTTTATTGTCTCTTAAATTTCTCGTTTGTAATATTCTATATTGACAGTTTTTTCTTAATCAAATCTCGCATTACTATACTATTCATGGAATTAATAAGCTGTTGTCACATATTCAAGCTGAGGTCACGAGGCTTTTGGTCGTCACTTAAACCCTTTTTTATGTTTCTTTAACGCAGCACCTAAGCGACGGAATTGAATTATCTTCTTTCGTTCATAATATTTAATGCTATCGATATAATTTCTATTTTTCTAATCGTACGAAACATTTCATTGCTTGTCGTTACTTCTGTTAATTCTGTTAACGGAATTCTTTATCCATTTTTACTTTATTTTGAGAAGTGTGATAAATTTATCCTGTATTTTTCTGAAAATCAAGAACAACAAAAAAAAGAGACACCCCCCACACACACATTTTCTTTTGTGTTTAGCCTACTGATCAATAGGTAATCACTTTATGGAGAATATCAAACGGAGCATCCACAATCTAATGTCTAATCTATATAAGGAAGTGGGTTCCGAATATCAATGAAGGTCGACAGGAATATTAAATGAGCGACAGGTCAACAATGTTTCACAATATATCTAAACCACGTGTTTTTACGAAATGTTTACAATTCTTACAACTAAACAGCCATATCCACCCCTCGTGTTTCAGAGCGGAAAATACGAAATTATTAAAATAACCTAGATAGACAAAATCATTCTATTAAAACCATTTTATCCTCAAAAATTAATTTTTGGAATGGTATTAAGCTAAAACTAAGATATTGCCCATCAAAACATTTTTGCCGACGTTTTTTGTGTTATTTATGATATCGTTGGTCCTTATACCGTTAGTTACATCGCGAAATTGACATTTAACTCAATCAAAACCATTCTAAATCGCTCACCCAGCGCTCCATTCATTCATTCCAGACAATCACTCAAATCATTCAAAAACGCTCCAAACTCATTGAAAACATATAACAACTACTTCGTTCAAAATAAAAATAGCTGGGGAAAAAAATCGAGATTTCACTTAATTATTGAAACTATAAGCGTCTGATAGGTTTTTTTAAGAAATAGGGAGCTATCTATAGAACTTTATGCAAATTTTATTAAAGGGAGGTAATCAATATTGCAAATTTTGTTCGTCATGAACAAAATTTGCAATGCTGGATTACCTCCCATTAAACTCACTAAAAAGTCGCTCCACACATTCATTCAATTTCATTTCTTAATCATTCCATAATCATTCACCTTGTCAATTTCACGATGTTTTTAACTGTAGAAGTCAAACGGACTATACATCACTTATTTTTAACTTAATAGAGTCCTAGATCTAACAAATTAATTTTTTAAGAAAATGAGTCAAAGGTTATGGTTGCGGTCATTGGTTTAACATGATACCAGACTGAGTGACTTAGTGACTTACTGAATGTATGAACCAACCAATGAATCAAACAATGAATGAATGAATTAATTAATTAATTAATTAACGTTTCAGTAAGGTCGACAACAAAGATCATATTGGGCGCAAAACATTAAAAATCACTTAGTGTGAAAAGCGACGATCAAATTTACCTTCTAATCTAAAAAATGATAATTAAATACAATAAAACATTGAAAAATGAACAAAGTAATTCCTTGATTTTGGATAAATTGCCTTAAAACACCTTTACTGGTGAAACAAAAATTGACAGTAAGCGCTTATCACAAGCAATACAGTTGTGAAGAATGGCGTCTCTTTTGCTAACCAATTCAAATTTAAATGCAAATGTAAATGTCTTTCAGGGACAGAGGAACAATGACGAAATTCAAGTTTGTCTCTTTCAATACCATCCCAAATATACAACAAAAAATATCTGGTATTTTTAACCAGGTAAACGAGTTATGAGTTGACTTACTCAGGTGAGCGATTTAGGACAACATTGGTCCTCTTGTTTTCTTTTCTTATTTATGAATATAAACGATTAATAAAGGTTTACAAATAAATTTAGTATCAACCAAAATGAATTCCGCAGTGTAGTATTGACTGTTCAAATGAGTATCAAAAACATTATTTAGCTTTTTAAAATATTAAGTTTATTCCCAAGTTACTCAATGCTACGTAGAGCTCGGAATGGTAGTTACTTTAAAAGATATTAGCAATAATTAGACTTACAAGTCTTTTTCTGCACTGGCATTTGCAACATACAGTTATGTTCCAAGAGAGGTCAGTGCATTATTTGGTCACCAGACAAACACACTGTTGTAACTACAGCTGTGGTGAGCCCGCTGTCATGCTGAATACAATTCCTTACTAAATTGCATAAACAAAAGTGCTTATGTCAAGCACGAATAATGTTGTCATAAGTCGGTATTGATAATGAAATATATTCTTTGAATTTTTAGCTCCACTGGCCGAAAGCCAGAGAGCTATTAGCATGGAAATGTATCCCTCGTGCGTCCGTCCGTCCGAGCGTCCGTGTGTAAACTTTTTCTTTAAACATCTTTTCCTCGCAAACCGATTACAAACGAAATTTGGTAGAAATGTTCCTTGTGTGACCCTCTTTTTTAAAGAAAAAAAATTTTGATTCATCCCCAAATATGGACGTGGCAGGGCGGGGCTTATATTCACTTTGAAAATCTTCTCCTAGGACATTTTGATTTACCCTAGCATAATGGTATGGCAAAACGGGGCTTATTTTCATTTGAAGTTATTTTAAAATCTTCTCCTCCAAAACCATTGGGCCGATTTCTAAGAAACATGGCATCAATTCCGTTGGTGTCCCTTTATTTAAATTATAAAACTCTGGGAGGGCAGTGCGGGGCATTCTTTTCAAATCCAAAACCACTTGTCATGTGTCAATGAAACTTGGTATGGATGTTCTTCGGAATACCCTCTCCTTAAATTGTTAAGGAAAATTTGATCAACCTCACAAAATCGGGCGGGACAATGCGGGGCTTATTTTCACTTTAAAATCTGAAAAAAATCTTCTCCAAAACCATAGGGCATGTATGTTGCTTGGGTTATCCTTTATTTAAGTTGTTAAAGAAATTGTGATTAACAGTTCCCACCTTTTAGTCTTTCAAAGTCTTCTTCTTCCAAACTAAATCTCCGATTGCAATTGAACTTGGCATAATTGATCCTTGGGTGACCCTTTACTTACATTGTTAAAGAAATTATGTTTAACCCCCAGATATTGGCGAAGCGGGGCTTAATGCCATGATACAATCTTTAAAAAAACTCCTTCAAATCAATGAACGGATTTGATGAAACTTGGCATGAACTTTCTTTTTGGTGAAATTTACTTAAATTGAAGTAATTCGTTTGACCCAAATGGTATGGTAGTGCAGGGCTTATTTATACTTAAACATGTTTAGAAATAGTTACCTTGCCACTTACTTTGGTTAATCTTAATCAATCTTGGACATGGATATTCTTTAGGTGCACCTTCACTTAAATTGGTCACACATTTTTGATGGACCCATTTATGTGGATTAAAAACTGAAAAAAATCTTCTCCTCCAAATCAATCGGACCAATTTCATTTAATATTGGTAGCAATGTTCCATGACCCTTTACTTGAAATGTTCGTGGAAATGTGTTTTATAATAGTCTACATATTGCAATCACCTTTAAGTTGGTATTAAAAAGAGTAAAGGGTTTGAAGGTTGATGGCGATTAAGTATTTTGGTGCAAGTTGGACTAGACCTAGTTAATCACTATAATTTAGCTCTTAAGAGACTTCAAAGTGATGCCAATGTAAGCTTTGTTTAATGGAAGCTTGTAGATGCTAAATCCAGTAGAGCGATATATATGCAGGACCTCTTTAGCCTCTTGTTCTAGTGTAGGGATGGACATATTCTCAGGCTGATTTGTCTACACTTTCCGCAACTGCAGTGACACTTTGGGTTCTGACTGAGAAGGGTTAAGAAATTTGCTTGCCCACATCGGGTTTCAATCAAACTGATCAAGCAATGCAAGAATTGAATCAATGCCATAATCCTCTACTCGTTAAAGCAGCGAACTTACAGAAATTCCTTTAAACCCTTAAACTTTCGTATAAACCTACACATGACATTTGTAAGTTAATCATGCGCCCATGATGATAAGCTTTGGCAGTCACGCATTACCTACAATACTCTACTATTGGTAGCAGGCGTCAGGAGTTAGTAATATTATTATACTGCAAAGAACATTCTAGCATTTTCATTGGTTAATGCTGACCTGACAAACATTGATATCTACGGCCGCTCCCATATAACGTCTAATGTTTCCTTAAGGCGCCTCGCCGTCAACATACACAAAAAATCGAAACGACAATGGCAGCCATGATTCTCTCGCTTCGCTGTTAACACGAACCGAATATTCACATTAGGATACAGTCTCAAAGCATTTCAGTTAATAATGTTAATAATGCGAATAAAAAAATGATACAGATGTCAATAAATACCTTGAAGTTCATATTTTACAAATCTGTCCATTTAAAGTGCCAACCATCTCGCAGGTTCAGACAAGAACCACTTTCATATCACAACATCGTGGAGTGTAGTAGTGTGACGACACAACTATATATGACGTCACTTTGTACATGTTTACTTTTTATAGGGGTGCATTAAGGGAAATTGGCGGTTTATACCAAGGCCTAAAATAGGAAAAAGACGGATATTTAGCCCTAAAACTTTGAAGTATGATAAATTGGTAATACGGTATCTTGCCTGGGTATATGACGATTTATCCCCGGCTGTAAAAATGATGTCAACCCTCGCCTGCGGCTCGGGTGACATCATTTTTTTCCAGCCGGGAATATATCGTCATATACCCAGGCAAGAAACCGTATAACTAATAATATAATAGGCGCACAGTCTTAGTTAATGTACAGGATGTTGAGCACATATGGTGTTGTTAGTAGTGTCAACCACAAAAAAGTCTTTGACACCTATTAAAGTTGATTTATTCTTTATAATTCGATGATTAAAAGTTGTTTTGCGACTAATATTTTAGCTTAAGAAGTTCACGCGTATTGTGGTGGATAACTTTATAGCGTTTTTAACATATCGACGTAAACGTCAAAATACCTAAATCCGTCAGTCCCAAACAACACGGGCACTTATCGATTGAATAATTAGCTCGAAAGTTCTTCATTATATTGTGAATGAAAGGCAATACCTAATGATTTGGAATTAAACGACTTTGCAGAGAATTAAGAAGAAAAAATGCTAAATGTATGGAGGAATAAAGTCATCATAATGATGTTGGTCGGCTTCAAACGACAAGCCTTTGTTAATGTCTTTGTTGTTTCTGGACAGACCCTCCGACATCTGGCACCCTTTTAACGCGAATCAAATCGTTATGCATAGATCCAGAGAGTCACGTAAAAACGACGTCCTGCACGACGAATACCGTATCGATATTTGGGTTATTTGACTCTTGTCGCAACCTCTTAGACACTTTTAGTCTCAAAACCTCGTAAAAATCTCTGGACAGAAAGTTTGTAACAAGATATGAGAGATCAAACTTGCTACAGCAAGTCACTTTCGACTAACGGTCTTAATTGACGTTATCATTGTAATCTTGGACCTAAAATCAGTAATTATGTTTCAATTCAGTGAACAGATGTCTGGACTGCTTCTTACTCGATTTAAATATGTATAGATGTTTTGTTGTAATTGAAATATGTTTTCAATGTCGGAAAAGCTTTTTTGAATAGTTCATTTGGTATGTAGCACTACCTAAAAAGTGTCTAGATATTTTTTTAAAAACAATGACATTAACCTAATATTGTGAGATGTTTGAATATACATTTGTTATAGTTTAGGAATATGTATATTCCATTTATTTATGATAAATAAACTTTTTTCCCTAAATACAAAATCATCTCCGCCCAATGTTTACAAGAACTAAAAGATGACTTTATAAACAGAAAGAACCGGTATCAAACAGATGATTTCACTTGACTAACGTGTTCATAAAGAAACATGAAGCAGTGTGTCATTATCTCTTGAACGTTGTCATAATAAAGAAACCACCAAAGTATAAAATAGGAGGACAGCTACAGGTACCAACGCTCGGCTACAGGTGCTGGTTAATGTAAAAAGCTCTTATTCTAAAAAGCATCATAACTCTTACAAAAATGCATTCTTGGTTATTCCAAGTGGTAGTCCGGATAGCTTTTGTGATGATGAACACACATGCTAAGTATCATGAAGATGTCTTTGATAACAAAAGAAATATGACCAAGGTGTGAGTTTGTCACGTCAACGACGACAATGTAATCACAATATCTTGTTTTTAGCTCACCTGAGCACAACGTGCTCAAGGGGAGTTTTTAGGATCACCCGAGTCCGTCGTGCGCCATGCGTCGTCAACTTTCTCAAAACTTCTACTTATGAACCACTGTGTCGATTTCAGTGAAACTTTCCAGAATGTTCCTCGGGTGACTCTCTTTATGCTTCTTTTTGAAATAATGATTCACCCCAAAATATGAGCGCGGCAAAGCGGAACATTTTGATCCTTAAATCTTATGAAATCTTCTTCTCTGGAACTAAACGGAAGTTTTCAACCAAACTTGACAGAAATGTTCCTTTGGTGGCCTTCCTCAAAAATTGTTCGCGATATTTTGATTGACCTCCAAATATTGGCGTGGCAGGGCTGGACAATTGACCCCAAAATCTTTAAACATATTCTCTTCAGGGACCAAAGGGAAGACTTTTCTCGGTAACCTGCCTCTGGTTATGGCGGCAAGCATTTTTGTCGACACCCATAAACACTGATGAAAATTAGCCTTCTTCTTTTCGCCGCTATACTATTGGTGATGGGTGGGGATGTAGAGGTCAACCCCGGACCGAGTCAAAATTCCTGTTAACAACAACCCCAGCGACCGGCTACAAGACAGAACCAGGTCTCATTCGCTGGTGCGGTAAAATCTCCTGCTCCTGCTCGGGATCAGTCAGTGACAAGAGGTAAAAATACTAAATTTAATCAAAATGATAAGGCAACAAACAGTGATTTACTGGCGTTCCTACATGATATGAGGTCAGAATTTAGGACAGATTTGGCATCAATAAACGGGAAAATGGACGAGATCAATGATTCAATCGCCAGTTTAAGGATGGAAAATGATGACTTGAAAGAACAAAACAAAACATTGTTAAAAGAAGAGTCAACTTTGAGCTCAAAAATCGATAAGCTTGAATCTCATTCCCTTAGAAATAATTTGAAAATAAGAGGGCTGCCAGGCAGATACGATGAGAAATGGAGCGACACGGAGAAAAGGGTACGCTCTTCCATAACAATGGCCTTAATTTACCGGAGATGGAGGACGTTCAGATAGAAAGATGACATCGGCTCAAATCATCCGATCCTGAAAAGTGCGTAGTTATTGTTAAGTTCAATAGATTCAAGGAGGCTATATTGCTCAGGGCTAGAGATTGCTTGAAAGACTCAGAGTTGTTGGTACATGAAGATTTTACTGAAAGGGTAATGAAATGTAGGAAAGAGTTAGGTAAACGTTTAGTAAGTGAACGCGCACGTGGAATCTATACCGCAATAAATCACGATAGGCTGATAGTAGAAAATACCATATATGGATATGACGTGGAAAACAAATCGATGATTGAAGTCGGTAAAACGCGAGGTAGACCGAAGAACAGGCGAGGCTCTAGGCCATTCAAAATGAGCGCGAAAATGAAAACGAGGACGCACGAGGTGGTGAATTTCAATTGGACGATCAGAACGATAACAACAGTGACGTAATGGAGGGACGATTTTCGGTTGGATAGGGGGACGGTCAAGGCTCAGTGACTTTTCTATCGCAACGGGACAAATATTTCACTCATTTAAATATAGTAACATTGAATGTGAATGGGCTTAGTAAATATAAAGATGTCACTTGTTTGAAAAATTATCTCTGTAATTTCGAAATAATTTGTTTGTTAGAAACTTGGTGTTCGTTTCAAAATGAATTTGACCATTTTCTCTCCTCATATGTCCACTTTGATTATGTTAGAAATAAATCACGACATGCAATACGTAATAGTGGAGGAGTTAGTGTTTTGGTTAAGGATGAGCTTGTGAAGTCTGGTCTGGTTTAACAAATATGTACAGAGTTAATAGATTGTATTGTGTTATACCTTAGTACACGTAAATTTGAAAATATGAATGATATCATATTGTATATTGTATATGTTTCACCCGAGGGTTCAGCCATATACAGAAATACTGAGGAGTCTAATGGAATTATTTTATTAGAGCAAAGTTTAAGTACTCTAAAGAATATGTACCAAGATTGTTATTTTTATTTTGCAGGTGATTTAAATGCAAGAACTGGAAATTTAAATGATATTATCTTACCAGACAACCTTAACTATGTATTTTAGACTGACGTTAATTGTGATAATGATTGCTTTAATTTAAAGCGCCAAAATAGGGATACAGAAGTAAATGCGTTTGGTCGGTCATTGGTGAATCTTTGCTGCTCATACAACGTACATATAGTTAATGGAAGATTGTCGGCTGACAGTTCCGGTAACTTTACTAGCATTGCGAATGAGGATCATAGTGTATTGGACTACCATATCACTTCATCGGAGTTATTTGATCGTATTTCTTATTTAAATGTTGAAAGTCTCGATATCTCCGACCATTTCCCAATCTATTCACAGCTGAAACTCTCAAGCTTAAATAGAGCAACGAATTCTCAGAATGTTTACTATAACAATGTACGAAATTCTTCGATTAAAAAAATAAGGCATAAAAAGTATATTTGGAAGGAAAATGAAGCTTTTAATACAATCTTTGAAAGAAATTTTGGGTCAGTTGCTGACGGAATCATGCGGAAACTGACATTTCCAAAGCTGTCCTAAAAATCGAACAATTATATCAAAACATATATACATAACATATATTTTATTCAGTAATTTAGGCCTCTGGCCCATTATACATACATGGCATTTAGAAATACATTTTAAGAGTGACAAATTGGGTTACATAAATAATCCTAATAATATCTTTTAAATTATCAATCAATCCTTTTTTCAATGCATCTATACATTATTACTTTATATTTTTATCATATTACATTTTCGTGGATTTTCTTAAGTTTGAATGCTTCAAATAAATATTTAGCAAGTCGTTTGATATTGCCTTCTTTAGAGTCTGATAAGATTCTACAGAATAAAGATTTTGTTGGATATGAATTCTTCCATTCATTAGCAAAATAAAAATGTCAAAGCTCTTCGTGAAGAGGACATGTAAGTAGAAAATGATATTCATCTTCGATTGTAAATACATTTCGTTTCAAACACCAGTCACAAAATCTAAAATTGTAGTCAATGTTATTATGTCTGCCTTTTTCTACGTTAAGTATATGACTTGAGCATCTAAAATTAGATAGTGTACGACGATATAGAAATGGCATGTCAATCAAAAGATATTTCTATGTCGAGCATTGAATAAAAATGTTTAAAGTATTTTGCTTTGGAAGAATTATTGATTTTGTCCTGAAACATTTGAAAGGAGCAGTCAATTAAGCGTTGTTTAAAATGTTTGATAAATTGTTGCGAATCGCCTACACCATTAGATATCCATACAAATCCGAACCCGTACTGAAATAAAATGCGCTTGATTTTTGTAACCCACGTGATTCTACCGTTTTCGTCTAATTTCTTCAACATTTCATAACATTGTTTTGGGTACCTGTTTTGAGTCATTTCAGTGATTTCAATCCAAACTTTAATGCATTTAGATATGTAGGTAACTGTTATAGGATATCGCCCACATTCAACCAAGGCTAAAAAGTCTGCGCTGTTCTTATTAAGACAGCATATACGTTTGCAAAATTCAGTATGGATTTTTTTCAATAGAATGACAGTGTTCATACCCCCATATGTCAGAAGCAAAACAAAGAATCGGCTTGATCATTGCATCGAAGAGTTTGAAGTAGTCCGTTGGGTATAAATAACCAAATTTCTTTTCTGATCTGTAAATACTAAAGCAAACCTTTTTAGCTTGGAAAGCTTGATTATTTTTATGACTTGTCCAACATAAACTTGGTGTAAGAAGAGCACCTAAATATTAATAAATTGATACAGTTTCGACTCGCTTACCCTCATAAAACCATTTTTCATTCTTTTTTAAAACTCCACCTCGTCTGAAAACAATGATTTTTGTTTTATCGATATTTAGACTCGTTCCAGCGGATTTACAAAAATTGTTAATAGAATTCAATTGTTTTGTAGATTTAGCACGGTATCGGCCATGCAGGCTACATCATCGGCAAAAAGCAAAGCTAAAATATTTTCAATATCGCTCGAAACAAAAATTCCGCGGTTGCACTCCAGCCTCATATATTCGATTAAGTCATTTACGAAAATATCAAACATTATCGGTGAGCTAGCACAGCCTTGTCTGGTTCCCCTTTTACATTGTATTAGGCTCAACAATATATCATTAATCTTAACTCGACAATTGAGATTTTGGTACATATTTTTCAGAAGAGTAAGAAACCTATTCCTTTTCTTTCCAAAGAGTTTAATAGTTTTCCGTGATCAATACATTCAAAAGCTTTTTTTGAAATCTATGAATAAACAATAAAATCTGCCTTTTTTCTTTGATAGATATTTTTGAACGAGGGACTGTAATGTAAATATGTTGTCAGTTATACTGTAACCTTTTCTAAAACCCGCCTCATCTAAAATCTCATTATTTTCAACCCATGTTGATAATCTTAACGTTAATATATTCACGAAAACTTTACATAACCAACTTATTTAAGACACACCTCTATAATTATTTGGATTATTTGTAGGTCCCTTTTAATGAAGTGGAATTATTATACTAGTACACCAATCTGTAGGAAACTGTCCAGTTTCAAAAAATTTATTGAACATATTCGTAAAAAATGGCAGTATTAAATCACTCGTACACTTGAAAAATTCGATACAAAGTCCGTCTGGTCCTATAGACCGATTCGATTCTACCTTTCTAATACTTTAAGCTATTTCATCCGATGTAATAGTTTCATTCAGATAATCATCATTACAATTATGGACAATGTTATTAAGCAAATTGTTTTCTGATATGATATCCGAAACTTTGTATAAATCAGTAAAATTATCTATCCAATCTCCGCAACTGAGGATGATTTATTTGCCCGCTTTTTTGAAATTCGAATTAAACTCCAAAACGTTTTGGCATTTTTTCTTGATTCAAGTAACTTCAGTCTAATGTCGCGTTCAAAACTTAAACGACTTTGTCTGCATTTAGCTTTAAATCGGTTTCTAGAAACTTTGAAATGTAAAAAATCGATGTTTTTATTTGTAGTTCTAAATTTGTTTAATGACTGCAATTTCAATATTTTCAACCTTTGGCAATCACTATTCCACCAACCAGAATTTGAGTCGTAATTTGGGTTAATTGGCCTTACTGCTTGTTTCATTCAGATAGCAGATTTGTAGTAACATTCTTGGAATTTCGATAATTCGTGTTCTATACCCGTGGTTGCAAAAGTCTCAGCATTGAGAAAACCATTGAAGTTTACTGCGAAACTATTTAAAAAAATTTCCTTGAATTGTTCGTTCCATCTGTATTGTTGATGAAAATGGACATCTCTATGATTAATATTTTGGGAAGTCGAGTACATATTTGATTCGTGATCGGTTTCAAATTTTAAATTACATACAATTGGAAAATGATCTAAAAATTCTTCATTGCCTATGTAAAATCGTGAGATTTATCAAAAATTGATGTGGATACTAAAATATAATCGACTATGCTTTTGCCCTCGTTTGAAAAACAAGTAAATTCTCCATTGAAATAACCATTTGTTCTGCCGTTTAACATGTGAACGCTGTGAATACAACATAGATCAATAAGTGAAAGTCCAAATTGGTTTATCAATGACATGTCTTTCGACTGTCTTGGTATCGAAATTGTATCACTAGGATAATCGGAAAACATTTTGAAAAATATGTTCAATATTGTCGTTAATAATAAAATCATTAACACTTTTGGTTCTCGCATTAAAATCCCCAGCTATCAGTAAATTTGCATCAGGGTAGTCACTAGAAATAATAGTTATCTTTTCGCTCAAAAGGTCGATCCCATTTTGATTGTTATTATCATAAAATGGCGATTTTTCTGGTGCAACATATACAAAAAATCATAATAATTTCATTATTACAATTGAATAAACTTTTTTCTATTAACAAAACAACACATTCCTTAAATTTTGTAAAAATTCGTTTAACCAATCCAGTATTTAACAACTTTTCATGTACGAATACTGAAACGCCTCCCGAGCCTCGACCTTGGTTACATCTTTTAATTCGAATATAATCGAAACTGACATAATTACTGATAAAATTTGAATAATAGTCTGTTTTTGTTTTCCACGTTTCACTCAAGCTAATTATATCAAACTGGCGACAAAATCCAATGAATTCTTCATTATCAATAAATTTCTTAAAACCTCGAATGTTTAAAGAGCATATCGATAAAGGAGAAAATTCGTATTTCAACTTTGTTAAATTTGATTTACAGTTTTTCTCATTTGGTAAAAATGGATAATTGATCTTTGATAATTCAATGTTTGAGTTGTTAATATTAAGGCCATGGCCTACACCTCATTGGTTAGAGTCTAACACTGGTTGATTAGTTGAATCATCAAAAACGTACACCTGACCGTCAATGACAACCTTATCATAACGTAGAAAAGCACGTTGATCTCCTTTAATGGCATCTCTCATAAATGGCATCAATTTTGATCGTATTCTAGAAACTCGGGCTGGAAAGTCTTCGCTGATTTTTACTGTTGACTGAATTGGGTTATCTTCATCGCGTGCCGATTTGAACAACTCTTTATATGTTTGAAGAACCATTTCCTTGTCCTTGAATCGCGAAAACTTAACAATGATGGCGCGTGGTTTATGACGTCCTGGAAGTCTGTGCGCTCGTTCAATATCAATTTTGGAGCTATCAATCTCTAATTCGGTTGAAATGAAATGTCTGACTTGACGCTCAGATTCCTCCCATGTTTCCCATTGGCCCTCCTCGATATTTTAAAACTTCAAGTTATCGCGTCTTGACTGACCTTCTAGATGTTCATTTTTTATAGCATTCTCTTGTTAGGATTTCTCCATTTGATTAACGTTTGTGCTCAATTGTTCATTCTGTTGCTTAAGCTCTTGATTCTGGGTTTTAAGCTCGTTTACCGATTTTTTCTAATGTATCAAACTTGTTGTTCGTATCAATAACTGTTTTTCTTATATCAACCCGCGGCGGCACTCATTCTTTCCGACTATTTGTCTCTCATCAATGGGTTGACAATCGTAGACCTATGTGAGATAGCGGCTGGAGGCTAGGAAAGAATGTGGTGGTTGTACTGGTGAGAGAAATACCAGGAATCCATTGTTAGGTGCTCCAGCCGCCGCGATATAACTGAAATAATGTTAAAAGCGGCGTTAAACTCCATTCAATCAATCAATCAATTTTCTTATATCTAAAAGAATAGATTTCAGATCGTTTTCATCCACATCACTTGTACCTGCACCTAGCGGGACAGATGCACTGTTTGACTCTCCAGAATTAATTGATCTAAACCATGATCTTTTACCAGCCTGACTTGCATCAGCTGTACTTGAACGTACCGCGGGAAAAGGTGAACTTCCTGATTGGGGGACCTTGTCATCCTGTTTATTAGTAGATTTTGGTAGATTGTTGTGTCTAGTACTTGGACTTTTTTCCCTAGCTTCTGACGTACTAAACGATCTATTTGTGTTCTGATTGTTTCTTGTATGAGGACCTGGATTAGATTCAACTCCATGTACAACTAGCAAGAGTAATAATACTATTCGTATAGTTATTGATAAGTAAGAGGCAGAAATTGGACACAATCTACCTAACTTCAAACACTCCCTTCTCACAGGATGAGAATAACAGCCTATGCTGCATCTCCATTGCTCTAAGGAATTGCCCATCTTGACAAAATTATTAATCTCTGTAGTCAGCTTAATACTATATATTCTGTTTTGCCGTTGTGTGATTTTCCGATGACGCGGCCACTATATATCTTGGGTTTACATACACTATCTGCACACAATATTGCAACCCTTTACAATAATCAGTACTAATAACCGTTAATCGATCACTCCAATATGTAATGTTCTACTCTCCAATACACACTATACGATGATTATCGTCGATTAATATCTTCCAAAGCGAAGGACTATAGCCCCAGAAAGTTCAACATTAGTTAGAATATCAAATGATTAAGTGTCCATTCTTGTTTTACGATACCTTACTATGAAACTTCTCTACAAATTTAGTAAATCTTCAATTCCATTTCTCTAAATTTCAAAACAACCGCCATTCCCAAGGGACGTCACTCCGTACCGTAGAAGTCGGTAATGTGAATGTAAAATGCGGGTAAGACCCCATACATTTTATGATGACACAAATGATCAACCTTTATGGTGGGACAAAGATTGTGTACGAAGCAAGAAAAATAAATACTCATTACTTAGACGTTTTAGATGGACAAATGAGAATTTAGATTTCTCAAAATACAAGGAAGCGAGAAATACCTTTAGAAATTTATGCAAATCATTTCAACGCAAAAATAGGTCAAAATTGCTAAGTACTACTAAAAACTCTGCATTATTTTGGACAACAATAAAAAGTAATAAAAAGAAATCAGTTTCCGATAAAAGCATTGCTGCAGAGGCATGGCATAATCATTTTCATTCATTATTGCACACAGACAACGAAGTGCCATTGAATTCATTAGACCTGCATAACGTAGGCCTAAATGATGATAATACCGATATTTTAAATCGGCCAATAACTGACAGTGAAATTTCGAGAAGTATTAAAAAAATATCGGTTGGGAAATCACAGGGTACTGACGGTATCAGTGCCGAATTTTAAAAACATTTAGAAAATTTAATAATTTAATTTGAACAAACTATTTAACAGAATTCTCGATACTGGATATTTTCCTCAAACATGGAGCGACAGCATTATAGTTCCTATTTTTTAGTTTGGATGCAAAAGTAACCCATCTAATTATAGAGGTTTATCATTGATCAATGCTGTATATAAGATTTTCTCTAACATTGTTAACGAAAGAATACAGAAATGGGCAGATTTATATAATCTTATTGATGAGTGCCAATCTTGATTTAGAAGTGGTTATTCAGTGCTTGATAATCTGTTCAGTTTACAAAGTATAAAAGAAAAATATATCCCCAAAAAAGGAGGACGTTGTTATATTCTTTTCATAGACGTCGAAAAAGCTTTTGATTCGATTGAACACCACAAGTTGTTTGCTAGTTTAACCCAAAAGGGAATGAAGGGAAAAGTGTTAAAATTTCTTGTCTCAATGTATTCTAAATTACGAGCGAATGCGAGAATCGACGCAGATCACATCTCAAGTCCGTTTACTTGCAATAACGGCACTAGACAAGGAGATACAAATTCATGTATATTTTTCATTATCTGCATAAATGATTTATTGAATACAGCAACAATTGAATGGTCTCTCTAGTTTCTGTGAATATTCAGGAATGAAAGTTAATTTGAATAAAACTGAAATAATTGTTTTTATAAACGGTGGCCCGTTGCGTAACTACGAAAAGTGGTATCATAATGGAAACCTTGTAAATGTAGTCTCTTAATATAAGTATATGGGTCTCTTATTTACACCTACGTTATCTTGGACTGCAGCACAAACTCAGCTTGCAGAACAAGGGCGAAAAGCACTTCATTCTATAAACAGCTTCAAAAATCATTCGGTTATTTTTTGCATTATGAAGCTTTTAAACTGTTTGACAGTATGATAGCACCTATTCAAACTTTCGAGGATGAAATTAGGGGTACAACCTATAGCGAAGCTACGGAAAAAGCGCAATTAAAATTTTGCAGATATTTTAAGGGTATTAACTCTTCAAGGAATAATAGTATGGTTCTTGGCGACTGTGAGCGTCTTCCGATGTATGTTATTTATTACACGAAATGTATTACACGAAATGTATTAAATTTTGGTGTCATCTGCTGCGCATGCCAAACAACAGAAATGCTTTAAATTGTTATAAGATGCTTAGGTCATTTGATGAAACTAATAGATATACATGGGCAACCAAAGAAAAAAAATATTCTGTTTAGGTATGGCTTTGGATACGTTTGGATGGCACAAGATATAGGAGACGACTATCAATTTTTACGTATGTTTAAACAAAGAGTGACGGACTGCGCTAGACAAGACTAGCACAACGGCATTAACAATTCTCTACGATGTGACAAGCATTTTAAATCTGTTTTAGAGCCTGAAAAATATTTAATGTTTGACATACCGTTTAAGCACAGAAAAGCTGTAGCACGTTTCCATTGTTCTAATCATCAGCTAAACATTGAGTTGGGAAGGCATTTTGTTTTGAATAGAAAGGATAGAATTTGCATGCATTGTTTTGTATCAAGCGATATTGTTCAAACAGAAGATGAATATCATGCATTCTTCGAGTGTGAACAATTTAAAGACATAAGGCCTATTTACTTAAATAGTTGGTATAATGGTCATAGAGATCGAGTAGCTTTCAAAAGTCTATTTGGAAATACTCAACCTAATACAGTTAAAAATACATCAATTTATTGAATGAAACTGATAGAGAAGATTGATTGTCGTTTAGGGGCAGTGGATTATATTGTATTTGTTTCTTGTACTGTTGTACAAAATGTTGTATTTTGGGCCGGTGGCCTTTGTCTACAATAAAATATATTATTATCATTACTTCAACAAAACTCTGAAGATTATTCAGGTGGGCGATAAAGGGTTATTCTAGCCTTTTTTTCACAAATAGCCAGCTAAAGACTAAGCACTAGTTCGACAAAAAGTACGGAACAAATCGCAGTTATTCCCTTGCACTCGTTTATGATCTCTTGCGGAATGCTGTGAAATCAACGCATGTACGCGCTCATTGCGTCTTCCCGCCCCGCGTCACGCGATAAAATTTATCGGTGACGAATAAATTTTTGTCACCGCATTTCATGGACATAGTGAAAATTCGCAAAGACTGTATTGTGTAAATTATTTCGGTTCGGAAATCAGGGTAAATGTACCCAATAAATCGGCTGACGTCACATTGATCAAAGAATAATTGATGTAAATATTATGAAATAACTTACTACAACAATCCTTCCGGTTGTATAATCCAGTAGGTTTCTCCGAGATCCACTTCCCAGTACGGCCTGTCTATATGATGTGTATGGGAACACGAACCTTGCTTGTAATTCTGATTTCTATTGCCATCTACTGCAAATGTGGTCCTTGAATTCATATAATCTGGCGAACCTCTTGTTGGTTTGTGTAATGCCACGTTGGTAAGCTTGGCTTTGAAAAACAAAGAAAAAAGCGACAATTTTGGTACTTCATACAATAGATCATTGGATAAATAGACAATAATCGTTTATTTCAGTGTAAGATTGATTTATCTTTTAATGAGTGAACAACAAAAGCTATATTTTTTTATATATTATATAGCTTTTCTATTCACGAAATGAACTATCGATTTTACGCAAAAGAAAACAAGCGATGAATATATTTCTTTCATGCAAATAAGAGACATAGTGTGAACATTTTAGGCCAAAATTACTTCAACGGATCATTTTGCGCGTGATAACTATGCAACGTTCATGATGACGTCACTTTTTAGATTAACGTCAGATAGGGTGAAATGAACGAAACCAGGGTACAATTTTTTGATAATTTAAATTCTTACGCGGTAAGTTTATCAAAAAGATAATCTACCACTACCATTATTCCTCGATAAAAAACATATAAGAAAAGTAATTAAATCCATCAGGGGTAAGGAGTTGCTATTTTTTAAAGATATCATATATTTAAAAATGTGAAATGGTTAACATTTAACGTTCTCGACTAGATATGCGGTTAAGCAGTGGACTGTCTCTGGGGTTGGTAAACTTTTATCCGACCTTACACAAAAGTCAATGTGAGGCGAGTTATTTGTATCCCACCAATAAGCGTATGATAAGTTGTACGCCAAAGTGGGAATGGAAGCTGATGGCTAAGATGAAATAATGTATATAAGTTTGTACTTGTGTAAGAATCGACAGGAAAACATATGTATATGCACCAGCCGCGCGATTAAATTTCAAAAATGTTGAAAGTGGCGTTTAACTCAATTTAAAAAAAAAACAAACGATGAATTGGTTATTTGTGGTATGAAAAAGCATGTATTATAATACGGCGATGAGACAATTTTGTTGGGTGTAATTTAAATGAGCCTGTGCATGACATTTCCAGCAATTTAACATTTTCGTGAGGTGGAAACAGATGCAAACATTGTTAGCTAGACAGCTAGACATTTAATGTAAATATAAAGTTTTCTGACTGTCTGTAGATACTTTAAGGCCTTTTCTATCTACCGAACTCATAGTGAAGCTTCTGGTCGAGCTGTGCGGATGCACACACTGGTTAGAGTCTTTGCTTTGTGGTTATTTAAAATTGTTGGAAATCTCACTCACAGGCTCAAGTTACAGCTAAAAATTCGTAGAATCACATGTACAGCTCAATCAACTAAAATCTGTGAAACATATATGCCCCCCCCCCCCCCCATAAGCGCAGATAGGTGGCATATTCTTTGTCAATTTACAAAGTGTAATAACTCAAAAAATATCAAAGGTAGAATAAGTGCATTGCACTTCTCCTCCATGAGATCTATCCATCTGTTAGGTATCATGATTCTACATATAACCTGTATATTCTTTCTTTGTATGCTAGTGATAAAAAAAAATCAAGTTAAAAGTTCAATAAAATGACAATAATTCAGAAAATATGGTGAGTTATGGTTCTTGTTTTGTTCTCATTAATGAGATATATCCACCTTATCAACCAAACTTTCACAGAAATGATGCTTGAAACTTGCTTGTTTTAGATTCCTTTACTTAATCCTTATCTGTTGGTATCTAAGATGCTATAGGATGTCGCGTCATCAAAATATAGCCCTGATAATTCAAAATTCTAAAATATTTTTTTATTGTTGTTATTTATTATTTGTACTTACGATTATGATAATTGTTATTATGCTTTCGTTTAATTCAAATAACCTACATCGCTATTATTGAGTTTAAAAAGAACATGTTGATTCAGGCAAGCAGTTCTTATTCTTTGTCGCTGTTTGCAGAGAATTGACGAAGACATACAAACCACCCTCTTAAACACATGCGGTCTTGTTTTTTATTTTATTTTTTTTTTCAAACTTTGATTCGCATAGCAGAACTATTGTTAGATAATACGAGGGGCGTTCCAAAAGTTTAAGACTGCACTTATATTAATAAGCTGAAGGAAAATTCCGGGAAAATACTTTAAAAATAACACAGCTAATGACAGGCTCTTACTGAGCTACGGAGCACCTTGAAATTGAGACATTTTTCAAAAAATTGTTTCCGAAAAGTTTCAAAAACCCGACACAAATATAAAGCCAAACATAACTATCAGCTGACGCTTCGTCAGAAAATTGCTTCGGACATTTTCAAGAAAATTTTGACGTTATTGAACGAGTATCGACTACATAGATCTAAAAAGGGGAAAAAAAGAAAAAAACGAGTGTTTATAATGACGACGAAAATATCGACGTTGGTAACAGTCAACCGTGTAGTAACAACAACTCTGTTTATAATTGAATGACTATTAGAATTACGGTAATATTCATTTAGGTGGTATACATTCGGGCACTCAGTTTAGTGATAATTGAAATTTCCGTATGTCATTCCTTGTAAGACCGAAATATTAGCGAAAAGCTTGTCGTATTGCCGACAAACACCGGAAAAGATGACTGACTTCTGATAGATCTTTGCAGATGGGCATATTTTGAGGCAAAAAGATCTAGACATCCAAATAGATATATGGTAAGCTTTTAGTAATTATCAAATAGCGTTATCAAGAGATGATATTTGTAGTTTAAATTGTCCAAGAAATAATGGGAGACAAGAGGCCATTAAGTTAGAAAAAGTACAATTTGACATCGTCGACGCCGTCAATCCGTTCCGTAGTAAGGTACCATTGTGTATTTAAATGTTTGAAGCACGCCCTTAGCCATTTAACTACTGCTTCGATTTATATAAAATTTTCTACGCCTACACAGTGAAAATCCTACTAATCATATGCAAAGCCTTGTAAAAAATTGTTGTTGCGGTTTCTTTTTTTCAATGACGGACGGAACAACTGTCGAACATCTACATCTGTTACAACTATGGTCTAAGTCTTAACACATTAGAAGTTGGTCGAAGTAATTCAGCTATCGAGACAATGTTGAAACAAAATATGGAGAACTAGACATATCTAGTATGTGTAATTTTACGCTCGATCGCGTAAAAGAAAGTACTAAGACCCGCAAATTTAATGTTTATCTTAATTTCTTACGAATTTATGTTTTCCTTGATGTAAACAGGTTGTAATTGTATGGACTGGATGACTTTTTGAATACGTTTGTTGCTTTTGCCTACAAGCGTTATTTACTGTATTATTTCCTTTCGAAACTTTTTTTCATCAGGTGTTCAATGAGAACTGACAGTGAAATTGAAAATGAACAACAATCCCTATTGTAACAATCTTGCGAAAATATGCAGGTCAGACAAGTAGGTTATTAAGCAGGTAAAATTTGTCCTTGATTTTTTATGTCGTTTTTGTTTAACCCAAAGGACTGGAACCCATAATCAAATATGTCACCCGCGAATTGCGTTGTTTGCCGGACAAACTTTGCTTTAATCCAGTGCAGGACAGCATCGTTGAACAAGAAGCCGGCTTCGTTAAAATGTTCTGCAAATAGAGACCTTTTGAATATGTAGGTTGTCCAGTCAGATCGGTGCAAATTCATGCGCTTATCCATCTGCTGCTTGGTTTCGCCTACATATTTGTTGCGAACTGTACATGCCATAAGGTATTCATCATTTGAATTTTTACAATTGTATGAACCTCTAATTGCGGAAGCAGCCCAAAGAACCGACTTGAAAGTATGCTTGTCGTTTTTACGGAGGTAGTCAGTGGTGCCTTTCCCATATGAAAGTAGATTGACAATATGGGGCCTCAAGGTAACTGCGGACATTTAGGTCCAAATTTTCAATTGTCTGCAAATCATGCCTAATGCGATTAAAATGAACTTTGAAGTACCCGCATTCATATTTCGGTCAAAAAAAGGTATTTCATAACGTAGAGTTGACGTCGTCAGGACCCCTTATTTAGGGATCAAAATCAGTAATTGTCCATTCTTTAGGAAATAATAAACCGATTTTTATCCCGAAAACGCCATTTGCTTCGTATAAAGATGCATTTTGTTATGTTTTCTTGATATGAAGATATAAGAGTAAGAAATACAATTAAGTGTAACGTATTAAATGTTGATGCCTTCTGCGTTGTTGTTTTCGAGTACAGTCACTAAAAATATCGGCTTTTTTCTCAAAAATTTGTCCGGTGACCTATGCTGAAATTTAGATATGATGCTGCCAAACCATTGCGCTGAAATAAAAACCATGTGTCTTTGGGTTATATATTTTTTTGTAAAATTCGATTCCGCGAAGATATCGCAAGTCAAAGGTTAACAAAAGCTGTCTTTTTAAATGGATAAAACTTAAGTGAATTTTTGTACTTCTTAAAATCACATTCAGATTTGGTTTAAACATATTTTATTCAGATAATTTACATGTTTTGTATATGTATGATTACAATATATATGAAATGGATTAGAACGAAAGCTAGGAGCTTATATTGTTCTTCTCCAAACATTCAGATTTAATACTTCTGAATCCTATATTCTACAATAAACCTTAATTTCAAATATTTAAGAATATGTTATTGCGCGGAGATCAGCCACAAATAAGCATAGTCCCGATGGTCTTGGTCCGACCTCGAAATCAACGAGAAATGTTCCAACAACTTCACAAAACAAAATTTAATAAAAAAAATCTAACCCGAAGACATATCATTTTATTTGATTTATGCAAAGCATATTCTTTTCGCTACAAAATGACAAAACATCAACATAGGTCACCGGATAAAATTTTGTAAAAAGATCTATTTATTTTCAAAAAATAAAATGAAAAAGGAACGTCAAATCTAAAAATTCGCGAAATAGTTAGCGCTTCGGGCCTAATTTTCTATCTCAATGTGCACAGAGATTAAACGAATAGCTCGAGCGTTTTTTGACTTTCTAAATGAAATTTTTTTCGTCAAAATCGGCAGAACAATTCAGAAGATATTTGCAAATAATGATTTTGGTGGGTCGAAAAGGGGTTGGCCCCTTAATGACGCCACGACGTCCAATGAACGTGCCTCAGACCCTTTTCATTGCGTGTTCGCTAATTCCCGCACTTCAAATATATTTCTCAGAGATTATTGCGAGATTTTTATAAAGTCGAAAATTCGACCATGCTATCTGTCCGCAGTTTCCTTAAGTGGAGGTCAATGGATTGGGGCTCGAACCCGCAACCAACAGGTTACGAGTCGAGCGTTTTAACCAATCGACCAGTGAGCCATAGCCAACTTTTTCTCGGAATTATAAAGTAGGGTTTCTCTCTAATTGCTTATAAAAAATCGTGCCCTTAGGTTCATGCTCTGCGTCAGATAAATAACAAATAATATTGTTCTCTATCAAAGAGAACTACGACTGATCCTTTGTTGGCTGGTTTAATGATGATGTTATTGTAATTTTTAAATGGTCGAGGTGACTGTTTCTCTTGTTTTGAGTACAATTTATTTGAATACAATTTATCTCAAGTTAATTTCAAATAATCAATATTCATGTATACTTCGGAATCCAGTGTTTCAGAAAGATACTACGTTTGTATTTTTCTCCATCTCGATTTGTTTATTTATGTATAAAATCAAGACGATAATCGTTTCTCATTTAAATAATAATAGATATACTTCCATCCTTCAGTTTATTATGACAAAAAGGTAGGAGTAAATATTATAATAGATTCAATGAAAAATTAACGGAATGTAAGATAAATTTACCTTCATAGTATATACTTCCGTTTAGATTACCGTCTAGCTGATTATCATTATAGTTTGGTCTACAGCCATGACAGATCTGTGACTCGGGTAAGTAGAAGAAACTTTCACAGCCAAGAACAACTATGCATGTTAGTGCACAGAAGATCAGCGAAACGTCATCGTATGTGAAAAGACGGTCAGCGCGGCATGTTTTATCGACGGTACCCCGGTTTATCTCAAACGGTTGGAGATAAATTGCAAGAGAGATGTCAAAATAGGCAAAAATAAAGACAAACTGGTATTTCATTTTTTCAGCTGCTTTCCCTTAAAAATATGCGCAAAGACTAATTAGAGACGTGGATCTCGGATAAAATGAACGGAAGTCAATTATAGAAGGAGGCGTTACCAGACCTATTCATTGGTTTATTTGTTTATTACATATTTTATGCACATATGAAAATTATCTCGATTCCAGAAAAAGCAATCATTCTTAACAGCGCTATTGCAACTTATTGACTCGGTTATCTGTTTTGAAATTTCTTTAAATGAATTAAAACATAACGTTAGGTGCAACTTATCTGATTATAAAACACAATTTCCACCCAGCATGCATTTATCACTTTCTATTCCTTACTATTACGTCTTATGAGTTTCTTCAAAGATTATCTAAAAAATATCACAATTCCCTTATTATGAATAACATATATATACATTTTTCACAGTTTTACCCAGAATTATGTTAAAGCCCAAAAAAGGCCTACAATTGGTGACAAAAAGAAACAACGCCAATTTAGCAACAACATAATTAAATTGCATTTTAAAAAATCAAAAATGAAAATGATACTTAGTAAAATTATAAAAATGATAAAAACAATATTAGAGATAGATAGATAGATACGAATTCAGTTAAGGGTAATGTGAAAGTGGCAAATTGAATGTTTTAGGAATGATTTTGTGATGATTTTGCTTGTGTGCGGAGTGAGTTGTGAGTGGAATTTAAGGTAGGTGATGAAATGTTGTCAATTCCGTAAAAATTTAAGTACTTTTCTGGAAGAAAAATAATGTGTTGCTTCCCAGTCGCTTCCGAATGAATATCTGCTAATAAGAACAAAAACAAAAAAAGAAAAAAATGTTTGTAGTGAAGGAAGGAAGGAAGGAAGGAAGGAAGGAAGGAAGGAAGGAAGGAAGGAAGGAAGGAAGGAAGGAAGGAAGGAAGGAAGGAAGGAAGGAAGGAAGGAAGGAAGGAAGGAAGGAAGGAAGGAATCTTTGAGTGATCTATTAAATGGTTTCACATGTGAAAAGTGTCAATTTCTTGTAACAAACAAACATCAGATATATCCTTATCTCGGATATGGGTATGATCACGTTCTAAATGACGTCATAATTACTTCATCTAATCACGTTTTTGCGATATTTCTGTCATCTGACCGTTCTCTTCGTATTAACCCTTTCCTGTTTTTCAAAATTTTGGACCTGTCCAAATTCAAAAATTTTGCAGACGAAAATTTAAAGTGGATTTAATTTGAAAAATAACCATTCTGTAGGGTAGAAAAAAGTGTGGAAAAAGAAGAAATTGCTTGTCAGAAGCAATTTCTTCTTTTTTCACAATGTTTTCTCAATAATAAAACATACGGCACGTAAAAAGCAGGGATTAAACAGCAAAGGGTTAAGCTCGTCAAGGGTCGCTGTATTATTATATATAGAGGGTAATCGTTTGTTTCAGCGTAAGATCGATTTATATTCATTGAGTGAACAACAAAAGCTATATTTTCATAAGTTGCGGAACCACGAGTGAAAATATAGCTTTTGATTTTCACGAAATGAAATATTAATCGATCTTTCTCGAAAAACAAACGATTATAGTATTTCTTTGTTGCAAAAGTGAGACAAAATGTGAAATTTCTAGGACATATTTTCGTAAAGCGCACCATTTTGCGCGTGATTGCCATGTAACATTTATTGTGACGTCAGTTATTTCGCCCCGCATAGATGACGTCAGATCGGATTAAATGCACAAAAGCAGGGTATAAATTTTTGATAATTTTAAATTTCTCTGAAACTTCTGTTCAGAATTCATCCAAACTGCACGGTTATGATGCTTAGAACATGCTCATTCGGCGTGTTCGTAAAGTCTACTCGGACCGTTGACATGGGCTCCACCGGCTGCAGTGTCACTGAAAAATGGTCCTATATGATGGAATATTCAATAAAAATGTTATTCTCTGAAACTACCAATCAGGATTCCACCAATCTGTACAGGAATAATCCTTTGGTCGTGCTTTTTCAGATTTCTTCGTTAAATTCTAACCAGGCTGGGTTTTACGGGCTGCTGCTCTATGAAAATATATTTTCCTCTGAAACTTCATATAAGTGTTCAACCAAACTTCTCACGAATGATTCTAAGGATTTGCTCTTTCAGATTTCTTCGTTAAATTCTAATCGGGTTGATAACATGGGCTCTTTAGGCTGTTGCGGCACCGGAAAATGGTCCAATATGATGAAATATATAGAGGATATTGAATGAGTGGTATTGGAATACTGAATTTATTAAACGAGTCATCTATAAACAGATAAAAACGAGGCTGTGCCGAGTTTTATCTGTTTAGAGATGACGAGTTTAATAAATTCTGTATTTTATGAGCACAAATTTAATATTCTACTTATAAGATGGCCAGAATTTTTGCGAAAAAACGTCAAAATTCTTGAAATTTAATATTTCAATTTTCCGTGAAACTTATAACGCCGCTTGAAACTGACGTCACAAACTATGAATTATGACGTCATTTTCGCTGTTACAAAATAGCGTTGCTATTCGTTCTGAGCTCATTTGCATAGTTATTCCACTAGTGTAATAACACCCGTGTAATATCAAAAATATTCAAAGGGATTATTTCACTCCCGCGACGTAGGTCATATTATAAAAAAGAATATTCAACCAAAATTCACGGGAATGATGCTTTGGACATGCTTTTTAAGATTTCTTCGTGATATTCTGATTGGGTTGATAACATGGGCTCTTTTGGGGGTCGCTTCAACAGAAAATGCTTTTATTATATGCTGAATATAACAATAATCTTTTTCTCTGAAACTACTTGTCAGAATTCAACCAAACCTCACATAAATGATGCTTAGGATTTTTTTCAGGTGTCTTCCTTATAACATAGGCCTTTCGGACCGTTCAGTCAATAAAAAAAGAGCTCGTATAATGAAACATTAACAAATCTTCTTCTCTAAATCTTCTGGTCTATAAGTTAAACCGAACTGCACAAGAAGAATAATAAGAATATGCTTTTTCAACTCTCTTTGATTTTGGGTTGTATA
Source organism: Fragum whitleyi (assembly GCA_948146395.1). NCBI lineage: Eukaryota > Metazoa > Mollusca > Bivalvia > Cardiida > Cardiidae > Fragum > Fragum whitleyi. The sequence continues at coordinate 39,799,096 of OX411556.1, forward strand.
ATGTTGCATCATAGAAAAGGGGGCATGTATGATGCAACATTTCTTGTTATCACAACTTGTACGAGGGGGTATCAATCATTTCTGAGACAATTGGAAAAAACTTTTCTTGTGTGTGTGTGTATCATTAATCTGAATTGGACGAAACTTTCAGTAATTATTCCGGGGGGTAAAGGTAAAGGTGCTTATTATACAAAAGTTGCAACTAAATATGACAAGGCGTCTGTCAAGGAACTGTCGCTATGGAGACCAAATAATGCGCTTTCGGAGCACTTTAGGTTTTAAACCCAATGTTTAGAAAGAAGTTCCTACACAGCGCCTAATACACAAGCTATATGAAAAAAACCCAAATTGTGTCGGAAAAAACATTGAATGCATAAAAAAGGTAACCTGCATACCATGGACTTTATGTAATAGTCTTGAAGACACTGATAGAGTTCTTTATCTTATAACTACACAAATATCCGTGTGATAACATCCCGTATGATAATTTTTATGATTTCACATAGTTATTTTTAGAACAATGATATAATGCGGTTATTTTTAGAAACTTGCATTTCTGTTAGAAAAATCTACGAAAACAAGGAAAAAAGAGGTTATAAGATAAATATAATACATACTTAGTGTTTTGTTTGAAAACATATCTAACTCGGTTGTGGGAATTGATAATTGTCTCGGCAGAGCCTCGCCAATTATCAATTCTCCCAACCTCGTTAGATATTTTTTCTCATACAAAACACTAAGTACGTATTATATATAACTATCCAAGAACGACGTTCTTTTTTCTCATATAACATAATAACGTCGGGACACTTAAATTGTAATTACTACTCATATGTACTATTGTTTACTATATACGGTATATTGCACTATTATTGCGTCTCAAATTGACCAATAAAGACCAGAAGAAATTTACTCAACAACAGTTTTGGAGGTATTTTACCGAAATGCTATCGAAGATTGATAATTGAGTTTTCTCCAGTTTGAAATACTAAACGCATTTAGAGTGGAAACCGAACGGTCTGTTATAAATTTTATCGCAATACAAAACTTTCCATCTTTTAATAGAGTTTTACTTGAAAGCGCTGAATTTGTTTATGAAGATGTGCATTGATCTTTTGGAAACATTTGACTGTTAGGACTCGATAGGAATTCATAGTTTATAGCATATAAAACATTGCAGACAAAAGTAATCAAGAGTGGGTCTGACGTTCATGGCGTCATTTTTTTTGCCCCGAGACGCCTAACCCATCTGAATCAAATTTGACATGTATTCTAGTGCATTCATCTTATCCTGCTGAAACTTGGTAAATTCGTTGTCAGATGATTTAAAGTTCAACTGGTATATTTTTCTAAGTCGTCGGGCATTAACCAGAGACAATATTATTAAATTCTCAAAAATTTTCATTGCCCCTCGTAAATTTATGGACAAATATTTTGTGAAAAAAATATTACTTATCATATGAAAATTGGCATATTAAAGCTGATTAGAAATGGTATGACATGGCATGAAAAAAGGGACCTTCTTAAAAAATAAATGATTATCTGCTTTCAAATATATTATATACTGGTCCTCTTGGACCTTTTGTTAGCTCACCTGTTCACGGAGTGCTCAAGGTGAGCTTTTGTGGTCGAGTGATGTCCGTCGTGTGTCGCGCGTTGTCAACACTTACCTTGTAGACACTCTAGAGGCCACATTTTTTGTCCGATCAAGCTAAAATTTGATGAGAGTGGTTTTCTTGATGAAATCTCTGTCAAGGTCGAAATTGGGTCAAGTGGGGTCAAAAATGGGCTCACGGGGTCAAATCTTAGAAAAACCTTGTAAACACTCTAGAAGCCATATTTCTTGCTAAATCAACTTGAAAATTGGTCAGAATGAATTTTTTGATAAATTCGAGGTCAACTTCGAAAATGGTTAAATTGGGGTTAAGAATGAGGTCACGGGGTCAAATCATAGAATAACCTTGTAGACACTCTCAAACGCGTATGTTTTGCTCAATTAACCTGAAAATTGGTCAGAATGATATTCTTAATGAAATCTACGTCAAGTTCGAAATTGGGTTAAGTGGGGTCAAAAATGAGATCATAGGGTCAAACCTAAGAAAAACCTTGTAGACACTCTGAAAGCCATATCTTTTGCTCAATCAATCTGAAAATTGGTCAGAATGATCATCTTGATGAAATCTAGGTCAAGTTTGAAATTGGGTCAAGTGGGTTCAAAAACTAGGTCATGGGGTCAAATCTTAGAAAAACCTAGTAAGTAGTTTATAGGCATTATTTTTGCCGACTCAACCTAAAATCTATCCAGAATTCTTCATCCTTTCTAAATCTACTTTAAACAATTTTTGACAGTTCATTCAGGTGAGCGATTTAGAGACACTGTGGCACTCTTGTCTATTCTGATCTGAGATGGTGCTGTCTACAATTTCCTTCAAAATTCATACAATTTATTCCTGATAAAACTGGTCCCTTTTGCTCTAGCTGGTACAAAGTGACTGAAATATTATTAAACCTGTTCAAACAAACATAGCAAAGCAGGCCTTCTGAGCTATTGCAGGGAAGTCAAATATGAACCCTTGTTATGTTGAACCCGGATTATTCCTGTTTTGGCAGGAGTTATAGGCTAAGATCATCTTGCACATGTGTGCAGTCTGATCTGAGTCTAATCCACCTGTTTTAAACTCTACTGGACATAGTGCAGTGTGGTTATTTTCATGGTCTTGTGTCTGGACTGTGTGTGTTTGTGTCCTTTTGTGACCATTAGCTTTAAGCTCCTTGTCTGAAACAATCACGTAGAACTTTACCAAAAACATGACATTTCCTTAGGACGTGCTCTTTCAGACTTACTTATAAAAAAATATGATCTGTCTGATTACACAGGCGCTAGGAGCTGTCACGCATTGTAAAATGGTCCTATTAGATTAAATATAAAACAAATCTTTTTTTCTGGAAATTCTGTTTAGAATTCAATAAAACTTCACAGAAATGATGCTCTTTCAGATTTCGATAGTTCTGATCGGGCTGATAACATGGGCTCTTTCGGCTGTCATATCGCTGAAAAATGGTCCAATATGATGAAATAAAAAAAAAGAAATCTTCTCTGTGAAACTACTGTGCAAAACTCAACCAAACTTCACAGGAATGTAGGGCATGAAGTTAAAGACAGCTTCGTTAAATTCTGATTGGGTAAATACAATGTGCTCTACGATCTGTACAAGGTGTCAAGTGATAAAAAAATGTTTCTTATAATAATATAAAACGTAAACTCTTCTTCTCTGAAACTACTGGTCGGAATTGAAACTTCTAAGTAATAATTTGACCATACACACACTGTAGCTTATTATGCTCACGGAAAAATGGTCGCCATGTAAAATTTCATGTAATCATGACTCCTTCATACTTCATAGATGGATTTTCTTGAAGTTTACATTGAATATATTTCTTTCATCTGGCCAGTGTTCAAATTGTGGTTGTCTGCCCCTTTGATGATGTATAAAAGGAAAAAGAGTAGTCATGTACATTTTTTTTTCAATGCTTTTTTCCTGAAGCTTACAAGAATGTTGCTCTGTTTGATTTCTATGTGGCCTAACATTTATATATTAGCCAAAATTCTTTAGAATGAAATCGTGAAAACTACTCTTTTGCTTGTCATATCAATTTTTTAGCTCACCCGAGCACAAAGTGCTCAAGGTGAGCTATTGTAATCACTCTCCGTCCCTCGTCCGTCCATAGTCCGTTCGTCTGTCCGTCAATCTGTCCGTCCGTCCATCAGTCAACAATTTCTTGAAATCATCTTCTTCTCCTAAACCACTTGACCAATCAAGCTTGAACTTGGCAGGGATGTTCCTTGTGTGAAGCTCGATGAAAAATCCATCTCTTCCTAAACCATTTGGCCAAAAAACTTGTTTTTAAAAGAATTTAATTATTTCGAAAAAATCTTGTTTCTATGGTAACGGTTAGTCTGAAAAATGGCCGAAATTTGCAGAAAATCTTAGAAAAAAATATATCTCCTCCTAAACCACAAGGTCAATGAAGTTGTAACTTGGCAAGGACGGTTTTTAGGTAAAGGTCTTCAAATTTTGTTAAGAGAATTGAACTTCATCAAAACCCCTTGTTTCCATGGTAACGGAAAGGCTGAAAAATGGCCGAACATTGCCGAAAATGAAAAAATTCTCCTCCTCCTTAACCACGTGGTCAATCAAGCTGAAACTTTGCTGGGATGTCTTTTTGGTGAGGCTCTTTCAAAACTGTTGAACTAATTTAATCTCGTGGAAAACTCTGGTTTCCATGGTAACGGAAAGGCTAAAAAATGCCAAAAAGTTATAGAAAAAAAATCTTCTTTTCCTAAACTCCTGGGCCAATCAAGCTGAAACAAGACAAGGATAAGGGGTAAATTCTACTATAGTTGTTAAAAGAATATAATTCCATCAAAAACTCTGGTTTCCAAAGTAACCAAAGTTGTTAAAAGAATTCAATTCTATAAATAACTATGTTTGCCATAGTAAGAGAAACATTGGAAATTTACAAAAAAAAATAAAAAATCAAATAATATTATAATTGTAGTTAGACGAAGACTGTTTATTTCAAAACCACCCTAAATGTACACCAAACAATCGCTGGTATTTATAACATGGTTGACAAGTTATGAGTTGACTCACTTAGGTGAGCGATATAGGACCATAATCACCCTCTTGTTCAATCCTATACCATGAAGAATTCCGTTTTTCTGAATTTTTTAAAGTAAAATATGTTAAATTTTAAAAAGAGAGTATGGATCTCATCTCAGAAAAGCCAATGTCATAAGCCAGATCAGATTTTAACTAAGAAATCTAAAAAAGTATTTCCCAAGCTTAATTCCTGTGATGTTTTTTGTTTGTTTGTTTTTTTTTGTTTGTTTTTTTTTTTTTTTTTTTTTTTTTTTTTTGAAATCTGATGTGTAGGTGTAGAGAAGAGGCTGTTTCATCTTATGGGGCCGTATTTAGGTGACTCAACAGTCAAAAATGCCAATTTTATAAACAGGATCATACTTAAACAAAGAAATCTAAAAGAGACTGCTCTAAGCATCATTTTTTGAAGTTGTAGAATTCTTACAAGGTTTTTCAGAGAAAAGATTGTTTTTATATTCTTCACATGGAAATATTTTTGATGACGCGACACGAATAAGTTGAAAATTGGTAAGAATGATTATCTTGATAACGTCTCGGTCAAGATCGAAGTAGGTCAAGGGGAGTCAAAATGAGGTTATTGGTCATATTGAAAAAACCTTGTAGACAACCTAGAGGCCATTTTGTCCGATCAACTTGAAAATAAGTCAGAATGGTTGTCTTGATGAATTGTAGGTCAAGTTTGAAATTAGGTCAATTTGAGTAAAAAATTAGGTCAATTGGTCGATTCCTTGAAAAACCTTGTAGTTACTCTAGATGCTACAATTTTTTGTCGAAACAACCTGAAAATTAGTCGATATGATTATCTTGATCACATCTCGATCAAGTTCGAAATTTGGTGAAGTGCGGCCAAAAAAAAGATTTAGGGGTAAGATTAGAAAAACCTTGCAGACAATCTATGACAAGTGGCAATTTTTCTTTTTTCTTCTTTTTTTTACTTTTTTTGCAAAATCAACCTGTTTGTTGGTCAGAATGATTGTCTTGTTGAAATCTAGGTTAAGTTTGAAATTGGGTCGAGTGGGATCAAAAAATGAGGTCAAGGGATCAAATATAAGAAAACCCTTGTAGACACTCTAGAAGCCATATTAGTTGCACCATCAAACCGAAAATTGGTCATATTGATCTGACATTTTTGGTCTGGTTTAGCAGGCAATAAGAAACAATCTTGTATCCTGGAAATTGCCTAGGAAAACGATTATCGAGAAATAGGTCTAGTAAACGTCATCAACTTTTGTGCAACACGAAGTGCTCCGTGTCACACAAAAGTTGATTACGTATACTAAGCCTATTTTTTGCGCGCGCATGTGCACAAAAAAGCTACGTAGTACACACATTGTTCGGTTTTTGACTCGTTTATATTTCCAGGACACAGGGTTGTTTCCTATGGCCTGCTAAACCAGGCCAATAATGAGTATTGTGCAATTAAATTTGCTAAGGCCCCTTTTACCGTGATGTTTGGCGGTAATACGAGGGTTGATCCAAAAGTTCGTAAAATGAGGTTATAAATCATCAGAAAAGTTCACTATCAAACATTAAATCATACAGTCTTTTAATGCATCATCTGTGCAATAAACGTGGAAATTTTCAAATGCTTACATTCAATAGCGGCTGAAAAATGCACGAAACAAGACAGAGACCCCCTACTAAGGCGGAGGAGCAAGAACGTCAAATGCGACGTCAATAATAACTCTGTCCAACATAGTCTACGCTAACTCTCGTGCCTTTCTGTACCGGATACGTCCACTTAAAGTAATAGACCACATTCCATTTGGAATCAAATTTGTTTAAAATTTCTATATGCATGGTTTTTTAGTAAAGTGGATAGCTAAATGCAGGACATTTATTTTTGGAAAATATTGAGTCTCAATTGCAATATGTTCGTTCGTTGAATCTCCATTATATCATTCTAAATGCTCCTTTGAAGCCTGTCCCTTTTTGAATATCCGGAATAGCTTTAGGAAAAGTTCTTATTGCACACTCTTACCATTTTTCTAATGATGAATAGCATAGATCATAATTCGAAAATTAAACGGCATTTATGATTTGGTGTTGACGTCCTGTCATTTTCCCTCGTTTATTCAAAATTATTTAATATATTCTCTGCCCGTTAAAAGTGCCACAAAAGCTTTAAATAATAACGAATAAATTCTCTTTGCTTCCTTTTTTTAATTTAGCCAAGAAATTCCAACCAAAGTTTCAGAAAACTTACAGGAAACTTGATTTATTCAACTGAGTATCAATATTTTTTTCACGCTCCCCCGCCTAATCATACATATTTTTCTATGGTAACGTATTCTTAGACCGCCATAGATAATTCTGCAAAATTAACAACATTCATGTGCCCCGTAGTTACTTAACTTTTAATTGACCAAAATATATACTGAACAAGCTATCAACGCTTAAGTTATTAGCCTATTCTCCGAACTTCTGGATCATCCCTCGTATTTTCGAAGAGAAGATTCTGATACTGCTATTGGTTAAATGATCTTGTGAAAGTTTGAAGAAAATCGGATGAAAATTGTGGATCCTATTGCGAAAATAAGAGAAAGATTAGAGACGGAAAGAAATGTATTCGATAAGAGTCTGTAACCTCTATCAGTGTTGTAGATACTAAGCTGTAACACTCTCTGTTATGAACCGTAACATACATTATTTTCAATCTTTTTTAATTTCTCGATTTTTTTGTTTAATTTGTGATAATAGAAAAGAAAACTATTACCGAATTATTCAATTTTATTTATTGTTTAAACTTATATGCATTTTTTATATGAGACGTAGTCACGTAACTTCTAAAGCCTTTACTTTGGGATATGTTTCTTATTTTCTTTTGATCTTTACAATTTTAGTTATTTGCATGATGAGATATGAAGCAAAAACCATTGGCTAGAGACAAACGTCGTAAAAGATATGTGCCGCCGACGGGCACCAATATATACAATACAAATTAAAGCCATCGAGGAACGCCTATTTACTCGCAAGGCCAAAGCCCATGTAGATTGTTATCCAATTTATTTAAATATTTAACTGAAGATTAACACTAAAAAATAAATCCTCTCTGAATTCAGAGTTCTGAAATACTAATGGTGTAAAATTTTCGGAATTAGCGCAAAGTTAACTTCAAAATGGTCTGAGGTTTTACCACGACAAGAGTAATATCTCTCTAAAATTAGTATGACACAAATAATGTAAAAGGAAAATTTCCATCCAAGTAAATGTAATTGATAATTTTGCAAAGTATCACCAATTGTTGTTTGGTGATTAAACGCTGTTTTGTGTGAGTGTGTGTGCGTGTGATAAGTTAAACGTTATTGGGTTACTTTTGACAGAAACTCAAAATTTACATATGGGATAGTGCAGAGCAATACTGATCAAATTAAGTGGTACTATTATTTTAATCTTTCATGGCACCTTTATTTAACCCTTTCCTATTTTACAAAATTTTGGACCTGTCCAAATTTAAAGGTTTTGCAGACGAGAATTTAAAGTGGATTTAATTTGAAAAATAATCATTCAGTATGGTAGAAAATAGTGTGGAAAGTTTTCTCAATCATAAAACCACAGGCACGTAAAAAGCAGAGATTAATTAGCAAAGGGTTAAAGTTCATTCAAGCAAACTTACATCGACATCCATCCATTTACATATAAGTATCAACTTCCGATAAGCTTCATTTATTTATGTTCAAGTTGTTTGCGAACTTAAAATGGAAAACAAGTGTAACGAATCATATACAATTACAGAATAATATAACAACTATGGGTTCCATTTTATCATGCAACTAGACCTGCATTTCATTGTTAAATGGTCTCGGTTCTGAGGAATAATCATGAATCGGCTTAGCCTCGCCATGATTAATCCTCCCAACCTCGATCGGATAACATGAATATTTCAAGACACTTACTTATTAATCTCTTTTTAACGAATGACCTTTTACTTTGACCTCGGAGCCATCTTAGAATTTCTTTTATTATGAACTTTTTCTGATATTTTGGGTACAATACTTCCAAGTTTTTGGAATATCTATTCATAAATGTAGCTTTAATCTAGCTAGACAAGCTAAATATAAACATGTGACCTTGAGCTGTGACCTTTACGTTTATGCAATCAGAAAATTTCTTTTAAGAGGCAAATCTATTGGCACTTGAAACTGATGATGTCAAGGTATTACAAGATCTCTCAATGATTATATGAGTTATTCGGGTAAACGCTCACAATAATGGACTAATGCACTACACCGACTTGTCATAGGGAGGCAATTGTCTTGATCTACGCAAGCTGGCTCGACATAAATTCAACACTTTTCCTTTTCAAAACAAAAGAGAAATGTTTGCGTAAATCATCTGTACATAATATTTCGATGATCTTCAAGATGAAACGACACATATAGTTAACAGCATCGTGAAATTGACTTTCATTCCGATCAAAATCATCCTAAATCGCCCACTCAGCGCTCCAATCATTCTTTCCAAACACTAACTCAATTCTTTCAAGAACAATTGAAATTTCTTAGAAAAGCAAGATCTAATAAGATAACACTCAGAATGAAAATCGCTAGGAAAATATCCACGATTTCACTCATTGATTGGATTTTATAAGCGTTTGATCGTTTTGTTAAGACATAGAAAGCTTTTTATATAACTTGTAATCTTATGTTATTTAGGGGTGGTAATAAATGTCGATGTTGTATTACTTTCCTTAAATTTCATTCGAAACTCGCTCCACACGTTCATTCAATTGCATTCCTAATGAATTCCAGTATCATTCATCTTGTCAATTTCACGATGTTGTTAACTGTAGTTTGATTCAGTTCAGGTCATAGTTATAGTACGAAAGAGGGCATGAAGAAGTGGTGTGATTCTATTAGTGTATTTGATAAATATAGGAGATCCTTCCTGCAAATTAGACCATCTGAAAAACAAATGATTTGATCCAGCAAAGGTCAACCACTTACTACGTTTCAAAAACATTGTGTCGTAGAAAAATCCTTAATTCTAGCTTCAGAACATATAAAGAAATGTCATTAATTAAGCTTCACACATGATCAAGGCTTGAGGCCATATCTTTTGTATACGATTGTTTAAACAAGAATGACACGTTATATTGTACGGATAAGCCTGCGATTAGGGCTCTAAGGGGTAATTTACAATCAAGTATTTGCAAGCATTGCATTTCTGTAATTATTTATTCATTTTCTCAATTTCACTAACTGCACTATCTATATGAAGTTGTAATGGGTAATTTGTATTATCTCAAGTATCGCGACGCTAATTGGCTGGTATTTAAGACAGAAACTCTTCTGGCTTATTAAGTCACTTTCTTAACAGCGAAGAAAATATATTTCAAATTGTAAACTTTTTTACCTAAAATGTTTTGCTTGTAAAATATGATATAAACAATACATGCAATAATAGTGTATGAAGTAATATTTAACGAGGTAGGGGGAATTTATATTTGTCGAGGCTCTGCCGAGATAATTATCAATTCCCACAACCCAGTTAGATATTTTTTTCCATATAATACACTTAGTTCGTATTATATTTATCTTATAATTTTTTAAGCCTTGTTTTCTTCGATAGTTGTAACGGAATGACATTTTTTGCCAAGTTTCCAATATCCCCATCATGTCAATGTTCTAAATATATCCATGTGATATCATAAAAAAAATCGTATTGGGTGTAACCACATGGATATTTGTATTGTTTTAAGATAAAAACATTTAGCTGCTTACTAGTCAAACTAGTCACTGCTAGTTGTTCATTGTTTTATTTAAGATTGAGGAATAAATCAACTACATGGTTAAAACATCAACGCAACGCATTAATTAACGAAATTTTCCGGCCTTTCTTAGGAGTTTGGAGCTAGTTTTAAAGAGTTTCCATTGATTAATTTGCAATTTCTGATTGGATAAACGCATAAGCTTTTTATGCAATAATAGGTTAAATTCACTTCAAATTTTACCGCAAAAAATACATCCATAGCGTTCAGGGCAATTCCTGTGTAATCCTAATTCATCTGTCGGCGATTCCTTGATTCAAAGATTCCAAGTTGTCAAGTAAAGAACAACGTCAAGTTGGCCAGGTGAATGATTTCGAAATTATTTTGGAATTAATTTGAATGAGGGGAATGAATGAGTTTTGTAATAAATTGAAGGGAGGCAATACAGGCTGTATACTTTTGCTAACTTCTATCTTTAAACTAGACGCTTCTAAATTTTCAAACCAAACGGTGAAAGCATATGGCTTATGGCAGCGAGTCAGCAAGTAAAATGTAGCTTTTGCTTTTTGAGTGATTATCGTCTTTGAATGCTTGGGCTTGGTGTTAGGATTAAATGAAAGGAGCGAAGAATGATTCTGCACATTTTTTGTAAGTGCAAGCATCACAATGTTACTAGCTTTAGTACATGTATTCGAACGACTCTTTATATTTTTCTAAAATATTGATAAAAAAAAAATAATGAACCATAGAAATGCAATGCCGGTGAAAACAATACCTGTGTTTCGAAAATAGGGCCGATAGTGCTAAGCATTTCTTATTCAAACTATTATCTTACAAATTGAAATATTTATTGAACGAAACAGAACTTTGGTCCTTAAGGATAATTAGTGTTATGACAAATAAGTATTATCTGATATGTTCTAAAACATGGTAAATTAAGAACTTAGTTTTTTTTTAAAAAAAAAAGGTGAATCGTTTGCAGTTTATTGCATCTTTTTAAACTTGTTATATGGGGTACAAATGCGTATTATTGTTTGGCATCTTCATTTGGTAGTCAGCACAAATCTTATGAAGTTGTTAAATATAAAAAAATGAAAACAAGTGCCTTTTAGATAAATCCAATATGGCGGCCAAATGTTGACAGTACTGATACAGATGAATATTTACACAAGTTTCCTGATTAGTAATGACAGGACCATAATGATTCAGAATAAGGACCTTACTTTTTAAAATGGCCTATCAAGAAATTTGCTTGATCTCGCTTCGTTAAAAAAGGCCGTACCAAACGGTGTTTCCTCGCTATATATATTACAGTTGAATATAATGGTAGTCAAAAAATCGTCTATATGAGATTTCTAAGAATGCTACGAACTTACAATTCAACAACAACAAGAAGAAACACCCCTACCTATCTGAAAAGTTATGTTTAGCGAAATTGACGTAAGACATTTAAGTCTAAAAAGAATCTGAAATTTAAGTTATAATGTGGTCATATTATTAAAAAAAACTGAGCCTGTGCGTAACATTTCCAACAATTTGAAATGTTGGTGGGGTGCAAACATTGAGTAGCGTTGACAAAACCGTAATGTAAATATAAAGTTACCTGATGGTCTACAGATATTTTGAGAGCTTGTCGATCTACCAAACGCATAGTGAAGACTCTGGTCAGACTGTGCGTAGACACAGGCTGATCAGAGTCTTTGCTTTGCGCATATTGAAATTGTTGGAAGTCTCACGCACTGGCTCAATTATGTTTGTCCAATGAAAGTTTTTATACCAGACGGCGAATGTGTATGTGCTTGCATTTGTTCCTACCGATTTTTTTTATATGAAGCAAGCAACCAGAAAACAAGAAGGTTTCTCTTTTTTCTCCAACATAACGGCGGATGAAAATTTCGGACAAGGGACAGATCCTCTGTGAGATTTGTTTTGTTTTAAACAATCGCGGTGTAAAGTATAATCATAAGGGACATTGCTTTATAGTTCTATCAAGTTATAAGGGTGTTTATCTTATAACTATACAAATATCCGTATGATAACAACCCGTATGATATTTTTTGTGATATCATATAGTTTTTTTTAGAACAAAGATATAATAGGGTTTTTTTTAGAAACTTGTATTTCAGTTAGAAACATCGACGAATACAAGACAAATAGAAGTTATGAGAAAAATATAATAAATACTTAGTGTATTGTATGAAAAAATATCTAACTCGGTTGTAAGAATTGATAATTGTCTCGGCAGAGCCTCGACAATGATCAATTCTCCCAACCTCGTTAGATATTTTTTCTTATACAAAACACTAAGTATGTTTTATGTATTTATATGTTGTTTCTGTCTGTTAGTAAAGACTGGAAATTATGATCTAAATAAGGTTTGAAGTAAACTTATCTACCAACTTATCTAACATGGCAAGAGTATGTCAAGATATTTATTTTCTTGCATGCTTTTCTAAGGATTATCGAGGAAAAACGGTAGGTTACTCATCGCCTTACAGTGAAACTTAAAAAAAAACTTTTACCCAGCCTTAGATCATTTTATCTCATAACTAGACAATTATCCGTGTGATAACATCCCGTATGATATTTTTTATGATATCACATAGTTATTTTTAGAACAAAAATATAATGCGGTTATCAGCTTCAATAGGTATTAATAGCTAATTCATTCCATGGAAATTTAAAGAAAATGAGATATTTGATAAAGAAAAAAAAACGTCTATATAAAATATTATATCAAGAAACTAAAGAGACAATAAAATGTTCCTTTATCTAATAAAATAAAATCAAATTTAAAACAATTTGGAAAAAAAATCTGTATGCGACTGCTTGCGTATTCGAACCGGGTCTGTCGTAACATCGATACTTATAGCCGAACGGTTTAGACCACTGCGCTGCGGACACACTTGAAACATTTGCATTATTTGATTTCATTTCAAAGTAAAAGACTGGAAATGGTTTCGCGGATATTACCGAAAGGCAACGAAAAATAATGAGTGACATGTCTACTTTGTTTTCCAATATACAATTTTGCCGAGTAATTTTAATGTTCATTTATAAATATCATCGGAGTTGAATCACCATTCTAATTTCACCCAGCCGCCGTCATAGCGCAGTTGGTAGCGCGTCGGACTGTCAATCAAGAGGTCACGGGTTCGATCCCCGACGGCGGCACTCATTCTTTCCGACTATTAGTCTCTCACCAATGGGTCGATAATTGTACACCTATGTGAGATAGCAGCTGGAGGCTAGGAAAGGATGTGGTGGTTGTTGAGAGAGAAATGCCAGGAAACCATTGTTAGGTGCTCCAGCTGCCGCGATATAATGTTGGAAGCGGTATAAAACTCCATTCAATCAACCACTCTAATTTCACCCAATTTTCGACCTTCGACCTTTCAGTGTGGATTTAAAGTCACAAATTTTGCACTCCTTGATAAACAAGTGTGCCTAGTTAATTTCACCCGTAAATGCCAGAGATATTAACGCTTTTCATTCTCGTGGGTATATTTGGTAGTCATGGTAACCGCCTTTTATAAAAATATTAGCAAGTAAACATACTGAAAAAACATCATATCCAAGAACCGAACTTTAACTATTTTTTGTTTATTCCAGGGGTATAACGGAAATTATCGTCCTTCGAAGAAATAAATCATTTTAATAATTTTTACTAATATGGCTACCATGGAAACTTCTGCTTTACATAAAAAAATAGCACCTAAACATTTTCCTCTTTTTATTTTTTTTTGCCATTAAATTCTACACAGAACCTTAAAAAATAATTTTAATGTTAGGATTTTTTGTTTGTTTGTTTGTTTTTCGTTGATTTTGTTGTTGTTGTTTCCCTTAAAATACAGAAAAAGTCCATAACAAAACATGTTATGCATTTTGCATACGACCGCCTTCCCTCGTTGGTACAAATCTGCCAAATGCCCTTAGTAATCATGGTGGCGGAAAAAGATGTTATTAAAAACTATGAAATCAAGAAAAAATATATGACTTCTTTGATTTTGAAAGGCGATCAACTTAGATTCAAAATTTAAATTACACACAAAATAATCTCAAATAATTAAAAAAAGAAATGGATTAACAATGCAAGAAACGTCATGAAATGATAACGGTGGTAATTTTCTAATGATAATATTCGAAAGTATAATATTACGTACGTCGCGGGAGTGAAATAAAGCCGTTGAAATTTTTTGATATTACACGGCTGTTATTAAACTAGTAGAATAATTAGGCAAATGAGCTCAGAGCGAATAGCAACGCTATTTTGTAACCGGGAAAATGACGTTGTGACGTCAGTTTTAAACGGCGTTATGAGTTTCGCGGAAAATTGAAACTTTGAATTTCAAGATTTTTGACGATTTTTTGAAAAAAAATCGGGTCATATTATAAATAGAATATAAAATGTGTGCTCATCAAATACCGAATATATTAAACTCGTCATGTATAAAAAGATAAAAACTCGGCTCAGCCTCGTTTTTATCTGTTTATAGATGACTCGTTTGATAAATTCGGTATTCCATGACCACTCATTCAATTTCCTCTATATATATCACTATAAGATATTAAAACTGGCTGCCACCTAGCAATTATGTATACAATTTTGTATGCGTATGGTTTTTTGTGTCAATTTTAGTTTTCGAAGGTAAATAAGTAAGAAGCTGACTGAAAAGTTGAATTTATTGCTTGAGTAAATAATATGATTTTAGTTGTGTCCATCAGAATTCGCGTGTTCTGATTTGCTGAAAAGTTGGATTTATTCCCCAATGAAAACAATTTTGAGTCTGCAGTTGTTTTTTAAGCTTCCTCAAAAAGTAGTCGCAAAAGAAATTTGTTTCTTGACTAACAAATCTTTACATTTTTGCGTCATGATATTAAATTTCAAGATATGAAGATAATATTTGTTTTTTCATAGAAGTATGAAACTAAAAACCTAATGACACTCATGTATGAATGCATTTCGCGGACACTATGCAAAAAGTATATATGCTGACCGCAATAAGTATATATGCTGACCGCATGAAGATGGATTAAGTCCACTTATAAAAAACATTGTGAAGATTCTGGTCAGGCTGTGCGACTGCACAGTCTGGCCAGAAGCTTTTCGTTGCGCACATTTAAAATTGTTGGAAATGTCACGGACGGGCTCATATGTTTTCCATGTTGTCAGGTTGTTTTGAAAATCAATAACAATTGTCGTAATTTTGCTTGTATCTAGAATTTACGTAATTAGTGGTGATTTCTCAATGCTCTCAATCTGTCAACAAAGTATATTCAAAGCTGGAACCTGAGCCCAAAAGGAAAACAAACAAATAGTGTAAAATTAGTTTTATCGAATATGTCTTTCATATAAACTTTGCAAATAGGCAACTTTGCGAGTTTTTTTTTTTTTTTTTTTTTTTTTTTTTTTTTTTTTATCACTTTTGATGCTAAACACGTACTTGGCTCCTATATCATATTAATTTATATTATATCAAGTAATTCCGTATAACTTTATTTTGCTAATTTTACGTTTTCAGTTTGTTTCTATTTTGACTCTCAAACGGAACTTGTCATTCTAAAGTGGTAAAGATATGTTTTACCTCCCCCATGAAATGACAGCCTGTTTGTAATTCGAAAGAATAGTTTGGTGATAAATTATTATTGAAATCATTATATTGCTGCCATCATAAATTTAGGCAAAATATCCGACTTTTCCAATGTTTATTTTATGAAAGAAAACTTTTTTTTTCAATGAAATAATGTTAAAAAAATTTTTTTTAATTTTTAAGACGTTTTAAATGGTCCGGCATGCTACTTCAAATGACTCGCTTTTCAACAAGTTTGGCTGCCATCTTGGTATAGAAAACTCTTTATTCTTATCTATTTCAATTATCTCAACTATTTTAGCCGTGTGATAGGCTATTTTGTTTCATAAATACTAATTTAAAATGTCTTTAAAAATTGATATGTTTTCTTGTGTTTGGCTGTCATCTAATGATTATGCAATTTTATGTGTGAAGGAGCCTTTTTTTTCATCATGGCAGTATTGTTTTTGGATTCGGCTACCTAAAATACCCTCGGAACTTATCTCAAAACAATTTCCTCGCAAAATGCCTGTTCAATCAAAAATAAGCGATCTTTTAAATTGTTCCCTGACTATGCACCTTATTCGCATTGCCAGTGAGTATATCGACATTTCAAATTTGACTTCAATTTATATGGTCATAAACAACACACACTCGGGAACTTTTGTCGTTCATACGGACCTCGGGAATAATGAGGGCGCAGTCATGAAAGCGCGTCATTCGCACATGGGTTTTAAATGACGTCACTATCCCGCTGAGGATGACGTTGCATAAAACAAATTTTCAAAAGAAAAACTTTATTGCATAAAACAAAATCAATGACAGAATAAAAATGTGCACATTATAATTTGATAACAACTGGGTTTCGTCATCAAATAATTGAATGCTCAAAAGATATCCACAGACGTTAAGAAGGCATTAACAAAATGTTTTTTCTTCACGCACTAAACCAAAATATCCCCAGAAACCGAATTACGAAAAAATGACCATATTTTACTACACTTACGTCCGAGGTACTTTCCAGTTAACTGAAAAGTCCGAGGGATGTTCCGAAGGAAACAACCCCTCGAAGTGCGACATTTTGTTCCCATTTTAAGAAGTTCATGTTGTAAAGCCACTTTATTGCAGCTTTTCTAGAGATTACAGTACTTGACCAATTATTGAATTTTAATTATTCACTGCCGATCGTCTTATCAAGCAACCGTTGCTGTCGTGATAACCTTACTAAAAAGTCGTATTCATTATATTTTATAATTGAAATAACAAAAAAAATATTTGTAAAGTGTATTTTGTCAATAAAAGTTTAACAAATAACAAAAGTTTGTTTGTTAAATGTACTTTGTCAATAATATATGTACAAACCATGTACATATAAAATGAAAATCGTATTTCCTTTTCTATTTTATTTCAGATATTTTCGTAAGGCCTGTTTTAACATTTATCTTGACTTGGAGATAGGGTTTCGCACCCGTGATTTCGACAGCAATATCTTTATCAAGTTGGACAATCCTAAATATCACAGAATAATTATACCATTATAGACACGATGGTGTAAAAAGCATATATGAAGTAAGAAGAAATTACTTTGAACTAAATATGTGTTTTCCAGTGTACACAGATAGCCCATTCATTATACCCAACGTCATCTTTGCGGGAAAAATTATGCTTTTGACGTCAAGTGCTAAATGACGCGTTTTGCTTTCAGTGCAATGGTCCATTCGGAACACCACTCGGCCAATCTCATGATAAACCTCCAATCGGGAACCCTCGGCGATTCTACGGAATAGACCTCGGGAATAATACGGACGCAGCCATGAAAGCGCGTCATTTCGCGCGTGGGTTTATATGACGTCACAAACATAAACGATCCGCTAAGGATGACGTTGCAAAAAAATATATCAACGAAAGAATGAAAGTGGGCATAGTATAATTTGATAACAAAACACAGTGCGTTTTGTCATCAAATTATAGTATGCCCAAAAGATTTCCAAAGATGATCGGAGAGAATTAACAAAATGTGATTTTCTACAAGCGTATTAACCGAAGTACCACCAGGAGCCAAATTACCTAAAAATGACTCAAAATTACTGCACTTACGTCCGAGGTACTTTTCAGTTTACGGAAAAGTCCGAGCGATGTTCCGAATGGATAAACCTCGTATGTACATAGACGGACTACTTTTAAAAATTACGGGAAACCATTGGAAAATCTAGATGACGTCAGTTAAAATGACGTTAGCCTCCGAAACTTTGAGTGAAAACATTCGACGTCGCCAACGCTACTCGTTTAATTCAGTGACGTGAAACCATCGTATCCTAATACAAATATCTTTAGATTCTTAAGTAACGGCTGAAAAATCTGCATTTTGGAGAATGATTCGTCAGCTGTAATTGCAACTGTAAAAGATATATATCTAAAGATAGCGCCGGTTGTTTTCGCGCTAGTTTTTCTTACACAGTTTCCGCCTAACAAAATGCACAATTTTGTTACATACCCATCCGCCTTACATACATCCGAGGTCTGCACTCGGGAACCTTCGGCGATTCTAAGGTAAAAACCTCGGGAATAATGAGGGCGCAGACATGAAAACGCGTCACCTCGCACGTGGGTTAACGTGACGTCACAAACATAACCAAGGATGACGTTGCGAAAAACAAAATCAATAAAAGGATACATTTGACATATTATTTTTTGATAACAAAGGGCAGTGCTTTACTGCGTTTTGTTATCAAATTAAAATATGCCCAAAATATGTCCGCAGACGATCGAAAAGAATTAACATTTTTTTTTTCTTCAGGCGTATTAAATAACCGAAGTACCCAAAGAGGCCGAATTACCCAGAAAATAACCCAATATTACTACACTTACGTCCGAGGTACTTTCCAGTTTACGGAAAAGTCCGAGCGATGTTCCGAATGCCGAGGTCTGTTGCAGTTTACGGAAATGGCCGAGTGATGTTCCGAATGTGTAATTGTCACAATGTCAATATATTTAATTGTTCGTTAATATAATATTCATGAAAGACTATTTTCACGCCTAGAAAAGGACAATAAAACTATTTTAAAAATATGTACAATGGATATGATCTCACTTTCGCGTTGATAGTGATCTGAAAAAAATTTGAAGGGGGTAGGAGTATTATGCAAAGCAAAAATCTTCGGGTCCGCCCTCGTTTTTTCCCTTTGGTATATAACTCTTCCTCCACCAGACTTTATTTGTGGACACGTCAACTCCAAAATGAGATTATTTCATAAATAAACCACAGCGCTACGACAAAATATTCGACATAATACTTGTCGATGGGAGGGCGGGGGACATAAAAATATATATATTCGATTAGACAATCACTGAGTCGATGTCCTGGATCCGCGCGTGCGCTTTACGCAACAAAATCTTTTTTAAATACATTTACCTTGATCAAAATCATTCTTAATCGCTTACTCAGCGTTCAATCCGTTCAATCCGTTCATTTATTCCAAACACTCACTAAAACCATTCAAAAACGTTCTAGGAATTTCCAAAACACTTCAAAATCGTTCAAATCGACCGACATTGCATTCAAATCGATTAAATCTGTTGAAGTTTATATTGCCTTGTGTGGGTCTTATAGTGTTTTATTGGTCCATGAACCAACTCAAAATCAAAAATACGTTCGTTGTGAAAAAAAAGGGAAGAAAGATATTGCTTATTTGCGTTATATCATTACCTCTCTATAAATTCATTCAAAATTCACTCATCTCTCTCATTCTTTTTCATTCGGCAGTCATTCCAAAATCATCCACTTTGACAATTTCCCGATGTTGTTTATTTATGAAAAATGTCCTCAATTTTCAAAGGCGTGCTTGATCTTCTGTAATATACTACTCAAAGTTTGCTTAGCACCAAAACTTTTTTATACTATAATTTAAGGAAAAAATGAAATTTGGTTATAAGAATGTTTGGGAAATGGTCGATTGTTATCAGTTTATCAAATTTTAAGAAGAAAAATAAAGCTTTATGGCTTTAAATGAAGAACAAACAGGGAGACCCTAGAAATTGGTCTGTTTTCTTGAAAATCGAAAAAATCGAATTTGACCACAAAAGATGAAACCTTTCCCCGAGCCTTCTCCACACCCCAACCCATCTATCAGTGTAGTCCAGGCAATACCTGGACTCATCCGTGAATAGCACGGGGCGCAAGCGTCTTATGCGCCAGCCAACCGAAGCCGACAATGAACTCGGGACAGCCGTGTTTGTATGGTTTAGTCGAAACTTGCACTCCCGAGGCGTTTAGAAGATCTGAATGTAGCTGCGTTCTCGTAGCAAACCTGTTCTTCCGGGTTTGAATACCAAAAAACGGTCTTCTACGACGGCGGTAATTCTACTCCTCGTGACCTCCACCATGTCTCCTTACAGGTGTACGATACTTTTGGTATCGTGCCTAAGCTCTGGTTATAACAGACTAACTAAACAGTATGGTGTTCTCCCAGTACCATGCTAACATCACGTTAGAAAGCCCCTTGCTCCACCATACCTACAGCACGCCACAATTGTTCGACAGGTAAATGTCGTCTGACATTTGGATTAGCCATGTGTAACGACTTAAAAGTCAAAAAAGTACTGAAAAACAGAAACTAAACATCTACACGAAACCTGTACATGTAGAAAATGAGAAAGGACAGGTAAGGAACCAGGGGCCTGTTTCATCAAGCTGTTTAGGACGCATTTTTGTCTTAAAAACGTCCTAGGACATTTTTAGGACACAAATCGGGTTTCATCAAACTCGAGAAATTTAGGAAGTTCCTAAATTTTGTCCCAAACGTAGGATACCGATTTCGGCGTCCTACGTGATACTTTTGTCTTAAATATTGTTAGTAAAGAAGATATGGCTTCTCTTTTCCAAACCTTTGATGAAGGAAGGACAAGAGGATTAAGTGAGACTAAAGAGAACTAGAATATTTGGCCAGATGGCAATCCTCGTGGTGTTCTTGTTGCGATCCAAAAATTGCTACAGCAGTCTTGAATGCGTAGTGATATCGACATTGCCATGATTGACGCAAGTATGCAGTAGGAGCACCGAGCAAACCTTTAGATACAGCACAGAACGCAGAGTGACGATGTCCTCTTTGGGTATTTACAAATCAGTACACGTGAGGGCGATGTAACAAGTCCATAGTAAAGCATCCCGGGATTGCCTTTGCAACCGACATGAGATTCTCCAACTATACAACGAGACCCTCTTGAGTGCGGAACGATAGCTTGGGCTGAGTGTAGTAAGAACGCCTTTTGCACGCGATAGCCGAACATTTTGTGTACATTGGTTACGTCGATAAGTTTGTTCTATTGCGATATAGGAAATAAGCATGGCAAATAAACAAGAGCATCACAAACGCTTACCAACCTCGGCTATCAAGTAGTCGATAGTGGACAAAATTTCTGGACATAATGTATGAAATAAATACAGTCAGGTTTACTCTCTTATCAGTATAAGTGGCATTTATCATGTGTTACGAGTTACAGCTGATAGCCTTCAGAAATACCAAAGCAATTGCAACAGCAACAAAAAAAAGTTTACGCTCGACAACGACGATGCTGTAAACGACATGGGGGCTGTATCACTATCTCGAGTTTTTTCTCCGAAAACGGTCGAGCTAAAGATGTAAAAAAGAATGAATTAGTCGTTTATTATAAACTAGAGGCACCACTATAGCAAAGGACACTCTATTGGCTTCTTATGGCATGACACCTATGTAACTATTTAATATATCGCGATAAAGATAATTTAACTTCCATAAGGCCCGTGATACCTCACGGATACAGGTCATTTTCAAAAGGAACGATCATTATGGAAGTTCGATCATTCTGTTACAAATATTGAAGCAAATCGAATAACAAATGTGGAATCGATCATGATAATAAGGGTATTTTATCAAATTTCCGTAGGCCCATATATCCGCTATATTTGACGGACCTGGCCCACTTTTAGCCCACTGGCCGAAGGCAAGCGAGCTATTGTCATGGCGGTGTGTCCGTCGTGCGTCCGTCGGTCCTTCCGTCCGTTCGTGCGTGCATAAACTTTTTTCTTTAAACATCTTCTACCAATTCAATGGACGGATTTTCACAAATCTTGGTAGAAATGGTCCTTGAGTGACTCACTTCTAATATTGTTCAGGAAATTTTGAATGACCTCCAAATATGGGCGTGACAGGGCAGGGCATTTTCTCATTTGAAAATCTCTAAAAATCTTCTCCTCCCAAACCATTGGGCTGATTTCAATGAAACTTGGCATGGATGTTCCTTGGGTAGCCTTTTACTTAGATTGTTATAGACATTTTGATTGACCGCCCAATATGGGCGTGGCGCGGGGCTTATTTTTACTATAAAATCTTTCGATATCTTCTCCTCCAAAACCATTAGGCCGATTTAAATAAAAGGCGTAGCAGGGCAGGTTTTTTTTTTACTCTGAAACATTTTTTTTAAAAAAAACCTCCCATGAACCAACTCTTACTTTGAAAACTAGAGTGTCTTTAAAAAGGGTGATTTCATAAACTAGATTGTTTTGTGGATAAATATCCATCAAGACTTATCAAGGCCTATCCATATAATATATAAGAAAACTTTCCTTTTAGAATCAGTACTGATAAATATTTAAGAATATCGTTTCCTATTTAAAAGATTTAGCCTTAACTAGAGTAAGCTTCTCTGTATTTTTCACGAATTTTCTTGTAAACTTCCTTATCTGCAGAGTTTCTCATTGGTTATATGAAATCCAGTGGAGCGATTCAGGCCCTAATGGGCCTCTTGTCTTAAGGAACCACCCGAATGATGATACAATTATTTCGTTTAAGTTTGAAGCAAATCAGACGAACATTGATAACTCTATCGCGATATCATATTTCATCGTTTTGAGAAGTGCTTTGCAAATGACGGATAGTCTTTTGCCTTTGAAAACGCTGCAAACTTCGGTTCTGCTGAACATCGTCTTTTTATAATTGACTGTGTGAAATAACAGACATGTTGTTTTTCTCGGCAAATTGAAAGGCGGAAAAAAAGTGTAGAAAGAAAGAGCGTTAACGTGATAATTTATGACGAAAGAAATCATGAAATTCGAACTACATAAGTTCCGAAATTTAATTTAATGAGATATACAAATAAAAAAAAGAATTCTTTTAAAACGAAAATGTTGAGGCTTATTTAATCGACATGAAAACGTATTCCTTGTAGAGACAGTAAATGTACTTTTTCCAAACCTTATGAAATATATGGTTGTTTTTAGCTCAGTTCAACTCCTTTTCTTATAATAAGTCTCTATTCTGAATGCAAATTCGCCTCTTTGTCGCTTTTAAGCGATGATGAGATCTTATTTTTTGTCGACTATTCAATGTAAACCTAAAGTTTCTCTCCCGTTCGATTATCTTTATTAGTTCTCTCCTAGCTGACAGTATATTTCACATTTGGAGGAAAATCAATCTACATGGCTATAATTAGCTTGCACGTGATTTTATCACGTGCTTTATGGGGCCATTTAATCGAGCATGGTTAAATTAGGACAAAGTTTGATGAAACGCAAATGCACGTCCTAGGAACTTTTTAGGATGTTTTGATGAAACTGACCTACGAACATCCTAGGATATGTCCTACGACACTTTTAAGACACATCCCAGGACATGTATTGATGAAACAGGCCCCAGGGTTCCTCAGTAGGCACGAGTCTTGCGAGAAAATTGCTTGTCAAATTTGGTAATGTATACATAAGATATCTTGTCAATACATTTTTGTACAAATTTAAACACGAACACGAATGTTTTTGTTGTTTTTTTTTATTATTATTATTATTATTATTATTATTATTATTATTATTATTTCCTGTAGGACAGCGGAAAATTTTGGTGCTCATCAAACTTTGAGTAGTATATTATCATCTTTAAACAAACTGTGTTGATTTTAAGCAATTTATAACTTTTTGCTTATATATTCTAGTCGTTCATAACAAAAGTTATCGTTTCTTGGAAACCTATGATAAGCATTTTAATTTTTTGTTATTATTTTACATTTTTAATTTCCCCCGAAAAGAGCTATCTGATTTTTTTTATAATTTTCACATAAAGCAGTCTTTGGCAATGCTTTCTCAAAGTTCAAAGTACAAAATAGAATAAATATATATTTGAAATTCGACGATTGCAATTTCAATTGTGTCAACTGAATGCAGTTGTTGATCTTATCATTTTAAGTGATTTTGAAGCGTTTTTGATTGATTTGAGTGAGTGTTTAGATTGATTAAATCGAGCGTTGAGTAAGCGATTTCACGATTTAACTAACTGTAACATTGGTTGTCGAACTTCATGGTCTCTAGAAAAACCTTTAGAACAATAACTAAATATAGACATTATTTTTCATTTGTTTCTTTTTGTATTAAATTCTAACTTAACCCTTGTCATGCTGAACCCGAAATATTCCTGCTTAAGCAGGAGCTTTAGACAAACATCAGCCTGCACATATGTGCAGTCTGATGTTAGTCTACACCACCTGTTTCTCATTTTCAAACCAAAATTGTCAATAGATTGCGTTTTTCAAATAAAAATTGACCTCCTGTTGGAACTTTCAGTGTCTTTTGCTCTTTGATTTTGATGAAAATTTATAGCCTAAATTTATTCAGCTCCTCGACTTGACATCCAGCATTGTGACCGGCGAAAATTTAGTACCTTCTTAGGATTTGCGGAATAAGTGATCCATTAGTGGCTATTTCCTTGTTAAAGCAGATTCGTGCAGATTTGTTGATAATGAACACTTTTAGAAGTATGGAATTTCAATAAACACAGCCACTTGATAAATGACGGACTGATAAATGTGAGACTTTTAATTTCACAACAATGATGGCAATTATGATATAAATATTACCACCAAGTTATTAGCTTACCTAACGAAAATTAGCTACATTCTGCTTCTTATCAACCAGTTTATCAAAAATCACTAAGAGCCTGTTTCTTATTTGCAGATGACAGATTAATTGGTGAGGTCAAATATGGTAAAACAATTGTTTATGTAAACCCCAGTAACATAAACATATTCTGGCTATTTTAGTTAAAAATTGACATTCTCTTCAGTACATCTTTTTTTCAGTCTGGCATTATTTTTCATTAGCATTTTTGGGAAAACAAGCTTACTTAATAAAGAATGAAAAAATATATACAGACAATTTGGTCTCAAAATGAAGTGGAAGGAAGAAGATGATACAGAAATAGTTTTTGTCAAAGATAATGAAAATAAAACGCATTTCAGATTGATTATTGTATGTCATGAGAGAAAAGGGAATTCGATAATTTATACACAACAATGAACTTTCATTGGGGACTTCAAAGAGTTCAAACTTCATGATAGGGTCACATTTCGTCAACACCTTGGTATATGGAATAAGAATCGTTATAAAATCAAATGTAGCTAAGTAGGTAAGAGGCTGTCGCCTCTTACCTATACTAAGACAAACTAATAACAGTTTGCTTATATCTCAAATAGGCAATTAGGAGTACTCTCATTGATACGTCTAAGATTTGTATCTTCTAATTGTATAATAATTGGTAATATTCTTATCGATACTATTTAATGAACACAATATTTTCCTTATAGCTTTACCTATATTGAAATCAAGTTGGAAAAAAGATAACCGGATATTCTTGACTTGAATTTCACAGCCTTATCGAGCATTTCCTTCTCACCTTTGCTTGAAATACTTAAACAAATATACCAACGATAGCAGTCATATAATGCATCGTTCGTGTAATTCTAAAACCTCGTAACTACAGTTTTAATCAAGTTGTAGTAACGAGGTTTTAGAATTACACCCAGGATATGTATATTTAGGTCTGTGTAAAATAACAGGCTTAAAAAAGTAGTCTGAACACATTACCAATATACCTCATTATATTTCACTTTTCGGTTTATAGATTCTTCAGAAAAATACAGCAAGAATTTATACAATTACGTTACATCCACAAATTCACTTTCAAAATGGAGTCTTAAATGAAAACCTAAATAAAAAGACGTCCCGTCCCTAACCCGTAACGCTGTCATGACGTCACTTTTTGACAAATTTCTTCTAGATCTCATGTATCAAATATAGATAACCGTTTAATGCAACGTTTCTTGAAACAATTCTGAAAAATAGATAAATAAGAAATAAATAAATAAAAAAATCGAAACATCAAAGGACTGAAAGCGCCACAAGTGCATATTTAGTCAATATCTCATCTGTTAAATTAATATCAACCGACTTAGTTGTTAGTGCACAGCGGCGGATCCAGAGGTGGTTCGGGGAGGAGGGGGGGGGGGGGGGGTTCGAACGAACCCTCTCTGTATCAAATTACTTTATTGTAGTAGAAAAAATCAATAAAAGTCTTCCAACACAAGAACAGAGACCCCCCCCCCCCTTTTTGTGGTATTCGAATTACAAAAAAGAGAAATTCTACAAATAAAAGATATCTGATATACAGAATTTGAGCAATTAGTTCCATTCTATCCCTATCTTAAATAGATAGGGATACCATGTGACTATTAATTCAAATTTCATAGGACTAAATCGAACCCCCTTTATAGAAACCCTGCATCCGCCGCTATCAGACTAAGATCTGTTTGTACATATGTGAAGGCTGATCTTCGTCTACACTACTTAAGAAATCGGCAAAACATGATAAGGGCTACCGCAATACTACATCCATATCCCCATACAAGTCACCTACTCAACCAAAGTTTTTGATGTATGCACAAACTTTCATGCGTAATATCTTTCTCTGCAAAAGAAAAACTGAAAAAATAACAGGAAAGGGAGAATTCGCCCATTCAGAGTAAAATCACCCCCTCCAATAATGTTTACCTGACTATAAGGATTTAGAAAGCTTTTGTAAAGCGTTTATGCCCCTGATTATTATATCTGATCCAACATTCAAAAAGGGACGATCTTGGTATTAATTAAAAACTCAGTTTTATTCGTATATGGAACCGTACACATAGGTTTGACAAAAAGAGTGTAATTCCTGTAAAGTTTGCATTATTCTTGAAACTTGCCTAACTTGAGTCGAAACATTTTACATTCATTATATATATACATGTATAGTTTCCCTTTTCGTCTCGTTCTTTTCACCACAATCTCGTCCGTAACGTCCACCTTCAGCAACTTCAGTGCTTTGATTTCAATGTAGATTAATTACAGTTTGAATGAAGCTATACTTACGAGATTTTGGCGCCCAATTAGGGAACCAACACCGCGTAACTACAGTTGGAATGAAGATGTAACTACGAGGTTCTGATTACCTCAAAACGACATGTGGATAATTTAACCTGTAGGAATTCTGTTTGACTGCCAGTGTAAAGGTCAACTTGTTGAGGTTGGTATATGCTTACAGATAACAAGACGCAGTAAAAGTACATTGTGCAAACGATAAATTGTCATCCTCTCAAGTGCTATTCCCTCGTATACATGTATACTGATCAAGATGGTGAGGTTGCCCGATAGGCAAATATTGCACGAGAAAGGGTCATTCGGAACATCGCTCTGACTTTCCGTAAACTAGAAAGTACCTCGTACGTATGTGTAGTAATTTTGGGTCGTTTTTTAGGTGATTCGGCTTCTGGTGGTACTTCGGTCATTGAAAACGCTTGAAGACGATAACATTTTGATAATTCTTTCCGATCGTCCTTGGAAATCTTTTGGGCATATTAACATTTGATGACAAAATGCAGTCAAACACTGCGTTTTGTAATTAAATTATATTATTCCCTACTTTATTCTTACGTTGATTTTGTTTTATGTAACGTCATCTTTACTGAGGGATCGTTGGCGTTCGTGACGTCATATAAACCCACGTGCGAAATGATGCGCTTTTATGGCTGCACCCATATTATTCCCAGGGTCTGTTCCGTAGAATCGCTGAGGGTTCCCGATTAGGGAAAGGGTTGCTCGACCAGGCAATTTGAAATTCAGAGAAAAGTACCCAACTTTGGACTATTACACAACGCGGTGTAAATGTTTAGCTTGTAGACACTCTAGAGTGCATAGTTTTTGCCAACCTATAAATTGACCAGATTGATTATCTTGATGAAATCTGGGTCGTCAAAAACTTAATCACAAGGTTAAATTTTAGAAAAACCTTGAACATACTCTAGATGCCATATTTTTGCCTTACAAGCTGAAAAAAATGGCCCGATTAATTATTCTGATGAAATCTCGATCAAGCTCGAAATTGGGTCAAGTGGAGTCAAAAAAAGGGTCATTGAGTAAGAAATTAGAAAAACCTTGTAGACACTCAAGAGGTAATATTTTTTTGCTCAAACAACCTGAAAATTTGCTAAAATGGTTGTCATGATGAAATCTCCGTCTATTCGAATCGGGTCAAGTGGGGTCAAAGATAAGGTCAAATCTTAAAAATAACATTGTAGATACTCTGTGGGCAATATTTTTTGCTCAATCAACCTGAAAATTGACCAGAATTATTTTCCTTGTGAAATAACAGACAAGTTCGAAATTGGATCAAGTGGGGTCAAAAATGAGGTATATAAGTAAGAATTTAGGAAAACATTTTACACCGTAGAGGCTTAATTTTTGCTCAATCAATATGAAAATTGGTCATACTGATTCTTTGGATGAAATCTCGGTCAGTTTCGAATTTGGGCCAAGTGTGGAAAAACTAAATCTACATAGGTAAGCGATTAAGGGCCGCTATGGCCGCAAGTCTGATCAGAGTCTTCACTATGCGCTATATAGATAGATAAGGCCTTAATGTCTCTTCAGGTGACCAGCATATATTTTTTATAATATGGCCCACGTCGCGGGAGTGAAATAAACCCGTTGAATATTTATTATACTACACGAGTGTTATTACACTAGTGGAATAACTATGCAAATGAGCTAAGATCGAAGAATAACTTTATATTTTTGTTAGGAAAATGACGTCATAATGGATCTGCTGACGTCATTTTTCAAACGGCGTTAACGGTTTCGCGGAATAACATGAATCGATAAATACCATAAATTTATCGTTTTATCACCAAAATTCAGGTCATATTATAAATAGAATATCATTTGTGCTTATCGAATATCGAATTTATTAAACTCGTCATCTGTGAACAGATAAAAACTCGGCACAGCCTTGTTTTTATCTGTTTATAGATGACTCGTTTAATAAATTCGGTATTCAATGACCACTCATTCAATATCCTCTATTTATTTCATTTTGTCGTTGTCTATGCTGCTCAAAGTCTGTATATCACGAAATTGTTGGAAATATCACGCACAGGTTCATTTGTTTGTCTTCGATGACAAATCCGATGCTTCCAAATCAACATCAGCTAATAAAGAAGCAAGGAATGGTTTGATTCATTAGGTTGAGGAGTTTTTTCAACCCGGTGCAATTCGGTTTAGAAATATTTGACTGAATGGTTGGAATGCTTTGAACTGAGCGCTCAAGTGAGTGATTTAGAATAGCTTTGAACATGGTGAGATGTTCAAGATAATATAAATTGTTGAGCGTCTGAAACTATATCATGAAGTTCGTGCTCCATTCTCACCCGTAAAAATATCACTTTTCTTCGAAGTTTTGCTTCTGGTTAATTCTAAACTAATGTAGGATGAGTAACTGGAGACTCGGGTAATTTTATTAAGGTAGATACAGTTAATTACATCGAGAAATTGACATTCAACTCAATCAAAACTATTCTACATCGCTCACTCCATTCATTTATTCCAAACACTCACTCAAATCGATCAAAAACGCTCCGAACTCACTGAAAAACATATAACAACAGCTTCGTTCAAAATAAAAATAGCTGGGAAAAAAATCGGGATTCACTTATCTAATTGAAATTGTAAGCGTCTGATAGGTTCTAGAGGAAAAAGGGAGCTAAATAAAGAACTTGTTTGCATATTTTTATAAAGGGAGGTAATCAATATTGCTAATTTTGTTCATCCTGAACAAAATTTGCAATACTGAATTACCTCCCATTAAATTCACTCAAAACTCGCTCCACACACTCATTCAATTTCATTCCTAAATCATTCCATAATCATTCACCTTGTCAATTATACGATGTTGTTAACTGTAGTAGATTGGAAATATACGAAATATATATGGTCAGGTACCACATTGGTCAAGGTTACCTGTAGAATCAATCAATTGTTGCTTGCCATTAGCACTATCAAAACTTGAACGAATTATTACGTGGATATTATTCTTCCTATCTTTCCCCATGCTATAAATAAAACAAAAAAGTGTATTTCCCGAAATTACAAACTGGAACATAAAATACCGTGCTAGAATCTGATATTAAAAGGTAAGAATCTCTTTATTATCGATTGACCGTCTAGCGAATAGGTGTAGCAAGGGATTATTGCAACTGAACCTGACCGCCTCTATGTAGCCTAGCCTGGCTCCCAGGCTGTCAGTTAGTGTTAAATAATGTACACCACTTATGTTTTACTATTTCAAATTACCTCCCATATTCTCAACTCTAAAGCCATGAATGGCTTGAGTCGCTCCACAGGCTTGAAATTCTTGTAATAGCAAATAAAAGTTTTGACTAGATTTTAAGATATTTTGGGTTCTACTGATATTGAAAATGATTTTCAAAATTTCCACAATATAACTTATATAGATATGACCTCTGCCCATAAAAGACATATTTTTCATCCAATCACAATAATTTTTGGCTGCATGATAATGGGTCACCCAAAGATCATACCAATAATGTTTGATTGATATCCATCAGTAATATTGTGAGAAAATGATTTTCAAATTTTCCACTATATAACATATAGAGAAATGACCTTCACCCATAAAATACATATTTTTCATCTGATCACAAACATTTTTGGCACACTGATATAGGGTCACTCAAGGATCATTCCAGTGAAGTTTGATTGATATCCAAATGTTACATTCTGAGAAATGATATTCAAAGTTTCCACTCTTGCGGCATATAGAGAAATGACCTCTGCCCATAAAATCCATACTTTTCATTCGATCACAATATTTTTTTGTAAACTTATAAAGGGTCACCCTAGGATCATTCATGTAAAATTTAATTGGTATCCATCAATCAAAATCTGAGAAAACTCACTTTTCAGTGCCATATTTGGAAATACGCCACGCCCATTAAATCCATGTTATTCATTGGATCAAAACTTCTTGTACAACTTTGAAAGAGGGTCACCCAGGGATCATTCCTGTGAAGTTTGGTGGAAATTCATCTAGTAGTTTTTGAGGTGAAGATTTTTAAAGAAAAAGTTTACGACCGGACGCACGGACGGACGGACTGACGGACGGACGCACGACGGACACAACGCCATGACAATAGCCCCGGTGGCCTTCGGCCAGTGGAGCTAAAAACTGACACTGATTTCCAAAGTCAGAGAAATATAAGCTGATAAGAAATTATGCTTTCTCCAGTTCCTAATACTTTAGATCAGTGGGACGGGTTTATGTAGAATACATAATTAGACTAGTACCGCCTGTCGACTTTAAAAAGGCTATATTTATGGTTGACAGCGGTACAAGTCTGAATACATTACTATAAACCGATTATTATTTGGAAAAAAAGAGAAACAAAGGTGCCAGAAAAGCCCCGAAACGCTCACCTGATTTTTTTTTTTTTTTTTTTTTTTTTTTTTTTTATGCAATGTATCTCAACCAAGAAACTTTCCGACAAAGTTGAAGATAATAATTTTTCTCAGAATTCAAAGTAAAACAACGGACCCCATATGCACCCTGCCATGCCCATATTTATGGCCAAAGCAGAATGTCAAGACATTGTTTGAAAAGGATCCCCGGAGATACATTCTGTAAAGCTAAAAATTCTTTACAATAGTCAGATTTCACAGTGAGAAAAGGCCCCGCCCTGCCACACCCATATTAATGGGCCGAACAGAATTTTGAAAATCAAATTTTAAGAAAGGTCATCTAAGGAATATTGATGACCCAATTAAATTTGGAATGTCATTTTAGGATTTCGAAGTGAAAAACTCATCCAGCTCTGTGTTCAGGATGTAAAAGCGTTTCGCGAGCGCTTTGAGATGATGCCCCGCTTTGAACGTGTACATCATGGTGCAAAGCGAGGCATCATATCGAAAGCGCTTCGCTAACGCTTTCATCTTGAACGCAGGGCGGATATTTGCTAGAGAGGGAGAGACTCCCATTGGATAAGCAAAAAGGGGGTGGCAAAAAATTGGGGGGGGGGGGGAGGGGGTTTGCAGAGTTCATGCGCCTAGCTGATGATGCCCTGTATTTGCTAGTCAAACATGTAAATCGTCATTTTAAAGAAAGATATGATAAACATTACGTTTACATACAGAGGTGTGGAGGATCGATCTTTCCTCATTTTCAAAAAAGAAAATAGAGACCCGTTGTCATTTGTGGACGAGTATTCATTAATAAATTTTCAGTATTCAAATTGAAAAATTCAATGTCACAATAACTTAAGCTATCTCCATCACGAAAACAACCTCGCCCTTTCATGCCCTTATATGCGGGTTAATAAGAATTTCACGAACAAGTTTTGAGAAGGATTTTCCAAAGAACATTTTGCCAAGTTTGGATGAAATCCGCTCTTTGGTTACTGAGGAGAATGTTTAAAAATTCCAGGTTCAAAATAAGCCCTCATCGCCCGTCCACGCCCATTTTAGGGGTCAATCGAAAGTCAACCAACAAGTTTTGAGTAAGACAGAATATAACTGCCAAGTTTGTTGAAATCTGCCAATTGGATTCTGAGCATAAGATGTTAAAAAGAGTTGTTGACGACTTCCGACAGACGTCGACCTACGGACGATGCACTACGGACAACAGGAGATCACGAAAGCTCACATTGAGCACGTCGTGCTCAGGTGAGCAAAAACTTTGAAAGCTATTAAAGCGTGATTGACCTCTTGTTTAGATATTCCATGCCAACAGACTTAACCTTGCACTACAAGACATCAGTTGCACAGACGACTTCCTCATGTGAAATCTATGAATTCATAGTATTCAATGTATACTTCTCA
Source organism: Fragum whitleyi (assembly GCA_948146395.1). Lineage (NCBI taxonomy): Eukaryota > Metazoa > Mollusca > Bivalvia > Cardiida > Cardiidae > Fragum > Fragum whitleyi. The sequence continues at coordinate 39,832,039 of OX411556.1, forward strand.
AAAAGATAAAGAGAATAATATGTTAGTGTCTTAAAATATAAATGTTATCTGGTTGAGGTTGGGAGAATTTATCATAACGATCCCTTGCCGAGTCATGATAATTACTCACTGCCGAGGCAAGAAAACTTTACTATTATATGGTACTTACATGTTATTCTATTTACCGTGGAACCTTTTAAGTGTTTAATTATAAAAAATATATTGAAAATTAAAGAAGCTCAGGAGAAAGTGTATTCAAATTGTTTCTAAAAATAGAATGTCTGGTATCATAATATGTTATCAGACAGGTGATATCAGATCATTACAGACTTCAATGCGTGATAAATTGTTTTATTTGTCTTTTAAACATGCATTAAGATCAACATGGTGAGACAAAAAGATACAGATTCAGACAAAGATACAGGCGCGAGCGAATTTTCTGATGCAGAAGCCTCGGATAAAAATGACGAGCCCGAGTTTCTGTATCGAGTGTGTCGACCTGAAGAAGATCCGGACGAGGGTCTACAGGCCAGAGACCCATCAGCTACTGACGTAACTGTGGCATCACATGTACACGGGAAAAAACAAAGTCCGTTCATATCAACATGTGCCACAATTCAATGTGTGGAAATGTTTATCGGTTTGGCGATGGAGAAGGGTTTTCAACTTGGCAAGGTTGTAAGAATAAATCTGACGAGGCTAAGAAGATACTACCCGGATGTAGATATATTTGACCTAAACGACCCAGATGTAGTTGATAGAGAATTTTTAAGGAACGATGGGAGAGGACGTAACTACGCTTCAAAATACCAGGAGGTTCTTGTTAGAGGGTACATACCACCTGACTGTATTGAAGTTATTGACATGGATGATCTTGAAGAGTCGTCAGAATACGATATTGATGATTATTCGTCCGAGGATGGTGAATCTGAATGCCAAGATGAGGAAGATAGCGAGAGACATTACGATGATGATGATGAGCGAGAATCGGATAAAAGCGAGAGCGAAGAAACTGCAGATGAAGGTGTCAAACGGTTAAAGCTTGATCATGCGGATTACGGAGAACATGGTAGGTTACGTAAGTAATCAGGGTAACTGAGCAATTACAACGATCGTAATTAAAACGCTGAAGCGCGCGAGGGAGAGAGAGGGGGAGCGAAAGAGAGAGAGAGAGAGAGAAAGAGAAAGAAAGAGAGAAAACGAGAGAGATGGAGAGAGAGACAGAGACAGACAGAAAGAGACAGACAGACAGAGACAGAGACTCGTAAATAAGCCTTTAAACCCTTTCCTTGAAAGTTAGAAAATTTCACGTCCATGCGAGTTTATACTTCATGAATGTTTATAAAAGTGCTTGTTACTTTCTCCTTTTCCGCAATATTTTTCCATCACATTGGATGATTTCTTTTCAAAGTGGCTACACTTTTCCGCCCTCTTTCAATTTGGTCTCGTCTAAAATTAAGCACTACGAGAAAAGTTGATTTCAAACTTACTTTACCTTTTATACCTGTTTATACCCGTTCCGAGACTACAGGAATTACCCCTATCTCTTATTTTGTTTCTTTCATATACATCCAAGTAAAAGAGTAACTAGAAAGTATCCCTGTCCGCCAGGGATCAACAAAGTATCTTACCAATTTTATTTCAGACGAGGAGGTGGCAAAAGCGGAATTGCAACGACTTACTGAGAACTTCAGACGTAAGTTTCACGTAGAAATCACTTTGTTCAAAGACGTTTATGATACAAACTTTAGCAAAGAATAAGTCTTACAAAATTACTGTTATATTTAAATAGTCTAATTAATTGGAGCGACAATTTCAACAGCAACAACGATAAAATCCTTTTCGAAAAACGGGCGTTGTTCGTACAAAAAGATTTAGTTGCCTTTAATGGAATGGTTTGCTCTATCGATAGATAGGTCTAACATTCATTGAAAATGTCCCATTGAATGATTTAAGTAATGCTAGAAATATCACACAAAAAGTCATATTTTTCGCGTGATGATAAATAATGATAAGGAAATTGATATCCAATATGTACTAACCTCTCGTGTTTTATTCTAAAACAGCGAAGCAAAAAATAATTAGAGGAATTCTTGAAAGCATCCTCCTTTCTTCACACTTTAGCTCAACGCTGATCAAGATTGATAGGGTCATGTGTTGTCCGGCTGTGAATAATGGTAAATTGAAGAGTCAGTGCATGACTACTACATCATTGTAATTTTAGAATCTCTAAATATCTTGAACCAAAAATAGTGTTGCCCCGATAGTACCTCAAAGAGATTTTTACGTCTTAACTGCAATAATGAATTAAATTGTCTATTTGCTTTTTATTTCAGAGTCTCTGGATGAGTTTATATCGAACAGAAAGAAGACGATTAAACTCCTGAAAGAACTTGTCGAGTTATTGAATGACTGCAGAAATCGAGGAAACATAACAAAGATCACTGGTGCTGGTGTGAGCATTGCTGGGGCTGTGGCAGCAGCCGCAAGTATTCCTCTTACAGGAGGTCTGAGTGTCTTAGCTTTGACGGCTGGATCGTTGATTAGCATTGGTGGGGGATTGACAGGTATTGGCGGAGATGTGTATGTCAACGCTCGTGAAAAGGAGTACGTGAACGATGCCAACGAAATTCTTAATAGAGATCAAGTTATATCGGAGAGACTGAACCAGGCCGGTACTGAATTACGATGCCATGTCAAACGCATGTCAGCAATCGGCATACCCCAGATTCAGATGTTTCGAATTATGACAACTGCTTACACCAATACGATGGTAGCAGCACGTCTTCTTGGACTTACCGATACCTTCGCTAAGATTGGTAAGGCTACTAAAGGTGCTGTAGGCGGCATTGCCAAAGCTGGACGATTTGCAAAGGGAGCGGGCGTTCTGGTATCTGTTGTTTTTGTTCCTCTTGACATCTGGCAAATCGTGGATAGTTCATCGGAGCTTCAGAAAGACAACAGCGAAAAGGCTGAAATGGTTGAGAACGTGATTAAAGATCTAGAGAAGGACTTGGAAGAAAAGGAAGGTTTTCTTGAAACCGAATAAATGACCATGAAAGGCGCTCACTATCTTGAAAAACATTGTAGGTTCCCACTTTGAGGGTGATCCCGATTTCGTAAGCTGACTTAAGCCTGCCCCAAAATAATTTGAGCCGGTGCTCGACATTTCGAACAATTTCATATGTATGTGTTTGACAGATAAAATGCAGTATAGACAACATCTCTATGTAATACGTATATTCGTTGGCCGCTTGTAGAAGGCCTGGGGCCTTTTCTTTCTACACGGGACAAAGCGAAGACTCTGGTCAGGCTGTTCGGATGCACTGACTGGCCATGGTCTTTGTTATGCAAACATGTGAAAGTTTTGGAGATGTCACGCTAATGCTCATTTAATAGGCGTGGTTTTACAAATATTACACAAGTAATTTGGAATTATGTTAAAGTTAGGAACCAATTCAATAGATATCACATATTTATTTAAGAACATGCATAGTTTGGGAAAAGGGCTTTGAGATCATTTTCTTGCGATATTAAAGATCGTTCAATCAAACAAATGATGATCCCGAGCCAAAATTGGTTCGGTTACCCTCAAATTTGAACATTTAAATACGATTTTTGGAGTTTTAGAATCAAACTTACTTCGTTTTCAAAATGGTAACATTGGACTAGTTAATACTGTTAGCATTATTTCAAGACTGCCAAAAGTCGATAATTATATATCCCCAAAATTTCTCTTTTGATTATAAAAACATCGTCGTTTTATAAGTTCCCTGGCATTTCTAGGGGCATTTGAGTATCCTTAACCAGAAATGCAATGACCCAATTGTTGATTCTTACCAATCGGGAACCCTGGGGGTTCTACGGAATTGACCTCGGAAATAATAAGGGTGCAGCCCATGAAAGCGCGTTATATCGCTCGAGAGTTTATGTGACGTCACAAAAATTAGTGAAGATGACGTTGCGAAAAACAAAATCAACGAAATATTACAATTGAGAGTATCATAATTTGAATACAAAACGCAGTGTTTTGCCGTGTTTTGTTTTCAAGTTGTAACATGCCAAAAAGATCTCCAAAGACGAACACCCTTAAAATTCATTGCTTTCCTTAATTTCGTTCGGGTCAAAATTATTTGAAGTTCCTTTCTTAAAGAACTTTCTATCACTATATGACTATTTTCAAATTCAGATACCAAAGAAAATAATACTTTATCAGTATACACCAAGTGACAGATGGGTAGTTCGTTTTAGTGTAAATGAGTTCAGATATTAAGAAATATTTTGAGATATTTATGTCTCTTTAATATGTCCATCAATAGAATACGAGTTTGAGACAACCAAAGGCGTAACTACCATTGCGCATATTACGCAAGTGCGTAATACAAATAAATCTTCTTTCGAAAGATATCGTTCGTGAAAGGGCATAGCAACGAAACTACAGCTAATTCAAGCTGTAGTTACGATGTTTTGATTATTCACCAACCCTCAAATCATAAGACAGGGAGCGGGCAGAGGGCTTTTATCTTTTGTCAAAATTCACATATCGACTTTATACTATTTTTTCTTTGGTGGTCGCCTTCTGTCCCGACTGCGTTTCAAATTCCTAGTTACGCCTATGACAACTGTCTAAGCCAATTACAGACCAACTTGACAAAATACAAACAGAAGCAACAATAATCGTATATGGCTGTTATATAAAATTTCACTTTGCGATCTGGGGCCGTATGCACAAAGATTCTAAGAGTAAAATTTCTCTTAGAATTCCGTTTTTCTCTTAGTTTTGAGAGATTTTCTTAGTTTTTTGATATTTTCTAAGTTTTTCTCCAAGAATTTCTCTTAGACTAAAATTTACTCTTAGATGGACTGATTTTCCGCTAAGATGAAAAATTATCTTAGAAAATTATTAAATTCGGCGTTTTTCTCTTAAATATTTAAGATAGCTACCCCCCTCCCCCCCCCCCCCTATCTTAAAAATGTTAGAAAATTCTTAAAAATGGCGATGGTCCCCGCTTCAGATCGAAAAAAGGTTCGTTTGAACATTTTTGACCACGAAATGGGAAGCATTTTATCATTTTTTTTTTTTTAGTTTTTGTCGTTTTCGTTGATTCTTTGATAAAATTAGGGGAGATAAACGTGTATTTACCGAGAAGGCGACGATTCCGACAGCGTCCTTATCAACAGCAATATCATCTACGATTCTTCGATTTCCATGGCTTTTTAACTGGTTTAGGGTGAAATTGAGACTTAATCTGATTGTGAAAATGTTCCTTCAATTGAAACCAACGCAGAGTATAATCCCTTACTTCACAGACGGAATCGCGGAATTACCCCACCCACTCAGAACCAAAAGACAGGAAACACAGAACCATTTAGGTATTTAGAAGCGGATCTGCTTATGTGACGACCTCACAACCGACCTCGGAAGTGCGTGAATTGTGCAAAATACGATTCGTTGTTTATTGAAGAGATACTCTTTGCTTTGTGTGTTTGCAGATTCTGAATGTGACAATATGAACTAGATCTACCCCTACTAGACAGGCTCTCCAAAAGATTGATATTCTGAATCACCCACAAAAGGAAACAAGTTTCGTGTTAGACATTACAATTCAAAAACGAGTAGTAGCCTGTCTAGTGTGATAGATTCTTATTTAAAATTTTCGTCTTAGAAAATTCTTACGATTCTTAGATAAATTCTTAGAAAGATTCCAAGAATCTTTGTGCATACGGCCCCTGGATACCGAAATAGGTTGAGGATTTCTTCACTGAAGCAGGCGGAACATGGGCTCATTTAATATTCAAAATTGTAGACCTAAAGGGGTTGAGTCCTAGCTACATTGAGGAATTTACAACCATTCCGATCAGAATCATTCAAAGGCACTCGCTCAGCGCTCCAATTATTCATTCCAAACACCCAATCAAACCATTCAAAAACGATTCGAGGTCGTTCTAAAACGCTTCAAAATCGTTCAAAACATGAGTGTCTGATAGGGATGAGCAGACACAAAAAATTGAGAAAACGGAGAATTTATTTAAGGGAGGTAATTCGAACAATTTGTACAAAATCATCGCTTGATTATGATTATTTTCCTTGAATTTCACTCAAAACTCGCTTTTCTTTCTCATTCAATTTCATTCAAAATTATTCCAAAATTATTCACATTGTCAATTTCCCGCTGTTGTTAAATGTCAACTGAGTGTAATAATAGATCGTTACTTCCATTTGTATTTAACAACTCACAAAAGAAGATATAGAGGATAGCCTAATCGTTGGTATCAGTGTAAGAACGATTGACATTTCCTTGAGTGAACAACAAAAGCTATAGTTTTACGAGTGGCCTTGTAATAATCACAAAATAAAATGATTATTGATCCTACACTGAAACAAGCGATTATTTTAATTCTTTTAAAGTTTAATGCAAAAATGAGACAAAAAATAAAACACTGCGTTTCGGCATCAAATTATAATACGGCAACTTTTATTATTTCGTTGATTTTGTTTTATAGATCGTCATCCTTAGCGGAATCGTTGATATTTGTGACGCCATATAAAAAAGCGTGCTAAATGACGCACTTTCATGGCTGCGCCCATGTTATTCCCGAGGTCTATTCCGTAGAATCGCCGAGGGTTTCCGATTGGCAACGTTAATGATGACGTCAATTAATTGTCTCCACTTTGATAACATCAGATAGGCATTTGGAACAAATAGAAAATAAACTCGCCCCACCCCCCTCTCGTCCTCGAGGAGTTTAATCGTATTCTTTCTGTTCGATGATGAAGCTCCCTGAACATTGAAGCATCCTTGATTCCCCTCTTTTTTGTCTGTTGTAAGATTGAGACAAGTGAACATTTCTTCTTTAGATATAAAATTTAAACAATTATTGGGAGCTCCTTATTCATTTATCTTCCATCTTCGATTAATATTGACAAGACATTCTTTTAGTTGGTAACTATGATCTGAACTTTCAAGACAACGAAAACATATTTTTGTAATGAAAAAGATGACAAACGCTTTCAAGTCTAGATACTCTGGCATAGGAACGTGTACATACCAGCAAGCAAGCAACAACAGTTATACTTGCCATTTTTTTAGAGAGATTAAACATCACAGTTTATTCACATTCGCCGAAACTCATCTACATAAAGGGAGGTAATTCCATATGTTTTGTTTCACATGTGTGTTCACAGTTACCATTCGTAGAACATCGTGATTCCGTCACTGACATTTTTTTAAACTTCCCTGTGGCGTAACGCCTATAACGCACAATGCCTGTGTAATAAAAAGCACCTTCATAATTCAAATGAGCAATTTCCGTCTGTGGATATTGAGGCTTTCTCAACCTGTAGTTATGATGTTTTGTCACTCATCTACGATACAATATTAAACTCATTTTTGCGTCTCCATCGTTCCCCAATAATCTAATTCTAGTTAATTCCATGAGATTTCATGCATCTTGATTGGCTGGAAAAAAGGTTTTTTTTTTTTATTTCTCAATGAAATAAGTTTGATAATCAGCTTTTTTGTAAGCCGTCCGCAAAAAGCAGTCCAATAAGAAAACTGCTTCATTGTTGGTAAGCTAAATCTGTACATTTTTGCTTCGTGGTATCAAATTATAAGATATGAAGACATAATTTGTTGATTTCATTGAAGTATGAAACTTAAAACCTAATCACACTCATGAGTGAATCCGCTTCGCGTATTCATACAGTGTGATTGGGCTTTTTGTATACCCCCCATGGGTGAGTTCATATGGAACTCGGCATGGACACAAGTTCAATCCCGTTCGAATGATCTCGCGTTCGACTCTAGTGACGTCAATTTAACCTTTAAACCTCGCAACTTCATTAAAATCATTTCTACGAACCAACAACGCTACCGCTTCGTTACAGGCAGTGGTGTAGCGCTCGATAGGCAATATGGTAGATCTGATTTTAATAAGATTGTTAACCTCGATACTTATTATCCTGGGTCAGGCCCAGTTACATTGCACTAGGGTTCCAAATGGCGCTGAAAAGTAGAGTATAGAAGTTCGAATTTGAAAAAAATAGGTGCTATCTTATTTTACAACAACTTTACCTTTATTTGTTTGATATAATGTTTTGAAAAAAGTTTTTTTTCAGATCTATTGATACGATAAAGTCATCCCAGGTGCGATTCCGGTCGCTACCGTACCAATATGAGCGACGCCCGCAGAAGACGGATAGTTGTTACGGGGAATAGTGCAAGGATACATGACGAAACTACCGTTGGGATCCGCAATGGCTTTTTAACGTGATCGGTGTAAAGCACCGTCTCACGGGACCTCGGTTTAACGTCTCATCCGAAAGACAGTAAGTATGTTAGTGTGCCAGCTCGGAAGTCGAACCTACGCGATCTACCTTCAATTGTTTTGAATTCCGGTGCTCTATGGACTGACTTAAGATAACTGCTGACAGATAACATGGTCGAATTTTCGACTTTCTTAAAATCTCACTAAAAAAATTAGGGATTTATATTTGGAGAGCGGGAATTAGCGAATACGCAATGAAAAGGGTATAAAGCTCGTTCATTCGACGTCGTGACGTCATTAAGGGGGCTAACCCCTTTTCAACCCGCCAAAAATTATTTTTTGCAAATATTTTCTGAATTAATCGGCCGATTTTTACGAAAAAGTTTCATTTAGAAAGTCCAAGAACGCCCGAGCTATTCGTTTAATTTCTGTGCACATTCAGATAGAAAAATAGGCTCGAAACGCAAACTATTTCGCGAATTTCAAGATTTGATGTTCCCTTTTTATTTCATTTTTTGTAAATGAATAGAAATTTCTCATGCTATGCTGTTTTTTTTGTTTTTTTTTTCAGCCAAAAGAATATCCTTTGCATTAATCAAATAAAAATGATATGTCTTCGGGTTAGATTTTTGGTGGACGTTTACGTTCACCAGTGTTATATACCATGTAAGAACAATCCAGTCAGATGTTAATAGGTTTTCAAAAAAGGGATGCTCACTTAGATTGAATTTACACTTTTTCAAAAATTGTATCCGTCTGACAACTTTGCATTTGGAAAATGGCGTGAAACAAGGATTCTACATAACTAGTTGATACCGCAAAGACAAGAATTAAATACGAAATCATTTGCAATTCTGAGATCGGGCGAACGTTTTGTTTGCGTAGATCTACTTTTCAGACCGAGTGAGTAATTTGCCCTTTGTTTCCCAATGGTCTATGGGAGGTCATTCATGAAAATTTGGTAAATTGAATTACCGGAATGGTAACCTCCCCTGACAATACTCCTGTATATAAAACGATTCATGAATATACCTGAATACACATGAATATCGATACAAAGCGAGCAGGTAAAGAAAAGGCGTAAGCTCGTGCGATAAGGGTTTATGCAGTGGGACTATCGACAGTCAATCCCGAGACGAGTGTCTGCAACTTTTGTACGTGTTTATATAAACACTTGCATTTTTCTTTTTCTATTTTAGAATAGAAATCTTAGAACAATTAATTGATATCCTTTAATAGAATATTTCAACCAGATTAATTGAGATATCGAAAAATCGATAGTGTTGAAAAAAATGAATAATATCTAGATAGTGTAATTGTCTATTTCTTTCATTTAATGCACAATGGAATCAGAAACCTTGTAATTACAAAGCTTTGGTGGTCGATCTCTCTCTCTCTCTCTCTCTCTCTCTCTCTCTCTCTCTCTCTCTCTCTCTCTCTCTCTCTCTCTCTCTCTCTCTCTCTCTCTCTCTCTCTCTCTCTCTCTCTCTCTCTCTCTCCCTCGCTCTCGCTCTCTCTCTCTCTCTCTCTCTTTCTCTCTCTCTCCCTCTCTATTTCCTTCTCTCTCTCTCTCTCTCTCTCTCTCTCCTCTTTTTCTGTATGTCTGTCTGTCTCTCTGTATGTCTGTCTCTGTCTGTCTGTCAGTCTGATTGTCTGTCTATCTCTCTCTCTTTTTTGGCATAGGTTAAAACCAGACACCGTCTCACTGTTAATCTGTATTGACAAATAACTTCATTAGATTCGAGGTACCATTAGAAACTGTTTTCACAAAGCTCACAAAAAGATGCACTTTTTGTTACTCAGTTGTGAAATTGCGATTTTCATAATTTAATCGGTCTCTCTCGAACAAGACATCTCTCTTCTTATAAATGTTTATATAAAAAAATCTTTCTCAAAAAATGCCGTAAATTTATTACAGGACCGTTTCAGCTTTAGATAACTGGCATGGTGCCAAAGCTCGTTTTACAAAAAGAAAAAAAACTCTACTTATTGCAATGAATCGCTACAACATCTGCAATTGAACGTATTTCAAACCTTTGAATCGAAAAACTCGTTCCTAGACCAAACAAATATCTCGAAAACTCTACTCATTTTCATTTGAACGTCTGCACGTCTACTCATTTTAAAACATCCCCTATCATTTATGTACGGATTTCCATCATACTTTCACAGAAAGCTTCTGATATGTGACGTCAGAGATTACCGTTAAAGTTCGAAAGTTATACTTAAGATAAGTACACAATGACGTCTAGTTTAAAATTCAAAAATGTTTTCCTGTTTTCCAACTTTATTCGGGTAAACCTATGCTAAACGTTTGTGAGATAAAGACACCGTTATGGTGAAAAAGGGCGTCAATGTTTTTCGTTTTCCGGACCTACAGGTTGACGTAAAGCACTTGACTTTCAAGTGTAACACAGTGCATAAAATTACATCGATTCTACTTAAAATTAAATGCTTTGCATTACATATCTATTTTACGAAAGGGAAAAATAGGAAAATCAAAAGTTTTAAGTTTTCATTTTTGCTAAGTATATGTACAGCAATCATGAAACTAGAAAATAATATAATGTATTATTGTAGCGTATCCTACCATCTTTTTCTTCTGTATTGTAATATCTAAGAATTATTTTGCCATGAAAAAGGTCTAGGAATTCAAAAAATTGGGTCAGGTCGGTTTCCTTTTATCTTAACTTTACATGAACAAATCCTCTTTTCGTAAGGAATGGAAGAATCACTAATGTATGCCAACAGAAACGTCCACCATCAGTACTTTCAGTGCTTTGATTTATTATATTCGATTTTGTGAAGCTGTTGGAACATTTTTCGGCGAATTCGACGTCCCACCAAAACAATCGACACTATGCTTATTTGGCGCCAATCTCCGTGCAATAGCGTATTCTATAATAATTGAAAATAAGGTTTATTGCAAGATATAGGATTCAGAAGTATTTAATTTGAATGTGATTTTAGGAAAAACAAAAAATGACTTAAGTTTTATCCATTTAAAAAGACCGCATTTGACGCGACGTTGAAATATCCTTTGATTTGCGATATCTTCGCGGAATCGAGTTTTACAAAAATCTAACCCGAAGACACATGCTTTTATTTCAAAAAGTTCAGCGGAATGGTTTCGCAGCAACATATCTAAATTTTAGCAAAGGTCACCGGACAAATTTTTGAGATAAAGGGCTATATTTTCAGTAACTGTACTCGAAAACAGCAACGCAGAAGGCATTAACATTTAATACGTTACCTTTAATTGTATTTCTTACACTTACATCTTCATATCAATAAAATATACCATCAGGCGTCTTTATACGAAACAAATGGCGTTTTCGGGATAAAAATCGGTTAATTATTTCCGAAAAAATGGACAATTACTGATTTTGGTTCCTAACGTCAACTCTAAGTTATGAATATCCTTTTTATGACGGAAATATGAAAGCGGCTACTTCAGAGTTCAGTTTTATCGCATTAGGCATGATTTGCAGACAATTTGATATTTGGACCTAAATTGGCCCTCTATGTGTCCGCAGTTACCTTAAAGAAATGGGCTGTAAAACGTCCGTGGAAAATGAAGCGCATGCTTTAAAATGTATGATGTTTAAGGTAGTGGGGTAATTATACTTTCACAACGTTTCTAAAGTTATTGATTTGAACATTGTTGACCGAGATTTCCTAATTATTTCATTAGGCAACCTCGGTTAACATTGTGAAAGTCTATGAGTGCCGAAACGTTGTTACGGTTCCACAACTTTAATTATTAATCATGTAAAGGTCCAGAGGAGTGAGTGTGTGTGTGTGTGGGGGGGGGGGTGGTCTCGATATCCTCGAAATTTTGTAAAATATGCTTTTAAAGTTAGGAACATCGTGAAATTGAACTCTCACTCAGATCAAAATCATTTCAAATCTCTCGATCACCGCTCCATTCTTTCAATCCAAAAACTTACTCAAACCAACAAAAAATTTCCGAAACCAAGAAAAACTAACAAGTAACAGTTCGCTCCAAACATAATTATTTCAATGATTAGCTTGAAAGTGTAAGCTTCTGATTGGTGCGTGAAGACATGGAATAGAGAATTCATACATGTACTTATATTTTGATAAAAGAAGGTAGGTCTAATCAATATCGCTAATTTCGTTCATCTTGAACGAAATGAGCGATATTGTTTTAGTCCCTTTTTATTTCACTAACAAATCACTCATCCAATACATTATATTGTATTCAAAATCATTCACCTTGCCACTTTTGCGATGTTCTTAACTGTATTAGATTGCGAACGCAAAGAAATTAATTGCCACATCAATAAACAGCGGACGATTTTTTAAAACTAGGTATGGTTGCGACGTACAGTTAGTTAACAACACCGATTCGTTGACCTCTACTTGAAACAATAATCCTTTGAAATATGTGACCAATCACACAAAAAAAGGACCATCTAGCATCTCCGTAAAATAAATTCTGTGAAGGGGTCTGATCCCATCGGAGGTCAACCGGAGATAGCATTTCAATAATTATTTCAGAAGAAGATAGACTGGTCATTCTAGATTCGGTAAATCAGCAAAGTGAGAAAGTTTCGAACCCTGTCGGCATTTGCAGTTCTGGCAATATGACTAGAGTCGGTACCTCACGCAATTTCCAGATGGTCCTTTTTTCATATAATGGGTCACATTATCATTGAACGGAGTTCTACGGCTGCCCATTTTTGCGAGGCGGATCACAAGTTATTTTTAATAGGTTCCCTGACTTATTCACCACTCCTGTTAAAGGAGTGGGCCTTGCACAGATAAGACTACAGATTGGTTCCTCAAAAATGCATTGTAAATCTTTGAGGCCCAAGACGGGAATTACTTGAGAGATCGACTAATTCATGAATTTCACATTACCAACGAAGGTCTCAATCGGAGCTTGCCCAATATCTACGCGTTTATGTTCAAACAGTAGCACATCATGCGGGTACAAAGGCATGGCTGCGCGTGCTTGAAAAAGCAAATATCTCAGTCGAAATGTAGGCCTTACTTTTTCAAAAAAATGAAAGAGGCATGCCTCTTGATAGTCTTTGTATCTTCTGTGATGGTGGACATACATGCCAAGTTTAATAAAGATTATTGAAATAATAAAAGAGATTTGACCATATGTAAAGTTTGTCACACCAACGGCAACAACACTCCAATGATGCCATGGTAAGGACAATAATTGGATGTTATGTTCCCAAACAGCCGAGCCAAAACTATAATGGAGTCGGTAAACAGTTGATATGTACCTTCTATAGTTCATTACATCGTGAAATTAGTGTTCAAGACACTCAAAAATATTCTAAAGCGTTTGTTATAGCTCCACCATTGGTATTCATTCCACTCAGTTCAAAGCCAAAAGCCAACGATTCTAAATTAATAACGATACCCCAATTTTTTGTTCGGAAAAAAAACAACCTCTTATATCGTTCAAAACGCTAAAAAATGTCACAACTATCTTGAACTTACGAAATGAGCTTGTGTGTGACATTTCCAACAATTTGCCTTGTCCGTGTGTTGTAGACATTGATCAGGCTTAACAGCCATAAGACACAACCGGTATATCAGTAGAGATTCATGTATAAAGTTTGAATACATGATCAAAGGTCATTTCTGTCTATAGTTTTATAAACATGTATACCAAAATTACTTTTGATCACTTTTTAGCTCGGCTGTTTTCGAAGAAAACCCGAGGTATTATGATCACCTTGTCGTCGTTCGCGTTGTTGTTGGCGTTGTCGTTGTCGTTGGCGTTGGCGTTGGCGTGACAAACTTTAACCTTAGTCATAACTTTCGAATGGTTAGTCATAGAGCCTTCATATTTCACATGATCATTGCTTGGGACAAGACCTTTCTGTTGGTACCAAGTTCGAGGTCATCACTCAAGGTCAAGGTCATTTGTCAAGGTCAAATTTCTTTGAAGAATTTAACCTTGGTCATTACTTTTGAATGGTAAGTCATAAAGCCTTCATATTTCACATGATCATTGCTTGGGACAAGACCTTGTGTAGATACCAAGTTCAAGGTCATCACTCAAGGTCAAGGTCATTTTTCAAGGTCATTATTTGAAACAATTTAACCGTCTTCTTAACTTTTGAATGGTTAGTTATAGAGCCTTCATATTTCACATCATCATTGCTTGGGAAAAGACCTTTCTGTGGGTACTAAGTTCATATATTTGCCTTTGCCTATGAAATAATAAGCAGCCGAGCGTTGGCACCCGCTTGCGGTGCTCTTGTTTTTAATTTGTGCGTCTACATATGGGTCTCTGACTGTGTAAAGATCTCTTCTATCCACAGAGCTATGCGCATTGAAGACTCTGCCCTGTGTTCAGGATGGCAAAACCGTGGAAACTGTTTGGCAATTATACCCAGCTTTCACTTGCACTCAGTGTGTGCAAAGCGGGATAAATTTTAAAAAAAAAAGTTTGCAAAGGTGTTGCATTAAATGATTATGTATTTTTTCGGTAGTCAACTTTTCTAAAGTTTTATAACCCCATTTTACGAATTTCTGGATCATACCTCGTATATATTTTAGCTTTGCTGTTTTTGGACCAATCCTTGAGGTATTGTCATCACCTTTGTGTCGTTTGCGTTGACGTTGCTGTTAGTGCTAGTGTGGAGAACTTTAAGGTATTGCACCCGTAATACTTCCGCAACATCTGGAACTAATGAACTTTGCCAATGTAGACCGAGGTTTCCTAATGAAAACCATTGGAAAACCTCGGGGTTACACTGTTGAAGTTTTTTCTTCCGAAACGTTGCGGAACTATTACGGGTCCAATACCTTAACCGTGGCCATATATCTGTTTTTTTTATTGGAGATGTCTTCATGAAACTTTGTATGTGTGATTACCATTTCACTTGAAGAGCTATCCAGACTTTCGGTGAAAATAACTCTGAAAGCATTTCAACAGGTTTGTACATTTTTGGACTAGATTTTTGCATTAATATGCACCTGCTGTTGAGCGTTGGCCTCCGTAGGCGGTCCTCTTCGGTTTTTTTTTTTAATCTTCTGTAAATAAGTATAACCTTCAATGAAGTAATGAGTGCGAAAATCTCGTTGTGAATTTAGGTGAATAGACTTAAAGCAAAATAAGGAAAATAATAAAAATTAATAAATAAAAAGATCAGATTTCCGACTTTTTGTGCGGATAAGAAACCCATTTGCCCTTGGTCACTCACCTGAGATTACTACATAAAGGTATAACTTTTATGAAAAATACGTCCATAACTGCCTTTATTGCCCTTGAGTGTATTTTCTTAACAAAAAAATGTTTCTACGCATCTTTGTTTTGGACAAGATTTTAAAAGTTCATAAAAGTTTCAGAATTTTTTCCCCCAGGTAAGTGGCTGTTTTGACTCACAGGGATATAATTTGATCAAACTTGGGAGATAACTTTCTGTGCACCCTACATGTATATGTGTGACCCGTCAGGCTAAAAGGGGCCATCTGGGAACTCTGTAAAATGAATATTTGAAAAGAGATTGGGTCCAGCATAGGTCAACCAGAGGTCCCATTTCAAAAATTCTTTCACTGGAAGGTAGATTGATCATTATAGATTCAGAAAATAAGCACAATCCGAATAGTTTCGACCTTAGTCAGGCTGCGCAATCCGCGCAGTCTGACTAGGGTCGACACTTGACGCACTACCCAGATGGCCCCTTTTCGCGTGACAGGTCACATATACATAAATATCACAAAAGACTTTGTTGATTGGGACATAAACATTCTTAAACTTGCGAAAATTGAATATTTTGAAACCCTTTGGAAATATTGGATCGATGAGGGATGTTTTCCACTCCAGGGGTTAATCGAGGATAATCAACTGAAGGGCTTTAATTAATACAGATCTGAAATATTTGATCATGAAATGGTATTTCCAGTTTCATAAAACCTACAACATTGTATATAAAAGGACACTTAAAGTTTATGTAACTGAATATATGTTTCCTATTATATGACATTACATTTACTTCGGAGAAAACAATGCCAAGCTAAGATTGTCCCATTACATAGGTAATTTCATGGACCCTAAATATACAAACAGGGGTGTGGAATTCCCATGCCCGACTTGTCCGACACAAGCTTTACCAATTGCGGGTAAGTACGTTTTTTCTAGGTTACTAGCCCGTGGTCAAGTGAATACCGGAAAAAATCTTGGAACAGTACTGAAAAGATCAAGGGGAAAACTTATCCTAGTGTTTGTATCACATGTAAGAAAAACATTGTCTTTACTGAAGAAAATGCTGGAAAGAGCATTTTTCGGCTTTATTAAAAACAACGTTTCTCAATATTTCTTTCAGACACGTTCATTTTTATCCTGGACACGTGAGAAATATACTTTTACTTGCACATGGACAAGTATATTGAGAGACCCAAGTAAATTATAAAATTCGATAAATTGTAAGCAGTTTTGCGGTTTTCTTTTTCCTTTATATATATAAAGTTTCAAAGTTTCAAAAATAATGTTAAGCCAGGACAATGATCATAAAGCTTTGTAAATTATTATTGATAATACAAAAGAAACAGCAAAAGAAACTCTGCCCATTGGCATTCCCCTGATTATTAAGTTTGCGGCAAACCGCCGAAATCTATCAAATGAACACATGATGTGTTCGTATAAGATGCACCCCTAGCTGAAGTTACGATGTTTTGATTATTCACTAACGCTCAAATCATAACTGAAAGGGTGGGTGGGTGGGTGGGGGGGGTTCATCTCACGGTCCACCAATCCGGTCTTTATCCTACATCATATTCAACTTTGGTGGTCGCCTTCTGAGTGCTTATAGATTTCAAAATCCTTGTTACGCCTATGGTTTGAAAGCCCTCTAGATCCGCCACTGCTAGTAGTGCTGTATTTTGGTGAGCCTATTTACGGATGTATGAGTAACTGGAACAACAAAGCGGACCCTAGCCGATAGAAGAAAGAAACACCGGCTCATCTTGTTTTACAAAATGATGAACGGGCTTTCTCCTCCTTACCTTACAAGACTTGTTCAGCAAAACGACGATACAGGATACAATTTAAGACATACCAGAAGTATCCATGCTAACACAAATATATACAAATCTACTTTTTTGCCAAGTACAGTTCGAGACTGGAATTCGTTACCCTTAAGTACAAGAAACGCCCCATCGGTCGAACGCTTTAAATCGCGCCTTAATATCAATCGCGCAAAACCTTCTCCAATATTCGACTTTGGCACTCGTAAAGGTCAAATCCTGCATACAAGATTGCGACTAGGATGTAGCTCCCTAAATTTTGACTTACACAGGAGAAATTTAGTTGAAAATTCTCTATGTCAATGTGGCCAGATTGAAACAGTTGATCACTTCTTAATTCATTGTCAACGATACCACCAAATTCGTTTAAATACTTTATCCAACATCCCTTGTCCATTAACTACAAATAACTTATTATTTGGTAATGACCATCTAACACTAGACGAAAACAAACATCTATTTGCTGATGTACATCGATTCATCGTATCTACAAAAAGGTTTTCTCCTTAATAATATGGTATTTTCATTCTAACCTCCAAAGCATTGGGTCGCCAGCACACAGACCACAGTCGAAAAAATATTTTGGTTTATTTAAAACTTAAACAATAACTTACCTCCGCATGACATCTTAAACTTGTGTATAATGTGTCTTTGTATATTTTCTCGGGAAAGGAATTAATATAAGCAAGTAGCTTGTTTTCCGATCCCGGAAAATTTTCAAATTTGTTATAAATTGAATAAACTGTAAATTATTGGAAATAAAATAAAGTTTAAACCAAAGCGGATTAAAGTGGGTAAATATGCCCGGCATAAAATACACTACTAAAGCGGTAACTTAAAATAACGTAAAATCTTGTAAAGATGGCAAACGAATTAGCAGATATAGAAGTTATTAAATATATTTTTTCACTCTGTAAAAATTTCACGTCCATCATATTCTTCGCGCACCCTGGCCTTGAACAGTGTTAAAGTTGCTAAGAATTGAACAGTCACAAATTTACGAAGTACTTTAAGTACTCTCATCGCTGAATACGAAAAGTTGCGATTTGACCAGGAGCAGACGCAGAAGTTATTCCGGGAAGTTTTCTTAGATTTCTGAAGACGCTGTTACAGTTTTACCAATACAGCTTGCGTCGTCAAGGTAAACTAACGCTTTTTACAGAAAATACAATAATAGTTTTGGTCGAATTGTCTTGAAATCGGCTGTGACAATAAATCGCGACGTGGAGGTTTAGCCCCTCTAAACAAATGGTGGGTGGGGTTTTCTGTACTAGCTACTGTTTTTAAACTTTCAGTCTAGACTTTTACAAAATTGTAGAGACCATATGAGAAAATGATAGGAATTGATCTGTTTTTTTCCTTAGCCTTCCCTAAATTAATTTTTGAAGTAACTATAGAGGAAAAGTTGTGCCCGACATGGGACTCGAACCCACGACCCCCGGAACACTAGCACGGCGCTCTACCAACTGAGCTAACCGGGCACCTGGTCATGAGTCTACCCAATATCGAACACTACACTCCTCCCCCTTTTAACCAATTGGAGCCGGTCCCATACCGCTCCCAAATGGCCGAACCCAGCGTTCTCCGTTTACTTCTGACACCATTGAAGTAACTATAGAGGAAAAGTTGTGCCCGACATGGGACTCGAACCCACAACTCCCGTAACACTAGCACGGCGCTCTACCAACTGAGCTAACCGGGAACCTGGTCATGAGTCTACCCATTATCGAACACTACATTGTGTTACATGATTCATTTAGATGGTTACCTGTTACCACTGTATCAATCTCCTTAGAATTAAGTGATGAATGCAATGCAATGATGATAATCAATCTTGTCTAAATTCAAAAAATAATATAATAATAGGTTTAACCTATAGACGGGAAAAGTAATTTGAAGAAAGAACCATTCTTGATTTACTAATTTACTCAACTTAAGCTACCGAATTTAACAATAAGGCTCCTGCATCCCAAACTTTTGCTGTATCGACACATATGAATGATGTATCAAATTCAATATTATGTGTCTGTCTGTTGCGACCGCTCTTTCTGTTTTTCCCTTGAATTGGGTTTAAGGCCACTTTTTGTCATTTTCAAGTCATATGCAGTGTTTATTCTAGGCAGGGGGATTCCCCCACATTTTTCAAATATCCCCCACATTCTCTGGATTTTTTGGATATTTTTACCATAAACAAAGAGCATCAATTACCACATTTCTGAATTGCGTCGAATTTTGTGCTGAAATCCCCCACATTTTTGAAATTCTAGAATAAACACTGCATATGCGAACAAAGCAAAGAAAATAGAATCCCTTGTTGACCTTTTTCTACTCCGAAGATATTGTCACTGGAAAAAAAAGGTGCAGTTAAATGTGAAATAAACTTCCCCAGGTGAAATACAAAACATGCACATGATAATTAATTTTCAGAAGACCAAAATAGCCTATTTATCAAATCGGTGGCTAAATAATTTTTCTCATTTATTTCTAGATTGATTTCCACAGTCACAGTCATTTAGAATAGATAAGTGCTAACATCAGAAGAAATTAACATTTATGAGTGAAAGATACCCAAAGCAGTTTTTATTGGTTTTTCTTCGTAAAAATTGTAACTGAATGATGGGCGCACGTATTATGGAAACTGCGTCAAGACTAAATCATGAAGGATGCGATTCCGACAAGATGTTCGCTGGCATAGCTTTAACCAAAATAGCTGTATTTACATTTTTTTAAAATTCAAACTGCGAATATTGTTATAGATTGCATCTTTTTCAAGTCTTAACCGGGAATATTGCTAAAGATATAATCTCTTTCAAGTCTTATCCCGCTTTTTACCCAGACATTAAAGCGCAACAACAAAGACGTTGTTTTAGCGGGAATAAGTAGTGTCTTATTTCCCCAAAGTGTAGAATGATTTCATTTGCGGAGGGTAAATAGAAAACGTCATCAGACAAGATTCAAATAAAAAATGAGTAACTTTTTACATGTAAGGCTGATTCTTATCCTAATTTTACGTTCACTACAATCTAAATTTTGATAATGATCGACAGGAATAAAATCGCAAAAAAAGGAGATAAATTAAAATAAATCATAAAACAAAATGGCCAAATCTCGCGAGATCATCATCCTCCATGGAGGTCGCCATTACGACATAAAATTAAACTTTGATGGTATATGTATTTTTATTTTGATTTTGATTATTTAAATATTTTACACGCGTTATCTAGAAGCTTGAAAAGCCCCAATGACTTCAAAACATTTGGAGGGTTTGGGGAACCCTGAACAAAGAAGGCTTCTTGCAAAAATTGGGGGGGGGGGGGGTACAAAATTCAAATTGGGGGTGAAAAACCAAAGGGCGCTTTGCGTTACTTTTCCCGTATTACCACATGTAGTTATGCTATCAGGGTTCCCAAAAACGGTTTTTCACCCCTAATTTGAATTTTGTACCCCCCAATTTTTGCAAGAAGCCTTCTTTGTTCAGGGTTCCCCAAACCCCCCAAATGTTTTGAATTTATTGGGGCACCCACAGAGGATATTATCAGACTGTTTGTCTGCTACCGATTGAAATTCTTCGAGATCAAACCCTTCATCCATTCTCTTATAGTCTTTTCTGGCCGTCTTACGCAAAACACATGGAGACACAGGTTCTGCCTGTGCCATTTAACGTAGACTACACCAATTCACGTAATATGCTACTTCTCGCTGCTAGTTAGTTTTAAATCATCGCTCCATTTAATAGAAATACAACATCTTGATCACAGTAAAGATCCACTTTTAAAGGACTCCTGACAACTTTTCCAATTATTCAACTAAGACGCCGAATTTTAATTTTCAAACAAGACTTCCTATTGCGTCAATAACTATTCGAACTGTGCAGTTTAGACAAACAATTGGGCTTTGCCCAATCGAGAACCAATCAAATAGCGAAAACTAACTTGGCATTGTAAGTTGCCAAGTTACTAATGAAATAAAAACATGTATCATTAAAGGTATACATCCACTACAGAAAATTAAGTAAATATTTTTTGCTGCGGTTAAAAATCCTCTAATTTGAATCTTGTACCCCCAATTTTTGAAAGTAGCCTTCTTTGTTCATGCTGTAAACTGACTGTTTTCACTCCCAAATTTAAAAGTCAGTGGGAACCCTGGCTATAACTTCCCACAAAGCAAAAAATGGTAGTCATAACACCAGAGTTCGACACTAAGGGGAGTCCGGGAGTCTGATACTCCTGTTGGGACTCCTTTATTTTGTAAGGAGTCCCATGGACTCCCTGTTTCATACAATATTATTTCAACAAATATAATTACTAATCAATACTCAGGACAGTTTTTTTTCAATCATGTACATCTTTTTCACTATTAAAGTGTTGAAGATAAAAATTTGCTTGCATGCAATAGTATTTTGAAAGAAAACTATCTCTTTCGAAAATAGTATTTTGAAAGAAAACCATCTCTTTTGAAAAGAAACTTGTGGAAAAAAAGAAATTGTAATAAGCAATTTCTTTTTTTCCACAAAGTTCTCCCCATTGTGAAATTCGGGCTCCTTACTTTGAGCTTGGACTCTTTGATTTCATAGCCTGGGAGTCCAATGGGCTCCTTACTCATAGATGTTAGTGTCAAACCCTGAACACAATTATTTGACACAAAAATGCCAACAGTAGGCAGCCATATCAAATTCAGTGAATTGTGAAGTCACTCAATTGTATCAATGTATTGTTTGAAATGATGTTGAAACTTACAATATGGAGCCCCATTAGTACCAAGATGGTTGAATTTGAATTGAATGCAATGTTATTTAGGGATAACGATGGTTCTTTTCTTGGAAAAAGTAATTTTCTATCACTTTCAAATCTTTTGAACTACCACTTTTGAGATATTCAAGAGGTAGAGGAATTCTTTTTTCATCCATTGCTACCCATTTACGACTGGGTGGACTGAGGCAGTGAATCAAGCTCCTTGCCCAAGGAAACACTTTGCTGTCACCAGGGCTAATGGACCCTTGGCCTAAGTATCAGGAGACCAACCCCTAACCACTGAGCTATTGAGGCAGTCAAACCTTTCTAAGACTTCTGGTCTTCCCTTAGTGTCCAATCCTTGACAAGCACGAAATACCACTGTCTATTTAAAGATTTGGTCATTTGTTTAACTCATTGGAACAGAAAATGAGAATTGAGCTATTTTGATTACCTTCGGTCCATGAGAAGTTGTCAACAATCTTCTAAACATATTTCCAACATTTAATTACTGAATTGGTGGATTTCCATCAAATTTAGCAGAAGTATTCTTGGCTGATCCTTTTTAAAGTATTTTCCCTTTCAAACCATTAGGCTAATTTCAACAAAGCTTGGAAGAAGTATTCCTTGGTCAACCCTGCTAAAAATGTGTGAAATTTTGATTAACCCACCAAATATAAGTGGGGTTGTTTTTTACTTTAAATCTGTTAACATCTCCTCCCAAATTAGAGGGCCATTTCAAACTACACATGTTTCTGGGTAGAAATTGGTAGAAATGTTCCTTGTTTTACCCTTAGAACTATTATATTTTCATCATAAGTTTGGCTGACTCCTAGGTATAGGAGTGGCAGGGCTGGGCTTTCATTTCTTTTTGAATTCTTACATATTTTCTCCTCCCAAAAGATTGTCCCAAATTCCACAAAACTCGGCGGATAAGTTCCATGAATGATCCTCCCCATAACTTTGTTGTGAATATTTTACTGACCCAGAACACTTTCTTTGACTAACAAGCAATTTCTTCATTTTCCGCAATGATTTCTGAAGCTTTCAAAATAGACAAGTCTAGAATTAATTACAATTGTTGTCTGGTAATGATTATAAGGAATGTTCAAACTGTTTTGTACAACAGCTGTGTTGGAAGAAGTATATATTGAATAAGTTATAAATTTTAATGAAATATTTATGTAGTAAAATATGACATATTTTGACAAGAAGTAAGATTAAAGTGTCTGTCTTCTGCAAGATAAATGTTAACTCAGACCATTGTCTTTTAATTGTTAAATTTCCAGACTGGTTTTGATCCTTACCAGTACTCTATACAGGGATTGTTTGTGACCCATAAACCTGCCCTACTCTCACGAAGACAAAACATGAACTGTTAGCAAACTATACCCTTCTTTGCATGTGAACTTGCATACATCAGGGTATACTGTGTAAAAAGTTTGCATGGCAGGGTATTGGCCTCCAAAAAATCTTAAAACATCTTAATTTGACCCCTAAAAATTTCTCCCTAGGCCATTTTGAACTGCTTGATTATGATGGAAATTTTCAACGGACTTCTCTTGGTTTCATACCTTACATTTTCAATGATGTATCTTATTTACTCTCTTTAGAAAATTAATTGCTTACTTCATATTTTTACAAGGAAATGTCAATTTGACTCTTAAACCTGTTAATTCTACAGATACTTTTCTCTTTCTGATCCCTTTTAGTTCAGTTTTGACCTCTAGAATTACATAGAGGATATTGAATGAGTGGTCATGGAATACTGAATTTATTAAATGAGTAATCTATAAACAGATAAAAATGAGGCTGCACCGAGTTTTTATCTGTTTTAGATGACGAGTTTAATAAATTCTGTATTTCATGAGCACAAATTTTATATTCTATTTATAATATGAAGCGAATTTTGGTGATAAAACGAGAAAAATACGATATTTACCAATTCATGTTATTCTGCGAAACATATAACGCCGTTTGCGAAATGACGTCAGCAGATTTATTATGACGTCATTATCCTAACAAAAGATATAACGTTTTTCTTCGTTCTTTGCTCATTTGCATATTTATTCCACTAGTGTAATAAACACTCGTGTAATATCAAAAATATTTAACAGGGTTATTTCACTCCGGTGACGTAGGTCATATTATAAATGGAGATACATAGGGATTCAATGACTCCTCAATTTTAAACACTAGCACAAGCCCTGATAAAGTATCATGGTTTGACTGAGGGAATTCTGAGAGTTCGAGACTTTTATCATCCAGACAAGACTCGGTCATTTTGCTAGTAAGTAGTCCAACTGTCTCTTTGATCATATGAGAATATTTTGATATACAATTTGAGCAGGCGGCTTCCTTTTCATTTTGTCTTTGCCAAAATTTTAGCACTTACAGGGATAATTGACTGGCTCAATTTTTCATATGAAAAAATATCTCATTCAGCAAATTCTAATAAGAAATATAAGGAATATTTTGTGAGAAAATTTACCAATTCCTTTACCATATTACATTTTGCTTTGAGATTCTTCTCTCATTAGGCTAGTTTCAATGAGATTTCTGTCAGAAGAATGAGAGAATTTCTCAATATCTCACCCCATAATTATCCCTGAATTTATGCATAGAGTCAATATTTTTGTCATACTGATCCAGGTTTTGTGTTTGACACAAAAACCTTGGTTTTGACCCAAAAAATCTGATAATATCTTAATTTGACAATGAGAAATATCTCCCTAGGGGTCATATTGACACCCTTGAGAGAAATTACCAAGGGTCAAATCATGGTTTTATACTCAAGATTTTTACAAGTTTTACCCTCTAAAATTTGACAAATTAATTGCTTACTTCATATCATTACAAGAAACAGGTAAATTAACTCTTAAATGTTGAAAATCCTACTTAAGATTTGCTTTTTCCGTTATTTTGACCCCTTTAATTTACTTTTTTACCCCCATAAATTTCTTAGGTAATATCAAACAGTGTTAGCTAGCCTGGCTGCCAGACTCTTCTTTACAGTACTTTTTCAAAGGGAATTAAATCATAACAAATCTTACAATTAAGTCCCCTGTCTCTAGGAAGAAACGAAGAGTTTTTGTTCAGCACTTGTTAATACAGACTTGGATTAAAGAGGCATATAATAGAACTATAACAAAAATATTTTCTGAAAATGCGTACAAAAACAACTATGGACAGTCTAAGTACTAGCACAAGCCTGTGTAATCTGATTAACAGTCTCCCATTATCTCAAGATTGCCATTTGGCTAGCTGAGCCAGGTTATTTCAGTTGGTAAGACATTGGGGTTGCAATCCTGTACCTGTTAGTTTGATACGAGGTTGACCAACTTTCATCGACAAACGGCAAAAAACATTGTGACAAGTTTCATAAATTCATGTCTTAACCACCAATTCGCTTCTAATAATTAGTACACCTAAGTGGGAAGGCCAGCTGGTGGCTCCTTGAAATGTGGTTGTACTTGTCACAGTGGTGTTAGAAACAACAGAAAAGCAAGGAGGAAGAGATCTTAATACAATGTATACGATATATACAATATAATTACTGTACTGCTGAAAGGTGTTTCAAATAAAATTTGACACACCTAGTTTCCTGCTGAATTCAGTTTTCAGCTTAGCTGTTTTCAGAAAAAACTGGAGGTGTTGCTATAGACATGATGTTGTGTCAAAACTTTGACATTTAGTGATATCTTGTGTTGTACTGAAGGCATTTGCCTGAAACTTGGCAATCATGTTCATTATAAAAAGACCAACCTGTGTTATCAAGGGGGAAAACTAGATGGACTTTGTTCAAATTTTGCCTTTTTTTGTTTTGTCAAACAGGGTTTGGCACAAACAACTTTGTGACACGAGTCTGAAGGACCTGTTAGCCAAAATTATTACAGGTCTTACCTGA
This sequence comes from Fragum whitleyi, assembly GCA_948146395.1. Lineage (NCBI taxonomy): Eukaryota > Metazoa > Mollusca > Bivalvia > Cardiida > Cardiidae > Fragum > Fragum whitleyi. The sequence continues at coordinate 39,857,944 of OX411556.1, forward strand.
TAACAACAGGCCCTGCATGTAAACCATGTTAGATTTTTTAGCAACTTTGGGGATGAATTGCTAGGAAAACATTGTTGGAAAAGAAGAAATTGCTTTTGAAAAGCAATTTCTTCTTTTGTACAATGTTTCCCTTTGGTTTTGGGGAACTCTGGAAGTATACTAATGTTACCTAGCGTTTAATTGTCAGCTGCCCGGAAAAAGGGTTAGTAGATTAGTTTCTTGAATATTTGTGAAAGGTGTTAGAGGACTAGACTGTAGGGTTCTTTTTGAGGTAAATAATTAACCTCATGTCAACAGAAATGATTATGGGGGCCAGGGATCAACACTAAACTGCTATGAGTAAAATGAGACCATTGGACTCCTTACTTACAGTAAAAGTTCTAATAGAGCCCCATTGTCTAATGTAACCCCATCCCCTTTTTCTGACATTAAGACTGCGCATTTGTTTTAATGATTATTGTTAACTTAGAGCCTATGATAAGCCCCCATCCCCACCAAATTTTCACCATTATTTTTATGTAACTTTTCCAAACCAAATATAAAGCCTTTATGTTAATTCAATGCTTAAATTAATGATTTGCGTTTCGTTTTTCTTTGATTTTCCAATTGTACTGTACCCTAGATTATTTGAATGTCTATTCAATACCTGAGATTTACTGAGCTTTGTGAAGACATGGAAGAATGGCTAAAAATGTAGCATTTTTGGCCATTTTCCTTGTCTTCACAACTGTAACCTCTGTTAAGTCCACAGTTTGTTCTAATAGAAACGCAATAATTCTAATAAGCCCCAAGTGTCGTATTAGAGCTTTTATGGTATGTTTTCAAGGAATCCAAGCTGAAAGTAAGTCCAATTTACTTAATTGGAAGAACATTGTGGAAAAGAAGAAATTGTTTGTTTTAAGCAATTTCTTAATTCATTCCCATAATTTTCTCCCCTTAAAGCAGAAGTCTTTCTTTTAAAATACATGCGTAGATGGAAAAACATTTATATGATTGTTTAGAGGAAATATACCACAAATTAAAGAGAAAAGGGCGTAAAAGATATCAATCTTAATGATTTCTTATTCAGAAAATGATTTTCTATTCAGTAAATGATTTTCTATTCAGAAAATGCATACTAAATACAAACTCCCTGACTAATTGTTATATGTAGCTCCCGAGAGCGTTTGTTAGGAGAAATACGGTAAAAGATCTAGAGTGATGATCCTTTCTCTTGAACCAGAGCTACAGATAGAGGGGCTAGTTTGGTTTTCAAATGTAGATATTTTTTTGTCATTCCTACCTTATGTTGTTGGAACTCATTTGAAAAGGCCTATCAAGATGTCATCATTTAAATTCTTAAATACCTGCAAGATAGAGTTTCATTTGGAAAAAATGATTTTAGACTGGCTTTACACACTCTTATCTGGACTGCTCAGCTCTTCTACTAAATAAATTTACGGATCAATTTGGTGGGAGCCGGTGCCACCACTCCAGACAGAGTTTTGATTGGGTTGTCTCCGAGACGAATGTAAATCTTCGCCACAAGTTATCATGATTTGAGACAATGTTATTACATTTAGATAAATAAGATTATAGCCTTGGTTTCCTCATTCAACTCTCAGAGAAATTATTTGACAAAAAAATATTGATGTTGTTCAGCACTAAGATAGAATTAAACCCAAATCTATTGTAAGTTTTAAAATGATGTTAAGGTAATGTCCTCATATAGACAAAGATATCTTTTCCTTAAAAGTTCCTGAATTTGATATATCTATGTTTTTATACATTACATGGGAAAATATTTTTGAAAAGAAAAAAATGCTTGTAAAAATCCATTTGTCTCACAACATTTATTGCAACATAGGAAAATTTAGCTTGTGCTTGACATTTCCAACAATTTCATGTGTGCTGAACGAAAGATGTTGAGTAGCCTGGACACTCATGCAGTGCATTTAAGTTAATTTTGGGTCGTGAATAGTGAATTTAGGTTAGTAGCCATCTATTGAGGGCATAGTTAAGACTCTGATCAGACTGTGTGGACACAAAGGCTGATCTGAGTCTCAACATTGCCAATGTTTGAAATTGTTGGAAATGTCATGCACAGGCTCAATTTCAAATCACACCCACTTTCATGAGCATCTGCATTTTTCATTTTGGCGAACCTAAATTTCGATAATGCAGGAAAATTTTAATATGTGCTTATTGTTTTGAAAGTTTAATGACTGCAAATTCAAAACCAAAGGAAATTGATGAATGAATTCAATATGCTAAAATGTAGAAAGAGGTTTACAGGGCTTTTGACTATACTTTTGGTTACAGTACTGTGTGACCTAGAATACCAAAGAGAAATTCTAGTCAGTGTATTGAAGCATTATCTAAACGCAATTGCTTAACATTTGGTATGGAAAACTTATATTGACCCTTTGTTTAAAAAAAATTCATCATGACCTTGATTTGATGGGGTAGGGGTGTATTAGAGGCTTAAAGCTCTATGGAAATCAGTAAAAAATGGTCGATTTTGATGTCCAAATAGGATAAGATCATGGGGTTCTATTAGAATTTTTACAGTATGCAGCTAGTGTTCAACTTATTGTGTGAAAAGCTTGAGCCTACCTTGTTGCAAATGTCTCTTAAATAAGTTTGAAAACAAAACTTTTATGCAGTAGGGTAAGGGTTCAAATTCAGAGGGAAGAAAAAGAGTGATTGATTGATGTAATGGAGTTTTGTGGCCCTTTCAAAATTTTTTTCAGTTATATCGCGGCTAGAGGACCTAACAATGGATTCCTGGTATTTCTCTCACCAGTACAACCATCACACCCTTTCCTAGTCTCCAGCTGCTATCTCACATAGGTCTGAGATTATCAACCCATTGGTGAGAGACAAATAGTCTGAAAGAATGAGTGCCGCTGTCAGGGATCGAACCCGGGACCTCTAGATTGAGAGTCCAATGCGCTACCAACTGTGCTATGATGGCGGCTGGGAAGAAAAAGAAGGTGATAAATTCACAAACTTTTTCTTTCTTTGTAATCTCTTAAAAATGATCTATGGAGGAGACGTGATCTTGAAGAAGGCTGTAATATCATATCCACTGATGTAATTGGAAGAAATCTACACAATTTCCCAATTAATAACCGTTATTTCATTATGAAAATGTACTTCAAACGGGCGATAACAGCGGAGTGTTTAATGGGAAATCAATTCCGTTTCAATGAGAAAACGGCTATCAATGAGAGAAATAAAATACCAGGAAAACAATTTTATCATCATAAACAGGAAGAGTGACATCATAGAAAAGGACATCCCTAATTAACCCATTTTTAAGATCCAATTTTTACAGTTAAGATCTGTGTCCTCTAAATGAATTTCTCACTTTAATTATGTTTCTGGCAGATAAAAGGTATGATAATGTTCTCCTTTTTATAAAATTCTGAATAATTCTGAATAATTAAACCTTTTAATTGTCATCACTTGATTAAGAAGGGAAAGTAATGGTTTCCTTTGATGTTTTCCAAGGAAGTGATGACTCTTACAAGCTTTAAAGGGGTTTACTTGTTGTTTCAGCGTGAGCTAGATCTACTAATCGGTTATAGAGTGAACAAAAAAAGCTATATCATGAGTGGTGAGCTAGCCATGATTAAAAATATAGCTTTTGTTATTCAAGAAATTAAAGAAACATCGATCTTACATGAGAAACAAACAATTAACTTCTATATCTTGAAACAACAAAACAAAAAGACAAAATCCTTAAGATATCAAGTTATCAATGCTTATCACTTTGCAGATCCGCTAAAAGAGGAGATCAATTATGGTGAAATGTACGAAGGCAGTATATTTTTTGTAATTTCAGTGGTTTAGTAAAATCCTGTGACAGATCCTATTTTTTCTTAATTTAGGCATCCTGAATGCTGGGTGGGTACCATACTAGGATTGTATAGATCGTCTGCAGAGTCTTTTTGTCAGAATTCCAATGAATATATCAACAAATCTAACTAATGATTGTCAGGACTTGTGTTAGTGTTTGATATTGGGGAGTCATTGATTCCTCAACTAAGAAATTATGGGGGTTCAAATCTGAATTCAAAGGGGACAAAATGGTATAGATAGCAAATAATAAGTAGAATTTTGCATATTTAAGACTCTCTTTAACTATTTTTTGTAATTATATGAAAAAAATAATTAATTTCTAGAGCTTAAGATAGTAATTCGTGAAAACCTTAGGTGTAAAACCATGTTTTGACCCTTAGCAATTCCTCTCAAGGGGGTCAAAATGACCCCTTTGGAAGAAATTTGTAGGGGTCAGATTAAGATATTTTTCAGATTTTGGGAGTCAAAACCTTGGTTAAAGGGTCAAACACGAGCCCTGGATTAAGTGATATTTCACAGATTGCGGACTATATTTCCCATTCACCACACACAATGCTGTACTCCTAATATGTTAAGGGCTCCCAACAATTTTAACGCTGTCCTATAGTCACTGAATTTAACTCCCTCTGATTTTGTGCCTTTCAAAATAAGAAGAAAAAAAATGTGGAAAAAGAAGAATTTGCTTGTAACCAGCGATTTCTTCTTTCTCCACCATACTGTCTATCTCTTAGGATGGTTTCTTTTTTTTTATGCCCCCGCATCGATAGATCGGGGGCATATTGTTTTACTCATGTCCGTCTGTCTGTCTGTCCGTCTGTCCGTCCGTCCGTCTGTCTGTCCGTCCGTCTGTCCGAAAACTTAACCTTGCCAATATCTTCAAGCCTATTCAAGATACAAAGCTAATATTTGGCATGATGATAGATCTCAATGATCCGCATCCGCTGGTACCAAAGTCAAGGTCATGTGACAAGGTCAAGGTCATCTGTCAAGGTCAAACGTCCAAAAAATTAACCAGAAAACTTAACCTTGCCAATATCTTCAAGCCTTTTCAAGATACAAAGCTAATATTTGGCATGATGATAGATCTCAATGATCCGCATCCGCTGGTACCAAAGTCAAGGCCATGTGACAAGGTCAAGGTCATCTGTCAAGGTCAAACGTCCGAAAACTTAACCCGAAAACTTAACCTTGCCAATATCTTCAAGCCTATTCAAGATACAAAGCTAATATTTGGCATGATGATAGATCTCAATGATCCGCATCTGCTGGTACCAAAGTCAAAGTCATGTGACAAGGTCATCTGTCAAGGTCAAACTTTGAAAAAAAATGCCGTTATGGGGGCATTCGTGTTTCACAAACACATCTTGTTCTCTTTTATTTTTCGGCCCCGGCATTAATAGATCGGGGACATTTTGTTTTTGCCATGTGAGTTTGTCTATTTATCTGTTTGTCCCCTAAAGACTAACAATTGGACAAACTTTTGATTAGTAAGTGAAAGAGCCTTCATAGAATCGAAATTAACCTTAAAATTGGCTTACTTTGCAATGGTAAGTGATACACTCTTGATATTTCACATGTGTATTTCTTATGTCCACAGATTTCAGTTGATACCAGCCGCGGCAATAGCGCAGTTGGTAGTGCGCCGGACTTCTAATCCAGGAGTCAATATTCACACGGGTTCGATCCCCGGCCGCGGCACTTATCCTTTCCGACATTTGTCTTCCACCAATGGGTAGATAATCGTAAACCTATGTGGAACAGCAACTGGAGGCTAGGAAAGGGATGTGGTGGTAGTACTGGTGTGAGAAATACCAGGAATCCATCGTTAGGTGCTCCAGTCGTCGCGATATAACTGAGAGATTGTTGAAAGCGACGTAAAACCCCAATTCCAATCAAATCAAATTCAGTTGATACCAACATCAAGGCTTTCAGTCAAGGTCATATTTTCAAGGTCTCCCTTTTTAAACATAAAAAACTTTAACATTGGCCATATTCTTTGATCAGTAAGTGATAGAGCCTTCATATTTCAAATATGTATTGCTTCTGACAAGACCTTTCTGTAGGTACCTACTTCAAGGTCACCAGTCAAGGTCATTTTCAAGGTTAAATAAGTGTAATATTAAAAATTTAACATTGGCTGTTTCTTAGCAATAATAAGTGATACATCTTTGATTGATTGCTTATGTTGACAGTTTTCAGTTGTTACCAACATCTAGGCTATCAGTCAAGGTCAAGGTCGTATTCTCAAGGTCTCCTTATTTAAACATACAAACTGTAACCTTTACCAAAACTTTTGATTGGTAAGTAATAGAGCCTTCATATTTCACATGAGCCATCAGTGAAGGTCAAGATCATTCTTAAAGATCACTGTTTCAAAATGATGGCAGTGGCAGGGGCAATGGTGTTTCTGAAACACTTCTTGTTTCATTTTTGTCTACAACCTCTTCAATTATGACTCTGTCTAGCATTTTAATAAATGGGAAAAGGTTAAAATCACCATAGTCTCCGTCAGTGAAATGAGGTGTGTAAAGACAGAGACTTTTACGCTCGTTTATGGTCAAATATGTCTGTATAAGGTCAATTCTGCGTAATAGCTGTTTGTTTTCCGGAGAAAATTTACAACACCGCTGTTTTCAATTATTCTTTCCTTGTATTGTGTCTGATTGCATACAGGGAAACTCTGATTTGGAATGTAGTGTATTCTATATTCATGTTGGAATTATAAAAATATCCAAGATAAAAACTAAAGTGGTTACATTATATATGGGTTTTAAATGCCGCTAAGTATCACATGAGTGAATTTTGATTTTAGTATGAAATCCTTGCCCTAATGATCATTGTCTAACTTAAGAGAGATCCAGGAATTAGTGCAAAACTTAATGTACTGTTAAGTGCTTAACAATTAGCTAACAATTTTTGCGCTGAGCCATCAAAATGGGTTTTTATGCCCTCCCATCAAAAGATCAGTGGCATATTATGTTACTGTTGTCTGTCTGTCTGTCTGTCATTCTGCAAAACTTAATAAAAAAACTCAACATTGCAAATAACTTCAAGGCTATTCAACATACAATGCTTATATTTGATATGAGGATAGATCTCAATGCTATGCATCTGCTGGTACCAAGGTCAAGGTCATGTGACAAGGTCAAGGTCACGTGACAAGGTCAATTTCCCCCCCAAAAAAATTGCCTTTTCGGGGGCATTCATGTTTCACAAACACATATTGTTCTTATATACTTTCAAATGTAATATTGAATACATGTAGCATACCAAAGGCTTTTCAGTAGCTCAGTAGAGCATACCATAACAACTTGCGTCTGAGAACTGAGCCATCAAGATGACTTTTCCTTTAAACTTTCAGAATTATGTTTTTATATCGTAAACCATGTCAAAGGCTTTTCACTAGAGTCAGTAGAGCATCCCATACCCTCATGGTATCTTTTTTATTCACCATGATGGAGAAACCCAGTGTATAAGAAAAGACTGACTAGGAAATTTTTTTTGCTCATTGTCACAAATGGAATTTAGCCTATATTATATCAGTGGTCTGCATGCGTTTGTAGATCTTTTGCTGATCATAATGCATTGGAAGAAACATTTCTACTTTTATGCACATTGTTTGGAAGGCTACAGATTTTTAGTGTAACGACAACCATTGCTTTTTAGCTCACCTGAGCCCAAGGTGAGCTTTTGTGATCATTGGATGTCTGTCATTCATCATGCATCGTTCGTCGTCCATCATTCATTGTCCGTAGACAGATGTCAACAATGTAAATGTTTACACTCTAGAGACCACAAATATGAACCAATCATCATGAAACTTGATCAGAATGTTTGTCAGGCCACAAGGATGAAGCATATTGAAAAATGGAAGGATCCGTACCATATCATGGGAAAAGGGGCTTTAATGACAATTTTCTCGTTTACACTCTAGAGGCCACAAATATGTTCCAATCTTCATGAAACTTGGTCAGAATAATTGTCATGTCACAAGGATGAACCCTATTGAACATGGGAAGGATCCATACCATATCATGGAAAAAAGGACCTTAATGTCAATTTTCTTGTTTACACTCTAATAGGCCACAAATATGGTCCAACCTTCAAGAAATTTGGTCAGAATGATTGTCAGGTCACAAAGATGAATCCTATTGAGCATGGGAAGGATCCATACCATATCATGGGAAAAGGGGCCTTAATGACGATTTTCTTGTTTACACTCTAGAGGCCACAAATATGGTCCAACCTTCAAGAAACTTGGTCGGAATGCTTTTCACATCATAAGAATGAACTCTATTTATATGGGAAGGATCTATATCAATTTATGGGAAAAGGGGCCTTAATGACAATTTTATTGTTTACACTCTAGAGGCCACAAATATGACCCAATCTTCATGAAACTTGGTCAGAATGTTTGTCAAGTCACAAGGATGAACCCTATAGAAAATATGAAGGATCTATGCCATATCATTGAAAAAGGGGCCTTGATGACAACGATCTTGTTTACACCCTAGAGACAGCAAGTCTTTAAGGTACAATTACGGCTTTTTCTGGAAAATTTGATAATAGTCAATTTAGACATAGATACACAGGTGAGCGATATAGGACCATTGTGGTCCTCTTGTTTTATGTCAAACTCTAGATTTAGAATTTTAATGTATCTTGCATTTTAAAGACAGGTTAATGGCAATTATGTGCTAATTACAATGGAAAATGTATACAAATTTAAAGTGAAGCAATGACTTAAACGTGTGAAACTGACAAGTTTATTACAGAGATAAAACTTGATGGATGATGGCTGACATGTGACAATGCACATGCATCATGAAATGAATGCATTTTGTTGTCTTGTCAGCATGTCATGAATTTAGTGTAGCAACTGTATACTCTGATAATTTATTGTTTGTTGTGTCCAACAAATTTTTTGTCCTCTGAGGCTCTGATTGGCTGAAAAGTTTGTGTTATTCCTAAATGAAAACAAGTTTGAGTACACAGAAACTCTGAAAGCTTCTGCATAAAGTAGTTCCCAAGTAAATTTGTCTCATGATGGAGAAATCATTTTGCTTCAAAGTATGAATTTATAAAATATAAAGAGAATATTTGTTGATTTAATGGAAGTATGAATCTAAAATCCTAATCGCACTCATGTATGAATCTATGTCGTTGCGATGCTATACAGTGATTAGGTTTTTAGTACCATACCTCCATAAAATCAACAAATATTATCATTATCTCTTGATTAAATTGTCCACGGGATGAAATGAAATTGATAAACATTAAAAATTTAAATGGTTGACCCTTGTCAATTTGATCTACATTTTTATGCCCCCGTATCGAGAGATCGGAGGCATATTGTTTTACTCATGTCCTTCTGTCTGTCCGTCCATCTGTCTGTCCATCCGTCTGTCCGAAAACTTAACCTTTGCCTTTTCTCCAAAAGTATTTGACATACAAAGCTGTACACCAAAGTCAAGGTCATGTGACAAGGTCATGTGACAAGGTCAAGGTCATCTGTCAAGGTCAAACTTTAAAAAAAATGCTGTTCCGGGGGCATTGGTGTTTCACAAACACATCTTGTTTTATATATGTATTTTTTGGCTGGTTGTATAAATAAAGCTTGATCAGACCGAACATATGTGCAATACTGTTGAAAAGGTGTTAATCCATTACAAGCATTTTAACAGATCCCTTTTGGTAGTCCCTTGAGTTATTATGATTAATACAATTTGTAATACATTTATAGATTGAAACATGAGAGTTAATAGCCTAGAGGGTCACAGGTCATCGAAGGACTACGGTCATTTATGATGATGATGTCAATCAATATGGCCACAAGGAAGATTTTTAATTGGAGGACAATCGGTGTTGATCTATTAGTATCATAACTTACCCTTTATAATACTGCTGAATTTAAATTTTGTTCAATATTAGATTATTTAATATTAATTTTCTGTTTCAGTGAAAACCAGAGGTATTCCTATATCCTTGGTGTTATATAGTTATGGTGGTCTATGTGCAAAAACTGAAATTAAAAAGAATTATGATTCCGGGTTTTTGGTGGACATTTACGTTCACCAGTGTTAATACCGTGTTAGAACAATCCTGTCAGATGTTAATAGGTTTTTAAAACAGTAGTGCTCACTTAGATTCAATTTACTATTTTTCAAGAATTGTGTCCATCTGACATCTATGCATTTTGAAAATGGAGTGAAACAAGGATTCTACATAACTTTTACATGCTTACCCTTTCTTTTTTTTTTTTTTTTTTCATTTGAAAATGACACCGGCATAATGCCCAAAGTTATCGAAACCTTGTAATTACAGGACTTTGGTTGACGATCGATGATGTATGTTTAGAAATGTATATCTGAAGCAAGATGCAAACTTGGGTCAGGTTATTTTCCTTTTATTAGCTCACCTGAGCACAACGTGCTCAAGTGAGCTATTGTGATCACCTTTTGTCTGGCGTCCGGCCGTCGTCCGTCGTCCGTCGTCCGTAAACAATTTCTTTAAACGACATCTCCTCCTAAACTACTAGGCCAATTTTAACCAAACTTGGCAGAAATGTTCCTTAGGTGGTCCCCTTTAAGAATTGCTAAAAGAATTGAAATCGGTGAAAAACTCTGGTTGCTATGGCAACCAAAGTTAAAAATTTAAGAAAATCTTTAAAATTCTTCTTCTTCTGAACCAGCAGCCCTACAGCCTTGAAATTTGGCATGGATGATCAGCTCATAGACCTTAATAAAAAATAGCTAAAATCATATCTGTTGGGCCACCAGGTGCGGAGCACCAGGGGGGAGGGGGTAGTACTTTGATGAAAATTTTGTAATCTTTAACCTTCTTCTTCTTCTGATCATGAAGGCCTACAGCCTTAAAATTTTGCATGTATGATCACCTCATAGACCTTAATAAAAATAGCTAAAATCATATCTGTAGGGCCACCAGGTGCGGAGCACCAGGGGGGAGGGGGTAGTACTTTGATGAAAATTTTGTAATCTTTAACCTTCTTCTTCTTCTGAACCAGGAGACCTTCAGATTTGAAATTTGGCATGGATGATCAGCATATGGACCTTTATGAAAATACCTGAAATCATGACTGTAGATTTACCAGGTGCGTAGCACCAGGGGGGTGAGGGTAGTACTTTTGTGAAAATTTTGTGATCTTCAACCTTCTTCTTCTTTTTAACCACAAGCCCTACAGACTTGAAAATTGGCATGGAGGATCAGCTCATAGACCTTAATATAAATAGCAAAAATCTTATTTGTAGGGCCACCAGGTGCGGAGCACCAAGGGGGGGGGTAGTACTTTGATGAAAATTTTGTAATCTTTAACCTTTTTCTTCTTCTGAACCAGGAGTCCTACAGATTTGAATATTGGCATGGATGATCAGCATATTGACCTTTATAAAAGTAGCTAAAATCATGACTGTAGATTCACCTGGTGCGGAGCACCAAGGGGGAGAGGGTAGTACTTTTGTGAAAATTTTGTAATCTTTAACTTTCATCTTCTGAACCACAAGCCCTACAGACTTGAAAATTGGCATGGAGGATCAGCTCATAGACCTTAAAAAAATAGCTTAAATCATGACTGTGAAGCCCCCAGGTGTGGAGCACCAGGGGGGAGGGGGTAGTACTTTTGTGAAAATTTTGTTACTTTATTCTTCATCTTCTAATGAACCAGGAGCCCTACAGACTTCAATATTGACATGGATGATAAGCATATGGATCTAAAATAAAATAGCTAAAATCATGAATGTAGAGCCACCAGATGGGGAGCATTAGGGGGCAGGGGGTAGTACTTTGGATCAATTTTGAAATCTTTAACCTTATTCTTCTCCTGAATCAGGAACCCTACAGACTTGAAAATTGTCATGGGTGATCAATATATTGACATTAATTAAAATAGCTTAAATCATGACTGTAGGGTCACCAGGTGCTGAGTGTCCTGGGGAGGGGGTAGTACTTTGGATCATTTTTGAAATCTTTAAATTTCTTCTAATGAGCCAAGAGTCCTACAGACTTGAAAATTGGTATGGATGATTAGCATATGGACATATATTGAATTAGCTAAAATCATGACTGTAGATTCACCAGGTGCAGAGCATCTTGGGGGAGGGGGGGGTACTTTGTTGAGAATTTTGAATCCCTACAGCCTTTATATTTGACATGGATTGATCAACTCATTAAAGAAAACTTTAAAAGTCTCAGACTCAGCCTGTACTTCTGGCATAGATTAGCTGATCACGGACCTTTTATGGAAAAAGCTTAAATAAATAATGTCCAGGGGAGGAGCAGAGGGGGAGGGAATGATTATTTCAAGTGTTATCTGATTGAATAAGTGAAAATCTCTTTTTCTGTGGTTGCATGGACATACCTAGGTAATGAAGCTTTTTTCTCGGGTGAGCGACCCAGGGCCAACGGCCCTCTTGTTAGCTTGGCTGTTTTCGGAGAAAACCCGAGGTATTGCTATAGCCTTCGTGTCTATGTTGTTGTTGTCATCGTTGTTGTTGTCCTTGTCGTGCGAAATCTTTGACGTTTTGACGTTTTGTGATATCTCTAGTTCTACTGAAAATTTTTTTATAAGAAACTTGGCACACATGCTCACCATCAAAAGAGCAACCTATACTATCAAGGTGGATAACTCTATATGCATTTTGAACAAATTATGCCCCTTTTTTTGAATTTTTCCCACCATCCAGCACTCAACAGCCGAGCGTAGGCACCCGTAGGCCGTGCTCTTGTTGTAATTTTACATGTAAAAATTATCTTTTCTCAACAATTGGAAGAATCACTCTAGTATGCCAACAGAAACGTCCACCAACAGTACTTCAGTGCTTTGATTTTAAAGGCATTCACTTGAAAGCTGGCACACACATATTCAATATTAAAAAAGCTTTACTATCAATGAAGATAACCCTAGATGCATTAGTAAAAATCAAAGTGCTGTCAGCACTGTAAATCGTACATCATTGAGAGGCTGGGATAGTGCAATAGTTCGCCAATCAAAAGGGCTCAAATTTGGACAATAAGAGTTGGTAAAATCTTTAAATTTGTGAGTTTTTTGTCTTAACAATCCATCTTTTCGAGGACATCGCCAGCTCATCCAACCTCGTGGGTCCGATTTTGAAAGTTTGCTGATTCGATAGCCCTGCTAGTCTAAATTATTTCTTAGCAGATTTTTACGTTGTTATAATGAGCACGCGCCAAGCTAAAAGCTTGTCTGTTAATATTATTCCTCTCTCTATAGAGTTTAAAAGCATGTTTAGCAACAAACAATTTTCATTAAACTATTTACAATTTTGATTACCAACATGTTTGTATTTCAAGCATTGGGTTTTCCCAAATACTGTAAATGCATTTTCCCTCAAGAAACACGTGAAATCGCCAACTATGCTATTTATATCTTTGGTTTCTGACCAATCGATTAAATCTAGCAGAACTCTATGATTATGATTATGAACTCTATGAGTTGTTCTAAAAATAGATCGCTTCTGCTGCTATCCTAGGGGGAAATTCAAATGGCCGCCCGAGAGACGCGTGAGATGATGTAATAATCTAAAATTGACTGTAATATGCATGCGCAGAAAAGACATTCATGTGAACGGAGTTACCCACTGGTGGTAGTAAACAAACTTCTCATTTACTGCTACATTAATTAATTTACCATGAAATATCGTTATCCCATTAAGAAATGTGATAAACTCGTGCAAAATACTATATAAAATAAGAAAAAAGTATTTGTTATTTAAAGTAATAGAGAATATTTATTTTTTTTGTAATCGAATTGTTGTGCACTGGAACCCAAGTAACACCGGCCTGACCCAGGATCAGGAACGTCGAGGTTGAAAGGTTACAATGACATCACTAGTGTCGAAACCGAGGCCGTTCTGATGGAAACCCGGTTAACTCGGGTCGAAACCGAGTCCGATATGAACTTACCCCTATATCAGTTTATCGTATGTTTTTGTCGGTTTATTTGTTGTTGAATAATTTTTCTTCATACTCAAATTTGAATTTAATGAAAATAGGATTGGAGCGTGATCAGAGTGCTCATTGAAATCAAATATTTCAAAATTACAAAATTATTTCTATTTGTTAACACATGCGAAAAAAAAGTAAACTTCCCACGCTCCCTGTTTGAGTGCAGACGACTATTGACTAATGACAAACAAGATAATTGACACATTTCGAGCAGACGGTGTCCATCTGAATTTACACGTGGTCTGAATTTACGCGTGGGTTTTGACCGAGTGATAATCATAACAGAATTTGATTGGTTGTCAGCCCTACAACTGGTAAATGACCGTTCGATAAAGTTCACAGCAGTAATATTGTAAGTGCTACAAATTAATTATACAGTTAACCTATTGTACGTTTCAAATCCTTTACTCAACCGAAAATCTTGTTATAAACACTGAAAATACTAACTGGTAATTACTAAAAGCGAAAATTACATCAAATTTTGTATTAGCCTCTTCTCTATTTGTCGAAAAGTAAATAAGGTATAAACAAAGTTTGTAGATTGTGACTGAAAAGGCCGTTTCTTCGGTGTTTGAAAACACATAATTTGGTTTGAACACATTGCTCAGAAGATAATGGTAAAAATGTACTAGGTCAAACAGACTGGATTTCTGGAAAACGGTAGATATAAATCTACTGCTTCGCAGTACGATTTAATTATGCCCCTTTTTGACTTAAATTTTTTATCCACTTTCTAGCACCCAACAGTCAAGCATTTTAACCAGTCTGGCTCAGGTATTTTCCAACTATAATATTGTGAAATTGACAAGGTGAATGATTTTTGAATGATTTAGAAATGAAATTGAATGAGTGTGTGGAGCAAGTTTTGAGTGAATTTCATGGGAGGTCATCCTATATCGCAAATTTTGTTAAGGATGAACAAAATTTGCAATATTGATAACCTCCCTTTAATAAAATATGCATTTATGTTCTACAAATAGTTTCCTTTTCTTCAAGAACTTATCAGATGCTTACAGTTTCAATAAATCCTGAATTTTTCCCAGCTATTTTTATTTTGAACGAAGTTGTTAGCTCCACTGGCTGAAAGCCACTGGGGCTATTGTCATGGCGTTGTGTCCGTCGTGCGTCCGTCCGTCCGTCCGTCCGTCCGTGCGTGCGTCCGGTCGTAAACTTTTCTTTAAAAATCTTCTCCTCAGAAACTACTGGATGGATTTCAACCAAACTTCACAGGAATGATCCTCGGGTGACCCTCTTTCAAAGTTGTTCAAGAAATTTTGATCCAATGAAAAACATGGATTAAATGGGCGTGGCTAATTTCCAAATATGGTAAAAAGTGAGTTTTCTCAGATTCTAATCAATGGATACCAATTAAATTTTACATGAATGATCCTTGCGTGACCCTTTATCAGTTTACAAAAAATCATTGTGATCGGATGTAAAATATGCATTTTATGGGCGGAGGTCATTTCTCTATATGTTATATAGTGGAAACTTTGAAAATCATTTTCTCAGAATGTAACTAATGGATATCAACCAAATTTCACTGGAATGATCCTTGAGTGACCCTTTATCAGTCTACAAAAATTCATTGTGATCAGATGGAAAATATGCATTTTATGGGCAGAGGTCATTTCTCTATATGTTATATAGTGGAAACTTTGAAAATCATTTTCTCAGAATGTAACTGATGGATATCAACCAAATTTCACTGGAATGATCCTTGGGTGACCCTTTATCGGTCTACAAAAAATCATTGTGATTGGATGAAAAATATGCATTTTATGGGCGGAGGTCATTTCTCTATATGATACATAGTGGAAACTTTGAAAATCATTTTCTCAGAATGTAACTGATGGATATCAACCAAATTTCACTGGAATGATCCTTGAGTGACTCTTATTAGTGTACCAAAAATTATTATGATTGGATGAAAAATATGCATTTTATGGGCAGAGGTCATTTCTCTATTTGTTATATAGTGGAAAATTTGAAAATCATTTTCTCAGAATCTGATTTTTGGATATCAACTATATTTCACTGGAATGATCCTTGAATGACCCTTTGTCAGTGTACCAAAATTTAGTTTGATTGGATGAGAAATATACATTTTATGGGTGGAGGTCTCAATATGTTGAATAGTGGAAACTATGAAAAACATTTTCTCAGAATGTAACTGATGGATATCAATCAAACATTTTTGGTATGATCTTTGGGTGACCCATTATCATGCAGCCAAAAATTATTTTGATTTTATGAAAAATATGTCTTTTAATAGCAGAGGTCATTTCTCTATCTGTTATATAGTTGAATCTTTGAAAATCATTTTCAACATCAGTAGAACCCCAAATATCTAAAAATCTAGTCAAAACATTTATTTGCTTTAATTTACAATAATTTCCAGCCTGTGGAGCGACTCAAGCCATTCATGGCTTTCTAGTTGATATGTTTTTTTTCAGTGAGTTTGGAGCTTTTTTGTGGTTTTGATTGAGATGAATGTCAATTTTATGATGTAACTTACTTTATGTAAAGAATAGGCAGTGTGGGCTAAGATCAGACTGCACATCTGTGCAGGCTGATGTTGGCCTAAACTGTCTGCTAAAGCTTGTTGTTCAGCAATGAACATGCAGCAAACAGCTTAAGAAGGTTTAATCCTTGGACTGTTCGTGAGCTTAAGACTGAACCAGATGGTGCTCTTTTGTAGGAGGGGTCACAACTTTATAGATTAAGAGACACATTTAACCTCAGTCAGAAAAAAATACAGGTAAATAAATCCAGTGTAAAAGTACCTTGTTTCTAATTATTTTGTTTGATTGTAGTTAACTATACGTTGTTTGGATTCATCAAAAATTAAGATTAAAAAATTATAAAATTGAGGTGTCCTTTTGGTAGACATGGGGATCGAGAATTTTTCATAAGAAAAACCCCTGAAGTTTTTTTCCTGTGGTGAGGGTTCCCTAAATTGAGGGTGAAAGGGCAAAACAGGATTTCATACAGGTTATCTCTACCGATTCGGCCATATATGGTAGCCAACACATAGATAATACCTTCATCTTTATCAGACAAACTTCTGGCTAAGTAGATTATAGGTGTAAGGCAGTTTTAAACTCATGTTAGAATTAACGTTTGTGTGAATTCATGGGAGACGTTTTTGTGACTTATGGATTCAAGCCAATTATAGTGTCGGATTGATGTGATAACTACTGGTATAGACAAGCAATTTCAAGTGAGTGATCAAAGATTAATTCTACCATGCAAAATGATAG
Source organism: Fragum whitleyi (assembly GCA_948146395.1). NCBI lineage: Eukaryota > Metazoa > Mollusca > Bivalvia > Cardiida > Cardiidae > Fragum > Fragum whitleyi. The sequence continues at coordinate 39,875,034 of OX411556.1, forward strand.
GAGATAACAGTTTCTCGAACCTCACTCTTGCATGTGGAACTATACATGATTTATGATTATCATACTGTGAAAGGTACTGTATTTCTCCAAATAAACGCTCCTGTGAGCTATACATATCATTGTTTGAGATCTATAGCTTTTATTAGTATGTATATACTGATTAATAAAAAAATTGAATTGATGTCTTTCATGCCCTTTTCCCTTTAATTTGTGGTGAATTTCTTCTAAACAATCATATAAATGATTGTTTAGAGGAAATTCACATCAATTAAGACTAAGAAGTCTCAAAAGGTTCTTAAAATTAGGCATTTGAAGTGGATTTTTATTAGTAAAACAATTGTAGGGATGCTACTTTAAGGGAGGGCATTATTATTAGGAGAAAACAGTAGCTACACAATTACTATTTCCTTGACATGAAAAAAAAGGGGCTCATACTTAATCAACAAAAGCTTGAACCCAAGTCAACCTAGCTGAAGAATTTGGGTAGGTTTAAGCACTTGTCTCTCTCTAAGGGACATGAAAAACATTGAGATTGAATGTTTAATCCATGTCATGCTGAATAAAAATCCTTGGCAAAAAATGCATCAAAATCAAAGTGCTAAAATTACTAGTTTCCCTGATTGAGTGTCAGTTTTTATTGTGAAAATATAATTTTTCAAACTTATCTGATTTATAAAGAAAAATCAGGTGGTATTGACAGAGATCAGACTGCACATGTGTGCAGGCTGATCTTTGGCGATGCCTCCTGCCAAAGCAGGAATATTCAGGAATCAGCATGATAAGGGTTAAGAGGACTCTATGTCTAAACTTTCATCACAATCAAACTACAATTAATAAGTACAAATAAATTTATTTAGTTATCTTTTTCGCTCACCTGAGCACAAAGTGCTCAAGGTAAGCTATTGTGATTGTACAATGTCCGTCGTCAGTCCGGCGACGTGCGTCAGGCGTCGTCTGTCGTCCACTATTTCTTTAAATATCTTCTCCTCTTAAACCAGTGGGCAAATCTTGATGAAACATGGCAGGGATGATCCTTGGGTCAAGCTCTACCAAAGTTGTTCAAATAAATGAAATACACCCTTAACTTACCCTTTACCCTTAACAAAAAGGGTGAAAATAGGAAAATCTTCAAAAATCTTCTTTTCTGAAACAAGTAGGCAGACAGCTTTCATATTTGGTATGTAGCATCATCTAGTGGACCTCTACCAAGTTTGTTCATATCAAGACCCTACGGTCATATTTGGGTTTTGCCCGGGCGCTACCCTTTTTACATAGTATCAAAGAGCAAAAATCTTTAAAAATCTTCTTCTCTGAAACCAGAAGGCAAATAGCTTTCATATTTGGTATGAAGCATCATCTAGTGCAGCTCTACCAAGATTGTTCATATGGAAACCCTGGGGTCATATTTGGGCTTTGCCTGGGCGCATCCCAATTAGCTCATCTGATCACAAAGGGTAAAAAAGGAAAATCTTCAAAAAATCTTCTTCTCTGAAACCAGATGGCAGACAGCTTTCATATTTGATGTGTAGGATCATCTAGTGGACCTCTACCAAGTTTGTTCATATCAAGACCCTGGGGTCATATTTGGGCTCCACCCGGGCGCATCCCTTTTAGCTCATCTGAGCACAATGGGTGAAAATAGGAAAATCTTCAAAAATTGTCTTCTCTGAAACCAGAAGGCAGAAAGCTTTCATATTAAGTATGTAGCATCATCTAGTGGACCTCTACCAAGTTTGTTCAAATCAAGACCCTTGGGTCACATTTGGGCTCCATACAGGTGCATCCTTTTACATAGAATCAAAGAGCAAAAAGGCATATCCTCCTTGTTCTTGGCTGAAAACTATCCATGGTATTGATCTTATATAGAAATTACCTCTATGTTGACATCTGCAACATTAATGTGATGTCCCAGGGGGTCAAAGAGACTCAGGTGAGCAGTCTAGGACCATCATGGTCCTCTTGTTATCATTTGGCATAATGTAATGATACTGCATGAAAATGGCCCTTTATTTACCTAGATCTTTTTATCCATTTTCTGACAGCTAGCTGAATTTATTAACCCTTGTCATGCTGAACCCAGAATATGATTTGTCAGGAACTATAGACAAACATCAGCCTGCACATATGTGCAGTCTAATTTTAGTCTACGTACACCACCTGTTTCTCACTTTCAAACCAGAATTGTCAATAGATTTAGTTTTCCAAATAAAAATTGACCTACAGTTGGCATTTTCAGTGCTTTTTTGACCTTTGAATTTTATGAAAAAATTTAGCTAAATTTACCCAGCATTACAAGGATTAAATCTTGAATCTGCAACATTTACTATAGTTTTAGATTATCATGGTAATTTGAGCATCAGGGGTCAAAGTTATAATAAAACTTTTCATATTCAACTCAGAACTTACTCAGGGGTGTGGAAAGAGTCGAATGAGCATGACTGTCTTAGGGACAAGTACAGTTTTTGAAGTTCACTTGTCCTTGGACAATCTGAAACCAAGACAATTATTACAAGGGTTCAAAAAAGATCTTGTAGATATATCGGACTAATGTTTTGATAAATGGTTGAAAAAGGGATAGACCAGCATTTCTTCATTAAATTTATGATTTCTGAAAAATTAAAATTTATTGATATTTGTGGACAAGTTAATTTTATCCTGGAAAAAAAATAGAAAATCTCTCACTTGTGAGGGGATAAAGAAAATTGGAAAAAATTGTATTCGCACACCCCTGACTAAAACTCAAACTCCAAATTTAGATATTTTTGTTTGTCTTAACTAAAACTATGCAATAAATGCTAACAGTGTGGCCATGGCTTCTTAGTTATGATATAATCTTCATTTCTAAGTATCAGTCAGTTTCTCAGCATAGATGTAGTGCTTTAATATTAATCTGAGCCGCTGTTATATCACAGTTTGTATAGCCCTTTTGCATGTCAATCAAGAGGTCCAACATTTGATCGTGAATGGCGGTTTCATCCTTTCCATCCATTGGTCTTCATCAATTGGTTGATAATCGTACAGCTATTTGGCATAGTAGCTAGAGGCTAAGGAAAGGATGTAATGGTAGTACTGGTGTGAAAAATACCAGAAATTCATTGATAGGTGCTCCAGCCGCAGCCATATAACTGAAAGATTGTTGAAAGCAGTGTTAAACCCATTCAAACAAATTGATATTAATCTAAAGTTGAAGTTTGAGAAATTCCCCATTTAAGCATGAAAAAAATTAATAACCAGGGTTCCTGATGTATGATTGTCCCTTGATCGTGTCTTGTAAATCACTGTCATTCAATAAATTTATCTTGACATTTGTATGCACTCGAGATCTTTAAAGAACAATTTGCTATAATCACCCTAATGACACAATTATTATGTTAATTTAGTGGTGAAAAATGTTGATAAATGATCTCCATACATCATTGCAGAGCAACAGATACAGAGGGTATGTATCTTGGATTTTAGATCAAAGTATTTAATCATTATAGCATAAATCCTATGTTGTTGGTACTCATTTGAATTGTCTTCTCAAGACGATTCAAATGAGTACCCACAACATAGTGTTTCATTGAGAAATAACAATTTTAGACTTGCATTATGATTACCCTCTCTGCATAATGTACATTTTGAAAGAATTGCATTCTGTGTAATTAATGAACCGGCAGGGCTGCATGGGCTTAACTCTGACGTAATTTGCCGAGCTTCCTTTTCAATACTTCGAGTTCTTTCAAATTTAGTCGGTAATCATCGTTAAGACGTAAAACCTAAAGGATTCATGTGCTTCATGAGAGAGCGAACACATTTCATCGTTTGGTTACCAAAGCTTTAAAGCTGAAGTTACGAGGATTTGGTTACCAATCTAAGATTTTAAGATCTCCATTTTTTTGTCGACTCTCTGTAGAAATGGGTATTTTAGATAAAAGCTGATTTACCTTAACCTTCAGTGCAACGACCTGTTTCTTAGGCTCCGCCCTGCCAGGGCATTAATCATGGATTATAATGCTTGTGATGTGTATGTCCACAGTGGAGAGATGGGTGTCAACTTCTTGATCAAGAGGTCTTGGGTTTGATTCTGGCAGAGATTGGCTATAGATCTTGGTTCTTCCCTTAGCCCACACTTTTGGTCCAAGAACTGGGTCTTTTCAGGAAACAGAATAAAGAGGGATGAATCTAAGAAGTAAAAATTTGCATCCCAATCTATGAAAAAAAAAGGTTTTAACCAACCAAACCTTTCAATTTGCAAATAAGCATTACTCAAGGGTTTTGATGCTTTTCCTTAAAACTCCCATATTGTATACATGTGCCAATGTGGCCCATTGCATCAATATGACCAATTTGAACATGATGGTCTAAAAAGCATATATGAAATAAGAAGAATTACACAGAACTTTATTCGCAATAAGATTCATGTCATGTATTAAACTATACTCATATTTAGCTCACCCTATTTGTGACATCATACCCGGTACCTCATCTTACTCAAGAACGTTGACACTTTTGATGTCATATAACCCACCTGCTAAATGACGCGCTTTGTTTTCTGTGAAATTCTTCCAACGTCAATATCATTATACTTATTTATCAATCTTACATCCAGAAAATGTCATTGTACTATTTAACAATCCAAAATGGTAATTAAACTCACTTCAGAATTGTGATCGTGTTATAATTAGTATAATTTCATTTTCGTGTTGATGTGCTACGCCCTTGGATCATACCCTTTGCATATAACTCCTCCTCTATTAGACTATAATTGGACACATCAAAGCATATTATTCCATAATCCTTATATGGAGTCTAAATTTCAGAGTAAAAGATAAGGGAAAAAGACTGTCTGAAATCTTTATTTCTAGACAAAACCCTATGTTGTTGGTACTCATTTGAAGTGTCTCGACGAGATCCTCTTCTTGCAAAATTGTAAAACCCAAAATAAGTCCATCTTCTTCTTAGAGCTTTTTAAATCGGAGATTTATACCGGTTTCCAGAAATCCAGTCTGTTTGACCCAGTACATTTTTACCTTTATCTTCTGAGCAATGTGTTCAAACCAAATAATGTGTTTTCAAACACCGAAGAAACGGCCTTTTCAGTCACAATCTACAAACTTTGTTATTATCTTATTTACTTTTCTACAAATAGAGAAGATGCTAATACAAAATTTGATGTAATTTTCGCTTTTAGTATAACCAGTTAGTATTTTCAGTGTTTATAACAAGATTTTCGGTTGAGTAAAGGAGTTGAAACGTACAATAGGTTAACTGTAAAATAAATTTGTAGCACTTACAATATTACTACTCTGATTTTTTTCTCGAACGGTCATTTACCAGTTGTAGGGCTGACAACCAATCAAATTCTGTTATGATTATCACTCGGTCAAAACCCACGCGTAAATTCACACCACGTTGTAGATGCAATAGACATCGTCTGCTCGAAATGTGTCAATTAAGTTGTTTGTCATTGGTCAATGGTCGTCTGCACTCTAACAGGGAGCGTGGGAAGTCTACTGGTGGAATGGGTACTGTTGACTATGTGTTAACAAATAGAAATAATTTTGTAATTTTGAAACATTTGATTTTAATGAGCACTCTGATCACGCTCCAATCCTATTTACAATAAATTCAAATTTGAGTATGAAGAAGAATTATTCAACAACAAATAAACCGACAAAAACATACGATAAACTGATATAGGATAGCAGTAAGAGCGATCTATTTTTAGAATAACTCATGAATAATCATAGAGTGCTGCTAGATTTAATCGATTGGTCAGAAAGCAAAGATATAAATAGCATAGTTGCCGATTTCACGTGTTTCTTGAGGGAAAATGCATTTATAGTATTTGGGAAAACCCAATGCTTGAAAAACAAACATGTTGGTAATCAAAATTGTAAATAGCTTAATGAAAAATGTTTTGTTCCTAAACAGGCTTTTAAACTCTAGAGAGAGGAATAATATTAACAGACAAGCTTTTAGCTTGGCGTGTGCTCATTATAACAACGTAAAAAAAATCTGCTAAGAAATAATTTAGACTAGCAGAGGGCTATCGAATCAGCAAACTTTCAAAATCGGACCCACGAGGTTGGATGAGCTGGCGATGTCCTCGAAAAGATGAAGTGTTAAGACAAAAAACTCACAAATTGGGCAAATATTTTACCAACTTTTATTGTCCAAATTTGAGCCCTTTTGATTGGCGAATTATTGCACTATCCCAGCCTCTCAATGATGTCCGATTTACAGTGCTGACAGCACTTTGATTAACTCACCTAATCACAACATGCTTATTTTGAGCCCCAAATCTGAGAACAATATACACTGGGCAGATATCAATGATACAATACCAGAATGTTCCTTGGATGACCCTTTCCAAAAATTGTATGTGAAATTTTGATTGGCCAGTAAATATTGGCTTTGCAGGGCGGGGCTTATTTTGAGCATGAAATCTTTGAATGTCATCTCCTCCTGAACCACTGGGTGGCTTTCAATGAAACTTTACCAGGTTGTTCCTTGGGTGACCCTTTTTAGAAATTGTTCGTGAAATTTTGATTTGTCCTTTTATGGGCGTGGCAGGACCAGGTTCACTGTGGCTTATTTGCGCCTCAAATCTTTGAAAGTTATCTCCTCCTGAACCACTGGGCCTATTCCAATGAAATTTTACTAGAATATTTCTTGGGTTACCCTTTTCAAAAATTCTTCAAGAAATTTTGATTGGCCAATAAATATGAGCCTGGCAGGGCAGGGATAATTTTGAGCCCCTATTCTTTGAACAACAGCTTCTCCAGAACCACTGGGCTGATATCAATGAAACTCTACCAGAATGTTCCTTGGGTAATCCTTTGACCCTCTTCAAAAATTGTTGGCAAAATTGTGATTGGACAATAAATATGGGCATGGCAGGGTGGTCTCTTCAGTAAGGAATGGGTGGGCAGGGGGTCTATTATCACTGAATTGTTGGAATAATGTCTCCTCTTCAATAATTGGGCAAATGTGAATGAAACTTTGCCAGAATAATACTTGGATGAGATCCATTGGACCAATAAAATTCAGGTGATTAAGGCCATTCTGGCCCTCTTATTTATTCAAAAGCTTTGTTATTATTAAGTAAAATAAATAAATGTTAACCCGTATCCTGATAAATTTTGATGAAAACAAATTGCCATTTCCTTTTCAGACATTTTGACCTGTCTGGCTAAAGTTTTCACCTCAATGATTACATAGAAGGCAGGCAGTGTAGGCTTAGATCAGACTGCTGATCTTAGCCTGTACTTTCTGCCAAAAGTTTGTATACTTTGAATAACTTGAGGATTCAATGAAATTTTTACATCTTCAAAATACTGTTTTGAAGAATACTGCAAGTATCATTTTTACCTCCACTGGCCAAAGGCCAGCGAGCTATTGTCATGGCAGAGTGTCTGTCAGTCTGTGCATCCCTCCGCCCGCAGTGTGTAAACTTTTTCTTTAAACATCTCCTCCTCCCAAACCAGTGGGCGGATTTTAACGAAACTTGGTAGAAATGATTCTTGGGTGGCCCTCATCTTAAATTGTTCAAAGAATTTTGATTGGCCCCCAAATATGGGCGTGGCAGGACGTGGCATTTTTAGCTCCACTGGCTGAAAGCCACTGGGGCTATTGTCATGGCGTTGTGTCCGTCGTGCGTCCGTCTGTGCGTCCGGTCGTAAACTTTTTCTTTAAAAATCTTCTCCTCAGAAACTACTGGATGGATTTCAACCAAACTTTACAGGAATGATCCTTGGGTGACCCTCTTTCAAAGTTGTTCAAGAAATTTTGATCCAATGAAAAACACTGATTTTATTGGCGTGGCTAATTTCCAAATATGGTAAAAAGTGACTTTTCTCAGGTTTTAATTGATGGATACCAATTAAATTTTACATGAATGATCCTTGGGTGACTGTTTATCAGTCTACAAAAATTTATTGTGATCAGTTGAAAAATATGTATTTTATGGGCGGAGGTCATTTCTCTATATGTTATGTAGTGGAAACTTTGAAAATCATTTACTCAGAATCTAAATGATAGATATCAACCAAATTTTACATGAATGATCCTTGGGTGACCCTTTATCAGTCTCTCAAAAATTATTATGATCAGATGAAAAGTATGTATTTTATGGAGGTCATTTGGTATATGTTATATAGTGGAAACTTATAAAATCATTTTCTCAGAATGTAAATGATGGATATTAATCAAACTTCATAAGTATGATCCTTTGGTGATCTTTTATCATGCAGCCAAAAATTATTGTGATTTATTGAAAAATATGTCTTTTATGGGCGGAGGTCATTTCTCTATATGTTATAATAGTGGAAACCTTGAAAATCATTTCAACATCAGAAGAACCCAAAATATCTAAAAATCTAGTCAAAACTTAAGTTTGCTATTACAAGAAATTCAAGCCTGTGGAGCGACACAAGCCATTCATGGCTTTCTAGTTTCACTGAAATCTTTAAAAAATCTTCTCCTCCGAAACCATTGGGCAGATTTTAATGAAACTTGGCATGCATGTTCCTTGGATGACCCTTTACTAAAATTGTTCAAGAAATTTTGATTGGCCCATAAATATGGGCGTGGCAGGGCCGGGCTTATTTTTGAGCCCGAAATCTTTGAACGACAAATCCTCCTGAAACACTGGGCTGATTTCAATGAAACTTTAACAGAATGTTTCTTGGACGACCCTTTACCTAAATTGTTCAAGAATTTTTGATTGGTCCATAAATATGGGTGTGGCAGGGCGGGGCCTATTTTGAGCCCGAAACCTCTGAATGACAGTTTCTCCTGAACCACTTGGCTGATTTCAATGAAACTTTACCAGAATGTTCCTTGAGTGTCTCTTTTAAAAAATTATTTGCTAAATTTTGATTGGCCCATAAATATGGGCGTGGCAGGGTGGGGCTTATTTAGAGGCTGAAATCTTTGAATGATATCTCCTCCGGAACCTCTCAGCCAATTTCAATGAAACTTTTACAGAATGTTTCTTTGGTGACTATTTACTTAGATTGTCCAACTTTACCAGAATGTTCCTTGAGTGTCTCTTTTAAAAAATTATTTGCTAAATTTTGATTGGCCCATAAATATGGGCGTGGCAGGCGGGGCCTATTTTGAGCCCGAAATCTTTGAACGACATCTCCTTCTGAACCTTATGTTTTAATAAGATGGGTAAAGGGTTGCAGGTTAATTGTGATTGAGTATTTTGGTGCAGTATGGACCAGAACCAGTTAATCATTATTAAATAGGTCTTAGGAGATTTATGAATATTAATCGATGGCTCAGTGCAAAACAGTTGTAACTCTCAATATGAATATAGGGAGTTACAACAGTTTCGCGCTGAGCCATCATAATGTATTCTTTTAAACTAACTTTATTTAATGAAAGTCTACAGATTTTAAAGCCAGTGGAGCGATACAGGCCCTCTTTGGCCTCTTGTTTTTGTCGGCAGCTTAGAAATTATTAAGCACCCATGGGTTGACCTATGTAGACCTATGTGGGATAGCAGCTGGAGGCTAGGAAAGCATGTAATGGTAGTTACTGGTGTGAAAATACCAGGAATCTATTGTTAGGTGGTCCAGCTGCCATCATAATTGAAAGATTTTTAAAAAAACGGCCGAAAACCCCATTGAAACAAACAAACTTAGATAATTAACAATGTTTGCAATCAAAACAAAGAGGAATAAATACAAAGTGTTTTCAAATTTCAGGAAGAAGTGGCACTTGACATAAAATGGCAAACGTGGATTAATACAGTAAAAGTTTCTTGTTGTGTTTCGAGGGCAACTTTCACTGATAAGACTACATGGATTTATATGGAAAATAGTTTGTGTGTATATTAAAACAGTGTCGGAATAGAAAAGTGCTCTTTTATTAACAAAGACTGAAGGTAAGTTTGAATTGATTTCTATAGAACGTTTGTCATGATTCCTCATCAGGGCTGTGGAAATACAAGTTTTCTCCACTTGTCCCTGGACAAGTAAAAGCGGATTTTCTACTCGTCTAGGATCAAAATGAACTTGTCCACTAAAGTGTAAATAGAAAAATTTGAAAAGTAACATTGCCTTTTAATGAAGAAAATGCTGGTATCCAGCATTTTCTTCATAAAAAACAATGTTTTCTACCCTATGATATGAAAATTAGGATGATTTCTCTCTTAATTCTTTTAAGTAACATTCCAAGATTTGCCCTGGTATTTACTTGTCCTTGGACAAGTGGCTTAGAAAAATTTACTTGTCCTCAAGTACAAAAGCCCGAGTCGGACAAGTAGGGCATGGGAATTCCACACCCCTGCTCATTTTATACTGAGAATTTAGTCTTGGTAGCTAGAGTGTCTCTAGCCTTGTCATTCTAAATCCTAGCCAACATCATAGGGCAGTCGTTAGCATATTGGAAAGTCAATCTTAAAGTCATGGGTTCGATCCCCAACAGCAACACTCGTCCTTTTGGGTAATTTGTCTCCAACCAATGGGTTGATAATTCTATACATCTGTGGGATAGCAGCTGGAGGCTAGCCTAGGATTGAATGTTAGTACTTGACTGGTGCAAGAAATACTAGGAATCTACTGTAGGGATGGGCAGATTTAACGATTATAATCAATAAGTTGGTTACAACCAGTTACAACTGTATCCCATCAAGCCATGAAGTGGTACAAAAATCTGTAGAAAGATTCTTTAGGTCATGAGTTTTGACTAAACTTTCACATTCTCAGGGTTCCCACTGACTTTTAAATTTGGGGGTGAAAACAGTCATTTTACAGCATACTTGTACCCCCTTTACATGAAACAAAGAAGGCTTCTTGCAAAAATTGGGGGTACAAGATTCAAATTTGGGGTGAAAAATCCCCATTTGAGGGTTTTGGGGAACCCTGCATTCTATTCTTCAAAGGATGATACTGGGAGTGATGAATTAATTTCTAAGTAAACAATTGTACAATTGATCATTAGTTGATTTACTTTTCCAACAATTAACTGATTATCGATTGTGATTTGAAACTGATTATTGACTATTGTTAGATACACCAGCTGCAGAAATAAATCTGAATGTTAAAATTTGCGTTAAACCCTATTCAACAATCAATCAGTCATACTAAACCCAGAATATTCCTGCTGTAGTAGGAGGTATAGATAAAGATCAGTCTGTAGTCTTATCATAGTCTATTCCACCTGATTTCCCTTTTTAAAGCAGAAAAGATTAAAATTTATTTTCAAAAATAAATACTAATTCACAATTATTGCATCCAGTGCTTTCAACCCTTTCAAAACCCTTGTAATGCTGAACACGCGGTAGTTATGCTTTGGCAGGAAGTATAGACAAAGAGCAGCCTGCACATATGTTAAGCCAGATCGAAGTCTTTTACCACCTGATTTATCTTTCCAAAATTTTCAAGATTGTATTTTCAAAATGTAAACCAAAGGTTAAGGTAATGGATCCGTAATAGTTCCACAACGTTCTGGAAATAATGAACTTTAACAGTGTTAATGCAGGTTTCCTAAATAATTTTCATTAGGGAAACCTCCGTCAATATTGTGAAAGATCAAAAGTTCTGAAATCTTGCGGAACTATCACTGGTCCACTACCTTAAGATTACTCTGCCTACTTACAACTGAATCATGGTAGGAAAAACAAACTAGATAGATTGGAATGTCTCAAAAATAGGCATTCTGTATTAAACACATTTTATTCAGCAGTCAAGACTAGGGTTAAATAATCTTCATATTTTACTGTATCTTAAAAAAAAAAGAGAGCTGCAAAAAAAATGACAATTTACAGTTGGATTGAGAATGAATGTATGTTAAATTGCTCATCAATCATGCAACCTTTGTTGTGTTGCATACCTTAGAATGTATTGTGTAATGTAATACCTGAATAAAACTTCAAAACTCTTTAAGAAAAATCCAGACATATATGATTTAAATAAATTGAGGAAAAATTTATAAAGAATGTGTTTTTTCATTAACCAATGTCATCCTGAATTAAAATCTTGGTAAAATTGCATTAAAATCAAAGTGCTGAAAGAACTGGATGTGCAAATTGTGTGTCAGTAATTATTTTGAAAATATTATTCATAATTTTTTCTGGGTTAAATGGGGGAAAATCAAGTGATAATAGGGGAAGATCAGGTTGCCTTATGTTATGTGCAGACCGATCTCTGTCTATATCTCCTACCAAATTAGTAATATTTAAGGTTCAGCATGACAAAAGAACTTTACCAATCTAATAATTTGATTCATTATTTACCCTCCCCCCCCCCCCCCCCCCCCCACACACACACCCCCATCCTGAAATGAAATGCTGACCTGTCATTTACTAACCTTTAATTATGTTTAACATTTTCAATGATAGACAAATGTAAATAATGATTCAAATGGTCAGTGCAACACTACTGTAAGTGCCTATAATAAAAGGCACTAACAATAGCGTTTTTCTAACGCCTGTAGTGTCTATTCTAGGATTGGGAAAATAGGGGGGAATTTTGTTGAAAACCGGCAAAATTGCCAAAAAGATTGAAATTTTTGCTCAATCTCTATGTAAAAACATTCCCCATCATCTTCTTAAAATGGGGGGGAATTTTCAGTAGCATACATGTGCTAAAATGCGCAATAGGTCATTTCTCTATATGTTATATAGTGGAAACTTTGAAAATCATTTTCTCAGAATGTAACTGATGGATATCAACCAAAATTCACTGGAATGATCCTTGAGTGAGCCTTTATCAGTCTACAAAAAATTATTGTGATCGGATGGGAAATATACACTTTTTGGGTGGAGGTCAATTTTCTCTATATGTTATACAGTGGAAACTTTGAAAATCATTTTCTCAGAATCTGATTTTTGGATATCAACCAAATTTCCCTGGAATGATTCTTGAGTGACCCTTTTTCAGTCTATCAAAAATTATTGTGATTGGAAGAAAAATATGTCTTTTATGGGTGGAGGTCATTTCTCCATATGTTTTATAGTGGAAACTTTGAAAATCATTTTCTTAGAATCTAATATTTGGATATCAACCAAAAATCACTGGAATGATCCTGGATTGACCCTTCATCAGTCTATCAAAAATTATTGTGATCGGATGAAAAATATGTCTTTAATTGGCGGAGGTCATTCCTCAATATGTTAGATAGTGGGAACTATGAAAACATTTTCTCAGAATGTAACAAATGGATATCAATCAAACCCTTTGTGTGATCTTAGGGTGACTCATTATCATGCAGCCAAAAATATTTTTTGATTGGAAGAAAAATAAGTCTTTTATGGGCGGAGGTCATTTCTCTATATGTTATATAGTGGAAACTTTGAAAATCATTTCCAACATCAGTAGAACCCAAAATATATAACAATCTAGTCAAATTTTTGTTTGCTTTTGCAAGAATTCCAAGCCATTCAAGGCTTTCCAGTACGTTTTATATGTTTATATATGTTTATTATATGATTATAATTCTCAATTTTATTTATAAGCTATTAAGTGCTTTGTGATTACTAAGATAAAACGGCACAATAATTATTTTTGCTCAGATCATGTCTGAAATTGCTGCCTGCCAAGGCCACAGCAACTAGGATGAATATAAAGGTAAAGTGTCAATCATTTTGAAAACATGATGTGATATGAATAATCCACTGTGTAAATATGATAAACTTTTATTGCTATAATATAATGCCAATCTTGTTCCTTATTATTGTTAAGTTACAACTAAAGTTACCAATAGGCTGAAAAGTTGGTTTGTTCAATAAACTTTTTCAGGCTGAAAGCACTTGAAGCATTTATTGTGGTCAGAAATCAATTTGGAATTTCAAGTTTTTCTGGTTTCACTAAAGGAAAAAAGGGGTATAGGCAAAGATCAGACTTGATTTTCTAATTCAAACCAGAAAAGTTTAAAAACTATATTAAAAAAAAAAATAGAATTGTCTCACAATTTGATGGCTCAGTGCAAAACAGCTGTAACTACCTATATGTTTATAAGTTACAACTGTTTTACGCTTAACCATCGAATTGTTATACCCCCACCTACGAAGTAGAGGGGGGTATATTGGTTTCACCATGTCTGTCTGTCTGTCCATCTGTCCATCCGTCCGTCAATCCGTCCGTCCATCCGTAGACCTTTTCGTTTCCGGACTCTAACTCAAGAACCAAATGACCTACAATCATGAAACTTTATTCAAATGTTCCTTATGACCCAAGGAAGTGCCCTATTTTTTTGGGTCACATAGGTCAAAGGTCAAGGTCATTGTAAGTCAGCCTTTGTTCAATTTTCGTTTCCGGACTCTAACTCAAGAACCAAATGACCTACAATTATGAAACTTTATACAAATGTTCCTTATGACCCAAGGAAGTGCCCTATTGTTTTTGGGTCACATAGGTCAAAGGTCAAGGTCACAGTCAGCCTTTGTTCAATTTTCGTTTCCGGACTCTAACTTGAGAACCAAGTGACCTACAAGCATGAAACTTTATGGAAATGTTGCTTATGGTCCAAGGAAGTGCCCTATTGTTTTTGGGTCATATATGTCAAAGGTCAAGGTCACTGTCAATTTTGTTTAATTTTCAATTCTGGACTCAAAAACCAAGTGACCTAGAATCATGAAACTTCAGGCAAACGGTGCATATGACCTCAATATTTGTTACAAACACATCCTGCACTAATAGCACTTGCATTCTTACAAAGTGCTTGTGGGGGGTATTAGTCCGCTCTGCGACAGTTCTAGTTGCAATTGTCAAATTTTTGATTGGTACTGAATAGGTCTAAGAGCTTTTATTACAGTACCAGCCTTATGTTGGTATCAAAGGATACGTGTATAGAAAATACTTTTTTAAGTAAGAAAATGCTGGGTTCCAGCATTTTCTTCTTTAAAAACAATTTTTTCACAATTTCTTTTTGAACAGACAAGTATACGTCTTTTACTTGTACAGAGACAAGTTATAAAAAGGGCCACACCCCTGGAATGGCATATTGTATTCTCAAGTGGAATGTAAAAGCTAATAATCAATGCAGGTAAGAATGCATGTCATGAAAAAATGTTTTGCATGTATGACCATAAATGGAAATTAAGCTGAAATGATAAAATCAACATAATTAGTCTTGACAAATTTTGCTCAAGATAAATCTGTTTATCCTGATCTCTCCGCTGCCTGCCTCAGCCTTGCAATTGGAAGTAAATTATGCCATCAACATAGGAAGGGTTCAGATTGGTTTCATTTATCAATTATAGTGCCTCAGTGCAAAAAAAAGTATGAATTTCTGTAAAATATCAAGGGTGTAACTCCCATTTCGCAATTTACACAAGTGCGTAAAAGAAAAAAATCCTGTTTCAAAAAATATCATTGGTGAATGATCATAACATCAAAATTACAGCTAATTAGTCCCCCACCGGTTACCGGTTGGGGGACTATAGGTTTGCTCGATTCCATCTGTCCGTCTGTCCGTCACACTTTTGTCCGGGCTATATCTTCTAAACCATATGTGCTAGCAACTTCAAACTTGGTACACTTATAGATCTCATTGAGGAGAAGTGTCATGTTCAAGAACCGTTACTCTGCCACGCCCACTTTTTGAGTTATTGCCCTTTGTTGTTTTCACCCCTACATTCTTGTCCGCAACATATCTCCTAAACTATGTGTGCTAGGAACTTCAAACTTGGAACACTTATAGATCTCATTGAGGAGAAGTGTCATGTTCAAGAACCGTAACTCTGCCACGCCCACTTTTTGAGTTATTGCCCTTTGTTGTTTTTACCCTTACATTCTTGTCCAGAACATATCTCCTAAACTATGTGTGCTAGCAACTTCAAACTTTGTACACTCATAGATCTCAATGAGGAGAAGTGTCATGTTCAAGAACCGTTACTCTGCCACGCCCACTTTTTGAGTTATTGCCCTTTGTTGTTTTTACCCTTACATTCTTGTCCGGATCATATCTCCTAAACTATAAGTGCTAGCAACTTCAAACTTTGTACACTTATAGATCTCATTGAGGAGAAGTGTCATGTTTAAGAACCGTTACTCTGCCACACCCACTTTTTGAGTTATTGCCCTTTGTTGTTTTTACCCTTACATTCTTGTCCGGAACATATCTCCTAAACTATGTGTGCTAGCAACTTCAAACTTTGTACACTTATAGATCTCATTGAGGAGAAGTGTCATGTTTAAGATCCATAACTCTGCCACACCCACTTTTTGAGTTATTGCCCTTTGTTGTTTTACTCTTACATTCTTGTACGGATCATATCTCCTAAACCATAAGTGCTAGCAACTTCAAACTTTGTACACTTATAGATATCATTTAGGAGAAGTGTCATGTTCAAGAACCGTTACTCTGCCACACCCACTTTTTGAGTTATTGCCCTTTGTTGTTTTTACCCTTACATTCTTGTCCGGAACATATCTCCTAAACTATGTGTGCTAGCAACTTCAAACTTTGTACACTTATAGATCTCATTAAAGCGAAGTGTTATGTTCTAGAATTGTTGTTCTGCCACTCCTACTTTTTGAGTTGTTGCCCTTTGTTGTTTTTACCCTTACATTTTTGTCCAGATCATATCTCCTAAACCATAAGTGCTAGCAACTTCAAACTTTGTACACTGATAGATCCTGTCGAGGACAAGTGTCATGTACAAGAACTGTTACTCTGCCATGTCCACTTTTTGAGTTATTGCCCTTTGTTGTTTTTGTCTTACATTCTTGTCCAGGTCATATCTCCTAAACTATAAGTGCTAGCAACTTTAAACTTTTACAGTTATAGATCTAGTAAGTAGGAGATATATTATAAGAGAGGATTTTTTTTATCCGGTGGGGGACTCCTGTATTGCATCGCAATACGACATGCACTTGTTTAATCTGTAGTTTCGAGGTTTTGATTATTCACCAACGCTCAAATCATAGAAAAGAGAAGCGAACGGAAAGTATTCATCTTTTCTCACAGTCCATATATTGCCTTCATCGTTTATATTTTATGTTGGTCGCCTTCCCATTGCCTACAAAATTTCAAAATCCTAGTAAGGCATATGAATTTTGTTAGTTAAAGGACAAAAGTCTCATAGAAATTTTAATGTGAGAGTTGATTTTTGCCTCTGGTTTAATCATAACTCATTCAAGGTTTAACATTTTGATTGTAATTTGTTTCTTGCAAAGCAAACTGTCGGAAACCATTAATTTTGATTTCTATGTAGGTAATAAAAACTGATTTACATACTTCTGTTGGGAATAACAAGGGAATACTAGGGGACTTTGTAAATTAGAATTTGTCAAGAATTGTAGACTTTATGTGAACTTTAATGACATTAATTTTCTACTGGAGGCAAACAACATTAGAATTTCAATGAATATTTTATAAATTATGTGATGAAAATGCATAAATTGTCAGATTTTTCTTGTTTTAATAATTACATAAATGTAATTAGATATAATCTATCATTGTGTTACCAGAATATTTTTATGATACCAAAATTATTGCCTTATAATAAAATTTTATTGCACAATGAGGCTCACCCAGACTCAAAGAACTTTTCCATGAAGATTGATCTCAAATCGAAATTGCTTTAACCCTTGTAATGCTAAATAAAAATTCCATTTAAATCAAAGTACTAGAGGCACTTATTTGGTAGACAGTATTTATTTTGAAAATATCATCTTTTACTTTTTTTTTAAAAGGGAATTAAAAATGAGCTGGTGTGGACTTAAGATCTGAGGGCCCAAGGTGTTGAAACATTTTTTTGTGCTCGACTGAGAATTTTCTCTAATTTTGAATTCAAATAAATGCGTAAACATTTAAGATAATATTAATAAGTTGTTATTTATAACAACTTATTCATATTTTCTTTAAGTTGTCATTTATAACAACTTATCAATATTTTCTTTCGTGTTCATACATTTATTTTAGTATTACAAAAGATTTGATTTTTGGAAATTTGAGAAAAAAAATAGTTGAGAATGAGAATTTTTTATGACCTTGGGTCCAGACTGCACATACGTGCTGGCTGATATTTGTCTTTACCTCCTGCCAAAGCGGGAAAGTTCTGAGCTCAGCATGACAAGGGTTAGCTGTACTTGCTGGTAATGAGAAGTATAATGGACTACTGTAAAATACATGTTAATGAAAAAATCTTCTAAAGTTGAAGGCAATGCGTTTTAATCCAGCACTGCAATGGCTTCATGCAGAAACAAATTCTACATTGTGTATGTCCCTCCTTTTAGATTTGTTTGTTTGAATGGGGTTTTACGCCGCTTTTAACATTCTTTCAGTCATATCCCAGCAGCTGGAGCAACTAGCAATGTATTCCTAGTATTTCTCACACCAGTACTACCATCACATCCTTTCATAGCCTCCATTATTATCAAACCATTGGTGGTAGACAAATAGTCAGAAAGGGATGAGTGCTACCGTTGGGAATCAAACCCAGGAACTTCAGATTGACAGTCTGACACACTACCTACTGCACTTTGACGGTGGCCCCTCCTTGTAGAGTTGCAATGCTAAAAAGTTTTGCTTTGTATAATTCATGATTTTTCCCCTGGCAGGGCGGAGCTTAAGTAACGGGTTGCTGCACCTAAGGTTAAGGTAAATCAGCTTTTATTTACAGTTACTTACTTCTATAGATAGCCGACATATATAACTTTAGACCATAAATCTTAGATTGGTAACCAAACCTTTGTAACTTCAGCTTATCCAAGCTTAAGTTACCAGGTTTGGTAACTAAACAATGAGATGTGTTCACTTTCTCTAAGCTCATCAATCCTTTTGGTTTTAGGATACAGTTATTAATGCACACATTAACGCTAATTGCCGACTAACTCTTGAAAGAACCCAAAATATTAAAAAGTAAACTTGCCAAATTACGTCAGGGCTAAGCCACGCCCTGCCATTTGAAAAAGAATGCAGAAAACTAAAAACCAATAAAAAGAGTATGGTAAATTGTGCTATCAACATGGATTGCTCTGGGCTGTGAATGTCCTAACCCAAGAGACAAGGCTACCTCTTCAACTAGATTGAATGGGTTTGAATATTTTATGAACCTGCTATCACAGCTCTTTCAAATTTGGGATTTATCAGTATCAAACTATTGCCCTCTGAAATCATTGATTGATGATCATGGCATTTACATGAACATTTCTCAAAATTTTACATGATTGTGTTTAAGCTTGCTCTATAGACAGTTTGATGCACCAAAGTACAGGCACTCAGACTATGATACAGCATACTGGTCAGGAACCATTCCTTTACGGTAGAAAATATTGTGGAAAAAAGGGAGAAATTGCTTGTTACAAGGGAACAAAGTTGTAGTGTGGACTGAAATCAACACCAACTCGGATCAAAACCAGGGGTGTGGAAATTTGCATTTTCTCGACTTGTCCCTGGATGAGTAAAAAAATCTTTGTCTACTTGTCCAGGTTCAACATGAATTTGTCTGCAAAAAAAGAGAATAGAGAAATCATTGCTTTAAAGAAGAAAATGCTGGAACCCAGTTTCCTTTTGAAACAAACATTTGGCTAATTAATCTCTTTTCTCTATTAAGTACCATTTGGAGATTAGATTTGTCCTCCATTATACACTTGTCCACAGACAAGTGGCAAAGAAAAATGTACTTGTCCACAGGTAGAAAAAACATGTATTGGACAAGTTGGGCATTTGAATTCCACGCCCCTGTCAAAAAAGTTGTAACTACCTATATATTTATATGGTGTTTCACACTGAGCCATGGATATTCTGCGTAATTAATGAACTGGCAGGGCGGGGCTTAGTGACCGTGACGTAAATTGGCGAGTTTACTTTTCAATAGTTTGGGTACTTTCATCGTTAACACGTGCAAATAACTGTATCCTAAAACCTAAAAGATTCACATGCTTTGAGAGAGTGAACACATTTCATTGTATGGTTACCAAGGCCTCATAACTTCAGCTTGATTAAGCTGAAGTTACGAGGATTTTGATACCAATCCACAATTTAAGGTCTCGGGTTATTTATGTCGACTCTCTTTAGAAGTAGGTTATTTTGGATAAAAGCTGATTTCCCTTTACCTTAAGTGCAATGACCCGTTACTTAGGCTCCGCCCTGCCAGGGCATTAATCATGGATAATATATAATATCAAAAGAATTTATGTATTTAAAAAAGTAAGGAACTAGTCAAGAATGCTTTAAATTCTTTGAAACTTAACGCTGTCTTTCTTGATATCCATGGGGACCTAAATAAACTGTCTGTTACATCTTTGAATAATGAAACATGAATATTTAATACCTGTAGTGCTGGTGTAAATATATCAAACTATTATGTTGATCATTGGGGAATTTATTTAGCCTGAAATTTTCACTGAAATCTACTAACATTTTTTAGCTCACCTGAGCACAACGTGCTCAAGGGGAGCTGTCATCCTAAGTCCATTGTGCGTTGTGCATTGACCTTTGTCCATCGTTCGTCATCAACAATTTAGAAAAACTTCTTCTTCTCCTGAGCCACTGGACTGATTTCAATAAACCCTTGCCAGAATGTTCCTTGGGTGACCCTCTTTAAAAATTGTTCGCAAAATTCTGATTGGCCCATAAATATGAGCGTGGCAGGGCGTAGCAGTTTTTCACTTTGGAATCTTTGAATGACATCTCCTCCTCAACCACTGGGCCGATTTCAATTAAACTTTACCAGAATGTTGCTTGGGTGACCTTTTTCAAAAAGTGTTCGCAAAAAATTGATTGGCTCATAAATAAGGGTGTGGCTTATTTTGAGCCCTAGATCTCAGAACGACATCTCCTCCTGAACCACTGGGCCAATTTCAATGAAACTTTACTAGAATGTTCCTTGGGTGACCCTTTTTTAAAAAAAATTTCGCAAAATTTTGTTTGGCCCATAATTATGGGCGGGGCAGGGTATGGCTTATTTTGAGCCAGAAATCTTTGAACAACATTTCTTTCTGAACCACTGGGCCGATTTCAATGAAACTTTACCAGAATGTTCCTTGGGTGACCCTTTTCAAAAATTGTTCGCAAAATTTTGTTTGGCCCATAAATATGGGCTAGCAGGGCGGGGCTTATTTTAAGCCAGAAATCTTTAAATGACATCTCCTCCTGAACCACTGGGCAGATTTTCAATGAAACTTTACCAGAATGTTCCTTGGTCGACCCTTTTCAAAAAATGTTGGCAAAAGTTTGATTGGCCCATAAATATGGGCATGGCAGGGAGGGGCTTATTTTGAGCCTCCTCAGTAATGAATGTGTGGGCAGCATCTATTAATGCTCACTTCAAAACCTTGGAATGAAATCTCCCATTCAACAATGAGGCAAATTTGAATGAAACTTTGCCAGAAAGTTACTTGGGTAAGTTCCTCTGGACCAATAAATTTCAGGTTAGCAATTTAGGGCCGTTCTAACCCTCTTGTTTAGATTTTTGTTCTTTCAAGTGTCAGATCTGCCTCTCACAAGTATTTAACTTGCATGAGACATGAGAGTTTCACCTTTCAGAATTTTATTAATACCCATTCCATTCCATTTAGTTGATTTAAAGCAATAATTGAATAATCTGCATTTCAATCAAAGATTTAACTTTCAAAATGACTTGTTATACCAATTGCCGAAATCATCAAAATAGATACAGGATAATCGTTTGTTTCAGTGTAACATTGATTTATATTCATTGAGTGAACAACAAAAGCTACATTTCACGAGTGGTGGAGCCACAAGTGGAAATATAGCTTTTTTTGTTCACAGAATGAAATATCAATCGATCTTACTCAAAAACCAAACAATTATTCTATTTCCTTGTTGCAAAAATGAGACAAATGAGAAATTTCTAGGACATTTTTTTGTAAAGCGCGTCATTTTGCACGTGATTGCTTTGCAATGTTCATTGTGATGTCACTTATTTTGCCCTGCATAGATGACGTCAGATAGGATGAAATGCACAAAAGCAGTGTATAAGTTTTTGATAATTTCACTGCTTTTGTGGTGAGATTATCAAGTGATAATCTACCGTTATTTCACGATAAACCACCAAAAAGCATTAAAGAAACTGGCGCGAACATTGTCCTAAGTAAACAGCCATTACATGCAGATGCTGGACAACTGATAACACATCCAGGAGAAAAGCATATTGATCATTTATCAAATCCATTTGCCACTCATTGTGTTTTATCAGAAAAAGAATTAAGAAATAAAACTGGCCAACAATGGTGTCTTTATCTGAACCCTTCTTACACCGTTCATGCCATATTTTACTTGCTCCCAGAGCTTTAGCAGACAGTAAAGACTAAGATCAGCCTGCACAGACATGCAGTCTGATCTTAGCCTTCACTGCCTGCTTTCTTCTAAACTGTTGTAGGAAAACTTTGGCCAGACTAATTGAAATGTCTCTCAAAAATCGGTAATTTGTTGACGATAAAAATGATATTTAACATGAAAAGGGTTATAGCCGTTAAAGCCATGGCCTGTTGTTATGGCAATAATGACATTGTTACAGTTCTCTGTTTATATTTTGTAAGATTTATCTGCCAACTCCCTACTGGATAAAGCCTGATGAATGGTATAATAATGGAGAAATCTTATCATTTCTGCATTTGGTGTTCTCTCTTCTGCTTTTCTAAACTAAGTTATTAGACTGTAAGTCTAAGGAATGAATATGTTGAGAGGGCATATAGTGTCTTAAGGTCGTGGACCAGTAATTGTTTTGCAATATTATGGAACTCATGATCTTTGACAAAGTTGACCAGATTTCCTAATGAAATCTCTCAACAGTGCAACCATCACATCCTTTCCTAGCCATCTGCTTCTATCTCACATAGGTTTACAACTATCAACCTATGTGAAAAAGTAGCTGGAGGGTAGGAAAGGATGGTTGTACTGGTGAGAGAAATACCATGAATCCATTGTAAGGTTCTCCAGCCCCTGCGATATAACTGAAAAAATGTTGAAAGCAGCATTAATTTCCCTTTCAATCATTCAATCTAAAGGACAACGATCATGACATTTTATTTGATGATTTTGACAAATTTAATGGTATTAATTACTGGTCATATGAAAGTAAGGGCAATTTAATATGCAGATGCTGGACAACTGATAACATTTCCAAGAGAAAAGCATATTGATCATTTATCAAATCCATTTGCCACCCATTGTGTTTTATCAGAAAAGAATTAGGAAATAAAACTGGACAACAATGGTGTCTTGTTTTCTGAACCCTTCTCACGCTGTTCATACCATATTTTTCTTGCTCACATTAAAGCTTTAGCTGGCAGTTAAGACTAATATCAGCCTGCACAGACATGCAGTCTGATCTTAGCCTACACTGCCTGCTTTCTTCTTAACTGTTGTGTGAAAAACTTTGGCCAGACTAATTGAAAAGTCTCTCAAAAATCGGTAATTTGTTGACGATAAAAATGATAATTAACAGAAAAAGGGTTATAGCCGTTAAAGCCATGGCCTGTTGTTATGGCAATAATGACATTGTTACAGTTCTCTGTTTATATTTTGTAAGATTTATCTGCCAACTCCCTACTGGATAAAGCCTGATGAATGGTATAATAATGGAGAAATCTTGTCAATTCTGCATTTGGTATTCTCTCTTCTACTTTCCTAAACTAAGTTATTAGACTGTAAGTCAAAGGAATGAATATGTTGAGAGGGCATATAGTGTCTTAGTAAGGTCATGGACCTATAATTGTTCTGCAACATTTCCGAACTCATCATGTCATGATCTTTGACAATGTTGACCGAAGTTTCCTAATGAAATCACTAGGATACCTAGTTTAACACTGTTAATGTTCATTACTTCCAAAACTGTGGAATTATTACAGGTCCACTACCATAATAAATAACTTCATGATTTAACATTGAAGAGATAAAGAGGAAGACTTTCTGTTTTCCCGTTGGGGTTTGAAACTAAAAAAGAAAATATCTAATAGTATGAATACTCAATTTTACTACATAATAACTCTTGTCTAAGGTTTATTTTTGGTGAACGAACGTCGTTCACCAGTGTTATATACCATGTCAGGAAAATCCTGTTGGATGTTAATACATTTGAAATAAAGTAGCGCCTCTTAAAATTCAATTTAATATCTTTCAATATTTTTCTCCTCAAAATCACTGTTTTTTTTCTTTAATGGCGTGATACTAGTATTCTTTATCAAGTGAAAATAATGAAAATTCGCCTTGAAAAACACAAAATGAACTTGCAAAGTTTATCAAGGGAATTTTTTATCGGCGTAAGCTTGTCGAGAGTTTAAAGCAAAAACAACGTTTGTGTCTAGACACCGTAGAGACAGATACTATGTTTTTGACCCAAGCCTTCGCTGGTGCAACTTGTAGTTATTAGCCGGAAATACGTGTTTATTTAGGTCATGTCCTCTTGAACTTACATTCGGCAATACTCGGGCGATCTCCGACGGCTCCGATTTAAATGTAGGTTAGAAGAATCGGCCGAGTTGAGACGAATGACACGTCAAGACACCTTGTGTCATTAGAAACGGTAAAGCGGTTTTACATAACTTTTCAACACGCGACAGTCAGTCTCGAGACGGGTTTTAAGAATGATTCGACATGTGTTTTACATGTACAACCTTTCTTGTACTTTTATTTGAATAGGGATGAACGCCGCTATTAAGATTTTTCTGTAAAATTGCGTTGGCTGAAGTAGGGCTTGTAAGGATACACTCGAATATTCGGTGAACTTTTTCCCAGCGAAAACGTTTCGTATTCTTCTGTCTCAGAAGCGAATATTGCCGAATACCAAATGCGACAGGCACGGAAGATATTTCATTGGGGCCATTCTACTTTGCATTTTTTCAATCTGTAAAACCATATCAATTCAAAATTCTATTTGAAAAATAAATAAATGATAGCTAAATATTCAACCCTAGATACCACTCCAATTGACGAGTAGATATTGCCGTGGTCAAGGGGGGACCAGATCCGTCATGCACTTGTTTACAATTCGACAGGCGGGTTTAGTTGTTTAATTATTCTGGAAAAGTCATTGCGTTTTTTTACAGAAATCATAAAAATCTTAATCGATGAATAAAAACTGGCTCCATCCTTCCCAAAATACGTTTAGAATTGGTTAACTACAGTTTAAGCAAAAACTAGCTCCGAGCAGAAAGTCTAATATCAGCCGCAATACTGTACTAAGATATCGATAGTGAGTGATTTTACAAGCATCCAAACTCTTGAAGGTAAACAATAGGTTCTCGTGCAAAAAATAAGCCGACTATTGTAAGGATTCTCAATTCTTTTTGGAAAGAAAGTCGGAAGGAAAAAAACATTATATTATACTTAAACATAGTCATAGACATAGTCATGAAATTATTACCTCCCTTTAAAAAATAAACTTATTAAATAAGATTCTTATTCTCTTTTGATGTAGAAATTACGTTACAAAAATAATATTTATAAAGACTTTTAGTATGCAATTTACTATGGAGCAGTTGTTTAATATAAAAAGTTATACTTTAATTTCTAAACCTTAAAAAGAAATTATCTATGAATTATACAAATAGGGCACTAGACCTCCTTTAACCTATACCTAAATATTTCTCATCCTGCAGTGTTATAAAATTGAAGGACGACATAAGTGTCAACCACGGAAGTGGTTATGGCTTCAAATATGATAAAAACTAATCTCTCGGGCTATAGTTCAAAATACTAATAATAAGTTAACAAATCATAACTATAAACAATGAGTACAGTTCAGGACTGACTGATATTCATAGGTGTTTCTTTGGTTGGTACTCAAAGACCTTTTCATCCTCTGAGAAGAAATAAAGATAGTTAAAAAAGTTAAAACAAATACAACAAATTTACTTGAAATAAGCTTAAACATGATAACAACTACTTTTGTAAAAACAAACACCATTGGATATAGGTTGAAGACAGTCTTAGATAGGATTAAATCATTTTTTCCATTTATGTTTAATCAATAAATGTACCTTTTTCAAGTGTGTAAAAGAAATTTTCACAGAGTAACATCTCATATTCTAACAAATATTTTTCTAACAGGATTTTTCCTCTCTTTCTCTTTTTTTGAATTTGCAGTGAAATTTCCGAAAACGGAAATTTTGTCGAGACAATTCTTCCCACTTTTTTTTGCATTCGTAATTTCTCTTTTCTAATTGAATTCAATATATCACTCTAGAATGCCATCAGGTTCGTTCACCATCAGTACTTTCAGTGCTTTGATTATTATATGATTATTACCAAAAGTTCTCTCAAACAAAACCATTTCCAAAATTTGCAAATTGAAATCATAATAGGGACTTTATATCTCGATTCAATACAATAGAAAAAAAATATATATATATATAAATGAATAAGTAAGATATCAAAATTTTTTGTATTATGTGTTATATTATTCAAATCAGTGAACATCTTAGTAAAATACTTTGTATTTATCATTTTTCAATTCAGGCATAGATATTAATTTTCATCTCCAATTAATGAAACAAAAGTTTGTGCATATGACTTTCTGGAGTTATTGATTATAGAGAATTTATAACATGACCAACGTCGCAGGAGTGAAATAAACCCTTTTAATATTTTTGATATTACACGAGTGTTATTACACTATTACACTAGTGGAAAAATTATGCAAATGCGTTAAGAACGAAGAACAAAGTTATATTTTTGTTAGGAAAATGACGTCATAATGGATCTGCTGACGTCATTTTTCAAACGGCGTTATATGTTTGGCGGAATTAGTTGAATTGATAAATGTCGAAATTTCCTCGTTTTCTCACAAAAATTCTGGTCATATTATAAATAGAATATAAAATTTGTGCTCATAAAATGCTGAATTTATCAAACTTGTTATCTATAAACAGAAAAAAAACTCGGCGCAGCCTCGCTTTTATCTGTTTATAGATGACTCGTTTAATAAATTCGGTATTCCATGACCACTTATTCAATATCCTCTATTTATGTCTGTTGTATTTGTTTCAATTTGTTTAACATTTGCAGTAATTGTTTGCTGTTCTGGTTGATGTTTGATAAGAATTGACACCCTAAAGGGACATGTTAAATGTTGATTTGCATGTTTCTTGGTATCAACTGGTTCTCGTTTAGTAATTGTTTATTTCCCTGCGGCTTTCTTGAATGAGATGTAAAACTAGCTGCAAGATATCTATTGTTATGTTTCTTAGAAAGAAAATGGTTGTTATATCAAAATACCATCAAAATTATTTTTATTTTTTTATGTTTTCTTTTATTCTGAATTTTATGATGATTCATTTATTATACATGTATATATAATAACATAGATCAATTCTCTGTGAACTTTCCTAACTTTTTTATTTGCAAAGAGAAACAAAGGTCACAATTAGAAAGAATATTAGACATGCTATTATTACTGGATAAATTTAAAGGATTTCAGAGGAAACAGAAAGTACAAGAATCTTCAATGTTGCCATATTGTCTCAATAAATTTTTAAATGTTAAGTAGTGTTGGGCAATCAGTTTCAAATCACAATCGATAATCAATATTTAGTTGGGTGACTAAATCAATTCAAATGATAGATTGTACAATTGTTCCCTTCGAAATTAATACAGCACTCCTCGTATCATCTTTTGAAGAATTCAATGTGAAAGTTTAGTTAAAACTCATGACCTTAAGACTATTTCTGCAGATTTTTCTACCAATATCATGGCTCAGCATGAAACAGTTGTAACTGCCTAGAAATATATAGGCAGTTACAACTGTTTCATGCTGTGCCATCAAACTGATGTCAGTTTCGAAAGCAATATATAATAATTATAATGGCTTTCATATATGTGTTAGAAATTAATTAATCAATTATGAAATTTCTTAGTCGATTATCACAATCCAATGACCAAACCTACTGATTATTGATTATAATCGATTAATCTGCCCATCACTGATGTTAATTATCTTATAACTATACAAATATCTGTGTGATAACATCTGGTATGATATTTTTTATGATATCACATAGTTATTTTTAGAACAATGATATAATGCAGTTATTTTTAGAAACTTGCATTTCTGTTGGAAACATCTACAAAAATAAGGCAAATAGGGGTTATGAGATAAATATAATACATATTTAGTGTTTTGTATTAAAAAAATATCTAACTTGGTTGTGGGAATTGATGATTGTCTCGGCAGAGCCTCAACAATGATCTATTCTCCCAACCTCATTAGATAATTTTTCTGGTACAAAACACTTAAGTATGTATTATAATGCATAGTCTATTTGATCTGAGGCAGAGCCTGGCTAGCTTGGTGGTAATGCATTAGGCTGTCAATCCTTGGGTGAGTTATTAAAGCCTAACTGGCTCAACCAATTGTCATCTAACATTTGACAAAAGTCAATGTGACAACGAGTTGCTAATGTCTCCCACCAATTTGCATATGCTAAATAGTAAGTTAACATTACTGCAACAAGGGCCATTAATCTGCCATTATTTCAACAATGTAAAATCCATTTAAATCCAATTAATCAAAACCATAAGAAGTGACATAGAATTTAATTATCCCCATTACTTATTGATAACTAATTTTAATGGTGCCAGTACATGTAGTTAACAGGATGAATCAACTTGTTGAGAAAAAAATGTAATGGTTTGACTACATAGTGTTGTGCCAATTAAAGATGACAGAATTAATGTTCCCATTTAAATATTTGATGGGTTTAACAAGAACTCATGGTCAAGCAAAGGGCTCAACAAAAGCTATGATATTGATATTAATGGGAAGATGCAGCTTCCATTAAATTTCAAAATAATGGCCATTAACATTTAATTTAGCCCACAGTTAAATTTTAATATAATGTGTTACAAAAGAATCAATTTGCTTGTAGAATAATGGATAAACCCATCTTTAATTAATGGCAATGGATCAGAAAAGATGGCTTTAGTTGGTTATTTTGTTTGATTAATGGCCATTAAATTGGTACTATATTTATGGTACCTTCTTGGGTACTGTATTGAGGGTCATGATTAAAGACAATAATCCTACAAAAAATGAAACAAAAGCATGCAATGATTCAATTATTTGACTTTTGATATTTTGATTTTTTCAGCTTCTTTTTTTGAAAATGCTTGATTTTTTATGGCAAATATAAAGATATATGTGTATATCTAACACATAATTTATATTTATACATTTACTTTGCCCTTGAATTTTTGTCTTTTAAATGCCATTGGAAAACACTTAAATTTCTTTTCTTCCTTTTATGTATTAAGGTAAATAAGTGTGATTGTGCTTGAGTTCATCATTCACCATCTTGGAAATAAGATAGATGTCGAACAACAATAAAGCTATGTTACAGGGGTTTTATGTCATGATAAGTTAATTAAGAGAGAATCGTAAATCCTCGCCAAAAAAGGAAAGAAAAGTAAAACCTAGAGGCTAAAAAAGACAAATCACTGACATGTTAGCTCAATGGAACTGCCTATAAATTTTTTATTATTCCAAAGCTCCAGGTAAGCTTAATTTTACAAGGTATTGGTGATTCCAAATCTGATCTTGCTCAAACAAACAGAGAAAACAAAAACGTAATGTTGTACCAAGTTCTACAATATAAATCTATAATATTTTATCTTTTGTCTTGTCAGCTAATCATAATTAGCCCACTATCATAGGTTTTGAAGATTACATTCAGATTAAAAAAAAGGAGGGGGCATAATTTCTGTTACCATTTGTGTTTTACAGTATGTTTCATTTGTTTGCTCTGAAAATTATAAATTCAAAAATCAAAAACATCAAAAGAAAATAGCTAAATTGTTAGTTCAACCCCATTCAAACGATCCAAATCTGATATCTCAACTGCTACCTGGAGCTCATAGCTTAGTGCTTTGTGTAGCCAAATGTCAGACGAGAATTACCACTTCTTTCTGAGGTTTCTATATTACTCTGTCTTTTAAGGTTTTAACTTGATTGATTAATATTTTGACTCTATACCAATGAGAAGATTATGTTTCTGCCATGTAATTAATACTTTTAACATTAATTTAGTCTGCATATAGTTATTTAACTGTTGGATAGATTATCAAGAAAAATAGACCACAAAAGTCACAAACAGCCTTTTGAAAAATTTTCAGCAGATACATATAGTAAGAGCCTCAGCCTGGTTTAAACTGAAATGGTAAAAGGTGTTTTGCTCTCAATTATGGGATCATATTATGCTAGTGTTTGGCAATTGGTTTCAAATCACAATCGATTATCGGTTTTCAGTTGGAAGAGTAAATCAACTAATGATCGATTGTACAATCTAGCTATTTCTTAATACAGTAATGCCAGTATCATCTTGTGAAAGTATAGTTAAAACTGATGACCTAAAGACTCAATCTGCAGTTTTTCCTACCAACTTCATGGCTCAGTCTGAAACAGTTGTAACTGCCTATAAACATATAGGCAGTTACATCTGTTTCACACTGAGCTATCAAACTGATGTTAGTTTTGAAAACAATATATTTTGGCTGGAGCCTGTCATTCATGTGTTAGGAACTGATTAATCAATTATGAAATTTCTTTGTTGATTATCACAATCCGAATCCAAAACCAACTGATTTTCAATGATACCGAATCGATTAATCTGCCCATCACTACATAATGCTGGGCCCAATCCCAGACACAGTCACCTTTCATTTTGTTAGAGTCTTTCTCTACTTTAAAAGGTACTAAATTAAGCCATTAATTGTTGGAAAACTCTAAAAAAAGTAATCAATATGAGAAATAATGCTTCAGAAAATAGGTCTACAAAGTGAAATAATGTTCCGTGTCCAGTGAACTATGGTCTCTGCCTATGTCCAGTGAAATTATGGTCTCTGCACATGTCCAGTGAAATAATGGCCCATGTCCTGAGTGAAATAATGGTTTCTGCCCTTTATGTCCAGTGAAATTATGGTCTCTGCTCATGTCCAGTGAAATAATGGTCTCTGCCCATGTCCTGAGTGAAATAATGGTCTCTGCACATGTCCTGAGTGAAATAATGGTCCCTGATCATGTCCTGAGTGAAATAATGGTCTCTGCTCTTTGTGTCCAGTGAAATAATGGTCTCTGCCCTTTATGTCCAGTGAAATAATGGTCTCTGCTCTTTGTGTCCAGTGAAATAATGGTCTCTGCCCTTTATGTCCAGTGAAATAATGGTCTCTGCTCATAATCAGTGAAATAATGGTCTCTGCTCATGTCCTGAGTGAAATAACGGTCCCTGCTCATTTCCAGTGAAATAATGGTTCCTGTCCAGTGAAACTGCCCATTATGTCCAGTGAAATATGGTCTCTGCCCATGTCCAGTAAAACAATGGTCTCTGCACATGTCCTGAGTGAAATAATGGTTTCTGCCCTTTATGTCCAGTGAACTATGGTCTCTGCCCATGTCCAGTGAAATTATGGTCTCTGCTCATGTCCAGTGAAATAATGGTCTCTTCCCATGTCCTGAGTGAAATAATGGTCTCTGCACATGTCCTGAGTGAAATAATGGTCCCTGATCATGTCCTGAGTGAAATAATGGTCTCTGCCCTTTGTGTCCAGTGAAATAATGGTCTCCCCAGTGAAAATATGGATTGAAATTTCACTGATATTTCACTGAGATTTCAGTGAAAAATCAGTGAAAGAAAGGGGTAAAATAACAGTGAAATTTCACTGAAGTTTCACCAAAATTTCAAAGAATTAACAGTGAATTTCATCAAAATTTCAATGAAATCTCACCAAAATTTCACCAAGATTCTATTGAAATTGAAATTATGGATTGAAATTTCAGTGAAATATCAGTGAAATATAGTGAAATATCAGTGAAATATAGTGAAATAACAGTGAAATTTCAGTGAGATATAGCAAAATATCAGTGAAAGAAAGGGGCAAAATAACAGTGAATTTCACCAAAATATCAGTGAATTTTCACCAAAGTTTCACAAAAATTTCAAAAAATTAACAGTGAATTTCACCAAAATCTCAGTGAATTTTCATCAAAATTTCATTGAATTACACTGAAAATTTAAAAGAATTAACACTGAATTTCATCAAGCTGGACAGACAAGTTGAAACCAATATTCCTCCGCTACTCCATAGGAGGGAAATACCCCTCTACTCCATAGGAGGGAAATATAATTACATACTAGTATCTATATGGTTGTCCGAATACGACTGACTCCAAACCAGATGTTTGACTTTGAGATGTGACCTTGACATAGGAACTTTAAGATTTTTTTAAAAAATCACATCTCCTCATGATTGAGAACATATGAGCTATTTTGAAATCCATCTATTGATTTAGGAGTATTTGTCTTGACAAAATCTGATGGATGGATGGATGGATAGACTAATGGATGAAAAGACAGTACTGTAAGGCACATACACTGAACTATCAATCTGACAACTGTGTTTACCCTAACTCAGCCTGATATGAATCAATTGATTATATGAAAACACAGGATGTGGAATTCCCATGTCCTAACTTGTCCAACATGGGCTTTTGTACTTGCAGACAAGTACATTTTTCAAGGCTACTTGTCCATGGACCAGTGAATATCAGGGCAAATCTTTGAATGTTCCGCAATAGATCTAAGTGATAAGTTATTCACTAATATTCATGTAAAAGGATGGAAAAAATTGTTTTAAATGATGAAAATGCTGGTTCCACATTTTTATCATTAAAAGCAATATCTTCTCAAAATGTATCAATTTACTTTTTTGCAGACATGTTCATTTTGTTCATGGTCAAGTAGAAAGTTCAAGTAGTAGCAAGTTCAAATACCAAAAGATCTTACCCTCAGATATCTGGGTATTTTTTAACTTTTTGCAGCCACACAAGAGAGGAAGGTGAAGTTACAAACAGTTTAAACCAGAGAAATACATTTCAAACTTTAAAAACAGCTATTTTTATAACAAGGTTAATTATTTGCTGAAGCAGTCTCTTCTGTCTCTAGGCTGGTTCCATATAGTGTATGTGCACATTCACAGTTGATTGTGGTACCAAAAACTGCATGCCATGACCTCTTGTTGTAGTGGTTGGTATTTAGGTTACAATGGTTAAGTTGAAACACAAAGCAAAGATCACATTTTTAGCTCCACTGGCCGAAGGCCAGCGAGCTATTGTCATGGCGAGGTGTCCGTCGTGCGTCCGTGCGTCCGTGCGTCCGTGCGTCCGTCCGTGCGTGCGTGCGTAAACTTTTCTTTTAACATCTTCTCCTCCTAAACCAATGGATGGATTTTGACGAAACTTTGCCAGAATGTTCCTTAGGTGACCCTCTTTTAAAGTTGTTCAAAAAATTTGGATTGACCCCCAAATATGGGCGTGGCAGGGAGGGGCTTATTTTGACCCCAAAATCTTTGAATGACATCTCCTCCTGAACCATTGGGCCAATTTTAATGAAACTTTACCAGAATGTTCCTTGAGTGACCCTCTTCTAAAGTTGTTCAAGAAATTTGGATTGACCCCCAAATATGGGCGAGGCAGAGCGGGGCTTATTTTGACCCTGAAATCTTTGAACGACATCTCCTCCTAAACAATTGGGCAAATTTCAATGAAACTTTACCAGAATGTTCCTTGGGTGACCCTCTTTAAAAGTTGTTCAAGAAATTTGGTTTGACCCCCAAATATGGGCGTGGCAGGGCGGGGCTTATTTTGACCCCGAAATCTTTGAATGACATCTCCTCCTGAACCATTGGGCCAATTTTAATGAAATTTTACCAGAATGTTCCTTGGGTGACCCTCTTCAAAAGTTGTTCAAGAAAATTGGATTGACCCACAAATATGGGTGTGGCAGGGCGGGGCTTATTTTGACCCCAAAATCTTTGAATGACATCTCCTCCTGAACCATTGGGCCAATTTTAATGAAACTTTACCAGAATGTTCCTTGGGTGACCCTCTTCTAAAGTTGTTCAAGAAATTTGGATTGATCCCCAAATATGGGTGTCGCAGGGTGGGGCTTATTTTGACCCCGAAATCTTTGAACGACATCTCCTCCTGAACCATTGGGTAAATTTCAATGAAACTTTACCAGAATGTTCCTTGGGTGACCCTATTTAATAGTTGTTCAAGAAATTTTGATTGACCCCTAAATATTGGCGTGGCAGGGCAGGGCTTATTTTGACCCTGAAATCTTTGAATGACATCTCCTCCTGAACCATTGGGCCAATTTTAATGAAACTTTACCAGAATGTTCCTTGGGTGGCTCTCTTCTAAAGTTGTTCAAGAAATTTTGATTGACCCCCAAATATGGGCGTGGCAGGGCAGGGCTTATTTTGACCCTGAAATCTCTGAACGACATCTCCTCCTGAACCATTGGGCAAATTTCAATGAAACTTTACCACAATGTTCCTTGAGTACCCTATTCTAAAATTGTTCAAGAAATTTGGATGGATGAGATCCACTGGATCAATAAAATTCAGGTGAGCAGGTTAGGGCCATTCTGGTCCTCTTGTTTCAAAGTGATATCTAAATAGTTTTCTTCCTTGTAATTTTACATATTAGTTAAATAAGTTCATTCCTTCATTAGTCAGTTTCAACTTAGAAAAAGTCTGAATTCCTTCTGAATGCTGTTCACTTTCATTACCTTCTATTTTCAATATCTCTCTTTAAAATCTTGAGATTTTTAAGCCAGTGGAGCGATACAGGCCCTCTTGGGCCTCTTGTTTTCCTCTTTTGTTGAATTCTTCCACTTTCTGAAGTTATTGAAAAACAAAATGTGAAAAAAATGGCCCTTGTTAAGCTCAATCTAAAATATACCTGCTCTGACAGAAGGTAAAGATAAAGATTAGCCTGCACATGTGAGCATTTTAATCTAAATCCTGACCACTTGATTTTTCTTTAAAAACAATATTTTTGAAATGAAACTTATTTTACCCACAATAAGTGCATTCAGGATATCGATTTCAATTTAATATTCTATGGTTTTTATTCTGCATGACAAGGGGTTAAAAGGTAAGATCCAGAATATTAGTTATGGTTTTAAAATATATTACATATGGTTATAGTGTATGGAGCAATATATTGAAAACTCTCTCAAATAAGGATAAGCAAAGGCAAAAATGACAACAGCAATGTCAGACATGGCCATCCCCAATCATGAAAGCTTGATAGTGAACTGAAGCTTAATCTATTAAAGATTCTTTTGTACTTGAAGAGATATGCCCCCTTCAGAATATAAGTCTTTAGAATATCAAAGGGCAATAACTGGTAAATTATGCAAGCAAGAGTTATAGTTCTTAGGCATTGCTCATTTCAATAAGAACTATCCACCTATGGAGTTTCAAGTTGATAGCTAGCTATTTTACTTTAAGAGATATGCCCATAACAAGATGTGTTTGTGAAACACGAATGCCCCCGGAACGGCATTTTTTTTCAAAGTTTGACCTTGACAGATGACCTTGACCTTGTCCCATGACCTTGACTTTGGTACCAGCGGATGCAGATCATTGAGATCTATCATCATGCCAAATATTAGCTTTGTATCTTGAATAGTCTTGAAGATATTGGCAAGGTTAAGTTTTCTGGTTAAGTTTTCGGACAGACGGACGGACAGACGGACAGACAGACGGACAGACGGACACGAGTAAAACAATATGCCCCCGATCTCTCGATACGGGGGCATAAAAAGAGTAAGAGTTAAGAAATAACAAAGGGCAATTAATCCAAAATTATGCAAGCGAGAATTGTTGTTCTTGTGCAGTACTGCACTTCTCCATGAGATCTATCTATCTTTAAAGTTTCAAGTTGATAGCCACTGAACTTTAGGAGAAATGCTCCAGCCAAGTTTAGAAAATTTAAAAAACCAAGTGGCAATAACTAAGTTATTCTTATTATACTGCATTTATCCTAGTCAAATTGTGTAAGTGCATCGAGTTAAAAGCTTTACTAGTAAAGAAGTAATACCTGTTTAAAAAACATGGGACAGACAGATAGATGAACAGACTGACATGGTGACTCCAGTTTAGCCACTTTACTTTGTTATATATATAGTGCCTAAGTGGGGTAAAATAAAGCAAGATTGGCGTCTCTTAAAAAATGTGCACTGTGCATCTCTTCAATAAGATCTATTCAACTTTAAAGTTTCAAGTAAATAGCACTTATACCTCAGGAGATAGAATGAAAAGAAGAGTGATGAAAAACAGCGAGTTTACAATTATGATAATATTAGTGGTGTGACATTTAAATTTTATAAGATACTCCATCAAGAAATTTTGAGGATCTACTGGAAAGCATTTAACTTCAATACACTTACCTACCTTCAACTACATAATTTTGTTCCAGATCTAACTTAATGTTGATGTTTTTTCAAGGCTACAGTTGTTATCTTCTTCACTCATGTTTTTCTCAAGACTCCAAAATATTCAGCAGTTACACTATAAGGTTTATCCCTTTACTATATTTTGAGTTGTATCTGCAATATAAAAGAAAACTGAAAATGTTGAGGTAAGTATATATAATAGCTTGCACTTATGGATTTCAATTACAATTATTCTTAAGCCTACTACCATTTGAACGAATTTTTCTTAAATCTCAAAGGTCAAAGCTCAAGGTCTAATGATATAATGATAAAAGGACTGTTGTAAGTATGAATACTTCATATTGAAATCGATCTTTAAGAGTCATGTTGGGTATGACCATCCCAACTGCAAAAGCTTGATAAACTAGACTGTCGACTAATACCGTATTTCCCAAAAACAAGTGCTTGTCAATAATGTAAAGCCATTTTCCATCATCCCATAACTCTGTCAAAACACAAAAGTCAATGAATGGATCATAACGGTTATTAACCAAAATATCACTTGCACATCTCTACCTGATACTGATCACATCTGTAAAGTTTAATGGAAATCTGCCCATTAGTTGCTGAGAAACTGAATGGACACATAAAAACTACAAAATGGATGGATGGACTAAACGATGAACAGACAGATTAACCGACCAACAAGCTAACTCCTAATACCCCCCCCACCCCACCCCCCATATTTTTTGGGGGTACAATACACTGAAGCTAGTGAGAATTAGAGTCCTTAGATACTGCAATTCTTTCTCCTCACTAAGATCAGAGATAGAAGATGAACATGTGTCCGTCCACCCCTGATGGCATGTAATAAGACCTGAAACAGTATTTTTAGTTTTGATAAATTTGACTTAGTAAGATGACCTTGACATCAAAATATGTGGAATGGAATGGTGAAAGAAACTTTTATGCATTTTTTTTACATTGTAACTTGAATAGTGTCCAGGTTATAGAAAAATTTTTAGTTGGCGCATCAAGTTTTCATAGACAGTCAGAAAGATGGACAAATAGCATAAAACATTACACCCTTGATCTTTTTATGTGTGGAAATGTAGTAAAATAATGAATACAGTGTCATCTTATTCTACTTACAAATTACTTGAACATATCTGTTTTCACAGTGACAATCTTGCATGTATATATGGCACCAGTAATGCTGTTAGGCCTACATGTCTGAGTGACGTTTATCTGAAATGATTTTTTTGTTTTTATTCAAAATAATAAAATACCAAGTCTAAATTATTAAATATCACTGAATATGATCTATCTATTCTTATTGATACTAATAAGAGAAATCTGTTGTGAATTTTACTCAGTTTTGAGAGACTATATATGAAAGCCTCCCAATCAGCAAATTTCTAAATACATTTTCTAATAAAACTATCAAAAGGGGAGATTATCATTTCTCATATAAAATGCTAAATTGATATTTGATGTTATTTTTGTCAAATTTAATCTAAGAAAGATATTTTTTTCAAAAATGTGAAAAAAAATCTATATTCTTTTTTGTGATTCATAAATTATTTGTCAAATCTATTTCAGTTTAATGTATAAATCATAAATTCTGATAAGTATAAATACATTTGTTTGGTTTAGCGAATAAATGTCTCTTTGTTTATCAATATCCGAAAAATGGCTTGTCCAGTTACTATTACACTTTACCTGTCAGCTACGAATTATTTAAGTCATGTGAAGATAATATTTAGGTGATTTTGAAAATATTATGGAGGTTAATAATTAATTCTGAGGGAAGAAGACATTCTACACTTTCTTTTCCTATCATTTTTTTAATTAAAATTCTTCTACAACAATGGTGCAGATGAATGTTTTCCTGGCACAAAATCACTACCAATGACCAGTAAAATACTAACAAGTCATAAATACCTTGATATCATCTCCATTTATAAACACTCTTTACTTGTTAATAACGATTTTGAGGTTTAAAATATTTATTCTTTTTCACGGGACATCCAAAGGGTAAGATACTTTAACAGCTGTGGGAATTCCGTGTGGTCTAAAAATAGAATCAGTTGACTCTTTGTTCTACGAGAATTCCTGACCACCATTTTGATAATCATTCCAAGGAAAGAATTTCATTTTGAAATATGATTTAATGACATTGGTTGAGGATTTTATCATTGCTGAAAAGACAAGTAAAGAATATTTATTTAATCAAATTTATTTATTTTATTTTTTTTGTTGCCGAATAAGAATTTAAACTGTGGCCAAATATTGCACAAATCCGCGAAATAGCAAGGTCAAGTTGATAACGAAAGTTGTTTATTTTCACTTCAAAAACTTACGTGTTTCTTTACGTTCCGGTTTGTAACTCGTCTTTCGGTTGGATTATGATATTAACAGCATATCAATAGCATAACGTAGCCATCTCTTACGGATATTTTTTTTATTATACACAAAATGAGCCCACAATCTCACCTCCGTCGTTTGCATCATGGCGCGTGATAAGTTTAGCCGTGTAACATTTTCATTGGTTCTTATCGATCACATGACTTAATCTAGACTAGAAATTTTAGACTGGAAATTTCTGTTTACTCCACGGCATAAAGAAAATTTTCATTTTACCATTTAAATTTGCTATTTAAGAAAATAATACTAATAGACAAACTAAAAATGAAAATGGTTAATTACATGAGAAATAGTTCATTACAAATCACGTAATATCATTTATTATTCTGTAATATTTTTTAAGACTCTTTTGACTTGAAATTGTCCCAGCCATTATCAGATAATAAGTATAGTCGTGAAATATATCTATGCTAAAGTAACAGATATTGTGGTTGTAGTATGATAGATTTCCTTGCATAAATGAAGAAAAAAACATACTTGTTGTGTTAACAAAAAATATTCATAGTATATATATGTGTGTTTTTTGTTCTTATTTATTTTTGTCTGTATCTTTTTTTAATTGACATTTTCAAGCAATTTGAGAAATATAAAGCTCCATAAGAGGGAAGAAATCATGCATTTCTTTAAACATGTTCATTCTTTTAAGCTTAGGAACGGAATAGTCCACAATGTTCACAAAAGTATATTCATTTTAGGCTATATATTTCTGCTTCTGACAATCTTAATAAACATGTCTTTTGCTACAATTATGTTGTGAATCTGTTGTGTTCCTACTTTTTTTAGTGCTTTTATAAAGATTCAGTATTATTATAAACACATTTTTTAAGTTGGCATATTCACAGAAATTTCATAAGTTAAAAAAAAAATACTGAAATTTCACTGAAATTCTAGCCTCATAAAGAAAAAACATCTCACTGAAATTTCAAAATTTTTTGCCAAAATTTCACTGAAATTTCACTGAAATTTGGTCATTTTGCTGAGATTCAGTGATATTTTAACATTTCACTGAAATTTCACTGAAATTTCACTTCAATTTTCACTGGGGTCTGCCCTTTATGTCCAGTGAAATAATGGTCTCTGCTCATAATCAGTGAAATAATGGTCTCTGCTCATGTCCTGAGTGAAATAACGGTCCCTGCTCATTTCCAGTGAAATAATGGTTCCTGTCCAGTGAAACTGCCCATTATGTCCAGTGAAATAATTGTCCCTGCCCATGTCTCTCCTGTGAGCTATATATATTATTAGGATTTATCTTGTAAATTCTTTCTTTGGATGATTTTTGATCACGTCTGTAACTGTAATTCAGTGATGTGTTTTGTCCAGTAGAAAAACAGAGGATTCCAGATGATTTTGTAGCATACACATTACCCTTGGGTGTCTAGTAGAATAGATTATTCAATTTCTTTCCTTTGATATATACCAGTGGTTAATATTACTATCAAAATGCTTATTGTTTTTCTGATAAGATATTATCTAGTGAATAGATCTGGGACTTCATTTCAGATCTATCTGGTCCTCATATCTAATCATGTTGGCGCTTTAATATTCTTTTGACTATGGTTGTCATTCAACAAGGGTAACATATCTTTTACCTACATTGGATTACGTGGAGAGAATTTGTTTAAATGCTTTTGAACTCTTGGGTAATACTTGAATTAAGACAAGGCCTTTCTGTGGGTACCAAGGTCATCAGTCAAGGTCAAGGTCATTTTTCAAGATCAAATTGGTGAAAAAAATGCAAAAACTTTGTCATTTTGTGATAACTTTTGAATGGTAAGTGATAGGGCCTTCATATTACACATGATGATTGCCTGGGACAAGCATTTTCTGTTGGTACCAAGTTTAATGTCTTCAGTCAAGGCCAAGGTCATTTTTCAAGGTCAAATTTGTGAGGAAAAAAATGCAAAAAATTTGACATTTTGAGATAACTTTTGATAGGTTGGTGATAGGGCCTTCATATTTTACATGATGATTGCCTGTGACAAGAACTTTCGGTTGGTTCAATATTCATGATATTGGTCAGAATGTTTGTCAGGTCAAATAAAACTAAATGTTTAGAAAAGACTATAAACCTATGCAGGGATCATAGGAATAGAACAATGTCTAAAAGTTCTTTGAAAAATTTAATGATCATTTAATGATCTTTTAAGTATTTAATTTTGCTAAGGGAGGAATCAAAGATGACTGAGGTGAGCAATATACGGCCATCGTGGTCCTCTTGTTTTTGCTTATGATTATTTTTTCGTAAGAAGTTTTAAGTTTAACAGGCCCCAGGCTCTGATGCTCTGATGTCAGAAGATCTGAGTTTTACCCACATTGGGTTGATGTCGTAAAACTTAAGAAAACTGCAATGGTGGCAGTTTGATAGATTGGTTTGAATTTGTTGTGCACAGATTTAAATTACTTGTCTATGTTGAATATCTGTATATAACTCGAATACGCTATTTTGACTTGTGATTACAGTACATTTCTATACAATCGACGAGTCAAAATAGCGAATTCTACTTATACATATTGGATTTCCCAAAATCTGCTTTTCTTCTATACAGATTGAGTATTCAATTTTATTTCCTGTAATTGATTTTGAAAAATGAATTGTTAGCCTTGTAAATTACATATGGAAAGAGGACAAATGAAGAAATCAGATGTGTTTTGATAAACTTTGTCTTCTTGTTGCATTAAATCAAAGTTCATTTTGAAATAAGATTAGATCAAACCTGTTTCAGAGAGATAAAATGAAATAATAGATATATACTGTGGTAAAGTTTACAGTGGTTCAATATTTATCCTCAAATAGAGTTAACCCTTGTCATGCTGAACCCGGAATATTCGTGCTTTGACAGGAGGTATAGACAAAGATCAGCCTGCACATATGTGCAGTCTGATCTTAGTTCATACCTACCGAATTTAATTTTTAAACCAGAAAGGTCTAAAACAATGCATTTCCAAAATCAATACTCACTCACATTTGGTAACTTCCAATGCTTTTAGCACTTTGATTTTACATTTATTTTGCAAAGATTTTTATTCAGCATGACAAGGGTTAATTCTAGTTGTTACAGGAAAGATTTGTGCATTCTGATTGGCTTATATATTTAATTTTATAATTACTTCCAATCCATTTTATATGATATATACCTTCTCTCATATATTATATAATTGCTAGCACACTTATTACCAACTTGTTGTAAAAATATTATATGTATACATGTGGTTTGATAGGCAATATTACCTTTATTTCCTGAAAATAAACATATACAGTCAAACCTGTGTTAGCAGCCACCTGTATTCAGCAAGCAACCTGTCTTAAGCAAGCGACCACCGAGATCCGAAATAAACCAATTGCACTTAAATTGACCTGTATTAAGAAAGCACCTGTCCTAAGCAAGCACTTTTTGAATGTCCCTTGGGTGCTTGCTTAAGACAGATTTGACTGTATATATATATATTAATTGGTTTAATTGAATGTCGATAAAAACAATTTATAGTAATTTCAGTTATTTGAGTAAGCTTAAAGTTTAACCAATGTTATTCCCTTTTCGAAAGAATTAAGGTCAATGTCAGGGTTTAGCCTGAAAAAGCTTGAATAATAAAAGTTATAAATTTTGACAGACAAAAATGCAGTTGATTGACACTATGTTATATAATAATATATGATCATGTATTTTAAGGGTACTGAAGATTATTATCAATTATTATATACTTTGATATTGTCTCTATGTATTTGAACGGGAGGAAAGTGTGCAATATTTTTTGATATTGCATACTTTGATATTGCACTAAGATTATTTTCACGTGCACAAATGGACTGGACTACTTTCTGGTTGCTACCTTGCCATAAGTCAACATAAAAATCACATTATCAACGCTTTCTTTTTGCGTTCAATATTCGAGAAATAGTTTTGTCAGAGTAAAGAAATACGTTTCAAGTTCTTTGAATGCCTAAAGGGCATTGCGCAAGTGTTTGTTTTCATCTATTTGAAACAATTCTGAGAAATAAACCACTTCATCCCCTCCCCCTCTCCGTCGACTCATATTCCCCCCCCCCCCCCCCCCTCCCCCCAAAATTTCTTCCAAATCACTGTTTTTGTTTCTCCTTTATCAATTTTATTTAATAACTCTTTCAAAACTAATTCATGCCCATCTCTTTGTGTCTATCATAATTCTAGTATCTATCTTTCTTTCTCCCTATCTTTCTCTTTATCTCGTCTTTCTATCCGTCCCATCCTTCATGACTATCGCTAGTCTGCTCCGGTATCAAGTACGCCGATTTAGTCAGTTTTGGAACATGTAACTGGTAAAAATAACAAATGAACAAGTTTTTATAAATATATTTATTTCATTTTTATTCAAAGTAAGTCGAAATCAACGTGTATCTAAACATCGAAAACGCGAATCGACACACAAATGTCCGCCGTCTTTTTTGTTTACACTGTCACTT
This sequence comes from Fragum whitleyi, assembly GCA_948146395.1. Lineage (NCBI taxonomy): Eukaryota > Metazoa > Mollusca > Bivalvia > Cardiida > Cardiidae > Fragum > Fragum whitleyi. Next base: position 39,918,027 of record OX411556.1, read on the forward strand.
CATAGCAACGGATGTATTCATCCGAACGTAAAAATATAACGGAAAGGATTTTGCGGGAAAAGGTCTATTGCGAAACTGTTATTAAAAAGCGGCTGAAATTTAAACGAAAAATCGTTCTTGAAATATAGTTAATGTAAAAAATTAATAAATAAGAAGTTAATATCGTCCAACAATATCAAAGTATACAATAAAAAGGTTATTGAATTTAAATGGGAATATATTGTGTCGGACTCGTTCTTTTGGCGTAGTTGCCCTCGCAAGCTCGGGCACTCTGCCAAAAGAACTCGTCCGACACAATATATTCCCATATAAATTCAATAACCTATATTACATTGATGAATAAATAGTTTCAGCAAAATTTACATGTAAAAATTTGGAGAAAATACATAAATACATAATTATTTTTTGTACAGGATATAAAATCATTTCCTGAATTAAATGTTAAAGGTCTTCAGCACTGGTACATAATTAAAAGAATCTCATCGTCAAATTAATTGAGACAAAATTGTCTGAGTTGAATTCAACATTTTCTGGAGGAAACATTATATAATGAAGTTTGTACTTTAAGAGGAATGACATTTCTTAAGGTTCATGTAAAGTGTTTGAGACCCAATTTTAGGGGCATTCATTTGCCAAGAAAAAGCAGTATGTCCAGGAATATTATATATCAAAATGAAGCTATTCGTGAGCACAAGCAGTTAGGCAACATAAGACTGTTATAACTATAGCGGTATAGCCAAACATTGTGGAAAAGGATCATTTTGTACAGAACAAGCAACTGCATGACTGTTGGATAAAATTGGCTCATATTTTAACAAAGTCTAGCCTAAAGTACCATCCAGGTAGTGCTACAACCTTTGGTATAAAACTCAGCCCCAAAACGTAGTTATGCAAGCAATTTATTTTGACTTATTTTATAAACACATATGTTATATAAAAATTATGTCATTCTTATTTTGTAAACGTGTAGATCTTTTTAGGGTATGGTGTGTTATCACAACATAAATAGACATTAATTGTTTATATACCTGTAAGATTGATCAGCAATATATCAATTTCTATTTCACAGAATGATAAATATATAGTAATATTGTAGATCATTGAATTAAAAAAAACTATAATTTGAAATAAATCGCAGAAAATATTTCACAATATTATGGTGTGATGTTGCACCATACCTAACATCTTTTTTGAAAACAGACCAAACCGGTTTGACATGTATGTTGACACATTAAATGGAAATTGATTGTTTCAAAAGAGCCTTTTGAGACTGAGTTTTATATCTAAGGTTGTAGCACTACCTGGATGGTACTTCAGACTGTACTTTGTTAAAATATGGGGCAATTTTATGCAACCGTCATGCAGTTGCTTGTTCTGTCCAAAATGACCCTTTTCCACAATGTTTTGGCTATACCGCTATAGCTATGGCGGTCTTATGTTGCCTAACTGCTTGTGCTCACGAATAGCTTCATTTTGATATATAATATACCTGGACATACTGCTTTTTCTTGGCTGATGAAGTGCCCTAAATATTGGGTCTCAAACACTTTACATGAACCTTAATGGTAAATCAACTTAAAGTTACAGTAGTCTGTTTATACTAAAGCCAAGTAGCAAATAGACCTTGGTAGCCAACAAAATAATCTACAGCTGAATCTGAATCAGAGTTAAGCCTTGTTTACATTTGGATTACAGCCTGTATGGCGCCTGTAACTTGCCGTAACCCCAAAATTGTGTGATGCCCTTGCAGCGGAACACAGTGTCAGTGCGATCATCGTATGGCTTTACGGGTGCCATGGACCCTTGCAATTTTGTATTTAAAATAGTTATACAAGTTTTTAAAAATCACAAGTCTGCACATAGACCGTAGCCCTTAGACTTATCGTAGAGGCATCGCATGATCGCCGCAAGGACATCGCACGGTCACCCTGCGATATATTGCCTTTTAAATCTTTAACGCATCATCCCATGGTTCCCTTGCGGGTACTGTACGATGATCGTATGGTGACCGCATGGTTAACAGTGTAAATAGTTGACAAATAGCACGTTCTCCATGCAGGGATCTCCCAATTACCTTGCAATCGCTGCACAGGCTTCTTAATGATTCTTGTAATATTTTTTTTGAAAACCTGTGTGGACACCGCACTATTTTGTGAACACATATGCCGTAGAAAATAAAATTGTACAATGTCAAATTCAGAGCTACAGATAAGATGCGTTTTTGCGTGAAAACGCATTTAAAATCAACAAAAACGCATTGAAAGATATTTAAGGGGGTACAAAAACGCATTTCTAATTGCCGATCAGCATTACCAATGGTTCTAAATGCGTCTTTTCGTACGTATGACACCTGAACATAATTCAAATTTCCTACAGATGACACTTATCGATCGTGGCCAGTGCTGGTTTCCGTCTTCTATAATTTTTATATTTTGATAATACATGAAAAGCTGGACTAAATTATTCCCTAACAAAATATGGGAAATGGCATCCAAGCATTGGCGAGTTCAAAGCGAAAAGTTGACACAGACACAACCATTTCATTCATGGCGAAAAAAAAAACGGATCCGTTAAATTGTACCATTCCGTGTCTGACACGATTTTCTTGGCGAACAATCTGTTTTAACAGTTAAAAATCTCTTCCACCTTTGAAATTAGTATTCTGAGTGACTTTTTCACGGAAACAAACATTAATCTTTAACTTTACATGGGTCTTGATTTCATCTATTAGCAGTTTCTTTACGACTTTCGGAACCGCTAGAGTGCAAATTCTCTTTTACAAATCGATGAATAAAAGAGGAAGAAGAAATGATTTTAGGATCAATTTTAGAAAGAATTATTGATAGCTATTCTTATTTTACCTGAATTTTTCGTATTTTTCCAGTTTGAAAAGCACAAAGACTGAATTGATTTCCGCTTATTCGTACCCAAGAATGTTCGACCCACCAAATTATGTCCGATTTTATTTCTAATGAAAACCATAAGTGATTGTAACATTGTGACTTACAAGGACATTTTCTTTTTTTAATCCTGTTAACCTTTGGTTCACCACTTTTGAATCAAATCAACATAAGCACTGACAGATTGAGAGGGTTTGACAACCTAGTTATAATGTTATTTCTATTATTTTCAGGAGTTTTCTCTCTCAAAGCGAAACGAAAACAAGGCTGATATTATTTGCCCAATAAAATGTTCAGTTTGACAGGTTTGGCTTTGACCCGACAGTTTATAGTCCACAAAGGACTGTCAGGCCTACTGTCTGACTGTTTTTCTGGGTCCTTTGCCATCATCTTCCAATTTGATTTTTTCAAAGTATCAAAGGGTAATGGGCCTTATGCTATTGTTCATCGTATGTTGGTCAAATAATAAACTGATCCATTCCCTCCAGCGAATTATTGGCAAGGAAACATGGAAAGTGGATGCTCTTCCTGTGCAGGCAACTGGAGACTGGCAGCAGCTAAACAGGACATCCATTAAATATTAGAATTTGAGTTGTGACACCACCACAGATATTTAACAGGGCAATTATAAAATATTTCTCAAAGATATTATTAAGGATGTCAATAGCTGAATTGTTTTTTAACAATTAAATTTAAAGATGAGAACAATTCATATTAACTCTAAAATATTTTTCAGCACAGCTGTATTATAAATCAGCATTACAGAAAAAATTAGGGGGTAAAAACCCTTTAAGCTAAAAAATTATCTGTAGCTCTGTGTCAAATATATCATTCAAGAAATTGAAGGCTGCGAAATCGTACAGGGTCCGTGGCAATTGTAAACTAGGCTTCAATAACAATCTAAAAGTCATTAATAAGGATTTCAAATTGAAATGTTTCAATAATACTAGCATAAATCTTATGTTGTAGGTACTCATTTGAATAGTTTTGCTAATATGATCTAGGAGTTCTTGAAGTGCCATTTAATGTACTCAAAGCTCAGGAACCAGCTTTGAACCTTTTTTGGGGGTTATGGGGTGGAATGATTTTGGAATGAAATTGGATGAGTATGTGGAACAAGTTTTGAATGAAATTAAAGGGAGGTAATCCAATATTGCTAATAATGTCCAGGGTGAACAAAATTAGCAATATTGGATTACTTCCCTTTAATAAAATCTGCATACAAGTTATATTTCTTCAAGAACCAATTTTTTAGTGATTTTTGAGCGTTTTGAATGATTTAAGTGAGTGTTTGGAATGAATGGAGTTCTGAGTGAGTTATTAAAAATGGTTTTGATCTGAATGACAGTGAATTTCATGATGTTGTTAAATGTATTAGCCCTTTAATTTGACTCAAATTTTGCCAAGAGTTTGATATTCAGTATGAAAAGGGTTAAATATTGATCAGTGATGACCTGATACAGGAGACTATTACCTACAGGCCAGAGAATTCCCTAGGAGACAATTACAAAAGGAGAGCAGGTGCTTTTTATGTCTTAATTAGACATTTATTGAAGACACTGTAACCCTGTATTGCTTTTTACATAACATGTCCATAAGCAGGGTTTTAGACTTACTACTTAGCGGCTTAAAACTCCTTTCAAGATACTTACTCCTTTTTCGTACAAACCAACAGGACCCCACAGGGCTCGTGCAAGTGTTTGAAATTGATGAGACATTGACTCATAAATCATGATATTCTGGGGGTCAAAACCCTTTCTTAAGGGTCAAAACAACAGGAAAGGTCAAATTGTTAGCTCACCTGAGCACATCGTGCTCAAGGTGAGCTTTTGTGATCATTGAATGTCCGTCGTCCTTTATGCCATGTGTGTCGTCCATCGTCATGTGTCAACAATTTAAGTGTTTACACAGAGGCCACAAATATGGCCCAATCGTCATGAAACTTGGTCAGAATGTTGGCCAGGTCACAAGGATGAATCCTATTGAACATTGGAAGGATCCATGCCATATCACGGGAAAAGGGGCCTTAATGACAATTTTCTTGTTTACACTTTAGAGGACACAAATATGGCCCAATCTTCATGAAACTTGGTCAGAATGTTGGCCAGAACACAAGGATGAACCTTACTGAAAATGGGAAGGATCCATGCCATATCACAGGAAAAGTGGCCTTAAACTAAATGACAATTTTCTTGTTTATTATGTAGAGGCTACAAATATGGCCCAAACCTCATAAACTTGGTCAGAATGTTAGAAAGGTCACAAGAATTAAACCTATTGAAAGTAGGAAGGTTACTTGCCATATCACAGGAAAAGGGGTCTTCATAGAATGTTCTTTTGTTTACTTTCAAGAGACCACAAATTTGGCCCCTTCTTCATGAAACTTGGTCTGAATATTTGTAAGGACACAAGGATAATCCTTTTATGGAATGGGAAGGGTCCATGCCATATCACGGTAAAACGGACCTTTAATGATAATTTTCTTCTTTACTCTAGAGAGGCATTAAGTGTGGCTCAAACTATTTGAAAATTGGTCAGAATATGTATAAGGTCACAAAGATGAAGCCTATAGAAAATTGGAAAGATCCCTGCCATTTCACAGGACAAGGGGCCTTGATGAAGATTTTCTTTTTTTCACTTTAGTTTCGTTACATACGCCTATGTTCAAATAAGGTCTGTGTCAAGGCATATCCTTTTTACAAAAAAACCAAACAAACCCAAAGCAGGAAACAATTTGACATAATCTTTGTTGAAAGCATTCTTGTTGACATCTGCCTATTTAATTGATGTGATGTCCCAGGGGTCAAAGAGATTCAGGTGAGCGATCTAGGACCATCATGGTCCTCTTGTTAGGTTTTAGTGTGAATTGACCTCTTTGTCGTAATATTATAAAGGAAAAAAATATTGTACATAATTCTAAATAGAATACAATATACATCATTGAAAAAAATGGGTCATAAAAGCCAGTTTTGACCCCTATAATTTTCTCTGAAGGGGGTCACTCTTGGGAGTAATTTCTATAAGTCAAATATGATATTTTCTTTCTTACGGTAATAAAAATCTATATAGGGGAAAGAAGCAACAATTTTTCAATTCAGGACTGGAAACAGTCTCAGCTAAATACTATGGGCCACAAGGACCTGCAACACAGAAGCTCCTGCCAGTTTCCCCTTAAATCCACAGGACTTGGGCTTGAGGACTGGTGTTGCTGTCTATCCCTGGCCATAAGAGACAGTCACTGACAGACTTGTTGGCAGATAGCTGCTGATTTAATCATAGTTCGTAAACAAAAAGCCAGGGAAAAGGAATGGCCAATGTGTGTGTGATTGTAGGATTTAGGTCCCACTGAGTTCTAGGCATATATGGTATGGACCATGAGAGAGAAAGAAGTGGATACAAGGAGATGGGTGGGGGTGGGGGTGGGGGGTCATACGCCCCTATCTCATCTACATGTAGACCTCCTTGGTTCTTTAACTTGCCAAGTGTAATCACAGATACATGCCGAGCTACCTTTGGATTTCTTACCTGTTCACTTCTAGTGATAAGTATCTCTGAAAATTCCTGATGCGTTTGGGGACCTTTAAGGATTTGTAGTCCAGTGTCTTACCACTAAACCACTTGGCCGCCTGGCATAGCCGATGTGTTTGAGCGTTTATATATAAGTAGCAAGTCAATAAGTTGAGTCACAACTACAATTAAATGCATACATGTGCATCACCTGACTGCTTGATTAACTGTTTGGCTGATTTTGCGTAATAGATTTGTCAAGCTAAGTAAGGTCTACCATACTTATTTCAACAACTGTTGCTGTATTATGTGTTGGGTTATGTTTGTGTATTTCCTTTTGTTTATCTTTGCTACCCCTGCATATACCCATGTGAGAGACACCGCAAGACCATGGTAAGATGTCATGGGGAAAAAAACAAGCATGCAAGACAAAACTACTGTGGATATCTGGTTCTCGAATGTGCTCAATTTAAAGTACCGTCACACAAAGCTTGGGTTTAATATCTTATTCGAAAGACAATTAGTTTGTTAGTGTGCCAGCATGGGAATTGAACCCAAAGTATTGCATTTCAATTATTTTGAAGTCAGCGTTGCTCTACTACTGACTTAAAACTAACTGGTCTGACATGTTGGGGTATTGGATAGACCATCTGACTAGATGATGGTATTTATTTGATAACTCTTGTTATCGAGAATATAAAGCTTCCTTATAAAACAATAAGCATTTGATTGTAATATAAACCACTTACAATATCATAACAGCACACAGAAATGGAATGTTTTATTCCTATAGACACCCATGGGTAACATTTAGAATAATTTTTCCAGGAATTTCTTGGCAACTTTATCCTGCCAGACCAAAGTTGTGACAATTATTATCCATAGTTCACTTCAGTCAGAGAAACTACAGCTTTTTTTGGAGATGAAGGTTAAAGAACTTTAGTAAGATATATATTTGTGAGAAGTTTGTTACGATTGAAATAGATCATGTCAAGACTATTACGAGGGGTAATCCAGAAGTTTGTGGACTAACGCCATATTTAAAAAACTGCTGATCATATGAAAATATAAATAATATCATTTTATTGAGCTTTCTTTTCTCTGCTCGCACACCAAATTTAATAGAAGTAAGCCAAAGATATGTCAAGATATAAGCGTCCAAAGACATGCGCTATGCACCAAGTGGGGCACACCACAAGTTTCTGACGTATGTTGTTGATGTCGAGATATTCAAAACACATACTGTACTTGGGATTTATTCAATAAGGTTATCCCAAATTTCGATTTACTACAAATAATCTCTAGTGCGCCATTATATCATTGATTTCTGAGTTACAGGGCTTCAACATTAACTATTTGTAAGTGTCTAAATGGCCTGTCATTATTTAATGTTATTCTGTAACAGGTTTTACAAACAGTTGATACATGTCCTTCATTTGATACCAAAATAAAGTTTTCTTGCATTCGTAAGTTTTACAGTTACTTTTTTTCATTATTTAATAGTGAAAAAAAAATGTTATTGTGGCTCTTAACTAGTTGTCAATGACGATCCTTTTGATCACTGTATTCCCATTGAGTATCAATTTCTGTAACAGAAGGCAATCTGACGTGTCTTTCTGACGTTCTGGTTGCTGTATCTTAATATATTCCACCTATATTAATTGATGTAGTTTTTTTTCTTGTGAAGAAACATGTTTCAACCAATGAACTTACCCTTCAAATAATAAAAATTTGGCTTGTCTGGAGCATAATAAGCTCCTTCATTCATGGATGAATTTTAAAATAGCACAGCTGTTTCCCATCATGAATAGATGTGCCATTTAAAACAATTTTTCAGATTACTCCAAGGTCAAGGACTCATCTTGATGCAAAGTTAAATGTGGCTTACCCCGAAATGTTTTGGGTTGGGGGTTTATTAGAGATTTCAAGTTTTCTGAAAATTATTAAAAAATAATCAATTATGACAGTATTTATTAGCTCACCAGAGCACAAGGTGCTCAAGGTGAATTATTGTGATCATTCACCATCCTCCATTGTCCGTCCATCTTTAATCTTTATACCCCTTCTCCTAAATCACTGGGCCAATCAAGCTGAAACTTTGAAATTATGTTGGGTGAATCTCTTCAAAAGTTGTGCAAAGAATAAAATTTCATCAAAAACTCTGGTAGCCATGGTAACAGAAAGGCTGAAAATTGTCTGAAAATCTTGGAAAAATGCTTCTCTTCCTAAAACATAAGGCCAATTGAGCCAACTGCCAACTTGGCAACTATGGTCCTTGGTCCTATGGCTTTAAAAGTTGTTAAAAGAATTCAATTTCATCAAAAACTCTGGTTTCGATGGTAACGGAAAAACTGAAAATCTCCTTGACCACTAGACCAATTAAGCTGAAACTAAGCAGAGGTGACACTTGGTTGAAGCTCTACCAAAGTTGATAAAGGGATTTAATTTCATCAAAAACACTGGTTTCTGTGGTAACAAAAAGACAGAAAAATGCCAAAAATCTTAGTAAAAATTCTTCTCCTAAACATAATGCAAATGAAGCTGAAACTTGGTTCAGATGTTCCTTTGGGTGAAGCTCTACCAAAGTTGTTAAAATAATTTAATTCCATCAAAAATTCTGATTTCTATGGAATCGAAAAAGGCCAAAAATTGCCGAAGATCTGGGAAAAAACATCGTCTTCTTATTCACTGGGCTAATTGAGCTGAGACTTGGTAGGGCATTGGTGTTTCACAAACAAAATCCTAAATGTTTTAATTGATTCTGAATTCCAAAGGAAAAGCATGTGGACTGATTTTAACTAAGATCAGGTGATCTTCATCTATATAGCCTGCAAAAACAGGAATATTTCAGGTTTAGCATGACTTATTATCTTTGATTTGATCAACTAATATGTCCTTTACTAAATTTGATTACCATGCATTAAAATAATTTTCCTAAAGAATGATTGTTAAACCCTGAATAAAAACAAAAAAAATAAGCATTAGACACAACTCTAGTTTTTGATAGATCAGAATTTCCTATTGTGCAGACATTTTCCTAGTTCTGTTACATAGAATTCTCTTGAAAACAATTACAAAGGAAGAGCAGGTGCTATCCCAAGTCTTAATGTGTATTTTTGCCATATTTGTTTCTGAAACACTACCATGGAAATCTTCACAACCCTATATTATCATATTATCCTTCAAATGTCAAACTTGCTATTAGGAATGTATAACATATAAGCTTGATGATAATAACCAAAAATGGTTTTAAGCATATTTACAACCAAAAAAATGTTTATTTAAGCTATTCTTGCATAAAAAGAATGACTTCAGTATTTATTCCAACAAAGATTGCAAATGAGCTTTAAGTTTCAAACCCATGAAGATGCCGGAAAAATTGTGTTAGGCATGGCACTGTCTCCTCTCTTTATTTGGACGTTGCTTTGTAAATTTATGACATCACAAAATTTAAGACAGGAATAAGAACAACGTCTTTATTTATGCTCTATATCAATGTTAGACATAGAAACTGGTAAAGTTTACAGGCCTAGACCGAGGATATTAAAGAAAATGCTGGGCATTAATGGCACATGAATTTACTTATGAACCTTTGTTTTCTTCCATTAACTCCTGGTTTGGGTCTGTTAATGTAGGCCACTATAATACCTAAAAATGTACATTTTATGCAAAATTTTATGTTATGTATCATTCAAGTTGTAAAAAAAAACAGCAAGAAAAAATATTAGGAATATTAGTGTTTCATAACTACATGTTATTTTTACCTATATTTTCAGAAACTGAGAAATTTGACCGTTTAGAAGATTGTCACAAAGGTTCTTGAAAGGATAATTTAAAAACTCCAAGGTAAGTTATAAGAATTTCATGTTATGTAGGCTATCTGATCTTGAGATAGATACCTCATTTACTTCCCTTGTTACAGTGTGCTGTCAAACCTTTGGTTAGTTGTTTTGATGCCTTGTTTAGCAGGACCAGCTCCGAAAAAAGAATGAAATGGTTAAATCTATTTTATATATATCGATTGGGAAACAAGTTCTTACAACTTAGATTAATCCCTGTCGATTCTGCTTCCTTGAAAATTCACCAGTACTCTCACGGAATGTGTGGGCAAATGAAAGTATACTAAGATCGATAGCCTCTCCCGGGAATCAAACTCAGGACCTTTGGGTCAAGAGGCTGATGCTCACCTCTAGACCATGAACACCATACTTTAACTACAATGAAATAAAACCTTAAATATCTATTTTGGCTCATTGTTTCAGCATTTTTTTTGCAGATTTAGGGGAGATGACTGTGGGTCTTACAGTAGCTCCCCTTGAATTTTGGCAAAAATTGTCAAGTCATGACATCAGACTTAGGGGAGGGACTTACAGTAAACTCCCTTGAATTTTGGCAAAATATTAAGCCATGAAATCTTGAAATGCTAAGTATCATCTGGTCAATTGGGCAAGCCAATTGTCGTACTTACAGCTTGAATAAATCTGTAGTTACGACAATAGGCTTGTCCACTGAAGAATAATGTCAGAGAATTTCAGTTGAATTCTCCCTGAGAAAAAAAATGGAACGGTATTTTGAGGGGTTAGCGCAAGACTATTGTAAGTGCCTATATATTTATAGGCACTTACAATACTGTTGCACTGACCCCTTGATTTGGTATCATTCCAACTTGCTCAAGGTAGAATTAAGTCTAAAATTTCTGGTTAACAAAGAATAATTGAACCAAGTAAAAACTATAATATTGGGAAGAATGAATAATGTATTGAGTATTAGACTATAATAAACTGTAAAGTTTCCCCAGCTAGTAATTTGATCATAGTATCAGGCTGCTTATTATTTCTTTTAACAGATGCAATAAAGATCTACTAAGATCACAAATTGAACCCTGTGTTTTCCATATATTGATCAATTTAGGTTAAGCATGGCTGTTTTAGGGAACAAATAGACCAGGAATTTTCCAATAAGGAGGTTCTCCCTAATAGTAGCTCCCAAAACACTATTTACAAAGAAAAGCCAATTTTAAATCTTTTGGGACAAGCTATTTCATATTTCCTTGTTAAATTTTGATTGGGTTGATATTATTGGTGCTATGATGGGTCCCCAATTGTAAAATTTAAAAAATATCAGCTTTTTCTTGGGAACTACTGATTAGATTTTAACCAAACTTTGCAACATGGTAAAAAAATGGACCCCCAATTGTGAAATTTAACAAAAAATAATCCTCTGCTCAGAAGCTACTGATTAGATTTCAACCAAATTTCACAGGAATAATTCTTGGGACATGTAGTCTGAGGATAAGCATAATTAAGGCAGTGTGAATGGTATAAGCCTTGTCCATATATCTCATTAATGAAATCAAACCTTGTGTTGTGCTGAATTAACCCTAAACATTCTTGCTTTGGTTTGCTTTTTTTTCAAGAGGGGTTATCTTTGCAGTCTGATCTTTCACATTCTTTACCAGAAAAGCTCAAAATAAATATATACATTAGGTGCATCTAGTGCTTTTAGTAGTGATTTGATTTTAATGCAATTTTATCAAAGGTTTCATTCAGCTTGACATTAGAGGGTTAAATACCTTCTACTGGAGACTAAATATAACTGAAGAAAACCTCCTTTATTTTGAGACTATGTAAGATTGTTGGTTTTTCCGTGGGAGTTGTCATTCTTCAGTGGCATTTAATTCAAAAGATGTCTGGATTGGATTTACTTTATCAAGGAGAGAACAATTCTTCAACAGTAGAACACACAATTCCAGACGAAAACAAGAAAAGAAAACTAATTAATGGTTTTTTAGACATTTTTAGCTTTGCTGTTTTTAGAGAAAACCTGAAGTAGTGCTAAAGCCTTGGTGCCCTCATCATGGTGGTTTAAAGGCAACCCCCATGACGGGGATACCTATGCTTTAGCAGTACTTCAGGTTGTTATTGTGTGATATTTTTGTGGTTAAGGCAACCACCATAAAGAGGACACTTATGCTCTAGAAATACTTCAGGTTGTTATTGTGTGATAATTCTGTGGTTAAGGTAACCGCCATGACAAAGACACCAATGCTTTAGCAATACTTAAGGTTGTTATTGTGTGATATTTCTGTGGTTGAATATAAGGCAACCACCATAATGAGGACACTTATGCTTTAGAAATACTTCAGGTGTTCATTTTGTGATATCCAGGCTTTTATACGGCATTTAAAAAAAAAAAAAAAAAAAAAATGGGGTCCAAAATACTCATCCATTTGGATCTTGGGAATCCTTTCTTAAAGTTGGAGAGTCTCTGTTTTAGATGTAGACTATATCTTTTGAGCAACTTGATCTTTTTTTAAATGTGAATTTAGAGCTATTTCCTAGTAAAAGATAAAGAAAGTGTTTGATATGTATGAATAGTTTGTGTTCAAAGTCAGGAAATCTTCAGTCTTAAATTCTTTTCTAAAATATATCCCCAGAGGGTCAATGGGACCCGTATCAGACTCACAAAACCAGTGTGTCCCTTAAAACTCTGGATATCTCTGGTATTACTAAATACTAAAACCATTCACAGGAAACATGTTCGATATCAAAATATCAACCTGTACTATCAATGCATTTTGTGCAAATAATGCTCCTTTTTCAACTTAGATTTCTTATCCACTATCCAACACCCAACAGCCAAGCCTTCCTTTAACCCTTTGCTGTTTAATCCCTACTTTTTTCTGTGCCTGTGATTTAATGATTGAGAAAATATTGTGAAAAAAGAAGAAATTGCGTCTGACAAGCAATTTCTTCTTTTTCCACACTATTTTCTACCCTACTGAAGGGTTATTTATCAAATTAAATCCACTTTAAATTTTAATCTGCAAAACCTTTGAATTTGGACAGGTCCAAAATTTTGAAAAACAGGAAGGTGTTAAAGGCGACCATAGGCAATCACTGCCAATCAGTCTTTATACACTTTCAACTTTTTCTAAGCTGATGCTTGAATCATTAAACTTGAGACATTAAACTGTCGGTGAAGTAACCAAACTCTCATAACTCAAGCTTGTACAAGCTGAAGACGTTACACAGGTTTTTTAAGCCAATGATGAATTGTGATCACTTTTGCTGTATAAATCCTTTTGATTTTAGGATACTGTTATTTCCATTAGTTAACAATAATTGTCAAATATCTTTTCAAAGAAAATCAAAATATTGAAAAGTAAACACAACTTATATCTCACCACTAATTGATGAAACCACATCCTGCAAGGTTGATTATAAAAAGAATAGCTTTACATTTACAATATGTTCCCGCGGTGACCACAGCAAGCAACAGTAGTCCAAAACATATCATGCCATAGAAGTTTGGCAGCTTTTGTCCTGGTATTCAAGTTCTGATAGAGTGTGTTACATTTTCACACAGTCTCTCAATATATCTGTAACAAAATGTGAGTAGAACTAGGCTGCTGAACCCTGGTGATCTGACTGTGCACTGCACTTTACCTTCGGTCTGGTACGAACGTTTGTAAGTTTCATCTCGTTCTGATATGTTCAAATCAAAGTTTCACACATTTATCAAGTTTTGTCAAGGCCATCTGTGGTTAATCATGAACACCGGGACTGCAAATAGCATTTTCTGAACAAGCTATTGGGACAGGGGCAGTATCAAGCTCTTCTTTAACTTGCTGCTGTGCTGAAAGACCAGGATTCACAGTGGCTTGAAATGTGGCTGCCCTGGTCGCAGGGAACAAATGTAAACAGGGGGTATGTCCATGTTTAGAGCAATCACTCCTTAACCTTTTAAGCAAGGACCAAATATGACCCCGACTTTAAGCCGAGTCCTAATCCTAATTTGTTGATTCCGCTAAAGCAAAAGTTGATGAGTTATATCTTTTCTAGACTTTTAACCTCATTTCATGAAAGGTCAGAAAAGTTTGTTATTGTCCAGTCTGTCTGCTTCATGCTGATAACAAAGATTAATTCAGTGTGACTGTCTGAAAATCACACAAGTTTTTGTCTTTGACAGAAATGTGTGAGTTATGGACTTGTGGAGATTAATTTTGTTGACCTGCCGATTTCATGGTGGGCTGCTTGGTGAATAATGCATTACTTTGGGAATACTGAATTGTCTGAAATCTGGTGACAACTTTCTGGGGGAAAGAACGACCTTTGTCAGTAATACATGGATAGAGACAAATCTGTGACTGATATATCTTTTTTAAGCTCACCTGAGCAGGAATCCCTCAAGGTGAGCTATTGTGATCGTCCATTGTCTGTCGTCCTTAATTTCTTTAAACATCTTCTCCTCCTAGACTGGACACAAACCAAAATTGCAAGCTTATTTTTAAGATCGTCGCAAGCTTGTCGCTAGCTTGCGATTTAAGGTTGCGCTAGCTTAGATTTGGAACCTTTGCGCATGCTTGCGCAAGCTAGTACAAGCTAATGGAATTTTTTTAAATCGCAAGCTAATTTAGATTGTCGCAAGCTTGCATTTGCGCTAGCTTAGATTTGGAACCTTTGCACTAGCTTGCGCTAGCTTGCGCAAGCTAGTACAAGCTAATGGAATCTTGTTAACCAAGCATGTTTCTGTCAAACACTTGCAAGCTTGTGCAAGCTAGTACAAGCTAGTGCAAACTAGAGATAGAAAGCTGGCATGTATACACAGTAACACCAAGTTTTTCCTAGTTTTAAAAATTTATATAATTTTGCTACATCAATTCATAACTTTTGAAACACTTTCATTTTTTATGCATTTGTCATTGTTGTGAAGGACAATTGATGTTGAGCCTGCATTTTAAGCTCAGCTATTTTCAGAGAAAACCAGAGGTATATAACTTTGGTGTTGTCAAAGGCCTCATTGTTGTGGTCGGTGTAGTCATTCATAACTTTTACATTTTGTGATATCTCTGGTTCTACTAAAGGCATTCACTTGAAACTTGGCGCACATTGTACACTATAAAAAGAGCAACCTTTACTATCAAGAGAGATAACTCTAGCTGTATTTTGTGGGAATTACGCCCCTTTTTCAACCTAAGATGTTTTGTCCACTATACAGTACACAACAGCTGAGCATAGGCTCTTGTTACCTTGACCTTGTGGTGTGACCTTCACGCTTTCTGAATATTTCTTTCAAATATTACATCTACTCATGAAAGAGAACAATTGTGCCAAGTAAATTTGAAATCTATCAAAAAATGAAGGAGTTATTGCCTGGACAAAATCTGACAGACTTACAGATTAAGGTTCATGTAAAGTGTTTGAGACCCAATTTTAAGGGCATTCATTTGCCAAGAAAAAGCAGTATGTCCAGGAATATTATATATCAAAATGAAGCTATTCGTGAGCACAAGCAGTTGAAAAACATAAGACTGTTATAACTATAGCGGTATAGCCAAAACATTGTGGAAAAGGGTCATTTTGTACAGAACAAGCAACTACATGACTGTTGGATAAAATTGGCTCATATTTTAACAAAGTCTAGCCTAAAGTACCATCCAGGTAGTGCTACAACCATTGGTATAAAACTCAGCCCCAAAACGTAGTTATGCAAGCAATTTATTTTTACTTATTTTATAAACACATATGTCATATATGTCATTCTAATTTTGTAAACGTGTAGATCTTTTTAGGGTATGGTGTGTTATCACAACATAAATAGACATTAATTGTTTATATACCTGTAAGGTTGTTTAGCAATATATCAAATTCTATTTCACAGAATGATAAATATATAGTAATATTGTAGATCATTGAATTAATAAAAACTATAACTTGAAATAAATCGCAGAAAATATTTCACAATATTATGTTGTGATGTTGCACCATACCTTACATCTATTTTGAAAACAGACCAAACCGGTTTGACAAGTATGTTGACATCATAAATGGAAATTTGTTGTTTCAAAAGAGCCTTTTGAGACTTAGTTTTATATCAACGGTTGTAGCACTACCTGGATGGTACTTCAGACTGTACTTTGTTAAAATACGGGGCAATTTTATGCAACCGTCATGCAGTTGCTTGTTCTGTACAAAATGACCCTTTTCCACAATGTTTTGGCTATACCGCTATAGCTATGGCGGTCTTATGTTGCCTAACTGCTTGTGCTCATGAATAGCTTCATTTTGATATATAATATACCTGGACATAGTGCTTTTTCTTGGCTAATGAAGTGCCCTAAATATTGGGTCTCAAACTCTTTACATGAACCTTAACAGAACCACACCAAACTTTTGTTGTTACAACTGACTTACTGATTAACAGAACCACTTCAACTATTGTTGTTACAACAATGTCTTGCTCACCACAAGTGGGCCGACAATAAAGCTATTTTCTTGATCACACTATATTATAAGCACTCTCTAACCCTTGTCATGCTGCACCTGGAATATTCCTACCTTGACAGGAGTTATAGACAAAGACAAGCCTGCACATATGTGCAATCTGATCCTAGTTTATACCATCTGATTTTCCTTTTTTAACAAGAATATTTTGAAAATTTCATCATTTGTGATTCCCAATCATTGCATCCAGCACTATGATTTTACAGAAACTTTGCTAAAGATTTTATTCGGCATGACATGGGTAAAGGTTTCAAAGCTCTTCGAGCTGTCACACATTTACTGTTAATTATGCAATTAAATAGTGAATCAGTCATACAAGGATCACCTCTTTCATTTCTGAAATGTTTCAAAACAACACCTTAATGGCCTTCACTGCATTGCTCGGCAATGGATTATTTTTTTTTACAGCATTGACAGCTGTCCTTGCCCCAATACAACTTGACTGAGTCAGCTCCTCTCTTGTAAAAAGAACACCAAGCAGGGCCATGACTTGCTTCCTTGGTTGACGGCAGTTGTGATTGGGTAATATGACATGATATGTTGCCCACAAGCTGAATGTTCTTCTGTCCATCATTCTGAAACATAGATGAAGTGTTTGTGAAACACAAATGCCCTGAAACAGCATTTTTTTCTCAAAACTTTGACCTTGACAGGTGACCATAACGCGCGACCTTGGTACCTCAAGATGCACATTATTGAGATCTAAAATCATGTCAAATATGAGGCTGGTACCTTAAAAAGGCTCCAAGATATTAACAAAGTTTTTGAGAAGTTTGTTCTTGACAAATGACCTTGACCTTGTTATATGACCTTCACCTTGCTATCAGCTGATGTGTATCATTGAGGTGTATCATCATGCCAAATGTAAGGCTTGTACCTTAAATAGGCTTGAAGATTTTGGCTATGTCAAGTTTTTTGTGGCAATGTTAAGTTCTTGAGTTGTGTTTTTTTTTAAGTTGACCTTGACTTTGGAATCACCAGATGCATATCATTGAGATCTATCATCATGCCAAATATGATCCTTGTATCTTAAATAGCCTTAAAGTAATTGGCTATGTTAAGTTTTTTGGTTAAGTTTTGCACACAGATGGACAGACAGACAGACAGACAACGGTAAAACAATATGCCCCTCATCTTATGGATGCAGGGGAATAAAACAAGAGGACCAAGATGGTCCTAGATCGCTCACCTGAGTTTCTTTGACCCCTGGGACATCACACCATTTAATAGGCAGATGTCATAAAGGATATAATTTCTACACAATAATCATTTGTTTAATTAAGTTTTGGCCAAAATTGTGGCTTTGAGAGTTCAAACAAAAAAAATTCATGAAGACCCCTTCTCCTGCGATATGGCATGGATCATTCTCAATTTCAATAGGGTTCATCCTTGTGACCTGGCCAACATTCTGACCAAGTTTCTTGAAGATTGAGCCATATTTGTGGCCTCTAGAGTGTAAACAAGAAAAGTGTCTTTAAGGCCCCTCCCCGTGATATGGCATGGATCCTTTCCATTTGCAATAGGGTTCATCCTTCTGACTTGGTGATCAATCTGTCAAGGTTTTATGAAGATTGGGCCATATTTGTGGCTTCTAGAGCATAAACAAGAAAATTGTCATTAAGGCCCCTTTTCCTGTGATATGGCATGAATCCTTCCCATTTTCAATAGGGTTCATCCTTGTGACTTGGCAAACATTCTGACCCAGTTTCATGAAGACTGAACCACATTTGTGGACTCTAGAGTATAAACAAGATAATTATCATAAAGGCCCCTTTTCCTGTGATATTCCATGGATCCTTCCCAATTTCAAAAGGGTTCTTCCTTGTGACCTGGCCAACATTCTGACCAAGTTTCATGAAGATTGGGCCATATTTGTGGCCTCTAGAGTGTAAACACTTAAATTGTTGAAGGAGGACGACGGACGACGGACATTCAATGATCACAAAAGCTCACCTTGAGCACGATGTGCTCAGGTGAGTTAAAAATAAAGTTATAAAACTTTATTTGTGCTCAACTCAACTGAGCATAAAATTTATATTGCTCATAAATAGTAAAATGCTAACAATTGTTGACATTTTACCATTTATGAGCAAGATAAATAACTGGTTTTGATGATTTAAGGATTAAATTACCACTGATTCTGGTTATTTTTTATTTATGAGAAGTTAAAATTTCAAAATCAGCTGATTCGAGCATAAAATTTTTTAATTACCTCAGGGCCATGAGAGACTAAGAGTCTGTATATCAAAATGGTCTCAAGTTTGATTTACTGCCGAAGAATTTCACAGAAATCAAGGCTGTTGTGGGCTTCCTCCTGATGTTATGCCCAAGTTAACATATTTTTACATGTGTGGTCATACGATTTTTATGACAAGGCATTATTGCCTAAGTAGAAGTGATGTTATATAGATACCTGAGCAACTTACATAGAAAAAGTCTGATTGTTACTTTGACCATCCTCTAGTACCAAATTTATGCAAAATTAAGCACAACTTACAAGAATAGTAAATGAATTACAGTCACACTTTCTTCCCAGTGGTACTGTTTTTCAACTGCAACAGGCTGTTCAGTAGTATCATTCTGTCTCTCAAATACAGGACTGCATGGTGAATCATTGTTTGCTGAAATGCTCTATGAAGTAGAACTCAGCCTAAAGGATTTCTTAGTGGAGTACTGGTAGCTGTATTACATTTGAGATTGGCTTCTGCAAGACTGTGGGCTACTGCCAGATTATCCAAACAGTTGTTGACACACAGGATAGTTTCTTTGATATCTGTTTCATGGCAAAAAAATATATATGCTTAAATTTTGTAACATTTTTTTAGAAAGTGCCTGACCAAATGACTGGCAATTTTTTTTTTCAACTTTCCAGAAGTCTGAACATTCATTCTAAGTTAAGTTAAATAGACCAACTCTAATTTGGTAGAATAAGTAAGATTTTAAAGTTAAAATAAGTCTGTCCCTGCCAAGCACATATTCAGGGGTCAGTCTAAATTTCACAATATTGTGAAGGGCAACCCAAGTTTGGTATGATTACAACATACAAAGAAATCATTGACTACACACTACATCAACGCATGACAGATCCTTAGTGGCTGTACATATTACCCCTAGAGCATATGCTCAGTGAGCTAAAAAATAATGCCAATATAAAATAAAAATGGGCAGGGGTTCCCATATAAAATCAATTTTTCTGCTAAGAATGATCTTGAGAACAAACCTTGTCCGTCCAATATCAAAAACAAAACAAATATGTTTAACCCTTGTCATACTGAAATAGGATTTTCATGCTATTCAAAAAAGATAGACAAAGATTTGTCTGCTCAAGTGTTCATTCTGAAGTCTATTTCTGATATTAACTTACAAACAAGAAAAATAAGAATAATAATTATGAAATAGAACCTGAATGACATTTAGTGCAGTCAGTGCTTTGAGCACTTTGATTTCAATGCAATCTTGCAAAGGAACATATGTGCAGTAAGATTCTATTCAAAACCATGTGATTTTTCTTTTTAAATGAGAAAAGTCTAAAAATAATATTTGTGATTTGTCTACTCAAGTATTCATTCTGAAGTCTATTTCTGATATTAACTTACAAACAAGAAAAATAAGAATAATAATTATGAAATAGAACCTGAATGACATTTAGTGCATTCAGTGCTTTCAGCACTTTGATTTCCATGCAATCTTGCAAAGGAACATATGTGCAGTAAGATTCTATTCAAAACCATGTGGTTTTTCTTTTTAAATGAGAAAAGTCTTAAATAATATTTGTGAATAAAAGTCTGACTCATGATTTGTGTTTTCAGTGCTTTCAGCACTTTGATTCCAAATCAATCTTTTGAGGTTTTATTCTGCATGACAAGGGTTATAAAGACAAAGTGCAACATATTGAAAGCAGAGCTATGGTTCTTTCCCTAGTCAGTAGATAATCATTCTGACCAACTCTCAGGTTCAATAGGCTAAAAATCAGTATTCCCACTGCTGCTTCAATCTGGGGGTGAAAATGGGTATTTTACAGCATGCATGTACCCCCTCTATATGAGACAAAGAAGGCTGCTTGCAAAAATAGGGGGTACAAGCTTTAATTTTGGGGTAAATCACCCCCATTTGAGGGTTTTTTGTGACACTGAAAATATAGCCTCTAGAGTATCCACAAGGTTTTTCTAAGATTTGACCCCATTGACCCAATTTCGTACTTGTCATATTTCATCAAGACAGCGATTCTGACCAATTTTCAGGTTGAGTGGGCCAAAATCATGGCCTTTAGAGTGTACACAAGGTAAATGTTGTCGATCTATGTCAGACAACCCCAAAAGCTCACCTTGAGCACTTTTTGCTCAGGTAAGCTAAAAATGCACATCAAATTTTCAAAGGCAGATGGATACCATAAAACATAACACCCTTGACTCCTTGATATGTGGACCACAGGGGAATGTCCCACTGACTTTTTTTTTGGAACATGTATAATAATATAGACAAGGGGTCAAACTCCATTTTAGGAGGTATTTGTCTTAGATGAGAAATTGACGTCGAATCACACAACATTTTAGTTTGGCTTTCGTAAACGAAGTTTGTTTGGTCATTAAATTAAGTACTTGTTGGTAGTTAATCCATTTAGCTATGAAATGATGTATTGGGCATTCAGATTGGGTAAAAACTGACTTAGAAATCGACTCTCGATTTGTGCTGGGTGATTTTCGCTCCAAAATTGAGCGGGACATTTCCCTGTGGTGTGGACATGAAGTTCAACAAATGAAAACAGTGTCATCTTATTCTACTTATATATTTCTTGAATATATCTGTTTTCACAGTGACAATCTTGTACGTATACCAGTGATGCTCTTACATGTCTGACATTTTTCTGAAAAGATAGTTGTTTTGATTTTTTCAAAATTGTAAAATGTCAAGTTGAAATTATCAAATTTCATTGATTATTATCTATCTATTCTTATTGATACTAACAAAAGTCTTTGCTCATGAAAAATGCTATATTGACATTTTATGTCATTTTTGTCAGAAGATTAAACTTTTCTTTAAATAGATCTAATATGAAAATATCTATATGCTATTTGTGTAAATCATAACTTGTTTGATAATTCTATATCAGTTTAGTTTATTAATCTTAAATTCTGATGGGTATAAATAGATTTGCTTGGTTAAGTTATTCATTGTCTTTGTTTATAAATATCCGAAAAGTGGCTTGTCCAATTACTATTACAGTTTATCTGTCAGCTACGAATTATTTAAGTCACGTTCAGATAGTAATGAGGTGATTTTTGAAATAGTATGGAGGTAAATATATATTTCTAAAGGAGGAAGACATTTTACACTATCTTATTCCAATCAAAATGGTACCATTTTGATGAAAATTTTGATACAAAAATGGTGCAGATGAAAGTATTTCTGGCACAAAATCACTACGAATGACCTTTAACATACTGACAATTCATAAATATCTTGATATCTGCTGCATTTAAAACCCCTATTTATTTGTTTGTAGAGATTGTGAGGTTTTAAAAAAGATCTTCCTTTATTCGTGGGACATCCAAAAGTTGATATGAATTTGGGAATTCCATGTATTCTAAAAATAGAATCAGTTTACTTGTTGTTCAACGAGAATTCCTGACCACCATTTTGATGATCATTCCAAGCAGAGAATTTCATAATAAAATGCGATTAAATGACACTGTTGTGGATTTTATCATTGGTAAAAAGATAAGTAAAGAAAATTTATTTAATCAAAATCATCTATTTTATTTTTTTCGTGACTGAAGAAGAATTAAATTTGTGGCCAGACATTGCATGAATCGGCAAAATCGCAAGGTTACTCGAGGTCAAGTTGAAAACAGAAGTTGTTTATTTTCACTTAAAACCTTACGTGTTTCTTTACGTTCCGGGTTGTAACTCGTCTCTTGGTTGTATCATGATATTTTCAGCATATCAACAGCATAACGTAACCATCTCGTATAGACTTTTTTATTTTCTAAACAAAATGAACCGACAATCTGACTGTGGTTGTTTGCATCCAGGCGCATGGAAGGATTAGACGGGTAACATTTTCATTGGTTCTTATCGATCACATGACTTAATCTAGACTAGAAATTGTAGACTGGAAATTTCTGTTAACTCCACGGCACCAAGAAATTTTTTATTTTGCAATCTTAATATATGCGATTTAACAAAATAATACTGATAGAAAACTGAATATTAAAATGGTTACTTACATGTTAAAGAGTTGTTTATAATCAATTATTTTGATGTAATATCTTATAAGATATTCTTTTGACTTGAAAATTTTCCCAACCACATTAAGATAATAAATAGTCTTCTTATATGTCTAATAAATAGAGTCTTCTAATTTATCTATGCTATGACAGGATTCCTTATATAAATAAAAACATATTCTTATTGTGTTAACAAAATATTCATTTAAAGTGTAAATATATGTATTCTTATTTACTTTTTTTCTGTATTTTTTTTTTCTTTTTTGATATATATAAATTGAAATTTTTAAGCAATTTTAGGAAGATAAAGCTTCATTAGAGGGAAGAACTGATGCATTTATTTTAAAATATTTATTCTTTTAAGCTTATGAAAACTATGGAAAGAATCTATAGACAGGTATGGGCATTCCCCAAGGTTATATACCAGGTCCCACTTTATTTTATCTATAAATGACTTCTGTTTTTGCTCCAATGTAGGTAAAATAATTTTTAGAATAAGAAATTTGATTTTTATGCCCCCGATAGGGAGGCATAATAAATTTGACTTGTCCGTCCGTCCGTCTGTCCGTCCATCTGTCCGTCCGTCTGTCCGTCCGTCCGTCCGTCATTCCGTCCAAAAACTTTAACATTGGCCATAACTTCCTTATTACTATCAAAGCGGTGTCGGGGGCATTGTCATCTTACAGTGACAGCTCTTGTTTTGGCTCTATGATTACTCAATGACTAGAAAGCCATGAATGGCTTGTGTCGCTCCACAGGCTTGAATTTCTTGTAACAGCAAATGTAAGTTTTGACTAGATTTTTAGATATTTTGGGTTCTACTGATGTTGAAATGGTTTTCAAAGTTTCCACTATAATAACATATAGAGAAATGACCTCCACCCATAAAAGACATATTCTTCATCAAATCACAATAATTTTTGGCTGCATGATTATAGATCACCCAAGGATCATACTAATGAAGTTTGATTGATATCCATCAGTTACATTCTGAGAAAATGATTTTCAAATTTTCCACTATATAACATATAGGAAAATGACCTCTGTCCATAAAATACACATTTTTCATCTGATCACAATAATTTTTGGTAGACTGATAAAAGGTCACCCTAGGATCATTCATGTAAAATTTGGTTGATATCTATCAATTAGATTCTGAGAAAATGATTTTTAAAGTTTCCACTATATAACATATAGAGAAATGACCTCCGCCCATAAAATACATATTTTTCATCTGATCACAATAATTCTTGGTAGACTGATAAAGGGTCACCCAAGGATCATTCATGTAAAATTTGATTGATATCTATCAATTAGATTCTGAGAAAATGATTTTCAAAGTTTCCATTATATTACATATAGAGAAATGACCTCCGCTCATAAAATACATATTTTTCATCTGATCACAATAATTTTTGGTAGACTGATAAAAGGTCATCCAAGGATCATATATGTAAAATTTAATTGGTATCCACCAATTAGAACCTGAGAAAAGTCACTTTTTACCATATTTGGAAATTAGCCACGCCCATTAAATCCATGTTTTTCATTGGATCAAAATTTCTTGAACAACTTTGAAAGAGGGTCACCCAAGGATCATTCCTGTGGAGTTTGGTTGAAATCCATCCAGTAGTTTCTGAGGAGAAGATTTTTAAAGAAAAAGTTTACGACCGCACGCACGGACGCACGGACGGACGCACGACGGACACAACGCCATGACAATAGCCCCAGTGGCTTTCAGCCAGTGGAGCTAATAACACATTATAGAGTCAAGAGACTTTTATAATTGTCCTAACCTGTTCCAGATCTTGAAATGACTGGTGATCAGGAGGAAACAGCTTTGATACCTGCCTGGGTCTGCAACATTCTTTCATGTAGATGATCATGAAATCTTTTCTATGGTTGTTCTCTCAATTGTGTTTGTGTTTGATTTAAAGAAAAATATTGGAGAAAATGAAAGTGCATGTTGCCCTTTCCAAACCACAGCAAACTGCTGGATTTTAATGTCAGTAGCATGAAATATAATGTACAATGTGCAGGTGATCTTAATCTATAGAGGGTTTTTACTGTATGAATGCTTCTGACATTTATATCCTATTCATAAAAAGCAAACACTTAGATTTTCTCAAACATATAATTTTCTGAAATCATTGACTTTGGTGTTATATATTACTTCTTTGTCATAAGGTGATAATTTTGAATCCTTGAACACCATTATTTGATAAAATAATAAAAAAATTACAATTTTTTATAACTTTTTCCATGTTTTTGACTTAGACTTTTTCCATTCAATAAAGTTCCTAGTGTGGATCTGTGTATATGCTTGCAAAAATAGCAAGCTTGCGCATGCATGCAACAATCTCACTAGCTTGCACTAGCTTGCACAAGCTTGCAAAGTTTTTGAAAAGGCTTGCGCATGCTTGCGCAAGCTATTTGGCTACCATAGACAATCTTATTCTGGAAGAAACTAGCTTGCGCAAGCTTGCCGCAAGCTTGTCGCAAGCTTGTGACAAGCATGCATTTTGGTTTGGGGAGGGCCAATCTTGATGAAACTTGGCAGGGATGTTTATTTGTCTTCCACCTGGGCACATTTCTTTAAGCTCATCTGAGCAGGATGTGTGAAAATAGGAAAATCTTCATAAATCATCTTCTCTGAAACCAGAAGGCAAACAGCTTTCATTTTTAGTATGAAGCATTATCTAGTTAACCTCTACCAAGTTTGTTTTGGGTCACATTTGGGCTCCACCCTGGTGCATTCCTTTGTACATTGAATCAAAGATTTAAAAGGAATATCTTTCTTGCTCTAGGCTGAAAACATTCCATTGTAATGATTTTATATAGAAATGATCTCCTTGTTGACATCTACCTTTTTAATTAATGTGATGTCCCAGTGGTCAAAGAGACTCAGGTGAGCGATCTAGGACCATCATGGTCCTCTTGTTATTCCTTAAATGAGCCTGATTAAAATTGTGTTTTTAAAACAAATAGTTTATCAATGACATGTAAAGAATATTTCTTGAGTATTTCTTGAAAATTTCATGTAATATATTAGGTGCAACTTTAATTGGATCTTTGGAACACTGGAATTTTTTTTTTCTCAACCAAAACACCCACACAAGTGCCTGTCTTGTATTTTGACAAATTAAATTGAATAAACAACTTTTTAGTTCCCAACAACAACAACAACAACAACAACAACAACAGTATTCTTTTGGATTTTTGCCAAATTCATAATGGCAAAGACTAGCTCAGTAGTCTAATAGAAGAAATTAGACTTTGATTAAATCATTATATTTCAAGCCTGCACAAGATGAATAAAAGGCTTTGTCTGAAGGCACTAGAAGTTCTGAAGTTGAATTTATTAGCTCCACTGGCTGAAAGCCACTGGGGCTATTGTCATGGCGTTTTGTCCGTCGTGCATCTGTCTGTCCGTCCGTCCATCCGTCCGTGCGTGCGTCCGGTCGTAAACTTTTTCTTTAAAAATCTTCTCAGAAACTACTGGATGGATTTCAACCAAACTTCACAGAATGATCCTTGGGTGACCCTCTTTCAAAGTTGTTCAAGAAATTTGGATCCAATGAAAAACATGGATTTAATGAGCGTGGCTTATTTCCAAATATGGTAAAAAGAGAGTTTTCTATGGGCGGAGGTCATTTCTCTATACGTTATATAGCGGAAACTTTGAAAATCATTTTCTCAGAATGTAACTGATGGATATCTGATGGATATCAACCAAATTTTACATGAATGATCTTTGAGTGAACTTCTATCAGTCCACCAAAAATTATTGTGATCAGATGAAAAATATGCATTTTCTCAGAATGTAATTAATTGATATCAACCAAATTTCACTGGAATGATCTTTGAGTGAACTTCTATCAGTCCACCAAAAATTATTGTGATCAGATGAAAAATATGCATTTTATGGGCGGAGGTCATTTCTCTATATGTTTTATAGTGAAAACTTTGCAAATCATTTTCTCAGGTTGTAATTGATGGATATCAACTTAATTTCACTGGAATGATCTTTGAGTGAACCTTTATCAGACCACCAAAAATTATTGTGATCAGATGAAAAATATGCATTTTATGGGCAGAGGTCATTTCTCTATATGTTATATAGTGGAAACTTTGAAAATCATTTTCTCAGAATGTAATCAATTGATATCAACCATATTTCACTGGAATGATCTTTGAGTGAACCTTTATCATGCAGCGAAAAATTAATGTCATTGGATGAAATATATGTTTTTTATGGGCAGAGGTCATTTCTCTACATATTATACGTACAGTCGAAACTTTGAAAATCGTTTCAACATTAGTAGAACCCAAAATATCTTAAAATCTAGTCAAACCTTAAATTTGCTATTTCAAAATTTCAAGCCTGTGGAGCGACTCAAGCCATTCATGGCTTTCTAGTTAATAAATTAGGCATTTAATGAATATTACATCGTAACAAGCTGTGAATATAGGCTGATCTTTACATCAAAATACCAAAACAGAAATATACTTTAGGTTTAGTTATTCAAAAGTCTCATTTGTTGCTTCAGCATTTGCAGCTCAGCTCCTATTTAAACCAACTCATTTGATATAAACATAGCCTGACCCTCAATCCTGCTAGGCAGCCGTCAAAGCAGAGTTGGTAGTGCATCTGACTGTCATTCTTGAGGTCCTGGGTTTGATCCACAACGGCAGCCCTTATTCTTTTAGACTATTTGTCTCTCACCAATAGCTAAATAAATTGGAGACCTATGTGGGATAGCAGCTGGAGCATAGGAAAGGATGTAATGGTAGTACTGGTGTGAGAAATACCAGGAATCCATTGTTAGCTGTTCCAGCCCTCTGCCATATAGCTGAAAGACTGTTGAAAGCTGTGTAAAACCCAATTAAAAAAAAATCTATATCAATCTTGATACTGTGACTTTGATCCTGGGCTCAGCCTACTTTCAACCATTGTTTGACATAGTCATTTATGTCACTGTGTCATTTACAACCGTATTTCTCCTAATAAACCCTCCTGTGAGCTATACATAACATGGTCTGAGGGAGCTTTTATTAAGTATAAATTTTATGATTAAAAGAAAACATTAAACTGGTGTTTTTCAGGCCATTTTTTCCTTAAATTTGAGTCAGAATTTCCTCTAAACAATCAGAGGCTATTTGCCTCAAATTAGAAAAGAAGTCTGAAAAAGTTCTTAAAATCTGGGCATTTGAAGTTGGTTTTCTTAGTAATAAATGTAGGTGTGCTACTATTAGGGAAGGTGCTATTATAAGAGGAAATATGGTATGTGAGAAGCAGTTTTGGCATCTGATGGCTAATATGAAATTTTGTGGTTGTTCTTGTCTGAGATTTAACATTACTTTAAAGTATGGGTAGGTGCACTTTTATCTGCACCAATAGAGCAGCAATACTGTTGAAAGTGGTATAAAAACCCATGTAACTTCTTGTAAAAATGGCAGAAGCAGATATGGATTTGCAAGGAAAATTGCCTTTCTGTGAGTTCGTGAATGTGTACTTAAGATGTAAGCATGAATTATTTATCAGGATGAACATTAATCAATTTGCCATGTAATTTGCGATGATTTTTCCTATGGTTAAAGCTTCCTTTTAAAACTCTTTATCATATATAATGCTTGTATTAAACAGTTTAACTACCTCACCAAGTTGATGTGACAGAATATTGATGCTGCCATAGATTTCCTGTTTGTTGATAAATCCAAGGTGGATACATAGCATGAAAAACCTTCTGTCAATTGCACTGTAAGCACATAAATTCTTATGGGTACTAAAGGCAAACTTCAACATTTCGGATCCACTCTTATCAGTAGTGAGTTCGAACTCTTTCCTGGTTGTTGAAATTTTTACACTTGTTCAGATTCAAAGATATTGCAGACAGCAATGAAAATTAAGGGTTTTCAATAAAGAAACGAAGAGATCATTTTTAGCTTGGCTGTTTAGAGAAAAATGCAAAAACTTTGAAATTTTGTGATAACATTTGAATAGGGCCTTCACATTTCACATGAAGATAATGCAGTTATAGGGCCATCATATTTCACATGATGATTGCCTTGGACAAGGTCTTTCTGTAAGTACCAAGTTCAAGGTCATCAGCCAAGGTCATTTTGCCAGGTCAAATTTGTGAAAAAAAAGAAAGAAACTTTTACATTGGCAATAACTCTTGAATGGTCAGTGATAGGGCCATCATATTTCACATGATGATAGCCTTGGATAAGGCCTTTCTGTAGGAACCAAGTTCAAGGTCATCAGTTAAGGTCAAGGTCCTTTTTCGAAGTCAGATTTAAAAAATTAAAATTGAAAAATATTTGACTTTAACATTGGCCATAACTTTTGATTGGTAAGTGATTAGGCATTCATATTTCACATGGTGATTGCCTTGGACATGCCTTTCTGTTGGTACCAAGTTCAAGTCATCAGTGAAGGTCAAATTTTGTAATTAAAACTAATAATAGCCGTAACTTTGGATTGATAAGTTATAGAGCCTTGAAATTTCACATCCATGGCATTGTTTGTGACAAGGTCTTCACATGCATATCAATGTCAAGGTCATTGGTCAAGGTCATTTGGTGGCAGTCATCCATTTATACATAAAGACTTCACAATCTGCTTTAACTTTTGATTGGTAAGACACTATAACTGTTGAAATGTGGTCTAAAGCAGCTTTTTTTAGCTCTGCTGTTTTCAGAGAAAACCTGAGGTTTTGCCTTAGCCTTGGTGTCGTTGTTGTTGTCATCATCTTTGTTGTTGTCATTGTCGTGCAAAAACTTTTACATTTTGTGATATCTCTGTTTCTACTGAAGGCATTCATGTGAAACTTGGCACATATGTTCATCATCAAGAGCAACCTTTTACTATCAAAGGGGATAACTCCAGCAGCATTTTGTGCAAATTATGCCCCTTTTTAGACTTAGTTTTCATCACCATCCAGCATTTAACAGCAGAGCATACTGGCAGGTCCTGTAAAGGCAGTGTTCTTGTTTATGTAAATTCCCTTTGCGTAATTTGATATAGTGTGATTAAAGTTTTTTGTTTCATCCCTCCATGAAATCAACAAATAATCTCTGTATTATTTGATTAATTATTACTATCATTAAGAAAAAATGTAATGATTTGCTAATAATGAAACAATTTTCTTATGTACTACTTTTTTCGGAAGCTTACAAATTAGAGGCAGTTCAAATTTGTTTTCATTGAGAAATAGGCCAATTTTAAGAATGCCCAAAAATTTATGGGATTGTCAAAAGTTTAATTATTTTGGATTGAAAACATTAATGCGGTTGAAAATATTTTGGAAAAAGGAGAAAGTTCTTGATTTAAGCAATAAAAAGATGCTTATGCAGAAAAGGTTGAACATTTTATACTTGGTTAAAATACATAATTTTATGATAGTAAAATCATGGATGATTTCACACCACATATTTAATGAAAATTTATCATTCAAAATTGAAAGGAAAGAAAATTTGTGTTGGAAATGGAAAATTAAACTCATTATAATTGTCAATTTGTCAAAATGATGTTGAATAACACAATTGTTATATTTCAATTTTTCTCCTTGATGTTGGAGATTACATCCAATCATATTGTGAATGATTCCAATTGATTTTAGCTTATAATGGTTGGCTCAGCTAGTGAGGGGAGTATTGTGTGACAGTGAGCTTGAAAAAGCATTGCTTGTCGCTATCGGTAAAAATTGGATAAATGGATAATAGGAGTTCGGAAACTTGCTAGTCACATGTTAAGGTAAATTCTTATTTATTTAATTATTTCTTAACCCTTGTCATGCTGATCCCGGAATATTCGGGCTTTGGCAGGAGGTATATACTAAGATCAGACTGCACATATGTGCAGCCTGATCTTAGTCTTTACCACCTTCTTTTCAATTTAAAATCATAAAAGTTTCAAATTTGCAATTCAAAATCGAATGCTGACTCACTATTAGGAAAAACAGACCTTTCAGCACTCTGATTTTAATACAAAAATTTGCCAAGGATTTTAATTCAGCATGACAAGGGTTAATGACAGCTGTGGTGTTTTGAGGACTTAAATTGCATATAGTTTTTGACCATTATTTGTTGGATTTTCAAGACATTGTTAAATTATGTTATGTGAGAAAAGTTTTTAGTATACTTTTCATATCAAAACTAATTTATAACACTTAAGTAAAGATCTTAAGAAAAGGGAGAGCCAATTGAGCCTGTGTGTGACATTTCCAACAAGTTTACATGTGAGCAGAGTAAAGACTATTCAACCTGTGCATTCACACAGTCTGATCAGAGTATTTAGTACTGTGTGTGACATTTCCAACAAGTTTAAGTGTGAGCAGAGTAAAGACTCTATTCTACCTATGCATTCACACAGTCTGATCAGAGTCTTTAGTACTCGTTTTGTTGATAGATTATTATTATAAAGGTCTCAAAGTATCTTTAGATAGCCAGACAATCTTCCATTTGGACTAAGTGGCATTCTTTTTTGCTAAATGTTTTCCCCTCGCCCAATTGTCAAATTAATGGAAATGTCAAGCACAGGCTCAATCATCTTTTTTGCCTTTAATCAATAGACCACGGGAACATTATTTTTGCCCCATCTCTTTGTCTATTTGTTTTTTCTCTGAAAACTTAAACATTAATGGCTGTAACTTTTGATTCGCTTTGCAATTATCATTAAAGCATGTAAATAATTGTATCCTTTAACCCAAAGAAGTAATGCATATGGACATATTTCATGGTTGGGTAAGATTACTGCCCAGGCTGAAGTTATAAAGTTTTTGTTACCCTGCACCTTCTAATTCAAGGTTCCAAGTTATAATATGTGAAGATTATTTAAGTGAGAAGATATTAAAACAATGATTTACTTTAATCTTCAATATATTCCAAATGGAATCTATCAAGTGGGCCATTCATTTCTTTTGAAAATTAAGAGAACTATGTAAGTGTCTTTAGATATTATTGTTCTTTGTTCAAGGTTGCAAGAAAGCATTTATCGTGACAATTTGGCTCGTTTTCACATAATTAATTAGTGCTTGAAACTGTATGAAATCACATGAATATGCAAATTATTTGTAAAAGGAAACAACCTTGTAACATTTATTATCAAAGTTAATTATTTATGGTCAATACAGGTTTGAATGCATCAAACAAATGGATGGCTCTGAGTGCAAAACATGTGTGCTGTAACAACTGTTTCATGCTTACCCATGACAAAAAGATTTTAGCTAATTGGCTCGATCTTAATCCAATGAGAATCATACAGTTTTATAGACTTATAGGTCAGCATGTGTCTTTGTCTGTGTAATTCCAGGTCAAAACAAGAGATAAGTCCAAGTTTAGAAACCAGGGAAAGACAAAAGCTAAGATTGGTCAATAAAATACTAAACCACCTATGAGTTCTGTCAACAGAAAATGATTGATTTTGAATCCCTTTGGATATTCTATTGGCTACAATATTTTAGTCACACTGTAAACTGCACAAATAGGTTACAAAGAAAATAACCTAAGCTTTTTGTTAACCCTTCTTACATTGCTGAACCCAGAATATTACTTTTTTGGCAGGAGGTATAGACAAAGATCAGTCTGATTATACATGCAGTCTGATCTTAGTCCATACTGCCTGATTTTAGTTAAATCTGGAAGATTGTAAAATTGTATCGGCAAAATGAATTTAGACTCATAATAAGTGCAACCTATCATTTTCTCAAAATATAACTGATGGATATGAGCCATTAATTTCAATGGAATGAGCCTTGGATGTCCCATTATCAGACTGCTCAAAATTGT
Organism: Fragum whitleyi; assembly: GCA_948146395.1. Taxonomy (NCBI): domain Eukaryota; kingdom Metazoa; phylum Mollusca; class Bivalvia; order Cardiida; family Cardiidae; genus Fragum; species Fragum whitleyi. Next base: position 39,950,739 of record OX411556.1, read on the forward strand.
TGTGATTGGAGGACAAATATGCATATATATATATATATATCATTTATTTGATCTTGAATTTTTCTTTGTAGAAATATTTCAGCATGTGACATTTAAAAACTCTTATAATTGACTTGAAAAATTCATTCAGTCACTTAAATTATCGACTAATCATATCAGAGATTCAGGCCTTCATGTGGAGAAAATCTGCTGCTCAAGCAGCTAAATTTATAGTTCCTTCTAGTATAAGTCACAGAATTTAGTGAAAAACCAGCTAAGGAAAACTATAATTCCGCCTTTTAATACTTAAGATCTGTATAGATGGAAAATGTGTAGCTAAGTAGGCTTATATGAAAATAAAATTATTCTAAAAATTTACCTGGAATATTATATCTAATGAATATTTTTTGAGCTATGCATAGACTGAATTTCAGCTAAGTCATTTTTACTGCACAGAATTTTTATTATTTTTACGAATATTTTTTTAGCTATATGCTTAGACTGAATTTCAGCTAAGTCATTTTTACTGCACAGAATTTTTATCATTTTGAAGGCAGCATTTATTTTGTTTGTCTTTTGAGTGTCAAAAATCTTAGGGCAGTCAGTAATTATGGTTCTTTGGATTTAGATATTTTAATAAAAGGAAAAGGAATTACCAGGCAACAATTGAAGATGCAGGGCATAGCACGTCGGACTGTCAATCTAGAGGTCCCGGGTTCGATCCATGACGGCGGCACAATGGGCCGATAATCTTAGACCTATGTGGGATAGCAGCTGGAGGCTAGGAAAGAATATAATAGTAGCACTAGTGTGAGGAATACCAGGAATCAATTGTTAGGTGCTCCAGCTGCTGGGACGTAAGTGAAAAATTGGTGAAAGCAGCATAAAACCCCATTTACCCCAAACAAATCAAACAATTGAAGCATAGATTTGTTCTTTAATAATTTTTGGAATGAAAAACTACAACGCTACAGAAATGTTTAAAGTGAACACTAAAATGAATTTTATGTGAATTTTAGAATAGTTCAATGACATGAAGAGCAACCTAGGGTGAAATATTAAGTTTTAATATGAAGTAATCTAGTAATAAAATTTCATGTCAGGGAAATAATTCTCAGCATTTTATTCCTCTGAAAATGTTTCTTTCAATTTGGCAGAGGTACAGATTAGAGGGGGTAAAGTCAGTCTAAGATATTTATTTCTCAATGAAACCCTATTTTATGGGTACTCATTTGAATTGTATTGACGAGACAATTCCAATGAGCATTAATAACCTTTGGTTTGTACTATAATTATAAAAATACTTTGGTCTTTAATCCAAAATACCCCCTCTATCTGTAGCTCTGTTTTTGTGAATTTCCCCTTTACATACTGAGTTTAACAGGTCTTGTGAGAAATACTATAATTGTCTTAACAGAAAATTTTAAAGAACCACCTTTTATGGATTAGTTGCATCAGCAAAATGTGGAGTAGGCAATGAAAAATTAAGCTAATTGGAGCTATCCAATACTGCAGATAGTTGATATACATATGCATTTTCAATGCCGCGTTATATAATTACATGTAAATCTATTTCAGTGAAAACCAATAATTATTGATGATAATCATTATTTATTAACCGGTATGTTTTTGCTAGACTTACACTCACTCTCTGGCTTATTCTTAAAGCCCCCATTCTGTGTTTGTGAACATTTCCAAAACATAAGACAATCATCTGAGATGACTATTTACACAAAAAAATAGACTTTTATTCTCAAAGATAAGCTTAAATTAGTCATTCCAATATTCGGTAATGCACATGATTATGACGCAATGATCTAATTATAGGCCTAACTTGATGAATATTTATTGCCCACAGCATTTCGGAATCCATCTTGAATACTGCTCATTTACCGCTCCTGTATGATGGTGTATTTTACGTGACCAAAATCTCATTTACATAGCTAACTTTATAATGAAGAACTTATGAAACTCAGAATATTTATTCAGCCATCAAATTGCAAAGAATTGCCCATGTATGTGTGCTTATAGGCAGTTACAACTGTTTCACCCTGAAAGATAGAAATTTATTGTGTATATGTTATTCCTACTGTCTGCAGATCATTTAAATACAAATCAGGGTCATCACAAAACAAATGTAACATCCTATATGTTTATAGGATGTTACATTACTGTTTTGAGCTGAGCAATGGATATTCAAGAAAGATTACATCAATTCCTAGGCTAATTTGCAGCCAATTATATTAAAGATAAGTGAAATACAGTAAGTGAAAGCCATAAATTTTCTGTTAAATATTTCAGTCAAATTCTAAAGCTTAATATTTTTGCAACAGGATTGGATCTTGGGAAACTTTTCTGTTAGGGAAAAGATGTAGGCAAGGAAATTTATTGTTCGAGAATCTTTTCTTCAAGTCAGACCTTCAATTATTTCCTGAGTTCTATTGATTCAATTTTCTAAAGCTTTTCACCACAAGCTTTTCTTTATTTATCTGATATTTCCTTGAAATTTTGTAGAAATTAAATTTGTAAATTCTTAGACACGTTTTTTTCCTTGCTAATACAATTTGATTAGTTCTAAGCTTATGCATTATTTAATAAAGTGTTACTGATAAAAATGTGTCACTAACTGAAATTTGTCTCTTAGAAATCATATACTCTGACCTGTAATTTTGCTTTTAACCCTTAAGGTAATGGATCAGTAATAGTTCCTCAATGTTTTTGAAGTAATGAACTTTAACAGTGTTCACAACACTGTTTTGGGGCAATCAAACGTGGGTAACTACAGCTTTCATTAAGGGCTGTGATTGCCAGACTACTATTTTTGAATGTAAATGGAAAAGTCATTCACAAGATCAGATAATATCAATCTGTAGGTTTGTTTGAATGGGATTTTATGCCGCTTTCAACAACCTCTCAGTTATATCCCAGCCGCTGGAGCACCTAGCAATGGATTCCTGGTATTTCCCCGTTCTAACACCAGTGCTACCATTACATCCTTTCAGTTGCCTCCAGCTGCTATCCCACATAGGTCTATGATTTATCGACCCATTGGTGACAGAAAAATAGTGGGAAAGATCAATCTGTAGGAAAGAAGAGCATTATGGATGGCTCAGACTAAAACAGTTGTAATTTTTTAACAGCCTATAAATAAATAAGTTACTAGTTACAACTACTTGTTGCTGAGCCATAGATATCCTCAGTGGATAACTAAAACATTGTCAGACACAGCTTGAATAAGCTAAAGTTACGATGATTTGGTCACCCATGGTCGATATTAGACGAAAGAAAATCCTCAGCCACGTCTCCGATGATGAATATCTTGTAGACAATTTTCTGTGTTACAAAGAAAACAACCTATGTTCACCTAACTATTCAGGGAAAAATAATTAAACCAGTGAAAAGAAAATTTAATTATTCATGTAGCTAAATTTCGGAGAGAGAAGTTAAACCTAGTTGGTCGATTATTTAGTATATACCCTAACTTTTACTAGCACAGGTAGCCAGCGCGGGTGGGGATAGTATAATTTTACCCAAACTTGACCACAAAAAATTATTATACTTATTTTTTTTATCAAAATGTAAAATATAGACAAGGTCCCGAACTACCCTCTTTTATGCAGAAAATCTAGTCGGTCGAGATCGCGCAATCCAACTTTTCACCTATAAACCTAGGTTAAATATGATGCTCTACTTAAATCACTCATTGCATTCTATAGAACACATTTTTCCCTGTCTATCACGATCTAATTCTTTTCAGAAATGCCAACAATACAGTAAATATTTACTCATCAATTTGGAATCAGGAAGAAAACATTTCTGCAGCGGCCATTTTTGTTTATAAGCTCTCGGCCAATCAGATAGCCTGATTCTACAGTTTAGTTGTAACAGGCTCTCTGATTGGTCGAGAGGTTATAAACAAACATGGCCGTTGCAGAAATGTTTCCTTCCCGATTCCAAATTGATAAGTAAATATGAACTGAATTGTTGGCATTTCTGAAAAGAATTAGATCTTGAGTGACAGGGAAAAATATTTTCTATAGAATGCAATCAGTGATTTAAGTAGAGCATCATATTCAACCTGGGTTTATTGGTGTAAAGTTGAGTTGCGCGATCTCGACCGACTAGATTTTCTGCATAAAAGAGGGTAGTTCGGGACCTTGTCTATATTATACAATGTGATAAAAAAAAATAGTATTAAAGTTTTTTGTGGTAAATTTTTGGTAAATTTACACTATCCCCACCCGTGTTGGCTACCTATGTTTACTAGAGGTTTTAGTAAATTACAAAGGTTTTTGTCTAGTGTAACTTAAAACTAAAATCAACAATTTTACATATAATTTAATGAAAACTTTCCAGCTATCAATTAAGTACTACCGTAATTCCTCAAATGATAACCTTCTCCCTAAAAGTAGCACCCCTACATTTTTCACTAAGAAAACTCACTTCAAATGCCTAAATTTTAGGAACTTTATGAGACTTCTTCCCTATTTTGAGATGAATTGTTTAGAGGAAATTCACCTCAAATTAAAGGGAAATGGGCCACAAAGACATCAATTTTAATGATTTTTTAAATAAGAAAATGCATACTAAATAAAAGCTCCCTGACCATGTATTTTAAATATCCCGGGAGCGTTTATTAGGAGAAATACAGTACTTAAGTATATATTAAGTACAAATGAAGCCCTTACAGATTTCTTAAGTAATATGTAGTGTAGTAGAGTGCTCTGCTGTTAATTGCATGTCAACTTTTTTCAATCAATACTTCAAAGTATTTTTGAATTTTGTTTACAAAATCTCTACCAGAATCTGTTGTGATAAACAATTGTCACCATAAGAATTCTCTTATTTATGTCCAAATGTGTGACTCTGCTATGTTAAAAAAATAAATTTAATGAATCCATGGATCATAAAATTTGAACCCATTTAACTTTTGAAGAAAATTATGCAATAGTGCTTTTGAAATTATCACCTTTGATACTTTGAAATGTTGCTCTTTTGATTATCACACACAAAAATAAGGCAAAGCTTAGACCCCACCTCGATGGCTCAGTGCAAGACAGTTGTATCTGCCTATTTATATATAGGCAGTTACAACTGTTTTGCGCTGATCCATCAATCTGAGGTCATAATTGCTTAACTTATTGTTCCAAAGCAGCTAGCTAAAGATTGTTCAAAGCAGAATAAAACCATACAAAATCTTCAAAATTTGTAAACAGTAAAAAACAAAAGGAGAACAGACAACAATCCTACCACAGGATTTCTGTATAATTTTGCTGAAAGAGCTAGATTGAAAATCACAGAATCGGATTATAAAGGATGGTTTAATTTGTATCAGTGCATCTGGCATGTGTAAGCATGTCAATAACTGAGATGTTTGACAAGTTGATGATGACAGGATTCATAATAATAATACAGGCTTCATTCCCCTACAGTATATAGGAAAAAATATGAGTGCATTATTTGATTTAAGTGCCAATCTATAGAGTAAGTGCAAAAAGAAGACACCCTTTCATTTCCAAGGTAAATAACCCCAAACTTTTAATAAATCTTTTAGATAACTGAAAGTATTCAAATATGCATTTATCTATAAGTATGTCTGACTTTCATTCATAAAGCTTCTGGTATTCCTTGTGTTTATGAGTAGGTCTGACAATTCATTCATATAGCTTGTGGTATTCCTTGAGTTTATAAGAATGTCTACCATTCATAAAGCTTGTGGTATTCCCTGTGTAAATGAGTATCTCTGACTATCCTTTATACAACTTATGTGGTATTTCTTGTGTATGTCCTTATGATTATCATTCATACAACTTGTGGTATTCCTTGTCTTTCTGAGTGTGTCTGATTATCATTTATACAGCTTATGGTTTTCCTTGTGTTTATGAGTATGTCTGATTTTTATTCTTTCAGCTTATGGTATTCCTTGAGTCTATGAGTATGTCGGATTATCATTCAATGAAATTGTTGTAGTCCTTGTGTTTATGAGTATGTCTCATTATCATTGATATAAGTTATGGTTTTCCATGTGCTTATGAGTATTTCTGATTATCGTTCATTTAACTTGTGGTATTCCTTGTGTGTTTGAGTATGTCTGATTATATTTCATGCAGTTTGTGGTAGTCCTTGTGTTTATGAGTATGTCTGATTATATTTCATACAGTTTGTGGTAGTCCTTGTGTTTATGAGTATGTCTAAATATCATTCATACAGCTTGTGGTATTCCTTGTGTTTATGAGTATGTCTAATTTTCATTCATACAGCTTGTGGTAGTCCTTGTGTTTATAATATGTCCCATTATCATTCATACAGCTTGCATTCCTTGAGTCTATGAGTATATCTGAGTTTCACTCACACAGCTTGTGACATTTCTTGTGTCCTTGAGTTATGTGTATCCATCTTTCATACATTCTGATGCTTTCTTTTATGCCTTTGGCATTAATTTATTCGACTTTTGGCATCGCTTGTCTATATGTTTGTCTTATCTTCACTCTTACAGCTTGTGGAATTCCTTGCATCTTGTGGCATTCCTTGTATCTATTAGTATGTTTGACCTTCCATATGAAAGCTTGAGGTATTTCTTGGGTATACAAGTACGCCTTGCCTTCACTCATTAAGCTTCTTGCATTCCCTCTGTCTTTAAGTATGTATGACCTTCACTCATGCAGCACAAGGTTATCCTTGGTTCTATTAGTATGTCTTACCTATGCTCATACAGCCTATGGCAATTCTTGTGTCAAGAGTAATCCAGACCTTCTCTCATACAGCTTGAGGTATTCCTTGTGTCTATAAATATGTCTTACCTTGACTTACAGCTTGTAGCATTCATTGCATCTATAAGTATGTATAACCTTTGCTCATGTAGCTTGTGGCATTCCATGTGTCTATATGTATGTATGACCTTCACTCATACAGCTTGTGGTATTCCTTTTGTCTATATGTATGTATGACCTTCACTCATACAGCTTGTGGCATTCCATGTGACTATATGTATGTATGACTTTCACTCATACAGCTTGTGGCATTCCTTGTGTCTATATGTATGAATGACCTTAACTCATACAGCTTGCACCATTCCTTGAATCTGTGAGTATTTTTGACTTTCACTCACACAGCTTGTGACATACATTTTGATGCTTTCTCAAAGTCTAAGAGTATGCCTGGCATCCACTTATTCAGCTTGTGGCATTCTTTGAGTCTTTGAGTATTTCTGACCATAACTAATGCAGCTTGTAGTATTCCTTTGAGGTCTTTTTTCACTCATTCAGCTAGAGGTATTCCTTGAGCCTATAAGTATGTCTGACCTTCATTCATACAGCTTGTTTCATTCCTTGAGTCTGTGAGTATTTTTGACCTTTACTCACACAGTTTGTGTCATTCCTTGAGTCTGTGAGCATTTTTATCCCCTGCCGTTTTTGGGAGGAGATATAGTAACGGTCTCTGTCTGTCATTCCGTCATTCCTTCATTCCGAGGTTCAGTCACTTAACTTGTCCGGAGAATATCTCCTTAAGTATAATAGCTATCAATTTGAAACTTTATGGGTGGATAGATCTCATGGAGGAAAAGTGCAGTGCACAAGAACTACAACTCTTGCTTGCATAATTTTGTAGTTATTGTCCTTTATTATTTTTAAGACTTAGAATTTGTCCGGAGCATATCTCCTAAAGTATAATAGCTATAAACTTGAAACTTTATGGGTGGATAGATCTCATGGAGGAGAAGTGCAGTGCACAAGAACTATACAACTATTCCTTTCATAATTTTGGAGTTATTTTCCTTTGTTATTTTAAAGACTTAGATTTTGTAAGGGGTTAATCTCTTAATGTACAATAGAATCCTTAATCTTTTAGGCTTCAGTTTACTATCAAGCTTTCACGGCGGGGGGTGGCCATGTCTGACACGGCTCTTGTTGACCTTCACTCACACTGCTTGTGATAGCTTGTGACATTCTTTAAGTCTTTATGCATGTCTGACATTCACCCATTCAGCTTGTGGCATTTCCTTGGCTATAAGAATTTATGACCTTCACTCATACAACTTGTTGCATGCCATGGGTGTATGAGTATGTCAAACCTTCACTCATACAGTACAGCTGTCTAAGCTTTCTATACAGATTTTCAATTTAGTTTATTTCCAGAAAAGGCTTATAGTTTCATACAATTAAGCCAAGGAAAGGCAATTAAGAAATGTAATAAAGGAAATTAGATCATTTAGCCTGTTATCAGTGTTAAGAATTTACACCAAATCTGTGGAAAATTGTTTGAGTTTGGAACAAACAACGTTGTAGTATTTTTGTTCCAATATTACTGGAAAGATATTGTTAAAACCAAGGTAAAGATTGATTTTAACAAAGTTGAACTTATGTAAAAAAGTTATACTTTCAGCACTTTCAGATATTCTTATGCTGTTCATGACAAATACTTGTTTGACACAAAGCTTTGTCAGAGCCTGTGCTCGAGATTACCAACTATTCCAAATATACGCAAAGCAAAGACTCTGACCAGCCTGTGCATCCGCACAGTCTGACCAGAGTCTTCCCTATGCATTTAGTAGCTAGATAAGGTCTCAAAGTATCTGTAGATCACCAGATATTTACACTATGTGGCTGTCTATGCTGCCCAGTGTTTGCACCTTATGCACATTTCGAATTGTTGGAAATGTCACACACAATCTCATATTATAGAAGACATGCAGTCTGATCTTAGCCTACACCACCTGTTATCTACTTTTTCATTTTTGTGAAAATTCAAATCAGACCAGTTGGTATGAACTGAAAGCAGTTTGAAACAAAATTTGAATAAGGGTTAAATCACAAATATGTAAATATTTGTATCATTTGGATAAATCTTTCAGGAGATTTCTGATGATATTCCTGACTGCCATGCTGTAATTGATATGTATTCAAGTGGGAATTAGGGAATTTGACACACTCGGGAAGATATATTGGGATTTTTGCATGTATATTATAATTACTTTCATGGATTTTTAGCTCACCTGAGCACATCGTGCTCAAGAAGAGCTTTTGTGATCATTGAATGTCCGTTGTGCGTCTTATTTTTAGCTCACCTGAGCACAAAGTGCTCAAGGTGAGCTTTTGTGGTCGCGTGATGTCCGTCCTCGGTCGTCCGTCGTGCGTCGTGTGTCGTGTGTCGTCAACATTTACCATGTAGACACTCTAGAGGCCACATTTTTTGCCCAATCAACCTGAAATTTGGTCAGAATGATTGTCTTGATGAAATCTCGGACAAGTTTGAAATTGGGTCAAGTGGGGTCAAAAATGAGGTCACGGGGTCAAATCTTAGAAAAACCTTGTAGACACTCTAGAAGCCATATTTTTTGCCCAATCAACCTGAAATTTGGTCCAATTGATTGTTTTGATGAAATCTCAGACAAGTTCGAAATTGGGTCAAGTGGGGTCAAAAATGAGGTCACGGGGTCAAATCTTAGAAAAACCTTGTAGACACTCTAGAAGCGATTTTTTTTGCCCAATCAACCTGAAATTTGGCCAGAATGATTGTCTTGATGAAATCTCGCTTAAGTTTGAAATTGGGTCAAGTGGGGTCAAAAATGAGGTCACGGGGTCAATTCTTAGAAAAACCTTGTAGACACTCTAGAGGCCACATTTTTTGCCCAATCAACCTGATATTTGGTCAGAATGATTGTCTTGATGAAATCGCGGACAGGTTTGAAATTGGGTCAAGTGGGGTCAAAAATGAGGTCATGGGGTCAATTCATAGAACAACCTTGTAGACAATCTAGAAGCCATATTTTGTGCCCAATCAACCTGAAATTTGGTGAGAATGATTGCCTTGATGAAATCTCGGACAAGTTCGAAAATGGGTCAAGTGGGGTCAAAAATGAGGTCACAGGGTCAATTCTTAGAAAAACCTTGTAGACACTCTAGAGGCCATATTTTTTGCCCAATCAACCTGAAATGTGGTCAGTATGATCATCTTGATGAAATCTCGGACAAGATCGAAATTGGGTCAAGTGGGGTCAAAAATGAGGTCACGGGGTCAAATTTTAGAAAAACCTTGTAGACACTCTAGAAGCCATATTTTTTGCCCAATCAACCTGAAATTTGGTCAGAATTATTGTTTTGATGAAATCTCGCACAAGTTCGAAATTGGGTCAAGTTGGGTCAAAAATGAGGTCACAGAGTCAAATATTGGAAAAACCTTGTAGACACTCTAGAAGCCATATTTTTTGTCTGATCAACCCGAAAATTGGTTAGAATGATCATCTTGATGAAATCTGGCACAAGTTTGAAATTGGGTCAAGTGGGGTCAAAAATGAGGTCACGGGGTCAAATCTTAGAAAAACCAGTGTAGAGGCATCATTTTTGCCCAATCGACCTGAAATTTGGTAAGAATTCTTCATCCTTTCTAAATCTACTTTAAACTATTTTCGACAGTTCATTCAGGTGAGCGATTTAGGGCCACTATGGCCCTCTTGTTTACACTCTAGAGGCCACAAATATGGCCCAATCTTCATGAAACTTAGTCAGAATGATGGCCAGGTCACAAGGATGAACCCTATTGAAAATGGGAAGGATCCGTGCCATATCACGGGAAAAGGGGCCTTAAACACAATTTTCTTGTTTACAGTCTAGAGGCCATAAATATGGCCCAATCTTCATGAAACTTAGTCAGAATGTTGGACAGGTCAAAAGGATGAACCCTATCAAAAATGGGAAGGATTCATGCTATATCACGGGAAAATGGGCCTTAATGACAATTTTCTTGTTTACACTCTAGAGGCCACAAATATCGCCCAATCTTAATGAAATTTGGTCAAAAGGTTGGCCAAGCCACAAGGATGATCCCTATTGAAAATGGGAAGGATCTGTGCCATATCACAGGAAAAGGGGCATTAATGACATATTTTTTGTTTACACTCTAGAGACCACAAATATGGCCCATTCCTTCATGAAACATGATCAGAATGTTGGGCAAGTAACAAGGATTAACCCTATTGAAAATGGGAAAGATCCATGCCATTGCCATATCAAGGGAAAAGGGGCCTTGATGACAATTTTCTGGGTTGAGAAAAATATGTTACAATACACCCCCTGAATATAAGCGAATGGAAATCAACACCAGAGTTAAAAGAAGTTGTGATTTACGAATATCGGGTATATGTCGTTTTCATGCGTCCTGTTACTGTTACGATTTCAGTGAAGGGACAAATTTTCATGAAACATGGTCAGAATAATGGTGAGGTCACAAGGATGAAGTACCCTATTGAAAATTTGAAAGATCCATGTCATATCACAGGAAAAGGGGCCTAAATGACATTTTTCTTGTTTACACTCTAGAGTCCACAAATATGGCCCAATCTTCATGAAACTTGGTCAGAATGTTGGTCACATGAAACTTGTTTAGAAAAGGCTAGAAATTTATGCAGCAATCATAGAAATAGAGTAATGTCTTTCTTTGAAAAATTTAATGATCATTTAATGATCTTTCAAGCATTTAATTTTGCTAAAGGAGAAGTCAAAGAGACAAAGGTGAGCGATATAGGACCATCATGGTCCTCTTGTTTTGATTTGTTGATCTCAGAAATTTCAATTTGATATCTATATTTAAGCAATTTATTATCCTCTGATTGATATGTTTTATATTCTTGTCCTTACATGACACTTTACTTAGATTGTTCAAGAAATTTTGATTGACCCCAAATAAGGTCTTGGAAGTGCAGGTCATTTTTCACAATAAAATCATTAAAAATCTTTTCCTCAAAAACCAATGGGCAGTTTTCACTGAAACTTGGCATGGGTGTTCCTTGGGTGACCCTTTACTTAAATTACTTAAAAGCAATTTTGATTGACCCTCAAATGTGGGTGTGGCAGGGCAGGGAGTTTTTTCGTATTAAAATCTTTAAAAATCTTCTCCCAAATCATTGGGCCGATTTCAGTGTATCTTGGGATGGATGTTCCATTGGTGAGCCCATTACTTAAATTACTGAAAAAAAAAAATTATTGACCTCCATATAAGGGCGGGGCTTATTTTTAGCTATTTTTAGCTATTGGGATCGTAGAATGTCCGTCGTCCATCGTCAGTCAAGCGTCGTGCGTCGTCCACAATTTCTTTAAACATCTTCTCCTCCTAAACCAGTGGGCCAATCTTGATGAAACTTGGCAGGGATGTTCCTTGGGTCAAGCTCTACCAAAGTTGTTCAAATAAATGAAATCCACCCTTAACTTTCCCTTTACCCTTAAGAAAAAGGGTGAAAATATGAAAATCTTTCAAAATCTTCTTCTCTGACACCAGAAGGCAGACAGCTTTCATATTTGGTATGTAGCATCATCTAGTGGACCTCTATCAAGTTTGTTCATGTATCAAGACACTGGGGTCATGTTTGGGCTTTGCCCAGGCCCAACCCTTTTTACATAGAATCAAAGAGCAAAAATCTTTAAAAATCTTCTTCTCTGTAACCAGATTGCAGACAGCTTTAATATTTGGTGTGTAGCATCACTTAGTGGGCCTCTACCAAGTTTCTTCATATCAAGACCCTTGGGTCATATTTGGGCTTTGCACAGGTGCATCCCTTTATCTCTTATGAGCACGAAGGGTCAAAAAATGAAAATTTTCAAAAATCTTCTTCTATGAAACCAGATGGCAGACAGCTTTCATATTTGGTATGTAGCATCATCTAGTGGACCTTTACCAAGTTTGTTCATGTATCAAGACACTGGGATCATATTTGGGCTTTGCCCGGGCCCAACCCTTTTTATTGAAGACAGGTTTACCTGTCTTTCAATATAGGGATCGTCGCCATCGGATTTTGATAACAAACCTACATGTGTCATTACGCTCAAAAAAGTAGACCCATTCATAAAAATAAACGCGGCAAAAATAATCAATAGTGTAGCAATATACCGTAAAATTTTGGTGCTGACCTAAATTCTGGCCGGGACCTCAGGGGAGTGAACACGTGATCTATGCAGAAGTTGCCTGCAGAAACGTGTATTACATTCGTAAGTGGTGCTGTTTTATGGCGTTTTCGGCTGCAATCTTTTGCATTTGCTCCAAATTTTCAATTGCATCCTACAACCGTTTTTATGCATAGCATTGGCAAGCTATTTTCAGTTCCCCATTTTAGATTCCCTATTTCTCGTAAAATTGTGTGTTTGTGTGTCCTTAAGGTTGCTTTATTTATCCGTCTCCCGGGCCTGTCGTAGTGTAAATGGATAAAAACTAAAATAGCACAAGGCTATTTGAAAAAACTCGTAAACCCTTAGAATTTCCTAGGTTTGAACTTTACTTGGATTTACGGAGAAATTTAGATGGCTTATCAAATAACTTTATTATTAGGCTTGTTTTGTCTATCCATATTGTACAGCATTCGGAACATCACCCGGTCATTTCCGTTAACGGCAACAGATCGTGATCGTGATATTCACTCGGCAATCATCGGGCGATCTCCGAAGTCTCAGATCTATCTAAATGTAGGTTACGGAATCGGCCGAGTTGTGACGAATGCGTTAGATTGGCCGAGTGGTGTTCCGAATGGCCTATACAGTAGTACCACGCATGCGCGACCCCGGTTTTGAGTTTCCGCTTTTGTTATCGACAATTTTCTGACAATAACAAAAACTGTTTTGGAAACTGGAATGGATTTATTTGTAACATTCTGGAGTGGACTTTGAAAGATTTCTACTCAAGGTGATAAATGCTGTTTGCTCAGGATTTCATTCAACGATCTGTCATTTTGGCAGTTTTGTCAAAATTGATAGTTCACCAGATAGTTCAATCCGAATCTTTATCTAGAAAAGCAGTCTCGTGGAAAAGGCCTGAATGGTTGTTTGTCTTAACAGGTTTATATATCATTTTGTGGTAAAAATAATTTTCTACTAAGTAAGACCATATGCAAGGAGAATAACCTGAAATGGAGATCGAAATATCTCAATGGAAAAATAGAAATAGAATGTTTCACTCCTGGAAGAAACTTAAACGGTATTCATAAAAAAAGCTTAGCTATTGTACGGGAAAATACTTATTTTTGGTATTGACTTTGACTAGTAAAAGTATAAGAATATTGGTATTACTTTCATTGCTTCTTCTATGTGGAGATTATTATTCAAATCCTGGATCAGATAATAAATGTAAAAGAAATTTGAACAAATTTCCAATTCAGGGCAATATTCACCAAGGTAATGAAATGTTCAGCTCTTCATCAAGGGGTAAGCAATGTGTGTCATGTGGATTAACATTTTATTTAAGATTTTTACACATCCACTTAATAAGTTTGACTGGGAAAAAATCGGATTTGGATCATATTGGATTGCTGGGGATAATCTATACAATTTTATAAAACAGGGTTGCAATAATTCATATGAGTTTTTAGAATACAGGAATTGCCACCATATTTCTGTTGATTAAATGAATATTTTTCATTTAGGATATTGAGAACTTACACTTGGGGATGAATAGCGATTATGAAGGCAGTTACCCTCTTGTTAAGCTTGAATTGAGGGATAGGTTTATCTGGAAGTGATGAGTTTTCAAAGTAAAGCATATTCATTTGTTAGGAAGGTGCAGTTTCCATATGTAACCATCAATGATTGTTTTAAATTTTTGATTCACACTCAAGAGATCTCCTCAAAACGCCACAATTTTCATTCCAATTGTTAATATTCAGTCCTGTCTTCAATTCAGGCCTTTCAGGCCTTTGATTACATAGAAACAAAGAGCAAAATTCTTTTAAAATATTCTTTAATCGAAACCAGAGGGAATACTGCTTTCATTTTTAGCTCCACTGGCTGAAAGCCACTGGGGCTATTGTCATGGCGTTGTGTCCGTCGTGCGTCCGTCCGTGCGTCTGGTCGTAAACTTTTTTCTTTAAAAATCTTCTCCTCAGAAACTACTGGATGGATTTCAACCAAACTTCACTGGAATGATCCTTGGGTGACCCTCTTTCAAAGTTGTTCAAGAAATTTTGATCCAATGAAAAACATGGATTTAATGGGCGTGGCTAATTTCCAAATATGGTAAAAAGTGAGTTTTCTCAGATTCTAATCAATGGATACCAATTAAATTTTACATGAATGATCCTTGGGTGACCCTTTATCAGTCTACCAAAAATTATTGTGATTGGATGAAAAATATGTATTCTATGGGCGGAGGTCATTTCTCTATATGTTATAAAGTGGAAACTTTGAAAATCATTTTCTCAGAATGTAAGTGATGGATATCAACCAAATTTCACTGGAATAATCCTTGAGTGACTCTTTATTAGTCTACCAAAACTTTTTGTGATCAGATGAAAAATATGTATCTTATGGGCGGAGGTCATTTCTCTATATGATATACAGTGGAAACTTTGAAAATCATTTTCTCAGAATGTAGCTGATGGAAATCAATAAAACTTCATTAGTATGATACTTGGTTGATCCATTATCATGCAGCCAAAAGATTTTGTGATAGGATGAAAAATATGTCTTTTATGGGCGGAGGTCATTCCTCTTTATGTTATAAGAGTGGAAATTAAGAAAATCATTTCAACCTCAGTAGAACCCAAAATATCCAAAAGTCTAGTCAAAACTTAGATTTGCTAGAACTAGAATTTCAAGCCTGTGGAGCGATTCAAGCCATTCATGGCTTTCTAGTTGGTATGTAGCATCAACTTGTGGGCCCCTACCAAGTTTGTTCATATCAAGACCCTTGGGTCATATTTGGGCTCCACCCTGGCGCATCCCTTTCAGCTCATCTGAGCATGATGGATGAAAATGGGAAAACCTTCAAAAATCTTCTTCTCTGAAACCGAAGGCAGACAGCTTTCATATTTAGAATGTAGCATCATCTTATGGACCTCTTCCAAGTTTGTTCATATCAAGACCCTGGGGTCACTATTTGGGTCCACCCCGGTGCATCCCTTTTTACATAGAATCAAAGAGCAAAAAGGCTTATCTGTCTTGCTCGTTACATGGTATTGATTTTAGGCAATTATCTTCTTTTTGACATCTGCCTATCTAATTTATGTGCTGTCCCAGGGGTCAAAGAGACTCAGGTGAGCGATCTAGGACCATCTTGGTCCTCTTGTTTATTTCAAAAAACTTCTCCTCCCAAATAGTTGGGCTGATTTCAACAAAACTTTGCATGGATGTTACTTGTGTGGCCCTTTACTAAGATTGTTTGAAGAAATTTTAATTGAGCCCAAATATGGGCGTGGCAGTCACAGTAATCATTTCCAAAAAATCCTAAAGAGACTTAAAAGTGTTGTTTTCAGTCAAAGTATGATTTGTTTAATTGGAGTTGTATCTGTGACATATACTTTTGAAATACTCATTCTCTGATTGGCCAATTCGCTTCCCTTATGGTCTAATTAAAATGCCCCTTGAATTTTACAAGAATTACAAGAATTTACTATACAGACATGTATTTCTAAAACCTAGAAAAATTAGACATCATTTTGATGGCAAGAAAGGACAATTTTGTCAGAAATTGTCTCCAGAGTTTTGAAAGAAGTATTAAGTGTATAATAAAGTCTATTTTGATACTGTCTCCATGGTGCCTAGTTGTCTGAATTATTGAGAAGAACCGAGTTGACAGTTGACTGGCAGTGCCACAGTTCATTCTACAACCTTTTAAATTGATTTACATTTTCAGTCTCTCCCAACTAGTACAGCTAAGAACGCCATGAAATTTGACAAAATGTCTGATTGTGGAAGGATTTCTGGTATGAAATGAATTAGTATGGTAAAGGAATTTTGTATAAAATTGAAGGATGGTAATACAACATCACTAATTTTGTTCAAGATGAACAAAATTAGTGATATTTATTACCTTTGATAAAATATTGATTAAAGTTTTTATAAATTGCTTTCTGTGTTTTCACAAACCTTTCAGATGCTTCAATGTTCAAGAAAGACAGTGAAGTTGTTGGATATTCCCAATGATAATGAATGTAGTTGTTAAACTTTTTTAGTGATTAAATTTGGAGCGCGAATTTTTTGGAATGTATGAATAGAGAACTCAATAAATGATTTAGAACTGGTATGGTCGGAATGAATGTCAGTTTCACAATGTTACTAACTGTAGTGGAGGTTATTAAGGAAGACATGTCACTTAGAGCTCTACTCGGGCTTGTTCTGGCTGATGCAAACTTTCAGGCAGTTTTGCAATTAAACTAAATACCATGTCTGGACATTCACTTGGGGCACCATGAAATTTGACAAAATGTTTGATTGGGGAATGATTTCTGGTATGAAATGAATTAGTGTACGTGGTAAAGGAATTTTGAATTAAATCGAAGGGTGGTAATACAATATCACTAATTTTGTTCAAGATGAACAAAATTAGTGATATTTATTACCTTTGATAAAATATTCATTAAAGTTTTATAAATTACTTTCTGAGTTATGACAAACCTTTCAGATGCTTTAAAATTCAAGAAAGACAGTGAATTCATTGAATTTTCCCAATAATAATGAATGTAGTTGTTAAACTTTTTTAGTGATTAAATGTGCAGCGCAAGATTTTGGAATATATGAATAGAGAACTCAATGAGTGATTTAGAATGATTTTGACCAGAGATAATGTCAGTTTCACAATGTAACTATCTGTAGTCGAGGTTATTAGGGAAGACATGTCACTTAGAGCTCTACTTGAGCTTGTTCTGGATGATGCAAACTCTCAGACAGTTTTGCAATTAAACTAAATACCATGTCTGGACATTCACTTGGGGCAAAATATCCATGGGAAAAGAGTATTATTGCAAGTCATATTCTTGAAATGACATACTTCTTGGGAATTCCCTTGAAATATAGACTGACAAATATTTGAAAATTTATTTAGGGTTTCATGTCATTTTAAAGTTAAATTGATTGAATCAATCAGGCATTTTCATTTGAACCCATCATTTAATGGCATTTAAAATATTTCTTTGAAAAAGTAACACGAGCTTCGCAACAATGTTTTTTACAATCAGTTGCCCAAATTGCGGTTTGGATATTTAAGGGCTCAGCACAAAACAATTGCTATTCCTTAAATTGAGTTTTACTGTCTTCAAAAAGTCTTGGAAATACCAGTAGTCTACATTTATGCACCTTCCAGATCTTGTAGTTTGTAACATTAATCTAAGTAGAGTAAATCTGTCAAGGGACATGATAGATTGGATTTTCTCTGTGCATTGCAAACTGATTGTATGCTTATAATCCTGGGACACATGATTTCTTTTGTTTCAGAATTTGGTGTGAGATATAATACATTCGACTTTCCAGGATTATTTGATATTATCAAAATCTTTAGAAAGTTTTCATGCATACACTAAAAGCTATCTGTATTTTCAATTTCAATTTTCGTAAGCTAGCCAATGATAAGGGTTTTAGTGTCACATCAACAAAATGGGGTTCCAAGGACTCATAAGTTAGGCTCATGGGGGTCCCAAAAATGTTTTGGGAGTCTTTGATTTAAATGTGGACTATTTCCTTTAGAGCCTTCCTCATATTTTTATGTAAATGTCAAATTTTCTCTGGATTAAGCTACACAAGGTATTGTATTAAGGTGTGTACTTTTTGTTGGACGTTTTTATGTCTACCAGTGTTAGTGCTTGAGAAAAATCCGGTCAGTTGTTTGCAAAAAAGTAGTTCCAACTTGGGTTTATTTTTTTTCTTCAAGACTTGTTTTTACCAGACAACCGTGCATTTTGATTAGTATCAACTTCAGAGAAGAATTGAAGACCGTTTTAAAATAACACTGCATCCTATAAAACCCAGATGATGGATGATAGCTGAATGTTGGCCCTTAAAGTCAGCAAAGATTTTGTGATTCCTTTTTACATGTTTGCATGTTTACTTGACTGAGCTATCAAAGGCTCAGTGTGGTGTCAGCTAGCTAGTGGAGCATACTGCACAGAGCCTATTTGCAGTTAGCTCAGTCGGAAACATCAAGTTGGACTTTCAATCTTTAGATTTTAAGTTTGATCCATTGCTCGGCCAACTTTTTTTTTCCATTTTTGACATAAGTCATTGTTACTTGTAAGCGTCATTTTTTTGTCCAACCAATAACCAAAGGATAAGTAGTTTGTCTTAGCGGCATGAGCAGCTTGAGGCTATGGTGAAATGTGGCTTTACTGGTGTGAGAAAGACAATATACATGAGAAGGTGCACCAGCCTCTGTGATGTTACTGAAATAATTTTGGATCAAATCCCTGTCATGCAAACAAACAATTATCCACTGAAACTACTTAAAATAATTTTTCATTGACATCTTCAAGGTGGTTTAAATTGTGGTCGTGCTTGTAGTTGATTGTGGTTGGATTTGTGGCTATCAGATTTGATGTGGTATACAGTTATCAATGTGTGAAAGTGATTTTGTTTGTTTGATTGGGGTTTTTAATCCTGCTTTCAACAATCTTTCAGTTATTTGTCTAGGCTGCAGTACCTTAACAATGGATTCCTGGTATTTCTCATATTAGTACTACCACAGCATCATTCCTAGCCCCCAGCTGCTTTCACACAAAGGTCTATGATGATCAACCCATAATGGATACAACAATGGAAATGATGAGTGCCACCATTGGGGACCAAACTGGGAACCTTTTGAATGATAGTCCAGTGAATTTGATACTCATCCCACTCAAAATCATTCGAAATTACTTGCTTAGTGATCCAATCATGGCATTCAGACCAATAATTTTTTAATGGTTGAAAAATTGGTAGGACATGCAACCATATTTATATTACCTATGAAAATGTTCTTAGCCATTCTATTCAGTATTTCATCGATTAAATTAGCTACTTTTGAAGTTATGAAAATATACACTAAGTGTGACAAGATGAGATGGCTGTCCAATCAATGAGGTCAGAAATAGCGGCAAGAGTTATCTTACTTAGAGTAAACCAATTTCCACACAAGATTTCAGACTGGTCCATTTTCAGATAACAATTTTGAGTTGAGACCGAGTCTGAAGTCATACCACGTGTAAGCGAGAATTGATTTCAGAAATGTGTTGTTTTACACCTTTCTGGTTTAAAATTGAATTCAATTTAGTGAAATTCAAATTCATATGTGCAGGCTGATCTTTGTCTATACCTCCTGTCAAAGCAGGAATATTCCAGATTCAGCATGACTAGGATTAACATTGAGAGAATAAGCTTCAAAAATTGCAAGTTAACAAAGAAAGTAAAACACTTTCAAAAGGCCCATTGGTAAGATCAAAATTTTAATATTACAGTCAAACCTGTCTTAATCAAGCACCCAAGGGACATTCAAAAAGTGCTTGCTTAAGACAAGTTCTTGCTTAAAACAGGTAAATTTGAGTGCAAATGGTTCATTTGGGAACTCGGGGGCTGCTTGATAAAGACAGGTTGCTTGCTGAATACAGGTGGCGGCAATTACAAGTTTGACGGTATGTTGTTAAGTTCCATGCAAACTTGACGGTTCCTTGCACAAATTATCTGGTACTAAAACATGATATGCATTAGACAAAGTGTATGTTCCATCTTGGGACAGTTGTCATTTCATTTTACATTTACAAGTCTATAAATACAGAAAATTATGGCCTAACATTCCCTGATGGACTGCTAGTAGACAGGAATAAATTTTGTGAAAATTCATTTATAAGAAAGTTGTCTGCAAGTTGGGGTCTTTGCACTTTGTAATTGAGTGACACTATCTACTCTCAAAGCAATATTAGAATCTACTTGAAAATGTGATATTCCGTGGCTAAATTGCAGTTTTTACATGCCCATCCAAAGACATAACATATTATGTGATCACCCATGGGGTCTGAAGTCCAGGCATCAGTGGCTTCTGAGTGAGCAGCCTGGTATTCACTTCTTTGTCCAGAGCATAACTCTGTCACCTTATGTCGGATTGACTTGAAACTTGGCAGTTATATGTTTCCCTCATGATTTTTGAGTGCAGTGAGCAAGAATCATATCTCTACCTAGCTTAATTTTTGAATAATTTCCCAGCTTTGTTGTTTTTCATTGTTGGAGATCCAACTGTGTAATGGGCATACCTTGAAACAACTTGCCACCCTGTTAGAGCACTGCACACTCAATCATGAGGTCCAGGATTGGATCCCTGGTCCAAGAAAAGATTATTGAGCCAGTACAACAATTGAATGCCCATTTAGCTCAGTGGTTAGCACACTTGACTCATAACCCGGTGATTGTGCCAGTTTGAGACAAGGTTGTAATGGAGTGTGTCTTTGGGAAGGACACGTAGTTATAAGTCATTGTCTCAGTTCGTCTAGCTGTAAATGGGTAGCAGTGGTTAAAAAAACTCCATTCAAATAAACATTTGACATATGTTAAAGTAGATTTGTAATTGGCTTGTACCAGTGTGTAGTAGTTTCCTGTATCTTTAACGGGCAAAATTAAAGAATTACAAAAGCAAATTATAACATTGGTACCTTTAGTACAATGGACCACTATGAAATCAATGTGCGCTTAAATTGTTTGAACTGAATTTAAAGAAAAATGATTGGGAGAACTCATATGCAATTAGTTTTAAAACACACATTAAGATTCTATGACATTATTAGCATGCACGGTAACTTGATTTATAATCCACTCTGTTTAATCTGGTACAATAAAAAGCTACGGTGTCATAGACAATATTGTCTATGATACTGTAGCTTCTTTTTTTTAGCTCACCTGAGCACAAAGTACTCAAGTTGAGCTATTGTGATCGTAGAATGTCCCTCGTGCGTCGTGCGAGGTGCGTCGTCTGTCGTCCACAATTTCTTCTCCTCCTAAACCAGTGGGCCAATCTTGATGAAACTTGGCAGGGATGTTCCTTGGGTCAAGCTCTACCAAAGTTGTTCAAATAAATGAAATCCACCCTTGACTTTCCCTTTACCCTTAACAAAAAGGGTGAAAATATGATTATCTTTAAGAATCTTCTTCTCTGAAACCAGAAGGCAGAAGCTTTCATATTTGGTATGTAGCATTATCTAGTGGACCTCTACCAAGTTTGTTCATATCAAGACCCTGGGGTCATATTTGGGCTTTGCCCGGGCCCAACCCTTTTTCCAAAGAATCAAAGAGCGAATATCTTTAAAAATCTTCTTCTCTGAAACCAGATGGCACATAGCTTTCATATTTGGTATGTAGCATCACCTTGTGGGCCTCTACCAAGTTAATTCATATCAAGACCCTTGGGTCATATTCGGGCTTTGCACGGGTGCATCCCTTTATCTCTTATGAGCATGAAGGGTAAAAAAATGAAAACCTTCAAAAATCTTCTTCTCTGAAACCAGAAGGCAGAAGCTTTCATATTTGGTATGTAGCATCATCTAGTAGACCTCTACCAAGTTTGTTCATATCAAGACCCTAGGATCATATTTGGGCTCCACCCGGGCGCAATTTTTTAGCTCGGCTGTTGTCGTCGTCGTCGTCGTCGTCGTGCGAAAACTTTGACATTTTGTTATATCTCTGGTTCTACTGAAGGCATTCACTTGAAACTTGGCACACATGTTCACCATCAAAAGAGCAGCTTATACTATCAAGGGGATAACTCTAGATGCATTTTGTGCAAATTATGCCCCTTTTTCGACTTAGATTTTTTCCCACCATCCAGCACTCGACAGCCGAGCGTAGGCACCCGTAGGCGGTGCTCTTGTTTATACATAGAATCAAAGAGCGAAAATCTTTTAAATCTTCTTTAATCGAAACCAGAGGGACACTGCTTTCATTTTTGGTATGTAGCATCATCTAGTAGGCCCCTACCAAGTTTGTTCATATCAAGACCCTTGGGGCATATTTGGGCTCCACCTGGGCGCATCCCTTTCAGCTCATCTGAGCACGTAGGGTGAAAATAGGAAAACCTTCAAAAATCTTCTTCTCTGAAACCAGTAGGCAGACAGCTTTCATATTTAGTATGTAGCATCATCTTATGGACCTCTTCCAAGTTTGGTCATATCAAGACCCTGGGGTCACATTTGGGGTCCAGCCGGGTGCATCCCTTTTTACATATATCAAAGAGCAAAAAGGCATATCTGTCTTGCTCTTCGCTGAAAACATTCCATGGTATTGATCTTAGGCAATTATCTTCTTTTTGCCTATCTAATTAATGTGATGTCCAGGGGTCAAAGAGACTCAGGTGAGCGATCTAGGACCATCTTGGTCCTCTTAATTGTTTAATGTACCAGATATAAATGAACTGTAGAAAAACCTCTTTGCAAGAGTTATCTCCAATCATTTTGTTTTCTGTTCAAATGATGATTTAATGATTTGGTACAAAAAGAAACAAGAGCATCATAGACAATCAAAAAAAGATTGTCTAGTGGGATGATACGAAAATGAAATCAAACAAACCTTGAATAATACTGAAAAATTGATTAACGATAAACCCATTTTTTTCTCGTTAAATAAGGAGAAATACCAGCAACACAAGTAATTCTCAGAGCTTATTTATGGGATACCATGTTTCAAACAAATTCGCTTCAGGGTCACCGAGTATGGCCTAAACTGGATGGGGTTATATTAATTCTAACAGCTACATATCAATTCTGTCAATAAGGGGACCTAAAGCTTCTAGATAATGGTACTTGAAACAGCAATATCAGTTTTATTCCATGGGTAGGCGCCAATGGATCCCAGAAGATGTTTTTACTGATTTGTTTGAAAATTAATTTTCCCTCTTGTAGGCAGTTTATGATCCGATTGCAAATTGAAATGACAGACAAATTTCATTTATTTGTTTCAAATCAGACTACCCAAATCCCTATGGATTGTGTTTAGCTTACTCCGTGAAACTCATTAATATTTTTGGATGAATTTAGTTGAATGTCTTGCTATCATTTCAATGTTTTAAAGAGGCCATCATTTTATATATACAATGTATAGCACAGTTGGTGGCCGCGCAACTCGGACTTCCAACCATTTTATCTTATACTTATACAAATATCCATGTGATAACATCCCGTATGATATTTTTATGCCCCGGCATATTGTTTTACTCATGTACGTCTGTCGGTCTGTCTGTCCGTCCAAAAACTTAACCTTTGCCTTTTCTCCAAAAGTATTTGACATACAAAGCTCAAATTTGGCATGATGATAGATCTCAATGATCCGCATCCGCTGGTTTCAAAGTCAAGGTCATGTGACAAGGTCAAAGTCATCTGTCAAGGTCAAACTTTAAAAAAAAAATGCTGAAAACTTAACCTTTGCCTTTTCTCCAAAAGTATTTGACATACAAAGCTCAAATTTGGCATGATGATAGATCTCAATGATCCGCATCCGCTGGTACCAAAGTCAAGGTCATGTGACAAGGTCAACGTCATCTGTGAAGTCAAACTTTAAAAAAAAATGCTGTTCCGGGGGCATTCGTGTTTCACAAACACATCTTGTTTTATAATATCACTTGGATATTTTAAGAACAATGACATAATGTGTATTTTTAGAAACTTTCATTTCTGTTAGATAAATCAACGAATTAACAAGGAAAAAGAGGTTATGATATAAATTTAATACATACTTTATTGTGTAATGTATGAAAAAATATGTAACTTGATTGTGATATTTGATAATGATGCCTCAGCAGTTATCAATTATCAATGCCCCCATGCAGTAACCTTGTTAGATATTTTTCTCATAAAACCACGTAGTATGTAATTTATATATACAATAGAATCCCTTTATTAGCAACTCGGATAATCGGGATTTTCGGATATTAGCAACTTTTCCTCTAGCACAAAACCATTTCTTCTTAAGCCTAAGTAAAATTCGTCGGATAATCGGAACTCTGATAATAGAAACTTCCGGATAATGGAAACAAATTCTTTGCACTGGGACCCTATTTTATCGGATATTGGAAACAATTGGGAGGTTACATGGGGACAAATTATCAAATTCACAAGTTTTGTCTTTTCTTTGACAGGTGATGCCGTGATTCGTAAAGTACACATAGACGCGTCAAGTTGTTGATCGCACCTTTACCCGATTCATAATCGCTGTTTGCTCGTGTAAGAGTTAATTTAAGTCTTGAACGAATGCTTTGCTTTATATTCTTCGTGTGTCCGACGATCCCGCTCGGCTTTTTAATGATTTGCGATCGTTCAAATGCGGCCCGCTTCCGGATTTGTTTTATCATTTTTTTAAATCCCTGTGAAGGATGAGATTGTTTTCGCAAAGCTTCACTTTCGCAGAAAACATGCGTACGTTACTGAAATTGAAATAGAATTTTCTGTAAATACGCGATGGAAAAAAAAACGTATTTGAAAACGAAAATTACTTACTTCAGATAAGAAATTATTATCCTAATCGAAATATCCGAGCGGAAAGATTCTAGAAAATCATAAGGTTTCTTTTCAAACCCAGCTTTAATATGACCTCACGCTGTAAATTTCTCAAAGAATGACCCAACTTCAAAGGGACCGCCGAACAATTGGCCTGGTCGAGGTTGTGTGAGTTTTCCAATTTCGAGGAATTAACCATCTGATGGATACTCTTTAAAAGGTAATTGAATTTAATTTGGCTCATCCTGTTCGCGGCCCTCAGCGGCCGACGTTTAATTTGTATCAATCGGCGACTTTAGAAGCTATTGGAAGTCAGGGGAATAAACTTAACAGACTTTTCAAATTTTCAATTTAACTCTTTTTTTCATCATTGAAAAACTATCAATCGAACGGGACTGATCAAACGTACATGAATGAATCCCCCACGATTCAAGCGACGACGTGCTCGTGCATTTCCGGAAGTTGAATACTAAATTTAACGAGATATCGGATAATAGAAACATCCGCTTAATAGCAACTTTTCCTCTGACAAATAGGAGTTGCTAATAAGCGGATTCCTCTGTATAAGGGTCCTATTTGATCCCAAACAGCGCACTGACTTAATTTCTTGTCTTAATCCGCCAATGAATGAAACTTGAATGCTATATGAATAGTTTACATTCTTTTTGAATTGTACAATATTGAGTCCATTTGGACTGGATCGCACACATTCTTATGGGGATTGATTGTTTCAGCTCAAAACCTCAATGGACTTGGCTTCACATCAGTTTTTCATGTCTATACATGTAGCATATTATAAGTGTCTCTAAGAAAAAAAAAAACCAACAGAAATATCTCTTGTAAAGCTTAAACTATATATAGGTAGATTTTATGTGGTGAGCCGTGAAATCTACTTTTAACGGTTAAATTCCCGTGCTATTCTTTCAAATTACATAAAACAGGTTTAAACAATACCTGAAAATGATACAAATTACCTTTCAAATGAAACGTATTGCTTGTCTAAGATTGTAAGGTTTATTCATTCATGTACTTTCAAAGTTGAATAGGAGGTATCACGTTCAATTCCTATCATAACCTTTTTTTAGATATACACGATATAACTATGATAATGGACTCAACACCCACGTCAGAGCTCAGTTTTGAAAATACACCTATACCCCTATGATAATATGTCAACAGTTGCGACTAATGTCGGGTTTACAAGTCAAAAATATACATCTTTTAAGACTTTAGGTTCAGTTCCATTGACTAAATGTCGCCCTACTTTTGAACTAGGTTGACTTGTATAATTGATGGTTTACATTCAAGATCATACTCTGTCTGTGTTAAGACAACTAATGCCTAATGATTGACAGAAAGCTGATGGAATATTTCCTTGTGTCATAGATTTTGGCTGGCACCATGTTTTTCTCTTGCTGACCTCAGAACTTTGTATGTTCTAATTGTCATTTAAAACATTTGCTCAAACCATTCAAAAACACTCCACAATCAATAAAAAACAACAACAAAACTAATATTATTACTCTATTAAAGGGAGGTCTTTAATACTGCTAAATTGAGCTAATTTTGTTTATTTTGATCAAAATTTATATAAGTATTATTGTTTTACCACTCATTCATTCAAAACTCGCTCATTGCATCCATTCTATTTTGTTTTTAAATCATTTCAACATCATTCACCTTGTCAATTTCATGATGTTCTTAGCTTACCTATGTTAACAGTTTAGTGATTATAATGGACGGAAGCTATGGAAATGGAATTTTAATGTTACAGCCTATATTGAAAATGATCAGTAACACTTCAACAGTTCTAGAAATTAAACCTCTTACATAATATAGTACTATGACTGCTCTACTGTATTGCCCTAAAAATTTCTATGAAGACCTAAAAAAAGTTTACAATGTATGAGATTTTTTAAGCTTCTGTAATAGTATATGCTTGTAATTCTAATGTGCCATTAAAGCTGCACTGTGTAAGGCACCTAGTATTCAGAAGTATCAAATTATTAAAATAACAAAAAAGAAATATTTCATTGATGTAGCAAGATGTACGCATACACCATAATGACACCAAAAAAACAGGAGAATCTCTATCAGCTTATCAGAGCTGGCATTGACACTAGCACCAGTCTCAGGCCCGAAGCTTGTGGATTTAAGTGATGACTGATACAAGCTAACATGTTACAGGACTCTTAAGGCCTGTATTTAATTACCATATATTTCACCCTGTCCTGTTTTGGAAAAAATATGCTTTTCCTGTACCAACATCTTTTTATGCTTTTTCTGTACCATCATCTTTTCATTCAGTATTGAAAACATTGCAAAAAAGATGAAATTGCTTGTCTCAAGGAATTTCTTCTTTCCCACTCTATTTTCCTTACAATTTGCACCTTCATATCTCTACAATAAATATAGTTTTCACTAAGGACCCTTTCTAATCAGCAGATTTTGGGCTGATGTGTCCTTATGGCTGGTGGTGAAAATTATGTTGCAAAATTTGAGGGCTACTTCAAAGAAACTACATTTACCCCTCTTGGCAATGCACTCTCCCACTGTTGCTGCTTTGAAGAACAAAATGGTGCCTCTGGTGATGCCATGATGATAAGTGTTATTGTTAGTCTTGAACCTTGCAAAATTTTAGGGCTACTTCAAAGAAACTTCATTTACCCCTCTCGGCAATGCACTCTCCCACTGTTGCTGCTTTGAAGAACAAAATGGTGCCTCTGGTGATGCCATGATGATAAGTGTTATTGTTAGTCTTGAACCTTGCAAAATTTTAGGGCTACTTCAAAGAAACTTCATTTACCCCTCTCGGCAATGCACTCTCCCACTGTTGCTGCTTTGAAGAACAAAATGGTGCCTTTGGTGATGACATGATGGTAACTATTTCCTTGTCCACACTTCAATTTGAGCAAGCTACATCCTAGCATAAATAAAACGACAAGATCAGTTGTATTTCATTTTTTTTGCCATTTAATGAACTGCACAATGAAGAAGGAAACAAAATAAAATCTTGTCTGAGAAAAACCTGATTGATTAAAAAGGAGAAAAAATGTCATTAATGAAGAACTTGTTATTTCAGATTTAATGATAAAAATGCTGTAGTTAGGAAATGTGCTGCTGCAGGAGACATGGGAAATTAAATTGGGAGAATGTGTCTAACTGCTGTTAAACCAAACTTGTTCTTGAATGTTCTGGAATATTAAATGGTAGTTCTAGAACTGACTGTTTTAGAACTTGTAGAACTAGTTCCTGTTACTCTTAGAACTAGTTCTTGAACTCTGTTATAGAGCTAGTTCCTGAACTTCTAGAACTTGTTCTTGAACCACTCCTAGAACGTCAAAGAAGTTCTGGAACTGCCATTTTACACTCTAGAATATTCAAGAATCAGTTCTTGATTGCTTTTTTTTGCAGGGGATACTGCTGTAATACTCTGGACTGGCTTATTTAGGAAAATTCTAGATTCCATCTTCCTATTCTTTAAACCCTGTCATGTCAATTGTAAATCTTGACAAAAATGAATTTCAATCAAAGCACTGAAAGAACTTGGGTAGTGCCAATTGTGAGAAAGTAATCATTTTGGAAATACAAGTTTAAAACTTTTTCTATTTTAAAAAGGAGAACCAGGTGGTATTGACTTAGATCAGACTGCACATAAGTGCAGGCTGATCTTTGTCTTTACCTCCTGCTAAAGCTGTTATATTCTCAAATCCACGGGCTTAAACTGACAAGGGTAAACCCTTATCATGTTGAATAAACTTAAGATTTGGCAAAGTTGCATTTAAATCAAAGTGGTGCAAGCACTGGATTCATTAATTGTAAGTCAGTCATCATTTTGAAAAAGAAGTATTAATTTGAACTCATTCTGTGGTTTGAAAAGGAAGATCTGGTGTTTAATACACTAGATCTGAGAGTGAACATTAAAAAAAATGTGGGTTGCTAATTGTTAACCAATGTCAAATGGGATGGGATGTGTGGTAAAGGCTTGGAAAAGATGTAGAGCTTAATTGTCGGAGGCCTGGAGTGGAGATATCATACCATAGTAATAGAGTCCTTGGGAATACAGAAATATTGTTAAAAGTTGTGTTAAACCCCATTCATATAAGTGATTACTGATCTGTCATGAAATTTTTCTTTTAACTCTAATTAGATGAGGTGAAAAGAATGGATCCCTTTATTACATATTTTATACATGAGTTTTAAGATCTGAGATTGTTTTCAAGACTTTGGTGTAACAAATTCCTTTCTCAATTATGATCAACAACCGATAGCAACATGTATATTATATAGATTTGTGTTTGTTTTGTTGTTCCGGAATCCAAGATTCAAAGCTACTTAAATTGCATGTGTATAAAATTTATACATTTTATGAAATAATTATCGACTTGGTATGTAAATTTAAATCTAAATCTACATTAATTCAAATCTGCATGATCGAAGCAATTTTGTCTCTATAAGACTCGGGTTCGTCAAAGTTTTCCTAGACTTAAGCATTGATTAAATAGAATTTCACTTTCCGATATTCCCACAGAATTCCCATTTTTTTTGCAAAAGTTAAATTAGACTGCTTTAACAGACTTTATTTTTCTAAGAGACGTAGAAAAAATATAATTGGAAGAAAATTGGAATTTCCAGGTTGATAGTTAAATTTTCTTGTTCACTGGACCAATTTAATTGTTTTACATGATTACAATATTTCAGGGATACCTTAAAATGCAGAGTTGGAAATATCTCTTTATCTTTTTACCCTATAGCTATTTCAGTACAGAAAGTCCAGTTATTGTCCTCATACTGTCCATGTTGTCGCAATGGAGGAGTCAACTGGCCATCTGAAGACGTAACTGATTTAAAACTTTCCTAGTATCTCAGTTGCACACATATTGACTAAAAACTTGGCAGTAATATTGCATCACAAACCGAAGGCTCAGTGCAATACAGTTGTAACTGCCTTTAAACATATAGGCAGTTACAACTGTTTTGCGCCAAGCCAAAGAAATACTAATCCATACATATTCTTGAGTAAGTGTATGGATTTTATCTTGGCTTTTGACTCGCATATTATTGTTCTCGAGAAGATTTGAATTCTTAGGTAAATTTTTAATGGGTCATATTATTAGTGAGTTTTTCTGGAGCGAGTTTAAGTTCTGAGTAGATTTGAGTCATCTCCAAATTTTTGATTGACTTTTGACTGTAGAAAATTTTTCTTAATTTGTACTTTAACTCTTTGAATATGCAAAGAAATTGACATGACTAGATTTTTAGTCATGAATGCTTCAGAATTTCTGTAAATAGTCTATTTGCAAATATTTATGTGGCGTAAACTCAAATAAAACCAGAATGTCTTGTAAAATATACTGAAAGTCTATACAAGAGAGTCCCACATGGAATCACATCTGAAACATTATGTCAGCTTTATTTATGCATGAAAGAAATTTATTCATAAATGACAAAGTTACAATGGCTGTTAAATTGTCAAGGGAACCAATATACC
Source organism: Fragum whitleyi (assembly GCA_948146395.1). NCBI lineage: Eukaryota > Metazoa > Mollusca > Bivalvia > Cardiida > Cardiidae > Fragum > Fragum whitleyi. The sequence continues at coordinate 39,981,398 of OX411556.1, forward strand.
AGTCACTTTTATGTATGTTTTCCTACAAAAACTCGAAATTGTCTACTATAGCCTTTGAAAATTATCTTAACCCGATTCATAGTTATTTTGTAAGAAAAAAAATAGTCTAAAGCATTAAGGAGTAATCTTAGAGTGGGCTTTGAGATTTAAGTGACTGCAGGCTGTCTTTCTTTGTACAAAACATTTTAATTCATTGGTTACATGTTCAGTGCCACATAGTTCGTCTTGAGTTTGATAATTGCCTTTTAATTTTAAAGTTTACAGTAACAAACTCATTGAATTTGATAAGTTGAATGGTTTTGGAATGATTTTGGAATTGAATTGAATGAATGGGAGGAGCACATTTTGAATGGTTTTCAAGGGAGGTAAAACGTGTCTATAGATAATTTGGTCAAATTAGACGGAATTATCGATAACCTTTTACCTCCATTTAATGAATTCCAAGTTTCTTTTACTGATTTTGAAGCTTCATGGACAAATAAGAGTGTTAAAAAATGAACACCAGTCGATAAAACCATACATTCATTTGATCAATTTGAATAAAATGTTGATTGTTTGAAGCCATTTCCAAGCATAATTGAACTATTTTGGACTGTTTTTGAATGATTCAAGTGAATATTTGGAAGGAATTTTATGAGTGCTGAAAGGTTTTAGAATGGTTTTGAGTGATAGTCAATTTCACAAAGTTATTAACTGTCAAAATGTCAAAGATCCTCATTAGCCTAATAAACTTCTACAGAGCTTTAAAAATTATTCATGAAGTAAAAATAAGCCCCCAACTGCATCACTATAAATTCCAACAATTTCATGGTTGTGGAACTGAAAGACTCGGATCAGCATGTGCACATGCAATTTGAGTCTGATCAGACTCTTTAAAACATGCTCAATAGATAGTTATAGCTATAGTATATGTTTACAATATATTAATTGCAGGATAATTGTAATGAACTTTGTGATAGTCCAGAATTCTCAAGACATGTCCATCTCGCAGACATGGTATTTGTGAAAATGTCGCATATGCACACTGGTTCAATTATAACTGCCTTAAGTGAAACATTAACCCTTGTCATGCTGAATAAAAAACCTTGCCAAAATTGCAACAAAATAAAAAAGTGCTCAAAGGTCTGGATGCATTAAATGTAATTAGGTATTCATTTTGAAAATTAAATTTTCTAGCTTTTCTGGTCTCAAAAAAGGTAAAACAGGTGGTATGGACAAAGATCAGACTGCACATATGTGCAGGCTGATGTTTGTCTATAGCTCCTGCCAAGGCAGGAATAATCCGGGTTCAGCATGACAAGAGTCAATAGTTAGCCTATAAAAAAAGTGTGTGTGTGTGTCCCATTCTTTTCTTGATCATAACTTCTACATTTATGGATGAATTTCAAAATAACTTGGCACTTTTGTTCTCCAGTTTGTTAGCGCAGTTGGTTAGGCAAAAGACTTCCAATTTGGAAGTCATGGGTTAGATCCCCGGTGGCGGCAAATATTCTTTCCGACGTTTGTCTCTCACCAATGGGTAGATAATCGTAAACCTATGTGAGATAGCAGTCGGAGGCTAGGAAAGGGTGTTATGGTAGTACAGGTGAAAGAAATACCAGGAATCCATTGTTAGGTGCTCCGGCCACCTCGATATAACTGCGAGATTGTTGAAAGGGACGTTAAACCCATTCAAACAAACAAATCTCCAAGATGAGTTCTGGCGTGATGTGAAGAGTTTGTATACCCCCAAGGTCAAGATCACAGCTTACAATGAATGGGTCATGGGTAAAATTTCTAATGGGAGCATCTCTGTCTGTGACACATTTCTTAAATAATACGTGTTATTTTAAATGAATCTGCGCATTAAAAGATTTTGCGATTGTAAACCTAGACTATGGGTTCATAGCTTTCTGTCAATTTCTGATCAGACTATGCAGACAAACACTAACAGGCTGGTCTGAGTCTTAATGTTGTACACATTTGAAATTATTGGAAATGTTAGGTACATACTCAAATATTAAAGTTTTTTTTTTATTTCATTTCAGATTGAGAATAATGGACTACAGACCTACAGAAATCATGTGTATTCAATCCTGACTCGACGTTGACGATCTTCAATTGGATTGGATAATATCTGTGATAATTGGACAGCCATTCCGGTAATATCTGCAATTACTGCCGTAGGGAGGCAATCACAAATTCCAAAATGGCGAGTTTATTCAGACGGAAAAGAAGTCTTATATTTAAATTACTTCTAGGCATTCCAACATTATGGCTAATTATTGTGATATTCCTTAGCTTTCAAAATACAGACCAGGACAAAGCTCACGATAATGCAGTGCATAAACCTGTTGTCGATACTGTGATAAAAAGAGAAGCCCCAAATGCGGGGATGTTTGATGGATTTAGAAACCCAATGAATAAGATAAATGAAATGGTGCAACCTTTTAATCCATTTGTCGGTGCCAAAACAGATAAACCAAAGAATTCTGATAACAAGGTAGAAGAGAACCATGCAGACCGGGAAATACCAAAGGATTTTGATGAGTCGTTAAAGTTCCTGAAAGATCCAGATGCACCGGGTAAGACATTTGAGCCTGTGCATGACATTTCCAACTTTTTCACGTCTGCATGAGGTGCTTTTAACCCTTGTCATGCTGAACCCGGAATATTCCTGCCTTGACAGGAGCTATAGACAAACATCAGCCTGCACATGTGTGCAGTCTTATCTTTGTCTATATCACCTGTCTTTCCTTTTTAAACCAGAAAAGTTTCAGAAATTATATTTTCAAAATCAAATGCTGACTCACAAGTAGGAAAAACAGAGCTTTCAGCACTTTGATCTATATATATAAATTTGCCAAGCTTTTTATTCAACAGGACAAGGGTTAAGATTTAGCAGCCAGGATAGTTATTTAACACACTGTGTGAAATAAGAAGATAAGATAACTGTCTAAAGATACTTTGATTGATTGATTGATTGAATGGGTTTAACGCTGCTTTCAACATTTTCGCAGTTATATCGCGGCGGTCGGAACACCTAACAATAAATTCCTGGTATTTCTTTCACCTGTACTACTATTACACCCTTTTCTAGCCTCCGACTGCTATCACACATAGGTTTACGATTATCTACCCATTTGTGAGAGACAAACGTCGGAAAGGATATTTGCCGCCACCGGGGATCGAACCCACGACTTCCAGATAGGAAGTCTTATGCCTAACCGACTGCGCTATGGTGGCGGCCTGAAGATACTTTGAAACCTTATTTATTTACAAGTGGCATAGTGAAGAATCTAAGACAGTGTGGATGTGCAGACAGGCCAGAGTCTTTAATTTGCCCACATTTGAAATTGTTGGAAATGTCAAGCATGGGCTCATTTATGAGTCCAAATTGTACAACATGTCTGATTAGACATTAACCATTGTCTTGCTGAATAAAATCAATGGCAAATTTGCAGGAAAATCAAAGCACTGAAAGCATTGTCTATTATAATATAATAACTCCTGCCTAAACAGGAGTATTCTGGATTAAGTACGACAAGTGTTGAATTAACATTCATCATGCTGTTTATACAGGGGTGTTGAAATACAGAATTTCTCCAATTGTCCACGGACAAGTAAAAGATGATTTCCACTTGTCCAGGATAAAAAAGAACTTGCCCACAAAAAAGAATACCAATCAGTTTTGAGAAAACATTGGGGTTTTTTTTTTGATAAAGAAAATGCTGGACTCCAGCATTTTCTTCTTTAAAAACAATGTTTTATACTCTTTGGTATCAACATTTTGATAATCAATCTCTTAGGCCTGTTTAGTACCATTCTAATATTTGTCCTGGTATTTACATGGTCCACAGACAAGTGGCAAAGAAAAAAGGACTAGTGTCCACAGGTAGAAAAACCCGTGTCGGACAAGTTTTGTATGGCATTCAAGTCACCCCTGGTTTATTACATATTATACTGCTTTATAAGCATAGCTGTTCCAGACAGCATAGACTAGGATCATCCTGTACAGACATGAAGACTTATGTTAGCCAGTGGTTCTGAAATAAGCTGCCCATGTTGTCCAACTTGTCCATTAAGCTGCACAGAAAAGCAGATTGATTTTCATGGCTAGGTTGTTCGTAAAAAAAGTGAAAAAATCTCCAGAGAAAAATATATCTGAAAAAGGTAGCCGTTTTCTGATATTCCATGTAATCCAATGTCAACAGTAAGTCTATTTCTAGGATACTTTTAATTTTTTTATCAACATCAATTTTGTTTTCAATACTTTGCAGACTCTTCAAAATTCAATAGACAAGTAGGTTTTAGATACGGACAAGCCAGTTTGTGATTTATACTTGATCCTGGACAAGCAGACTTTCAAAATATTCCAGAACCACTGTTTGCCTTAGTAACACTGCGTGCTTTCTACAAATATGTGACCCGTCATGTGAAAAGGGACCATCTTGGAACTCTGTAAAATGAAATTTGAAAAAGAGATTGAGTCCGGCATAGGTCAACCAGAGGTTGCATTTCAAAAATTCTTTCACTGGAAGGTTGCTTGATCATTCTCGATTCAGAAAATAAACAAAGTGCGAAAAGTTTTGATCCTTGTCAGTCTGCGCAATAGGCGCAGTCTGACTAGGGTCGACATTTCACGCACTACCCAGATGGTCCCTTTTTACGTGACGGGTCACATATCGTAATTATGAGAAAAACTTCAGCCAGACTAGTTGGAATATCTTTAATCTTGAAATGCTATAATTGATAAGGTCTAGGGGTTTCAAACATCTTTGGGAAAAGAATCGTTAAAACTACAGTTGAAACATACAATCATTTTTATGTGCTCCTATAACCATGTCTCAGTGTGAAATAGTTGTAAATGTCTCGTTCATCCAAGCTGTTGTTACAAGGTTTTGGTTTCTCAAATGACGATATTACAATCTCAGATGAGATTCAATCTTGACGATGTGTCAAAAAGAATGGCAAGGGAGATGGAAAGTCATTCCGAATTATCACAGAAAATCGTGGTAAAGCTTATTGGAGTGTTAAAAATCCTGTAAATTATTTCATCATTATTGGTTTACGGTAGCCTCATATCTCCTCTTGTTAGACATAATTCGGAGAAATGTGCGGAAACTATTTCATTTAATGATGTTACGAGACCATATGTCAAATCTGATTCACTGATCTTGTGTCACCCTCCCTTCATCTAGAAAATATAACATATTCCTCCATTAATATTTGGCAATATTGCTCAGTAAGCTCTAAGGTCAGGGTCAAAGTCCACATTTTAAATTATATATTCCACATGACAAAAACATTTGATACAAATATTTTTTAAATTAGCTATTTAAAGAAAAATCATAAAGCTCCAAGGTCATAGCTTAGGTCTTGATAATAATTTGGAAAGACCTTTTGAGAGCTTGACACCAATTGTCCATTGGCAACACTCTAGTTTTGAAGTAATAATTACATAATTTCTTACCATTTTTTGCTCAATTCAATTTAAAGGGTTTGAAACTTACTAAAATTGCACAATTCAATTATAGTGATTCATATTTTCAGTATCCTACACACTTTTCTGGTTGATTAGAAATCCTTCATGTTGTCTGCTGGTCCTCTGTTCAAGTGATAAATGTAAAACTTGGGATCCAGAATGAGATTTTTACTTTGATATAGATACCTGATCTTGATTTATGTTGTCTAGCAAATTTTAGATATAGGAAGGCAAACTCAGAAAAGCAATTTGGGTTTGTTTGCAGTACCACTTTATCACATTTTAATTAGATTATTTTGCCTCCTCCTGTATCAATTTTCTGGATGTTCATAAATTTCTCAAAAAAATGCTCTGATAGATTGTTATACTGGGGTCACAATTTTATACAGTCCAGTCAAAATATGTGACTAAAATATTATGGGATCAACTATGTTTGGCGACTTAAATGCTTGTGTAGGGCTCTGGTTTGATTGACATAATTATGGTAGTGGACCTGTAATAGTTCTGTATTGCATTTTGGAAGCTGTGAACTTTAATTAATTGATTGATTGAATGGAATACGCCACTTTCAACATTTTTTTTCAGATATATTTTGGCTGCTAGAGCACCTAACAATGGATTCCTGGTATTTCTCTCACCAGTACAACCATCACATCCTTTCCTAGCCTCCAGCTGCTATCTCACATAGGTCTACAATTATCAATCCATTGGTGAGAGAAAGAATTATCGCCCCTGTCGGGGATCAAACCCTGACCCCTAGATTGACAGTCTGACGCGCTACCAACTGCGCTATGACCGCAGCTCATGAACTTTAATAGTGTTAACAATGGTTTCCTTATGATTTCATTTTGGGAAACCTTGGTTAATATTGTGAAAGATCATGGGCTCCTAAATATTGCAACATTATTACTGGGTCTACTAAATTAAGAGGTTGTGTATTTTGCCTATTGATATAGTTTTGTCAGGTTTGAATGGGGAATTTAGGTGATTGAGTGGATACCATCAGCACTATTCAGAAGTGGGAACTAGCATAAGGTCCCATACCCCAAGCCCGCGGCTGCCATTATAGTTGGTAGTTATTACTGTATATACTGTCAATTGAAAATGTCATGGGTTAGATACCTACCATATTTCCTCTTATAAAAGTGCCCTCCAAAATAGTAGCACCCCAAAATTTTTTATTGAGAAAACTCAATTCAACTGCTTAAAATTTAGAAATTTTCTGTTGTTTGAAAACAATAGAATCGTCTCAATGAGACTATTCTATTGAGTTGTTACAACATATGACTACTAAGAAATTCGCAATTACACACATATTCAATCACAATCCTGTTTCTTATTTGTACACAAAATGTGTATACTTAGCTTCCATTTTCTGTAATGACTGCTTTTTGGTTGTCCAGTTAAGTGGTCGCTTGATATAAGTTTTACTGTAATTCATCATAGAGTCAATTTCATTAGAGGTCAAAATTACCGTAAATATCAGAGCCAGGCCAAAGCTCTTCCAAAACATTTTGCACAAATTCAATTGTAGATAAAATAATAGTGGGTAATTCAGAAATGTTCATATGCTAAGCAATCAGCTCTGATCTTTCCAGAATTAGAAAATTGGTAGAAGAGTCACAATTATCCGGAAAACTGATGCTAAATCTGTCTGATAGATTTGTCACTTTGTTGGACTGCCGGTGAAGAAATTGATCTTTGTGTGGTCATTTTGTAGTTATCTCATTTACCACAGGAAGGCAATAAGACAATATACAAGACACTGGAAAATGACCCTTGGAAATTACGCCTATGTCTGGGTGCTAAATTTGTCTGTACGATCAGTCACATTGTCAAAACCGATAATCAAGATATTGATCTTTCAAATGTTGGAAGTTTGACTCTTTGCGAAGTTATTTGAAACAGTGCATTATTAATGTTTTTCCCTAAGTTTTACTTGTTTTGCATTGGGTTTTATGCCAATTTTAACTATCTTTCAGTCATATAAAAATAACAACAAGCTGGAGCACCTAACAATGGATTTGTGTTATTTTTTACACCTGTACTTGTTACCATTACATCCTTTCCAATCCAAAATCCAGCAGCTATTCAAATCATAATTTTTAGCTCTACTGGCCCAAGGCCACTGGTGCTATTGTCATAGCATTGTATCAGTCGTGTATGGGTCTGGTCCTAAACTTTTTTACTTTAAAAATCTTCTCCTCAGATACTACTGGATGAATTTCAACCAAACTTCACAGGAATGATCCTTGGGTGACACTTTTAGCTCCACAGTGGCTGAAAGCCACTAGGGCTATTGTCATGGCCTTGTGTCCGTCGTCCGTAGTGCGTCCGTCCTTCCGTACGTGTGTCCCGTCGTAAACTTTCGGTGACCTTTGGGTGACCCTCTTTCAAAGTTGTTCAAGAAATTTTGATCCAATGAAAAACATGGATTTAATGGGCGTGGCTAATTTCCAAATATGGTAAAAAGTGACTTTTCTCGGGTTTTAATTAATGGAAACCAATTAAATTTCACATGAAAGATCCTTGGGTGACCCTTTATCAGTCTACCAAAATTTATTGTGATTGGATGCAAAATATGTATTTTATGGGCGGCGGTCATTTCTCTATATGTTATTTAGTGGAAACTTTGAAAATCATTTTCTCAGAAACTAACTGATAGATATCAACCAAATTTTATATGAATGCACCTTGGGTGACCCTTTATCAGTCTACCAAAAATTATTGTGATCAGATGAAAAATATGTATTTTATGGGCGGAGGTCATTTCTCTATATGTTATATAGTGGAAACTTTGAAAATCATTTTCTCAGAAACTAATGGATAGATATCAACCAAATTTTTCATGAATGGTCCTTGGGTGACCCTTTATCAGTCTACCAAAATTTATTTTGATTGGATGGAAAATATGTATTTTATGGGCGGAGGTCATTTCTCTATATGTTATAAAGTGGAAAATTTGAAAATCATTTTTTCAGAATGTAAGTGATGGATATCAATCAAACTTCATTAGTATGATCCTTGGGTGATCCATTATCATGCAGCCATAAATTATTGTCATTGGATGAAAAATATGTCTTTTATGGGCAGAGGTCATTTCTCTATGTGTTATAATAGTGGAAACTTTGAAAATCATTTCAACATCAGTAGAACCCAAAATATCTAAAAAAATCTAGTCAAAACTTTGATTTGCTATTACAAGAATTCCAAGCCTGTGGAGCGACTCAAGCCATTCATGGCTTTCTAGTTCAAAGTTGTTCAAGAAATTTTGATCCAATGAAAAACATGGATTTAATGGGCATGGCTTATTTCCAAATATGGTAAAAAGTGATTTTTTTCAGATTCTAATTGATGAATACCAATTAAATTTTACATGAATGATCGTTGGGTGACCTTTTATAAGTCTACAAAAAATTATTGTGATCGGATGAAAAATATGGATTTTATGGGCAGAGTTCATTTTTTGCTCACCAGAGCACACTGATCATAATGAATGTCAGTTGTCTGTTGTTCGTCATGCGTCCTCTTGAATCAACAATTTAAGTGTTTACACTCTAGAGGCCACAAATATCATCCAATCTCCATGAAACTTGGTCAGAATGATAGTCAGATCACAAGGATGAACCCTTTTGAAAATGGGAAGGGTCCTTGCAAGAATGTTTATCAGGTCGTAAGGATGAAACCTATCAAAAATAGGAGGGATTTATGCCATACCAAGGGAAAAGGGCCTTAATGACAATTTTTAGCTCACCTGAGCACGAAGTGCTCATGTGAGCTATTGTGATCACCTTTCATCCGGCGTCCGTCCGTCGGTCGTCGTCCGTCGTCCGGCGTCCGTCAACAATTTCTTTAAACGACATCTCCTCCTAAACAACTTGGCCAATTTACACCAAATTTTACAGAAATGTTGCTTAGGTGGTCCCCTTCAAAAATAGCTAAAAGAATTGAAATCCATGAAAAACTCTGGTTGCTATGGCAACAAACAGTGAAATTTTAAAAAAATCTTTAAAATTCTTCTTCTTCTCAACCAGTAGTCCTACAGACTTAAAACTTGGCATGGATGATCAGTTCATAGACCTGAATTAAAATAGCTAAAATCATATCTTTTGGGCCACCAGGTGCGGAGCACCAGGGGGGAAGGGGTAGTACTTTGGGTAAATTTTGTAATCTTTAATCTTCTTCTTCTTTGGAACCAGGAGCCCTACAGACTTGAAAATTGGCATGGATGATCAGCTCATAGACCTGAATAAAAATAGCTAAAACCATATCTGTTGGGCTGCCAGGTGCGGAGCACCAGGGGGAAGGGGGTAGTACTTTTGTGAAAATTTTGTAATCTTTAACCTTCTTCTTCTGATGAACTAGGAGCCTGACAGATTTGAATATTGGCATGGATGATCAGCATATGGACCTTTATAAAAATAGCTAGAACCATGACTGTAGATTCACCAGGTGCGGAGCACCAGGGGGGAGAGGGTAGTACTTTTGTGAAAATTTTGTAATCTTTAACCTTCTTCTTCTTCTGAACCACAAGCCCTACAGACTTGAAAATTGGCATGGAGGATCAGCTCATAGACGTTAATAAAAATAGCTAAAATCATGACTGTAATGCCACCAGGGGCGGAGCACCAGGGGGGAGAGGGTAGTACTTTTGTGAAAATTTTGTAACTTTAACCTTCATCTTCTAATGAACCAGGAGCCCTACAATATTGGCATGGATGATAAGCATATGGATCTTAAATAAAATAGCTAAAAGCATGAATGTAGGGCCACCAGATGCGGAGCATTAGGGGGGAGGGGGGTAGTACTTTGGATCAATTTTGAAATCTTTAACCTTATTCTTCTCCTGGATCAGGAACCCTACAGACTTGAAAATTGTAATGGGTGATCAATATATTGACATTAATAAAAATAGCTAAAATCATGACTGTAGGGTCACCAGGTGCTGAGTGTCTTGGGGAGGGGGTAGTACTTTGGATCATTTTTGAAATCTTTAAACTTCTTCTAATGAACCAGGAGTCCTACAGACTTGAAAATTGGTATGAATGATCAGCATATGCACATTTATTGAATTAGCTAAAATCATGACTGTAGATTCACCAGGTGCAGAGCATCTTGGGGGATGGGGAGTGCTTTGTTGAGAATTTTGAATCCCTACAGCCTTTATATTTGACATGGATGATCAACTCATTAAAGAAAACTTTGAAAGACTCAGACTCAGCCTGTATATCTGGCATAGATTAGCTGATCACAGACCTTTTATGAAAAAAGCTTAAATAAATAATGACCAGGGGAGGAGCAGAGGGGGGGGGGAGGATTATTTCAAATGTTATCTGATTGAATAAGTGAAAATCTCTTTTTCTGTGGTTGCATGGACATACCTAGGTAAAGAAGCTTTTTTCTCAGGTGAGCGACCCAGGGCCAACGGCCCTCTTGTTTTGTTTACACCCTAAAGGCCACAAATATTGCCCAATCTTCATGAAACTTGGTCAGAATGTTTGCCAGGTCCCAAGAATGAAACCTATTGAAAACGGGAAAGATCAGTGCCATATCAAGGGAAAAGGGTCCTTTATGACATTCTTTTTTAACCACTCTAGAGTCCACAAATATTGTCTGATCTCCTTGAAACTTGGTCAGAATGATAATCAGATCACAAGGATAAACCCTTTTAAAAATTGGGAGGATCCTTGCCATATCACGGGAAAAGGAGCCTTAATGACATTTTTCTTGTGTTCACTTTAGAGGCCACAAATATGGCCCAATCTTCATGAAACTTGGTCAGAATGTTTGTCAGGATGTAAGGATGAACCCTATCAAAAAATAGGAGGGATCTATGCCATACCAAGGGAAAAGGGCCTTAATGACAATTTTTTTGTTTACACCCTACAGGACACAAATATTGCCCAATCTTCATGAAACTTGGTCAGAATGTTTGCCAGGTCCCAAGAATGAAATCTATTGAAAACGGGAAAGATCAGTGCCATATCAAGGGAAAAGGGTCCTTTATGACATTCTTTTTTAACCACTCTAGAGTCCACAAATATTGTCTGATCTCCATGAAACTTGGTCAGAATGTTTTTCAGTTCCCAGGAAAATCTTATTGAAAAGGGGAAGAATCGGTGCCATATCACAGGAAAAGGGGCCTTAATGACAATTTTCTTGTTTACACTCTATATGCCACAAATATTGTCCAATTTTCATGAAACTTGGTCGTAATGTTGGTCAGGTCACAAGGATGAAACCTATCAAAAATAGGAGGGATCTATGCCATGCCATGGGAAAAGGGGCATTCATGACAATTTTCTTGTTAACACTCTAGAAGCCAGATATATGGCCCAATCTTCATGAAACTTGGTCAGAATGTTTGTAAGGTCAAAAGGATGAACCCTATTGAAAATGGGAATATCTATGCCATATTGCAGGAATAGGAGTCTAAATGATAATTTTTTTGTTATAAATCTAGAGGCCACAAGTGTGTCCCAAACTTCATAAAACTTGGATTTGTGTAAAAATTATCTTCTAAATGACATCTGGCTATTTAATTGATGTGATGTCCCAGGTGTCAAAGAGACTCAGGTAAGCGATCTAGGACCATCTTGGTCCTCCTGTTCCATATTTTATATAGTGGAAACTTTGAAAATTATTTTCTCAGAATGTAACAGATGGTTATCAACCAAATTTCATTGGTATAATCATTGGGTGACCCATTACCATGCAGCCAAAAATTATTGTGATTGGATGAAAAAAATGTCTTTTATGGGTGGAGGTCAATTCTCTATGTGTTATATAGTAGAAACTTTGAAAATCATTTTCAACTTCAGTAGAACCCAAAATATCTAAAAATCTAGTCAAAACTTAGATTTGCTATTAGAAAAATTTCAAGCCTGTGGAGTGACTCAAGCCATTCATGGCTTTCTAGTTGTAATTTATGCCCATCGAAACACAGGGCCTATTATGTCTCACCTCTTGTGCCCAAGGTCGGGGCTGGCAGACAGCCTCCTCTTTTCTGCCTGTAGCATAACTCTGTCATCGTTTGTCCAATTGACTTGAAACTTGGCAGTTATGTTCCTCTCAAGATTAGGGAGTGCAGTACCCCAAAACCATAACACTGCCTAGTTCAACTTTTGACTGATTTTCCTTTGTTGTTTTCTATACTTTGACACCCAGCAGTAAAACGGATGTATTTTTTGTGACAATTTTCCACCCTTTTTACTTATAGATTACTATAGGCTTATATATCATAGCCTATATTTATCAAAACTCGGAGTATGAAATAACTGCCTGTGACTTGCATACCCTTTCATCTAAAGCTCTGCAACCAATAAACCATTACTACTATCCTCTAGAGACCAACAGACAGAACATGTTTAGGGCATGTATATAATTACGCAAGATCTATCGGCTGGTGATGGTGGATGATTGAACTGTTAGATCTAAGATGTGTCATCGATGACATGAAAATCTATTTACAGGGAAAATGTTTTCCCACTATTACATAACTTTTATTCCCTTCCTGAGCTTGGCTTTGGAATAGAATTTAAATTCTTGTCATGCTGAGCCTGGAATATTCCTGTAATGTCAGAGTTTAAAGATATATACAAAGATCAGCCTGCACATATGTGCAACCAATTTGTGGGAGACAAATAATTAGAGAAAGATTAGTGCTGCCTTTGGGCATCGAACCTGGGACCCAAGATTGACAGTCTAAGTTGCTACAAACTGCGCAATGAGAACCGCTCTGGCAAGTCAAATTTATATATCACATAATATAATATTATAATAATAATATCTATGATAATATAATCCACCTTATTCAAGCTGTAAGATGTTTGAATTGTTTGTCTAAATTCAATGCTATTTACTATGTTTAGTATCAAAAGACGTTATGTATTCTTTCTACTTTCAGGGGAAGGAGGTGAGGGTGTGAGTGTCGATAAAGAGACATTATCAACAGACGAGCGGAAGAAATACGACGACGGTTGGCAGAACAATGCTTTTAACCAATATGTCAGTGATCAGATATCTCTTCATCGCACGTTGAAAGATGTACGCGACCCTGAGTAAGTTTTCTCGTTATTTGCTAAGAGACATGTTACCAAGAATGCTAATGGGTGACATAAAAAATTCTGATGATACACAGACTGGCATTCTGTCCCACAGTCTTGTCTCGCAGGAGATGAACTGGAAGTACTATAGTGTGAGAAATACAAGCAATCCATTGTTAGGAGCTCAGGTCACTGCATTAAGGCTGAAAGATTGTTAAAAGTGGTGTTAAACTGGTTTACCCCATTCAAACAAATACAAATTCAGTCAAAGATTTTAGACTTAAAATGGCACATAACCACACAGAATCACAAATTTGTATATTGGGTTACTGTACTTATTCTGAATTTATGGATCTTAAATTGGGCTTTTACCTGTAACCGATTAGACATAATTCTTTTCCTTGACCATTCTTATGATATACACTACACAAGTACACAAAAATGCATTTGCCATCAAAAATGGGAAAGAGAGATATAGAAACTGTTAAACATATAAAGGTTCAATTAGCTAGTATTTGCAAAGAAAATTTCACAGAGCTACAGGATTTTTAGGTCAAAGTAATTCTTCAATAATAGCACAAACCTTGTACAATATAGGCTTCATTGAGAAATAAATAGAGGATATGGAATGAGTGGTCATGGAATACCGAATTTATTAAACAAGTCATCTATAAACAAATAAAAATGAGGCTGCGCCGAGTTTTTATCTGCTTATAGATGACGAGTTTAATAAATTCTGTGTTTTATGAGCACAAATTTTATATTCTATTTATAATATGACCCGATTTTTTCGCGAAAAATCGTCAACATTTTTGAAATTCAACATTTCTTTTTTCCGCGAAACTTATTAACGCTGTTTAAAATTGACGTCACAATACATAGATTATGACGTCATTTTCTCAGTTTCAAAATAGCATTGCAATTTTCTTTGAGCTCATTTGCATAGTTATTCCACTAGTGTAATAACACCCGTGTAATATAAAAAATAATCAACGGGTTTATTTCACTCCCGCGACGTAGGTCATATTATAAAGATACTTTACTGTCTTTACCTCCTCTTATCAGTACCTCTGTTACTTATCAAATTTATTTCTGCTGTCCCCAGCAAGCTATGTCCCTGCAATGGTTAAGCTCATTTGACAGAAAAAGTTGGTGTTGATATAGCATTACTGCACTGTGAGAATTTCTTCTAGATGTTCTACAGTAATAGAGTAATTTCTCCCCATGGATATATATCTGTCATTATTGATTACAAGTCAAACACAGGCCTTCTGCAACCATTTCCTATTAAAAACCTTTTCCGATAAAGAAATGAAAACTTTCTACAGCTCTACTCAGGGTTGTGGAAATACGAATTTTCTCCAATTGTCCATGGACAAGTAAAAGTCAATTTTCTACTTGTCCAGGACCAAAATGAAATTGTCAACGAAAAATAGATTAATAAATATTGCGAAAACTTTGTTTTTAATAAAGAAAATCGAAAATGCTGTAACCCAAAGGAATCTGTGTAAAGTTTAGCCATAACACTCCATAGTTATGTATTTTAGAGATAAAGAAGTTCAAAAATGATTATAAAGTGTTTGGGATATTAACCCTTGTCATGCTGAATAAATTTTGGCTAAAAATTTTCATCAAAATGAAAGGGTAAAAAGCACCGAAAGTCCCAACTGTAATATCAATTTCTATTTGAAAAACAAAATCCATAGACAATTCTGGTTTGAAAATGAGAAACAGGTGGTGAAGACTAACATCAGACTGCACATATGTGCAGGCTGATTTTTGTCTATACCTCCTGCCAAAGCAGGAATATTCCGGGTTCAGCATGACAAGGGTTAACATCTGTGGTTAAATGCATCAAATTGAAAATATTGGCTGGGTAAAATGTCCCAAAACACTTTTATTGTATAGAATTTTTCTGCCAATATACACAGTTGGTTATCTATTTGGAGATATCTCATATTTAGTGGCTATCGTGGTTTTTAGCCCCACTGGCTGAAAGCCACTGGGGCTATTGTAATGGCATTGTGTCCGTTGTGCGTGCGTGCGTCCGTCTGTCCATCTGTACATGCGTTTGGTTGTAAACTTTTTCTTTAAAAATCTTTTCCTCTGAAACTACTGGATGAATTTCAACCAAACTTCCAGTAATGATCCTTGGGTAACCTTCTTTCAAAGTTGTTCAAGAAATTTTGATCCAATGAAAAAAAAGAAAATTTTAATCGGGCGTGGCTAATTTCCAAATATGGTAAAAAGTAATTTTTCTCGGGTTCTAATTGATGGAAACCAATTCAATTTGACATCAATGATCCTTGGGTGACCCTTTATTAGTCTACAAAAAATTATTGTGATCAGATGAAAAATATTTATTTTATGGGTCCAGGAGTTCACTTCTCTATATATGTTATATTGTGGAAACTTTGAAAATCATTTTCTCAGAATCTAATCAATAGACATCAACCAAATTTTACATGAATGATCCTTGGGTGACCCTTTATCAGTCTACAAAAAAAATATTGTGATCGGATGAAAAATATGTATTTTATGGGCAGAGGTCATTTTTCTATATGTTATATTGTGAAAACTTTGAAAATCAATTTCTCGATCAACCAAATTTTACATGAATGATCCTTAGGTGACCCTTTATCAGTCTACCAAAAAAATTGTGATCGGATGAAAAATTTGTTTTTAATGGGCCGAGGTCATTTCTCTATTATGTTATATAGCAGAAACTTTGAAAATCATTTTCTCAGAATGTAACTGATGGATATCAATCTAATATTAGTATGATCCTTAGGTGACCCATTATCCTACAGCCAAAACTTATTGTCATTGGATGAAAAAATATGTATTTTATGGGCAGAGGTCATTTCTCTTTATGTTATAAAGTGGAAACTTTGATAATCCTTTCAACATCAGTGTATATAGAACCCAAAATATCTAAAAATCTAGTCAAAACTTAGATTTGCTATTACAAGAATTTCAAGCCTGTGGAGCAACTCAAGCCATTCATGGCTTTCCAGTTTAGCTCCACTGGTCAAAAGCTATTGTCATGACGGATTGTCCGTTGTGTGTCCATGTGTCCGACTGTGCGTGTGTAAACTTTTTCTTAAATATCTTCTCCTCCCAAACCAATTGGCAGATTTAAACAAAACTTGGTATAAATGATCCTTGGTTGACCCTCTTCTTAAATTGTTCAAGAAATTTTCATTGACCCCCAAATATGGGTGTGGCATTTTTTCATTATAAAATCTTTGAAAATCTTCTCCTCCCAAACCACTAGGCGGATTTCAATGAAACATTGCATGGATGTTCCTTGGGTGACCCTTTACTTAAATTTTCTAGAAAATCTGATTGACCCCCAAATATAGATGTGGCAGGTTGGGGCATTTTTTCACGTTAAAATCTTTAAAAATCTTCTTCTTCGAAACCATTGGGCCGATTTCAATGAAACTTGGTATGAATGTTCCTTGGGTGACCCTTTACATAAATTGATCAAGAAATTTTGATTGGGTTCCAAGTATGGGTGTGGCAGGGCAGGACATTTTTTCATGTTAAAATCGTAAAAAATCTTCTCCTCACAAACCATTTGGCCAATTTCAATGAAACTATGCATGGATGTTCCTTGGGTGACCCTTAACTTAAATTGTACAAGAAATTTTTATTGACCCCAAATATGGGTGTGGCAAAAACAAAATAGTTTTCAATTCTTTGCTGAAGCTGATCCCCAATATGTGTCTTTTGCTTTCATGACCCACCAGATAGTTTTAAGGGTCCTGGCTATTTAATGAAAGAGTCTTGGACTCACAAATTCTTTGCCCGTTTGAACCCTGGCAATAGCCATTTCAGCAAGGGATCCAAGTTCCTCAAAGTAACTTGTTCATTTTATTGTTCCTATGATATAATATTTAACATCTTTCAGCCTGATTTGCTCAGTTGGTAGAACATGGGACTTCAAAACGGTTGAACACCTATCCCGTGGGTTGGATTCCTGGGCTTGCACACTAACAAAACTAATTGTCTTTTGGATGAGAAGTTTTTCCAGCGACACGCTCATTCTCTCCGACTATTTGTCTTCCACCAATGGATATTTGTAGACCTATGTGGAATAGCAGTTTGAGGCTAGGAAAGGATGTAATGGTAGTACTGGTGTGAGAAATATCAGAAATCCATTGTGATAACTGAAAGATTGTTGAAAGTGGCTTAAAACCTCATTCAAACAAACAAACAAATTGGATGAGACGTTAAACTGAGGTCTTATGTGATGGTGCTTTACAAGAGCATGTTTAAGAACCATGTTGGATCTCAGGAGTAGTTTTATCATGCATCCTTTCACTATCCCCTGTAACAAGTAACCATCCTCTGGAGGTCTAGCTAGTTTGGGCTTACAGACATTTCTCGATAATGTACCGAACAGCATAGAAGAAAATTGAATTCATCTTTAAGAACCATATCAGATCTCAGGAGTAGTTTCATCATGCATCCTTTCACTATCCCCTGTAACAACTAACCATCCTCTGGTCTGACCTGTCTTGCTAGTTTGGGCATACGGACATTTTGGATGATTTACCGAAAGCATAAAGGAAAATTGAACTCATTGCTTGGTTCAAGGGTTTAAAAGAAAAATTGTTCTATTGAATATCTTTAAGGAGACAGTCAGTAAAATTGAAGGAGATCAAATTTAAGATGCTCATTCAGTATTGATCACTAATGATGCACTCCATTTGCACGAACAAATAAATTTCTGCTGCTTTGCATTATTAATTCCAGATTAAATTCTAACTCCCCTAAATAGGTCTGTTAGGATTTCAATTGAGGATTTTAATACTGTCTCTTTAGTTGTTCATGAATGTTAAATAATTAATGCCATTAATAATTGCCACAAATTTAGTGAACCACAAAAATTTTATTAAAAGCCAAGGCTAGCCTACCTTGTTCTGTGAATAATGACTATTTCATCTACCATGGTTATTTTCTCATTTTTATGCCCCCACATTTAAAGATCAGGGGGCAAATTGTTTTACCATGTAGGTCAGTCTGTCTGTTGGTCTGTCTGTCTGTCTGCAAAACGTAATTAAAAGACTTAACATTGCTAATTACTTCATGGCTATTCAGGATACAATGCTCATATTTGGTATGATGATAGATCTCAATGATGCACATCTTAGGTTACCAAGGTCATGGGACAAGGTCATCTGGCAAGGTCAAAGGTTTGAAAAATTGCTGTTCTGAGGGCATTTGTGTATCACGAACACATCTTGTCGATGAATCGGAACCTGAATCTGGCCAAGGAGCTGGTGGCTTGATGGCCAGTGACATAGTGTTTGCATGCTTATTATTAGCAATTTTCTTCAATTTTAAAGGCTCTTCCTCAAATTCAACCAAATTTCATTTTGAGTATTAATGCCCTTGGCTTATTAGCTCACCTGAGCAGGAAGTGCTCATGGTGAGCTATTGTGATCGTAGAAGTCCGTGGTCCGTCGTGCATCGTCCACAATTTCTTTAAAAATCTTCTCCTCCTTGGGGTCATATTTGGGCTCGACCCGGGCGCAACCCTTTTTACATAGTATCAAAGAGCGAAAATCTTCAAAAATCATCTTCTCTGAAACCAGATGGCAGACAGCTTTCAATTTGGTATGTTGCATCACTTAGTGGGCCTCTATTAAGTTTGTTCATATCAAAACCCAGGGGTCATATTTGGGATTTGCCCTGGCGCATCCCTTTTAGCTCTTCTTAGCATGAAGGGTAAAAAAATGAAAATCTTCAAAAATCTTCTTCTCTGAAACCAGAAGGCAGACAGCTTTCATATTTGGTATGTAGCATCATCTAGTGGACTTCTACCAAGTTTGTTCATATCAAGACCCTGGGGTCATATTTGGGCTAAAACCCAGGCGCAACTCTTTTTACATAGAATCAAAGAGCGAAAATCTTCAAAAATCTTCTTCTCTGAAACCAGATGGCAGACAGCTTTCAAATTTGGTATGTAGCATCACCTAGTGGGCCTGTTTTAAGTTTGTTCTTATCAAGACCCAGGGGTCATATTTGGGATTTGCCCTGGCGCATCCCTTTTAGCTCTTCTTAGCACAAATGGTAAAAAAAATGAAAATCTTCAAAAATCTTCTTCTCTAAAACCAGAAGGTAGACAGCTTTCATATTTGGTATGTAGCATCATCTTGTGTACCCCTACCAAGTTTGTTCATATCAATACCCTGGGGTCATATTTGGGCTCGACCCGGGCGCAACCCTTTTTACATAGAATCAAAGAGCAAAAATCTTCAAAAATCCTCTTCTCTGAAACCAGATGGTAGACAGCTTTCAAATTTGTTATGTAGCATCACCTAGTGGGCCTCTATTAAGTTTGTTCATTATAAGACCCAG
The DNA here is from genome assembly GCA_948146395.1 of Fragum whitleyi. Classification (NCBI taxonomy): domain Eukaryota; kingdom Metazoa; phylum Mollusca; class Bivalvia; order Cardiida; family Cardiidae; genus Fragum; species Fragum whitleyi. Next base: position 40,001,279 of record OX411556.1, read on the forward strand.
GGGTCATATTTGGGATTTGCCCAGGCGCATCCCTTTTTGCTCTTCTGAGCACAAAGGGTAAAAAAATGAAAATCTTCAAAAATCTTCTTCTCTGAAACCAGAAGGCAGACAGCTTTCATTTTTGGTATGATGCATCATTAGCTCACCTGAGCACAAAGTGCTCAAGGTGAGCTATTGTGATCGTAGAATGTCCGTCGTCCGTCGTCAGTCGTGCGTCGTCCGTCGTGCGTCGTGCGTCGTCTGTCGTCCACAATTTCTTTAAACATCTTCTCCTCCTAAACCAGTGGGCCAATCTTGATGAAACTTGGCAGGGATGTTCCTTGGGTCAAGCTCTACCAAAGTTGTTCAAATGAATGAAATCCACCCTTAACTTTCCCTTTACACTTAACAAAAAGGGTGAAAATATGAAAATCTTTAAAAATCTTCTTCTCTGAAACCAGAAGGCAGACAGCTTTCATATTTGGTATGAAGCATCATCTAGTAGACCTCTACCAAGTTTGTTCATATCAAGACCCTGGGGTCATATTTGGGCTTTGCCCGGGCCCAACCCTTTTTACATAGAATCAAAGAGCGAAAATCTTTAAAAATCTTCTTCTCTGAAACCAGAAGGCAGACAGCTTTCATATTTGGTATGAAGCATCACCTAGTGGGCCTCTACCAAGTTTGTTCATATCAAGATCCTTGGGTCATATTTAGGCTTTGCACGGGTGCATCCCTTTATCTCTTATGAGCATGAAGGGTAAATTATGAAAATCTTCAAAAATCTTCTTCTCTGAAACCAGAAGGCAGACAGCTTTCATATTTGGTATGTAGCATCATCTAGTAGACCTCTACCAAGTTTGTTCATATCAAGACCCTAGGATCATATTTGGGCTCCACCCGGGCGCAACCCTTTTACATAGAATCAAAGAGCGAAAATCTTTTAAGTATTCTTTAATCGAAACCAGAGGGCACACTGCATTCATTTTCGGTATGTAGCATCATCTAGTAGGCCCCTACCAAGTTTGTTCATATCAAGACCCTTTGGTCATATTTGGGCTCCACCTGGGCGCATCCCTTTCAGCTCATCTGAGCACAAAGGGTGAAAATATGAAAACCTTCAAAAATCTTCTTCTCTGAAACCAGTAGGCAGACAGCTTTCATATTTAGTATGTAGCATCATCCTATGGACCTCTTCCAAGTTTGGTCATATCAAGACCCTGGGGTCACATTTGGGGTCCACCCGGGTGCATCCCTTTTTACATAGAATCAAAAAGCAAACAGGCATATCTGTCTTGCTATTCGCTGAAAACATTCCATGGTATTGCTCTTAGGCAATTTCTTCTTTTTGACATCTGCCTATCTATTTAATGTGATGTCCCAGAGGTCAAAGAGACTCAGGTGAGCGATCTAGGACCATCTTGGTCCTCTTGTCTTGTGTACCCCTACCAAGTTTGATCATATCAAGCCCATAGGATCATGTTTGGGCTCCACCCGGGCCCAACCCTTTTTACATAGAATGAAATAGCAAAAATCTTTTACAATCTTCTTTTCCCAAACCAGATGGCACACAGCTTTCATATTTGGTATGAAGCATCATCTAGTTGGCCCCTACCAAGTATGTTCATTATAAGACCCTTGGGTCATATTTGAGCACCACCCGGGCGCATCCCTTTTAGCTCATCTGAGCATGATGGGTGAAAATAGGAAAACCTTTAAAAATCTTCTTCTCTGAAACCAGAAGGCAGATTTCATATTTTGTTTGTAGCATCATCTAATTGACCTCTACAAAGCTTCTTCATATCAAGACCCTGGGGTCACATTTGGGCTCCACCCGGGTGCAACCCTTTTTACATAGAATCAAAGAGCAAAAAGGCATATCTGTCTTGCTCTTGGCTGAAAACATTTCATGGTATTGATCTTATGTAGAAATTGTCTCCTTGTTGACATCTGCCTATTTAAATTTATGTGATGTTCCAGGGGGTCAAAGAGACGCAGGTGAGCGATCTAGGACCATCAATGTCCTCTTGGCTTTATCCAATTTTTTGAAAAAAGGGAATTTGAATTCTTTAAAGTGTATTTTATAAAGATGATCTGCAGGTTCAACTCCCAAACTAAGTTGGTTGATTGCATCTATTTCTGAGACGGAGTTGATCAATTGATTCAGACCTGTCAAGCAATATATTAGCATTCAAGTGTGTTTTAAGTTTTATAAAGTCATAATTGCAATCCAATAAAATAAAGGAATCTGATTGGTTTAAATCGCATCACGTGGGAAATCCATTGCACTTTATTTCTGTTTAAAATACAATAGGTTTTTCGGGAAATCCCCAACCTTCGATCTGCAAGTCCTGTGTTGTAGGAACTCGGATTAACCTAGTTCACGATCATCAACGCAACATTGCTATTTAATCTATTAGAAATCAAGATACTTTCGAAAGAATTTACAATTTCAAGCATGCAGTTGTCACGCCATTTTCGTTTAAAAAAATGCAGACTAACTTGGCAGAAACAAGCCCTATGTGCGTTATTTGCCCTGTGCAAAGGCAATTGCACTTTATACCCCAATAAATGCAGTGAAAAAGACACTCATCCCTATATTGTACCTTCTCATGGTGTTCACAATATACACAAATCTTTGGCAGACAGTAATTAGACTAAGATCAGCCTGCACAGAAGTGCAATCTGACCTTGGTCTACTCTGTATGATTACTTGATGATCCTGGGTAACTTAATTGAGTAAGGCTGGTAGAAATGCCCCAAAAATTGGCAGCTTGTTCGAAACTTAATTTAAAAATCAGCAGGAAAAGAGTTAAGAAAGAAGAAGATGCATTTCTAGATTGAGGTAGCATTTTCTACAAAAAAATAAAATGATTTAACCCTTGTTATGCTGAATAATTACATTACATTACAAAATTACATTAAAGTTAAAGTACTGAAAGCACTGAAATAGCACTACTTTAATTGTACGTCAGTATTTATTTTTGAAAATATCAATCATAAACTTTATCAAAACCCAAAATTAGGTGGTATAGACTAAGATCAGATTGCACAGACTGATCTTTGTCTATACCTCCTGCCTAACCTCCTTCCAAAGCAGGAATATTCTGGGTTCAGCATGACAAGAGTTAAGTATTTCCTGTAAATGAAAACCTAGATTTATTTAGAAGAAGAAAACGGTGAAATCACATACATGTGACCAAATTGGAAGCTTTTGTGGGGAGAAAATTGACAGAGTAGCTCACAAGTTGGATGGTTGAAGAGATATGGCAACTAATTCTCTGGGGAAGACCAATTTTCTGTGTAATGATCTTGCCTGTCATCAGTGTTTGAAAAATTTAGTCACAAACTCGTGTTGACATTGATCACTTCAGAGGCTTATATTTGCTTGCATCTATATTGGTTTACCCTTGGTGCCTTTAAACTAGGGTTAATTAATAATAATATTTTGTCAAAAAGAAATAGAACAAAATGAAAAAAAATAATACTTTTCCTTTGATATTATTTGCTCCACTGGCTGAAAGGCAGCAGGCTAATAGTTATGACCATGTGTCTGTTTTGCCTGTGTTCCTCTGTCTATTTGTAAACCTTACTAAATTAAAATCTTTTTTTCAGAAATTCCTTGATGGATTTCAATCAAATCTCACAGGAAAGATATCTTTGGTCATCAAATAATTTTAATCAGTTGAAAATCATTGCTTTAATGGGCGTGGCTTATTTCAATATCATGGTAAAAATTGACTTTTCTCAGAATCTAACCTAATGCCAATACAACCACACTGCATCAGATTTAAGCAAATCAGAAGAAATTCAGCAGTCTCTATCACAATAAAAAGAAAAAAAATATGGAAGCATAGTTGGATGGACATACAGATGAAGGACGGGAAACGCGCCATCACTAAAGCTATTCTGAACTTCTTTCAGTAGAGCTAACAATCCAAAGCTTAAAAGATATGACATGTCACTCAAAAAGGGCTCCATAAAATAGATAGTTGAAAAATAGATTGGGTCTAGCATAGATCATCCAGAGGTTGCACTTCAAAAATTCTTTCACAGGATGGTAGATTGATCATTCTAGTTGCAGAAAATTAGCTAGAGTGTGAAAATTTCGATCCTAGTCAGTCTGCTCAATATGCGCAGTCTGACTAGTGTCGACACTTTAGCCACTACCCAGATGGTCCCTTTTTGGTGTGACAGTTCACAAATACATCAATGAAAAGAAAAATGAAGGGGTTATCTGATGCCTGTTAAAATTGAAAAGAATCCAGGAAATGTACAGCCATAAAGTTTAATAGAAATGCAGTCGATGCCTTAAATGGAATAAACGACTTTCTATAATCTGATTACAACCTGGGATATAGAACATCTTTAGTTTACGATTCTCTGTTTTGATGAAACCTTGGTTTGATTTGATCTTAATGTTTATAGCATTTATTAATCAGATCCAAATTTAATGAATCATAAAGATTGTAGAGTCATGAAATGATTGCTTTAAAGAAGTAATCTAAATCGATAAATACCGTATTTATTCTAATAATCACCCAAATATTGATGGAATAAATCAATATTATTAGAGGAATTCTTGAGATAATATGTATATTCTACCATAAATTGATTGTCAATAAGTTAGTTATTACAATTATCTTTTGGTTCGATGCCTTGAAAAACTGTCAATTTCGGCAAGTAATAACGCCAAAAATCTTGCCGTTTTTAGCTTACCTGAGCACAAAGTGCTCAAGGTGAGCTATTGTGATCGTATAATGTCTGGCGTCCGTCATCAGTCATCCATCATCCGTCGTCCACAATTTCTTTAAACAACTTCTTCTCCTAAACCAGTGGGCCTATCTTGATGAAACTTGGCATGGATGTTCCTTGGGTCCAGCTCTACCGAAGTTGTTCAAATAAATGAAATCTACCCTTAACTTTCCCTTTACCCTTAAGAAAATGGGAGAAAATATGAAAATCTTCTTCTCTGAAACCAGAAGGCAGACAGCTTTCATATTTGGTATGGAGCATCTTTTAGTGGACCTCTACCAAGTTTGTTCATATCAAGACCCTGGGTTCATATTTGGGCTCCGACCGGGCCCAACCCTTTTAACATAGAATCAAAAAGCAAAAATCTTAAAAAATCTTCTTCTCTGAAACCAGGTGGCAGACAGCTTTCATATTTAGTATGTAGCATCACCTAGTGGGTCTCTACCAAGTTTGTTCATATTAAGACCCTTGGGTTATATTTAGGCTTTGCCTGGGGGCATTCCTTTTAGCTCTTCTGAGCACGAAGGGTGAAAATTGAAAATCTTCTAAAATCTTTTTCTCTGTAATCAGAAGGCAGACAGCTTTCATATTTGGTAGGTAGCATCATCTAGTGGACCTCTACCAAGTTTCTTTATATCATAACCCTAGGATTATATTTGGGCTCCACCTGGGGGTAACCCGTTTTACATAGAATCAAAGAGATAAAAAACTTTTAAAATCTTATCTTCAAAAACCAGAGGTCACACAGCTTTCATATTTGGTATGTAGCATCAACTAGTGGGCCCCTACCAATTTTGTTCATATCAAGACCCTGGGGTCATATTTGGGCTCCACCTGGAGGCACCCCTTTTAGCTCATCTGAGCATAATGGATGAAAATAGGAAAACCTTCAAAAATCTTCCTTTCTGACACCAGATGGCAGAGAGCTTTCGTATTTAGTTTGTAGCATCAATTAATGGACATCTACCAAGTTTGTTCATATCAAGACCCTGAGGTCACATTTAGGCTCCACCCGGGTGCATCTAGTTTTACATAGAATATCAAAGAGTGAAAAGGCATATCTGTCTTGCTCTTGGCTGAAAACATTCCATGGTATTGATCTTATGAAGAAATTATCTCCTTTTTGACATCTGCCTATTTAATTAATGTGATGTCCCAGGGGTCACAGGGACACAGGTGAGCGATCTAGGACCATCATGGTCCTCTTGTTTTAGTTTAGTTTGTATGTTTATAGATAGAGAAAGAAACCAATGCCAGAGGCTGCCTAACACAGATTTCTGCGACGAAGACGGAAATTATTTGATTGAAAAGAGTTAAAACAATTCTCGAGTTTCTGAGTATTATGTTTGCATGTTTTCACATTTTGTAACCACCCCCCCACCCCCTGTTCTGACTTGAAAAAGATCGTAGCTTTACCTAACTCAATATGTTGCATTTTAATTGTTACCGATTGAGTACTCGTATAATTTTATCTAAGTTGCAAACTGACAATTGAAAATAGTAATTACGCACAATTGTTTTTGCCTACCTGCACCAAAAATAAATTGAACAATCCCACTTTCCTCAATTTTAAAATCCATAATGTAGCCACAAAAGACTACTATAGTCGACTATATGAATTTATCCTAATAATTGAAAGGGTTTGACTTCTCGTTGGACAAGTGTAAGGCGCGTGCAAGCTTCGATAACTCTGCCAAAAATAGACGTAGGAATCTTTGATCACCTGTTCAATCCCTATGTTAAATAAACTGTTCCACGTCCTTTACCATGTTACGGGACTAAAATTTTATTTACTCTAAAGTCTTTTTGGTAAGATGGCTACTTGGCTCATTTTCGGATTATTTAAACAAAAATCATGAAATATTGGTAAATTCTTTCTATTAAATTGTTTCTGAAAATAATCATATATTATTTAATAAAATTAACATAATCATTTTAGAATTAACATTTTATTCGTTTTTCGTCAGGAGAGTGTCAGTTTTTGCATATTCCAATCTTCAGTTAACCTCGTAAATGAACCCGAATCGATAAATCACTGTAATTTCGATATTTGTAGCAGGAATTTTACACTTTTTGTTGTAAAAATAGGGAGATCTACATCAAAGGTGATGAAGCATTTTATCCCAAATTGGGGAATGGTTGATTATAAGAGTAACCAACTTTTTCTGAAAATAGGCCCAAAAATGACCAATTTTGAGAAGAGTTTTGGGGGATGGGCGTTTATAAGAATATGGGCGATTATTAGAATAAATACGGTACTTAAGTCTTTTAAGCATTTATTCTTGTACTTAAACAATTTTTAAAAAGGGAAATGCACCATTTTGATCACTATAAGTTATAGAATAAAAGTAACTTATAATCATATAAAGTTTTAAGCAAGGAAAATTGTAAATTGAAATAGGGGCATATTTCTTTCAAAAAACACTTAGGGTTATCCCCCTTGATATTGTTGGTAGGATATAAACAAGGTTTTTAAAGACGCAACTAATCTACGCCTACAACAGTGCTTACACCTACACCAACAAGGTGACAACAAAAACTTGACTGTTCCAAAACAGCCGAGCTAATGAATATAAAAACACTAATAAATATACAAATTTGTCTCGAGTATTTTAAATTTACTTTGAGACATTTAATTTGATTAAATTTACAAATTTTTGGAACAAAATATGAACTTAAACTTAACAGTCAATTATGAATATGGCGCCCTCTCTCATACAGGGTTCGACAATAACTTCTGAGAAATAGGAGTCAAACAGACTCACAGCTTGTTAAATCAAAGAGAACACGCAAAAATTAGGTCCAAATTTTCATACTTTAGGGAGAAAATTGCGGAAAAGAAGCAATTTCTTCTTTTTCCACAATAATTTTCCAGAATTATAATTTGTTTTTCCTTCAAAATAATAGGTATTTAATACAACCAATTGTTTTTTATGCCCCCGTATCGAGAGATAGGGGCCATATTGTTTTACTCATGTCCGTCTGTCTGTCCATCCGTCTGTCCGTCCGTCTGTCCGAAAACTTAACCTTTGCTTTTTCTCCTAAAGTATTTGTAACAAAGCTCAAATTTGGCATGATGATAGATCTCAATAATCCACATCCGCTAGTACCAAAGTCAATTGCTGTTACAGGGGCATTAGTGTTTCACAAACACATCTTGTTTACAAAAACTTTCCTATAAGAGAGATCAGACACTTTGACAAATAGAGTTATGGGTAGAAACTTGAAGGATATTTTTCTGTTCATTTGTTTGTGGAAATTTTCTATGACCATGGAGACCATCAGACTCCTAATTTGCAAAGTAAAGGAGTCCCTACCCACAAAATAAGGAGTTTTGGACTCTCAGACTACCCTTAGTGTTTAACTCTGTCATAGGGCATTTTTAAGAGACTTGAGGTAAAACTGAAATAACCTAATGATTTTTGACACCATATAAGACAGATAATTATTGTTCAGAAATTCTTAAAGAGTTGAATGAACCCTGATGAGCCTTCAAAATGACACTAGGTAAGATATTAAGGGAAACATTGTAGATCCCTATCATTAACTGCTCCTCAAGGGGAAAAAATAGGATCACCTTTAAAACATTGTGTGTTGTCTAGCTATTGTCAACATTTTAAAAATTCTTCTCTAAAACCACAAGGCCGATTTTATTGAAACTAATAAATTGCAAGAATGTTCCTAAAAAAATTGTTTCCCTTTTCCAAAAATGTTACAAAATTTTGAGGAGCAGTTTTGACCTGGGCCTACATTGTTTATTTGGACTAATAGAATGCCTCTCTTAATATGTAATGTTTGGTGGTTTAAACCAAGAGCTACAGATTGAGAGTTTTTTCTGGATTTTAGATCAACATGTTTAAAAAAGTAGCCCAAACCCTATGTTGTTGGGATTCATTGGAATCGTCTTGTTAAGACTATCCCATTGAGTACCCACAACATAGGTTTTCATTTAGAAATAAAGATATTAGACTGGCTTTACTCCCTCATATCTGTAACTCGGTTAATCTGAGGTCTAGAAGTAGCTTAAAGCCTGTAGACGGCACAAAGCAATATTGATCTGTACATAGACAATAGCCACCAGAAATAGGCGTCATAAAATGCCAATTTACTTATTCCATTAACATTTGAAGACTTCACCGCTAATTGCTGCTCTTTTCAACAGAATTGATTCCAAGTTTGCTCTGTTTGTATTTGGATTTGGTAGACATTTTTGAAAGATAGAGTCAAGTTGATGTTTTAAATTATGTCTCTGCAAATCATTCAACAAGAATTAAGAGAGTTAATGAAACCAGAGGTCTAGTTTAACCCTTGTCATGCTGAATCTGGAAATTTGCCTCTTAAAAATAATAGCATGTGGTATAAACATAGGTACATAGTCATACACACACTCTTGTGCAGCCTGGTTCCTTGTCTGTAACCACCTTTGGGTTCTAGTCTGCTCTCATCAAAGCGGGGTCCAAAGGACTAGATTTGTGGTATCTTGTTGGCCCTTTCATACAGTTTTGGAGTTCCTTTTGAAGATAAGGACTATTCCTTTTTAAGGATTGAACTAAATTATCATACGGGAGTCAGTTTGTTGATTGGTCAGTCCGTCCATCTGTGGCTTTTTAACTGTCCACTCATTCTTCAGCAACTGATTGGGGGATTTCATTCAAACTTTATAGATGTGATCAGTATCAAGCAGAGATGTGCAAGTGAAATTTAAGTTACGATCCGTTGACTTTTGACAGAGTTATGGCCCTCTAATGGAAAATGGCTCATCATTATTGATAAGCATTCAGGGGGTATTAGTCCGCTTTGCAACAGTCTAATTTAATATGAATTTAGAGCTATTCCCTGGTGAAAGGTAAAGAAATTGAATGTATTGGGAAATATATTGAGTATTGTATTATATTATATATAAATGGGGGCTCAACTTCAGAAAAGAATTGAAACTATATTTCAAACAGTCTAGGTTTTGGCTGAAAAGAATTTTCTGACTACCCGGAAATGTTGATCCCTACCGGAAGGAGGGTATGGAGTTGAAAGATCCAGTATGATTCTCTTTTGTGTCTGTTGACGGTGCTTATTGTGGATTCTGGGTCCGAACGGAGGATTTCAATAATTTGATATGTGACATCCTCACAGTTGTGAGAATCGTGATTAAAGTGATTGGCTACTGGTGTTTCCTTCTTTAGGCGTATGTCCCTAAGGTGTTCCTTGATTCTTATTTGGAATTCGCGTTTTGTTTCACCTACATATTGTTTACGACATTTTTTACAAGTGAGAAGGTAGACAACATTTTTGGTTGTGCAGTGCCCTCTCAGATTGCAAAAATATTGAAGCTTTGTGTCGGGGCTTTTGAATTTTTTGCTCTTCTGCATTTTGTTACAGAATGTGCAGTTTGATATTGCGCAGTCTTCCACAAAGTTTCAAGCAGGGGAGCCGGAAATGGCTGGGTTGTGGTAACTGAATCTAGCACAGGTGATTGTATCTTGAACTTTGAGTCTGATTCTATAAGCGAATATAGGGGAGTGTGATACCAATTATAGGCCAAAGTTTGATGATGGCGTTTTTTATAAAGGCATTTTCTCTGTCAAATGTTAATACTACTGGTAGGCGATTTTCGTTTGGTCTATTCTGGCGGGGTGAGAGAAGGAGTTTTCTGTCCGTTTTTAGGGCTTTGTTGTAGCCTGCTTTGAGAATGTTCTCAGGGTAACCTCTATTTTTGTTCATCTGTGGTCAGGTTCGTCTTATTCCTGCGTTTTTGGATGTGATGGACCAGACTGAGTTTGACTAGTTTGCTGAAGCTCTCAATGCAATCATTGCTGATCGGGGGTAGCCAAGTGCTTTTGTTTTTAAAGCGGTTAGCTAGATGCTCCTCGAAAGAAGGGGCATCTATTTTGACATTTTGGTCATGGAAGTAGTAGCGTAGTCTTAAGGATCGTGTGAACCTTTCTAGACTGTTGTGTATAGTGGACATGTTTACCTCCTTTGGTTCTGGGCTGAAATTTAAGCCCTTGTCTAATAGGGACAGCTGAGCTGACGAGAGAGGGATGGATGACAAGTTAATGACAAAATCGGAATAGTTTTGATCATTTGTATTGTTGGCATTGTTATTGCTGTTCATGAAGTTAGCAAAGAATTGCATAGCTTTAAGAAAGTCAGTATTTTTCTGTTGTTTATTGACATGGGAGTTTGCCCTTGTAGATCTGTCATCTCTACCTCTGCCACGTGGCCGGCCTCTACCTCTGTTTTGGTTGTTGGTCGGTCTGTTAGTCTGCCGTTTGTCACATTGGTTTTTGCTGTTTCTGTGCCCTTTTGTTTTGGTGTTCGGACCCTGGGTGTCCTTATTGGATGTAGCTAATTCAAGTCGTTTCTTGAATTTAAGGTGGAAGTTGTTGGACAACCTCTCCTGCATGGTATCATATCTATATTTCAAACAGTCTTCAATTCTTCTTTTAAGCTGATCCCTGACAGAGGGTCTTTTGTACTCACACCAGATAGTTTTGAGGATCCTGTCTAGTTATTTGAGAATCTTAGACTCGCAAATCCTGTGTTCCCTAAGGAAGTGGAACCATAATAGTTCTGCAACATTTCAGACCTCATGATCTTTCACAATGTTGACCGAGGTTTCCTAATGAAAATCATTAGGAGACCACGGTTAACACTGTTAAAGTTCACTGCTTCCGAAACGTTGCGGAACTATTACGGGTCCACTACCTCAAACCCTGCACCTGATTCTCATTTTAAAAGAATTTATAAGACCTGAAACCATAAAACTGGGCATGTCCAGAGAATCTGCTACAAATATATATGGATTTCAAAATAACTTGGCACAGTTGTTCCCCTTTCTGAGTGCTTGTGTCATGCAAAGAGATTGCCTAGATAGTCAAAGGTCAAGGTCACACCTCCAGGTTAAATAGAGGATAGTGAATGAGTGGTCATTGAGTACCGAATTTATTAAACTAGTCATCTATAAACAGATTAAAACTTTTATCTGTCTATAGATGACAATTACAATTAATTCAGTACTTCATGAACATAAATGTGATATTCTATTTATAATATGGCCTCAATTTTTCTATAAATCGAGGACATTCCAGAAATTTATTGATTCAAGTTTTCAGCAAAACATATATGACACTGTTTGCATATTGACGTCATCAAATGCATTATGATGCTATTTTCATAATGAAAATATAACGTTGCTTTACGCTCCTATAGCTCATTCGTACAGTTATTCCACTAGTGTAATAACACCCATGTAATATCAAAGATTTGAACAGGGTTATTTCACTCCTGCCACATAGGTCATATTAATCTTGGTCATATTTGCAACTTAACTTGGCTAAGTTGTTCCACAAGTATAGATGAGCGAAGTGCATTAAAGATAACAGCACTAAAAGCATTATTTTAAGTCCACCGGCAGAACTAAATTTCTTGAGAAATAAATTGAAAGTGCACAATTTTACCTTCTGGACCAAGATTCAAAATGTTGTCTTTATATTAAAGAACATAATCATTCAAATGAAAAGCAAAAATGAAATTAGTATTAGCTCAACAGCAAACCACCCCTGCAAAAAAGTTCAAGAACTGGTTATTGAATTTTTTGGATCATTAAATTTCTAGTTCTAGAACTGGTTCAAAAACTAGTTCTTGAACTTCTAGCACTAGTTCTTGGACCAGTTCTAGAACAAGTTCTTGAACTCAAGATGAATAACCTTGAATATGAGTTCAAGGCCCTTGAATATGGGTTCAAAAACTAAGTTATAGAACTGGTTCAAGAACTTGTTCTTGAGGTTCAAACATAAATTCTTGATCCAGGAGTTCCTGAACTGCTATTTCATTGTCTAGAACATTGAAGAACCAGTTCTTGAAGTTTTTCGCAGAGGCACTTGAAAGTGTTTCTATTTACTTCTGCGTATAAATGCGAGAAATCCCTTATTCTAAGGTGTTACTATTAATAGAACCTATTTACCTAGCTGATAACTCTTGTAACAAATTACAAACGGTCATAAATAAAATAAACAGTGGGTCCCAGCTGATGGCTTATCAGTCTTGGTTTCAGATTTCCTGTATCTCTCTAGATATAGCAAGAGGACCATTTAGCGTATAAAGCTTTCATGAACTAATAAACCCAAGAAAATGAACAAATAAGGATTGCCTCAGTCTAAAAATAAGTTGGAAAGAAAAATTCTAAAGATGATCAAATTCAGCATAATATGTCATACCCAATTGTCTGCGCATTTACCTGTTGGTCTGACTGTCCATCTGTCTATCTGTCTGTCATGACATTTTGTGTGCGCAACTGCGCCTATAGATTGCATTTAAATGATCTTAAACTTACTTAAATGGTTACCGGTATCTATTTTGTCTTTTTTACATCTGACATCTGACCCTTCCAATTCAAATCACTGTGGACAGTGATTCCTAAATTATCTACATGTAAATTGGAAAAAAAACAACACATTTTACTAGTGTGCACAACTCATCATCGGTTACACTCAGATGAAATTCAAACCAGGCATTTAATCTCGGCAGTGTCTATGTGTACATGTGCCATTGAGGATTCAGGCATTTTCAGAAACAAGAGGGTCAAGTTGGCCATAGATCGCTAACCCGAGTACATAGTAAGACCATGAAATCAAACTTCAATTTTTAAAACTAGAAGTATTAGTCCGTGGGCCAGGAGGGGTCACCGTGCACCCCCCTAAGGGCTCTCTGAGAGCGGTATAGAAATGTTCATAGGACCTCCCTGAGTGAGAATCAAGATGTTAACAGGTGATAATTTGGGTCCCGACTGCCATTCCGAGTGGTTTTCTAGATGGCAGCCAAGAATAAATTCATTTTACCTTTGGTACACTATAGAGGGATTTTTAGCTCACCTGAGCACGAAGTGCTCAAGGTGAGCTTTCGGGGTTACTTGATGTCCGTCGTCCGTCGTCCGTCGTGCGTTGTGCGTTGTGCGTCGTGCGTCGTCAACATTTACCTTGTGGACACTCTAGAGGCCATATTTTTAGCCCAATCAACCTGAAAATTGGTCAGAGTGATTATCTTGATGAAATCTCGGACAAGTTCGAAATTGGGTCAAGTGGGGTCAAAAACTAGGTCACGGGGTCAAATCTTAGAAAAACCTTGTGGACACTTTAGAGGCCATATTTTAAGCCCAATCAACCTGAAAATTGGTCAGAATGATTATCTTGATGAAATCTCTGACAAGTTCTAAATTGGGTCAAGTGGGGTCAAAAACTAGGTCACTGGGTCAAATCTTAGAAAATTCTTGTGGACACTCTAGAGGCCATACTTTTAGCCCAATCAACCTGAAAATTGGTCAGAATGATTATCTTGATGAAATCTCGGACAAGTTTGAAATTGGGTCAAGTGGGGTCAAAAACTAGATCACGGGGTCAAATCTTAGAAAAACCTTGTGGACACTCTAGAGGCCATATTTTTAGCCCAATCAACCTGAAAATTGGTCAGAATCATCATCTTGATGATATCTCGGACAAGTTCGAAATTGGGTCAAGTGGGGTCAAAAACTAGGTCACGGGGTCAAATCTTAGAAAAACCTTGTGGACACTTTAGAGGCCATATTTTTAGCCCAATCAACCTGAAAATTGGTCAGAATGATTATCTTGATGAAATCTCGGACAAGTTCGAAATTGGGTCAAGTGGGGTCAAAAACTAGGTCACAGGGTCAAATTTTAGAAAAACATTGTGGACACTATAGAGGCCATATTTTTAGCCCAATCAACCTGAAAATTGGTCAGAATCATCATCTTGATGATATCTCGGACAAGTTCGAAATTGGGTCAACTGGGGTCAAAAACTAGGTCACGGGGTCAAATCTTAGAAAAACCTTGTGGACACTCTAGAGGCCATATTTTTAGCCCAATCAACCTGAAAATTAATCAGAATGATTATCTTGATGAAATCTCGCACAAGTTTGGAATTGGGTCAAGTGGGGTCAAAAACTAGGTCATAGGGTCAAATCTTAGAAAAACCTTGTGGACACTTTAGAGGCCATATTTTAAGCCCAATCAACCTGAAAATTGGTCAGAATGATTATCTTGATGAAATCTCTGACAAGTTCTAAATTGGGTCAAGTGGGGTCAAAAACTAGGTCACGGGGTCAAATCTTAGAAAAACCTTGTGGACACTTTAGAGGCCATATTTTAAGCCCAATCAACCTGAAAATTGGTCAGAATGATTATCTTGATGAAATCTCGGACAAGTTTGAAATTGGGTCAAGTGGGGTCAAAAACTAGATCACGGGGTCAAATCTTAGAAAAACCTTGTGGACACTCTAGAGGCCATATTTTTAGCCCAATCAACCTGAAAATTGGTCAGAGTGATTATCTTGATGAAATCTCGGACAAGTTCGAAATTGGGTCAAGTGGGGTCAAAAACTAGGTCACGGGGTCAAATCTTAGAAAAACCTTGTGGACACTTTAGAGGCCATATTTTTAGCCCAATCAACCTGAAAATTGGTCAGAATGATTATCTTGATGAAATCTTGGACAAGTTCGAAATTGGGTCAAGTGGGGTCAAAAACTAGGTCACAGGGTCAAATTTTAGAAAAACATTGTGGACACTATAGAGGCCATATTTTTAGCCCAATCAACCTGAAAATTGGTCAGAATCATCATCTTGATGATATCTCGGACAAGTTCGAAATTGGGTCAACTGGGGTCAAAAACTAGGTCACGGGGTCAAATCTTAGAAAAACCTTGTGGACACTCTAGAGGCCATATTTTTAGCCCAATCAACCTGAAAATTAATCAGAATGATTATCTTGATGAAATCTCGCACAAGTTTGGAATTGGGTCAAGTGGGGTCAAAAACTAGGTCATAGGGTCAAATCTTAGAAAAACCTTGTGGACACTCTAGAGGCCATATTTTTGGCCCTATCAACCTGAAAATTGGTCAGAATGATTATCTTAATGAAATCTCGGACAAATTTGAAATTGGGTCAACTGGGATCAAAATCTAGGTCAATGGGTCAAATCTAGAAAAAACCTCGTGGACACTTTAGAGGCCATATTTTAAGCCCAATCAACCTGAAAATTGGTCAGAATCATCATCTTGATGAAATCTCGGACAAGTTCAAAATTGGGTCAAGTGGGGTCAAAAACTAGGTCGCTGGGTCAAATCTTAGAGAATCCTTGTGGACACCCTAGAGGCCATATTTTTAGCCCAATCAACCTGAAAATTGGTCAGAATGATTATCTTGATGAAATCTCGGACAAGTTCGAAATTGGGTCAAGTGGGGTCAAAAACTAGGTCACAGGGTCAAATCTTAGAAAAACCTTGTGGACACTTTAGAGGCCATATTTTAAGCCCAATCAACCTGAAAATTAATCTGAATGATTATCTTGATGAAATCTCGGACAAGTTCGAAATTGGGTCAAGTGGGGTCAAAAACTAGGTCACAGGGTCAAATCTTAGAAAAGCCTTGTGGACACTCTAGAGGCCATATTTTTAGCCCAATCAACCTGAAAATTGGTCAGAATGATTATCTTGATGAAATCTCGGACAAGTTTGGAATTGGGTCAAGTGGAGTCAAAAACTAGGTCATGGGGTCAAATCTTAGAAAAACATTTTAAGATTGTTAATTCAGGTGAGCGATTAAGGGCCACTATGGCCCTCTTGTTTCATTTTGAATATTTTTTGAGAGTCTAAAACATGCATATTTTGCGTTCTGGTAGAACGCTTTATTACTAAAAATGATTTTGAGGATCCTAACTTCCGAAATGGGAGATGGCAGCCAGTTCTAAATAAGAATTTTGCTATTTTTTCGATGAATGCCATAAGATAAAAGTGTTCACCATGTACTACACCATAGATAATATTGAAAAGTGCTATGGTATTGTTGATATGACCTTCCCAAGTTCAAATCAAGTTGTTAACAGTCGATATTTCGGATCCTGACTGCCTTTCTCGGTATTTTTCTAAATGGCAGCCATTAAAAATACAATTTAATCAGGAGAGACTATACGGATATCACTTGATTTTTAATCATATTTGAGGACCATTACATGTATATTTTACGTTCTTGGAACAATATCTATTAGTTAGAGATAATATGGATATCCAAACATCCTTTATGAGAGATGGCAGCCAGTTTAGGATAGAAATGTTGCTATTTTCTGTTGCATTCTTTGTAGGATTAAGGGTCGCCATGTACTTTGCCAAAATTCTCTGTGATTGTGCCAGGAAATTGCTAATGCAATATCCCCAAGGTTGAATCAAGTTGTTTCCAGTCGATATTTTAGGTCCCGACAGCCTTTTGGAGGGTCTAAATTGCAGCCAATGCAAAAACAAGTTAATAAATTGGAACAACTGGTATACGAGCAACCTTCAGTTTTTGTCTTTAAGGATCAAAATCATATATACATGTATTTGGTGTTCTATCTTCAAACTGAAAAAAAGTCTATTTTGAAGATCAAGCATCCTGAATGGTAGATGGCAGCTAAGCTTGAATATGAAATTTGCCAAAGTTTCTGTTGCAGATCAATAGGTGATGAAACATCCTAAAAAACTTTCTGAGAGTGCAAAGAAATATTTAACCGACCTCACTGAGTGAGAATCAAAAAACTTTTAATCGACATTTTGTGTCCCGACTGCCTTTACGAGCATTCTCTAGATGGCAGCCAAGAATATGCTTGAATAACATTAGAATCCCTATGCAAAAATTGCTTCACATTTAAACTTATTTTAAGGACCAGACACCTATATTTACCGTTTTGAATACTGTTCTATCAGTAACTATCGAAATTGAAATCCATAATACTGAATTTTAAAATTCTAAAAACGAGATCGCAGCCAGATATTAATACTAATATTCCATATCTATTTAGTCCGATGTAGGAATACTTCAAACAGCGACCGAAAATGTCCAACAAATTTAATAAATGTAAAAGAATCAGAAACAAATCTGCCAATTTTGCTTTTTTAAATGTCTTAAATTTTCTAAAATCTGTTTAAGACATATTCCCTTTGGAAGGCCAAGCAGTGGTAATCTTTACGTAGCTGATACATTAAGAAATTGATATATGAATTTGTTAAGGACGTTTTACCTAACATTATTTTATCTAATTTTTTAAAAACCTGGCCGTAATTTGACCTTATGGAAGTTTTCCTATGTCGAATGATTCCAAAATATGACTTTATCATTGTATGGAAATGTAAATCTGTATTTATTTGTTTTAAATAAAAAAACACTAGTCCTGTTTGAAAAAATAGACGCCTTATCAAAACATTCTTAGAACGAATTACTACTTTTTTGTGACGCAGCATTTCTATGACATAAAAGAAACGCCGGGTAACCTATAATGATTGTTTTAAGGATAAATTGTATTATTGGATTATCATATTCATTTTTGTATGAAATCCCATCTGATTATATGAAAAAATACCCCCTTTTAACGATGATCCTTCTAGTTTTGCGAAACACGGCCGATCGAATCAGTATCTTGTATGGGTTATCAAAAACCACCTTTAAAGACAGTGACTATATAGCATGGACAATTATGTGCTATGATTGTCCCATGATCAGGAACATTCTGTGAAACCTTCTTACAAATCCATCAATGGTTTGATAAAATCCATACATTGATGTAGAAGGAGTAACGTTTACAAGGCAAATGATAATAATACAGCTCTTTTCATGCTTTGGTCACATGACGAGGAACATTCAGTGAAAGCTTCATTCAAATCTATCCTTTAATGCAAGACGAATGTGTTGACAAGAAATTTAACATCAAGCCCCTTTTTCCGCTACTCAGCATTATATCAGCAATCATCAACAAAAAGAGTTTTGTCATCTTCTGCGAAAGTTTCATGAAAATATGTGTAAATATGAAGGAAATGTTTTGCGGTCAAAAACCATTGTGTACTTGACACTTGGTCTAGTCAAAACCATTCTAAATCATTTACTCATGGTATTTTTGAAATACTAACTCAAAATGCCCGAAAATCATGCAAACAGCATTCAATCGACGAAAACCATTCCGAAACCATTCAAAAGTTTGCAATCATTCAATAATTCCATTAGCTGGAGTGGATTTGGAAGCTTCTGATTGGTCCTTGAGGACATACATATCTTCTAATGGAACAATACGTTATTATATTGTATAATTATGCTGAAGTTCGATAAAAATCAAAATATTCAAATCATTCGAGTCGCTTATGCTACTAACCCTTGTCAATTTCACGATGTTCTTAATCGAAACAAGAAATAAACTAACCTATGTATAAACACACGGACTGACAGATGGAGAAAATGATAGGCTACTAATATGCATCCATCTTCGAAAAAACATGTACACATTAAGATGTTTTTACAGAAATAGATGAATTCAAAATATGACCTGACTGCCATGTCATATTGCAAATTTCATTTTTTTTCATATATTTTCTCGGAGACCATTTAAAACTACCATAATCCTTCAGGTGAAACAAAACAGATTGAATATTGATATCAGGGGTACATGATAAACAACTTGATACACCTCCCCCTCCTGCAGGAATGACATGCCCACCCAACTAGTTTCAGAGACTTTAACAGTAAAATAAGCAAAAGTATGTGTTAAAATTGGCTGCCATCTTCATTTAAGTATGTTTGATTTTTAAATTAGATACTAAATTAAAGAAATTATAAGAGATGAGAGGCTAAAATTGGGTGATTTGATCCAATGATTGCAAAGGGATTCTTATGTAATCTATATTTTTTCTATGCTACCATCTAGAAAAACATCCGGAAAGGCAGTCGGAACACCAAAAATATCGATTGATACTTTTTTTCTCACTGAGTAATATTAGTTCACTTTTCCTTTGTCCTATCAGAGATGGCTTTAATGATGATGATGGACAGTAAAAAAAAAAAAAAAAAAAAAACAGAAAAATTTCTTATTTAAAACTGGCTGCCATCTACCATTCAGGATGATTGATCTTCAAAAAACATTAGTTATTTCAGTATGTAGCAAGAACATTAAAATTTTATGTTTTTGGTCATTAGAGATTATTATAAAACAAAGATTGCTCATATACAAGTTGTTCATATTTATTTACTTGTATTTACGTTGGCTGCCATTTAGAAAACACCCCAAAAAGGCAGTCGAGAATGAAAACATCTGCTGTTAATAACTTAATTCAACCTTCGGAATGTTGAATTAACAATTTCGTGGTAAAATCACAGAGGATTTTGGCAAAGTACATGGCGACCCTTAATCCTACACAGAATGCAACAGAAAAAAGCAATATTTCTATCCTAAACTGGCTGCCATCTCCCATAAAGGATGTTTGGGTATCCATATTATCTCTTACTAATAGACATTGTTCCAAGAACGTAAAATATACATGTATTGGTCCTTAAATATGAATAAAATTTAAGTGATATCCGTATAGTGTCTCCTGATAAATTTGTATTTTTAGTGGCTGTCATTTAGAAAAACACCGAGAAAGGCAGTCAGGATCCGAAATATCGACTGTTAACAACTTGATTTGAACTCGGGAAGGTCATTTCAACCATATCATAGCACTTTTCAATATGATCTATGGTGTAGTACATGGTGAACACTTTTATCTTATGGCATTCATCGAAAAAATAGCAAAATTCTTATCTAGAACTGGCTGCCATCTCCCATTTCGGAAGTTGGGATCCTCAAAATCATTTTTAGTAATAAAGCGTTCTACCAGAACGCAAAATATGCATGTTTTAGACTCTCAAAAAATATTTAGAATAAAAAAATCCCTCTATAGTGTACCAAAGGTAAAATGAATTTATTCTTGGCTGCCATCTAGAAAACCACTCGGAATGGTAGTCGGGACCCAAATTATCACCTGTTAACATCTTGATTCTCACTCAGGGAGGTCCTATGAACATTTCTATACCACTCTCGGAGAGCCCTTAGGGGGGTGCACGGTGACCCCTCCTGGCCCACGGACTATATACATGGCCGTAGTAAAACAAGTGAATTGATTTTTTTTAAACAATACCTTTCTGCTGGTACTTTCTTTAAGATAAAGTGTTTGCAAAATGCAGATTAAATCATTGTCATGAAAGCTTTCAATTAAATATGCTAAAGTTTATCTTATAATTCAAAAAAATTGTGCTTGTGACAATTGTCATCAGATCTTTCTCTACGTACAAATTTTAACAAGTCAGTTATGATCAAGGTTATTGGATCTGAAATTAGAGCAAAATGTGCACTTGAATAATTGATCACGGATATCTTTTTTTTAATTGAAGTAAAAAAAGGTGTTTCTTGATATTTGAAATGAGAACTGCTTATGGAACAGACATTACGCTATTATTTATTCTAGAGTTTTAAGGTCAAAGTCAATTTCATCTCCGCCAGTTTGTTTTTGAAAAATAGAAATTCTAGAAATTATCATAGCCTTGAATTTTTGATGTAGTTGATTTTTGCAGCTTTCTCCAGTCAAAGTTTGAATTATTTGACATCTAATGAAATATCTGATTAATTTAAAACTTGAAATTTTCATACATACTAATTCTCAAGTGCTCGAGGTGAGCTATTGTGATCTTGCAATGTCTGTCGTCCATCGTGCCTCGTCCACAATTTCTTAAACATCTTCTCCTAAACTGGTGGGCCAATCTTGATGAAACTTGGCAGGGATGTTCCTTGGGTCAAGCTCTACCAAAGGTGTTCAAATAAATGAAATCTACTCTTGGCTTTCCCTTTACCCATAACAAAAAGGGTGAAAATTGGAAAATCTTCAAAAATCATCTGCTCCGAGTTTGTTTATATCGAAACCCTTGGGTCATATTTTGGCTTTGCTCGGGCCCATCCCTTTTGAGCACGAAGGGTAAAAAAAGGAAAACCTTCAAAAACCTTCTTCTCTGAAAAAAGTAGGCAGACAGCTTTCATATTTGGTATGTAGCATCATCTAGTGGACCTCTACCAAGTTTGTTCATATCAAGACCCTGGGGTCACATTTAGATTCCACCCGGGCGCAACCCTTTTTACAAAGAATCTAAGAGGGAAAATCTTTAAAAATCTTCTTCTCTTAAAGCAGATGGCAGACTGGTTTCATATTTAGTATGTAGCATCATCTAGTGGGCCCCTACCAAGTTTGTTCATATTAAGACCCTTTGGTCATATTTGGGCTCCACCAAGGGGCATCCCTTTTAGCTAATCTGAGCACGATGGGAGAAAATAGGAAAATTTTCAAAAACCTTCTTTCCTGATACCAGAAGGTAGACAGCTTCCATATTTAGTGTAACGGTTTAAAGGGAGGTAATATGCATTGGATATGCAAATGAGAGAGACCTGCCCTTAGTTAAATGGCTATTTGAAGCCTATATAGACAGGGTCGACCCATTTAGGGTTGAGGATCCTTTTCTCTGAATGGATCACGTCTGTCTACATGCTCGGTTCGTTACAATTGGTGGCAGCGGTGGGATAATGACAACTGCCAGACCGGATATGCCTTACCCACGGGTCTCCCAGGCCAAGACTCGGGACGAGTCTTCTCGGAGGGGAGAGTAATGTAACGGTTTAAAGGGAGGTAATATGCATTGGATATGCAAATGAGAGAGACCTGCCCTTAGTTAAATGGTTATTTGAAGCCTATATAGACAGAGTCGACCCATTTAGGGTTGAGGATCCTTTTCTCTGAATGGATCACGTCTGTCTACGTGCTCGGTTTGTTACATTAGTTTGTAGCACCATGTAGTAGACCTCTACTAAGTTTGTTCATATCAAGACACTTGGGTCACATGTGGGCTCCACCTGGGTGCATCCCTTTTAACATAGAATCATAGAGCGAAAAGGCACATCCTTCTTGCTCTTGGCTGAAAACTTTCCATGATATTGATCTTATGTAGAATTCATCCCCTTGTTGATATCTGTCTGTTTAATTAATGTGGTGTCCCAGGGGACAAATAGACTCATGTGAGCAAGCTAGAACGATTATGGTCCTCTTGTTATTGTGTTAGCTCACATGAGCACAATTTGTTCAAGGTGAGCTTTTGTGATCACCTTTTGTCTGTTGTGCATCGTGTGTCGTGCGTTGTGTTTTGGAAGTCTTCAACAAATCCTTAAACATCTTCTCATCAAAACTTGTTAGTGGAATTTTGATTGACCCCAAATTATGAGCTGACAGGGCGAGCGGGACTTCTTAAAACTTCTTCTCCTCAATAACAAATGGGTTGATTTCAACCAGACTTGGCAGAATCATTCCTTGGGTGAACCTTCTCAAAACTTGTTCGTGGAATTTTGATTGACCCCAAAATATGGACATGGCAGGGAGGGGTATTTTTGAGCCCAAAACCTTATAACTTCAAACTCATCACATAAGAAATCAGTGGTGTTATCAAGATGTTTTCACATTTTCGTTTCATGACATTAAGTTATAAGATAAGAAAACGCATTTTTTTTTATTCAAGGATTTATGAAACTAAAATCTTGTACCACATTTGTATTAATCTGCTTTGTGTATTCATTCAGTTTGATTATGATTTCATACCTCAATGATTGAAAATTCTCATCATCTCTGCAATTAATTAATATTTAAAGATCTCACTAGATGCTTGTGCTTCAATAAATAATGCGAGTCGTTACGAGGAGCCATGGTTAGTTACATCGTGTATTACAATACTATAATAATGTTCAAAGTTATTGTCTCAAACTCACTTAATTCCAGGATTGTAAAAAGTCATAAGAAAAGAAAAACCTGAATAGTAGTACAGAAAGATTCAAGATATGAGCGCGAGACAGTATTAAGTGTCCTCATGATATATAAACACATATCACAGTCTCTTGATCACTGATCAAATCAATTGGTAAAAGACAAAACAAGAAAATCATTCTTACTTGTGCCTGTGATATGGGAATGTGAACATGACCAGAGAATCTAAATAAACCAATTAACATTATCTTTCACAGTGGTTCACAAGTTGGGGAAAGTTTATGTATGTTACTGTTAATATCTAATCAGCAGTCAAGTGTTGGCTATCAAGTTACCGTGGTTGAAAAGTTTGGAAAGGGGGGTATTTTCACTTATTCGTATAAGTATATTGAGCTAATAGCTATTGTAGGATTTACTGTCCCATGTTCTTTATCCCAGTCATTAATTAGTGTCTGAGAGAGGTTTATGGTCAGAGAATGAACATCTAAGTTTATGGTCAAATATAGCTAGTCTTGTGAAAGGGATTGTTCCTGGAAATTTTTGCTCCATTTCAGAATTAAAAAATTACCTAATTTTTTTGGTCTAATTATATAGTAAATATTCAAAGATTATAATAGGCTCAGCCTGTGTGTATATTCAACTTAGAAAACTCATTAATGATGATAGGTTATAATTGTACATCAAATAATTAATCTAACTTGAATTTTGATAAATTTGAAATTCTAGTCTGTTAAATAGAAAGTCAAATTATATGTCTATGTTTTTAACTTCTTACAAGCACGTAAATGGCAAGCTTTAAATCAACCCTGCAAATTTTGAATTATTTGTGGACTTAGTCTGCATATTTTACTTCAAGCATGCAAACAGGATTCCCTGTACAGTAAAACTTGTGTAAAGCTGCCACTTAAGGAACCACCAAAAAATGGTCATTTTTGGGAATGGTCGCTTAATATGAAATACTATGATAAATGTGACAGTTCATTTTGATACTTTTTATAGATTGTTGGTCAAGTCGTACCGAATCTTACGATGTTGAACCCAGTAAATCGTCTTATTGAGAAGATTCTAATGGATTCCAACAACATAAGATTCAACTATAACCAATTTTTCATTAAGAATGTCCTCTTTTCAGAGATTTTGATTTTATGGGACTTTTTATGGTGATCGCTTAATACATTTGGTCGCTTAAAAGACGTGGTCACTCGAGCAATATCGACTGTATATTCAGCATCCAAGTGACCTTGTGTTGATTCCTTTATTTGAATTTGTCTTAAAGACGTTTTAGAAACATCCAGTAGGCAATTCCTATAGATATAAGTGCTTACATCCTATGCTTTGGGCATATTATTTTATCATAATCATATCCATTTGCCATGATGATAGATCTCATCGATTCGACCATGGCCGTCTGCTGCTACCAAGATCACAGTTATCTATCAAGGTCAGATTGATTGATTGAATTGAGTTTAACGCTGCTTTCAACATGATTTCAGTTTTATCGCGGCGGCTGGAGCACCTAACAATAGTTTCATGGTATTTCTCTCACCAGTACAACCACCACATCCTTTCCTAGCCTCCAGCTGCTATCTCACATAGGTCTACGTTTATCAACCAATTGGTGAGAGACGAATAGTCGGAAAGAATGAGTGCCGCCATCAGGGATCGAACCTGGGACCTCTAGATTAAAAGTCCGATACACTTATTAACAACTGCGCCATGATGGCAGCTCTTTCAAGGTCAGACTTGGCAAAACTTGAATAAAAGACTTAACCCTTGTCATGCTGATCCCGGAATATTCCTGCTTTGGCAGGAGGCATGGACAAACATCAGCCTGCACATATGTGCAGTCTGATCTTAGTCCATACAACCTGATTTTCCTTTTTTATACCAGAAAAGTTTCAGAAATTATATTTTCAAAATCAAATGCTGACTCACAAGTAGGAAATACAGAGCTTTCAGCACTTTGATTTATATATAATTTTGCCAAGGTTTTTTATTCAGCATGACAAGGGCTAACAATGCCAATTACTTCAAGCCTATTCAAGAAACTGTGCTCCTATTTGGTTTGGTGATGGATTATCAGGTACATATCTTCAAATGCCAAGTTCAAGGTCATCTTAAAAGGTCATTACTGTTTATCAAGGTCAAACGCTTAAAAAATTGTTGTTTTTGGGGTGCATTATTGTTTTGCAGATACATCTTGTTTGTAAGGAATATTTAGCCAGTCTAATGATCTAATCTATTTCCAGATGCAAGACCCAAGCCTACAGAAAGAATCTACCTGATACAAGCGTAGTGATATGTTTTCATAACGAGGCCTGGACAGTATTGTTGCGGACATTCCACAGCGTCTTGGACAGGTCACCTCCCCATCTCATACGAGAAGTCATTCTTGTCGATGACTTTTCTGATAAAGGTTTGTATACAGTTATTTTATCCCTAATATTAAACCTCGTCATGCTGAGCCCGGAATATTCCTGCTTTGGCAGGAGCTATAGACAAACATCAGCCTGCACATATGTGCAGTCTGATGTTAGTCTACACCACCTGTTGCTCACTTTCAAACCAGTATTATCGATAGATTTAGTTTTTCAATTGAAAATTGACCTATAATTGGGACTTTCAGTGCTTTTAATTTGTCCTTTGAATTTGATTAAAATTTATAGCCAAAATTATTCAGCATGACAAGGGTAAATCAATTTAAATTGATGTAAAACAATATATCTGTAAGGTGGCATTGTTTTATAAGGTTTTCATGATCATGCAAATCTCATATTGTGTCGTTTAGGTATTAAATTAATGTTCCTTACAGTCAAGATTTTCCCCTGATGTAAGGCATTTGTGCTACAATTGATAACTAGGAAAAAAGGTAAGGATTTTCAAGCAAAGGGCAGTAACGGTGGCTAAATCTATAGTTGGAAAATTACATATTTATATAAGCTTTTTTCATTCACTTTTTAAAGAATCTATAATTAGCGATTGCCATTTAAGACATGATAGATGTCAAAATGCTCAGGAAACTTAGGAGAAAAATACATGGTTGCATGCCTAGAAATAATAAACATCTCTGATAGGACCCGGTCAACATTCTGTGAATTCAAGTCCCAGTGGCATCTAGTTAGTGAGGAGGGCCATAGAAATACCTATGAAATGTGAGAGGCCGTTAATGACCGTTGTCATACTTAACAGTTCTCAGAGTTTGTATACTGCTTACTGGCAGCCAATGAGATATTATCTGGATAGATTTTTTTTTTTTACTTTTAATCACTAATTAATGTGTTGATATTGGAACAAAATCCTGAAGATCCAATCATTTTGCAACACTACGAATTTTTAATACCTCTTGTACAGAATCACCCCTTTAACAAAACACCCCTGTGCTCGTGATGACAAAACAGTACAAACTGTTTGCATTTTATAGCAAGCTTTGCATGCAAGTACATATGCAAAGCCGGATGTAATTTGAAAATGATTGCACTGTCGGAATATCAGGGAGGTACTCAAAATAGAAATTTCTGGTGTTGTAAAAAAATACCCATTATATTCTTCATTCAAAACAGTCTTTTCTAACCTTTGATACAAACAACAAGCTTATTAATCTCTTTGATCTTTCTATTGCCATTCCAATATTTGCCCTGTGTATTTTCTTGTCCATGGACAAGTGGCCTTGCAAATTGTGCTTGTCGGCAGGTAGAAAAGCCCAAGTCAGGACAAGTGGGGCATAGGAATTCCACACCCTGGGATTAGTATTTAACTGAATTTTTTAGGAGACATTTGCAACTTGGTTGAATAAGGACAAGTCCAAAATTTTGTCATATGGTTAAATGTATTTAAACTTAAGAAAATTGTAGGACTGCATAGATTACAAACATTTTCAGTGGGCGAATAAAATCTGGTAACTACAGCTTATTGAAGCTGTAGTTTCACGGTTTTATTCTTCCACTGACGACATCTTTTATCCTCCAACAATTGCGAGACAACGGTAATACCTATGGTTACATTCTAGTTATGTGGAAACCTACCATTAATACCAACCAATACGGAAATGATAGATGAGACGAATCGTAAAGGCAGTAATTTGAACGATAATTGAAGCCATTTCTTTTAAAAGCGTAAAATTGTGAAACCCCCCAAAAAAGAAGCCATTCATTTGCTTAAGAAATACTGTTATTTGCGGAAAAGTCTTCTCGGAAGTGTGTTCACTTATCATTTGAGGTAATTATCACTTAAGAAATCAATAGATTTTGGTAAGAAATAGACATAAAATTATTTAATTGTATTACCTTAAGGAAAATAGATAGAGAGACAATTCAAGTAATTTAATCTAGCATAGTTATTACTTACTAGTATTTCCAATGATTTTAAGCCTTTTCAAAAGATCAGCCTTGTTTTCAGGAAGGCAAAGTGCTTACAAATGTTAGCAAGTGCTTTCCTATTCTAAACGGTGTGCTTGCTTGAGACATTTGTGTAAATCGGCTAGCCTTGTCACAAGGGGACTAGCATAGCAAATGAACAGCTTGACTGTTATCAATTATTTTTTGAAAATCATGTGATTTTTGTTTTGTTTGAATATTTTATTTTCTGGACAGGGATCCATGAATGATACATGTTTTTAATTAATTATATAAATCTAGAAATATTTTCTGTTTTTCTTTCTGAATTAATTTTTAATCGAGTCAATTCTGTTGCCTAGCAACCGGTCATTTTCAGAAAGCTTGCTTAGCCAGGGCTGTGCGTTCAAGATTAATTTTTAAATTTTCATAATAAACACTGACTCACATATAGTGCATCAAGTGCTTTGAGCACTTTGATTTTCAAAACAATTTTTCCAAGATCTTATTATAACCCCCACCTACGAAGTAGAGGGGGGTATATTGGTTTCACCATGTCTGTCTGTCTGTCCATCCGTCCGTCCATCCGTCCATAGACCTTTTCATTTCGGGACTCTAACAATCATGAAACTTTACACAAATGTTCCTTATGACCCAAGGAAGTGCCCTATTGTTTTTGGGTCACAAAGGTCAAAGGTCAAGGTCACAGTCAGCCTTTGTTCAATTTCGTTTCTGGACTCTAACTCTAGAACCAAGTGACCTACAATCATGAAACTTTATGGAAATGTTGCTTATGATCCAAGGAAGTGCCCTATTGTTTTGGGGTCACATAGGTCAAAGGTCAAGGTCATAGTCATTTTTTTTTCAATTTTTGTTTCCGGACTCTAACTCATGAACCAAGACACCTAGAATCATGAAACTTCATGCAAATGTTGTTTATGACCCAAGAAAGTGTCCTATTGTTTAAGGGTCACATAGGTCAAAGGTCAAGGTCACAGTCATTTTTTTTAATGTTCATTTCTGGACTCTAACTCAAAAAATCAAGTGACCTTGAATCATGAAACTTTATGCAAATGCTGCATATGACCTTATTATTTAATACAAACACATCCTGCACTAATAGCACTTGCATTCTGACAAAAGTGCTTGTGGGGGGTATAAGTCTGCTCTGCGACAGTTCTAGTTTAGCATGACGAGGGTTAACAAACCAAGAATGGTATCCTGCAAATAATTAAGTTGATCTTAATGAGCACCTCTGTATACAAAGCCTTTGCAAGAACCCAAGGGGTTGAGATGTATGAGAAATTTTGCACGTTGTTAAATTTACGCACGTAATTTAGTCCCCATTGTGGGTAATCTTGTCAGGTTTCACTTCGATAATTAAGAATGATTTATACGAGAAATATTGGGCTCATCGCTTATGGAAGTCAAGTGAAATTATCGCTTCCATCGAATTATAGGGGAATATGGTAATTTTCTTCCAGCAAAATGCTTTCATGTCAGGGAATGCAAAAAACTACTTCTTTAGTTTTGCAATAATGTTTGGTTTGCAATTTCTTCAGAAAAGTTTTTCTATGCAAAGATTTGAAGCCTCTTCCTTTATATGGAAATTCATGGATGTTTAAGCTAATATTATAGCTGGCATAGAAATTAAAATCTATTCAGATTTGTCAATAAATTGTCATTATATTTTATCCTGTAAGAAATGAAAATTTGACCAGCAAAAAACAAATTTGTAATTGGAATTGAATGAATATCAAAAAAGATTGTTATAAGGTATGAAGAGTGAATAGGAAATCAAATTTTATTTGTTGATATGCATGGTCATATGCTGGTAGCTCGGGTTTACCTCATTGGTGCGAAAATTTGACAAAATAAAACTTATATTTTGTGAAAAGAATTCAATGTACATTTATAAACTTTAGAGTTAATTATTAAGATTTTCTCCTTTTTAAAGACCTCCATAAAAATACATCTCAGAAAAGTATAGATACTGAAATGATTTGTTCTTTTAAAAAGTTTTTTTCCTGTACAGTCTATCTTGCTCGAGCGACCACATCTATTAAGTGACCTTTTAAATGGTCGCTGAATAGAAGTTTTACTGTATATACTTGAAAAGGTTTTGTAAATACAGCAGGTTCAATCTAAATCTGGTTTGAAATATTATTTAGACGATGAAGAGAGTATTTTTCAATTTTATTAAGGTATGAAAGTAAAAGCCTAATCACACTGCTTAAAAAATAGCTATGTACTCAAAATTGTTTTCAATGAGGTTTAAAACCAGTTTTTCAGCCAATCAGATTCCACGAAAATTGATGTTAACCAATAATATTAAAGTATTAATAATTGAGAAAGTTAAAGTTTTTTAATTCTGAAATCAGTGATATAATTTAAAAGATACAAAAACTTGTTGAATTTTGTCAAGAAAATTGTATAATGAAAAACTGTCTAGAAGAGAAAAGTATTAAAACTTGTCTGAATTCTTGGTTATGCATATTCATAAGGTCTAGTGGGTGATACCCCATTATTACAGGAAAGCTTCCGACTTATTTTAGGGGGTGTTGACATGGTAATTTCCGACAGTTGTCGTATTGAATTATGATTTATCAATAAACATGTCCCAGCTAGCTGGCTGGTCCATCAATCATTATTGAAATGATGTTGTCTCCTTTCTGTGGAATTGTAATATTCATCTATCTTCTCATGATTTCTGTTTTTAGCTCATCTGTTCACAGATACAGTAGCTAATATAGCAGCCAATTGGCATAACATAATCTAGCTCTCATTTCTTTGTAATATAATCAATGTCTCATCATGAAACATATTTATAGGCAATTGCTTGCGATAAACAGTGGGTATTTTAATCTAGATTATATCTATATTTTAAAAATTTTATCCCCCACAGTTCGGCAAGGGGGAAAAAGTAATGATCTTCGTCCATCATTCCGTCATTTGGTTACTAAACATGTACAGAGCATAAAGTATAAAACATATCAACTTGAAACTTTATATGTAGATAGATCTCATGGAGGAGAAGTGCAGTGCACAAGAATTACAACTCTTGCTTGCATAATTTTGGAGCTTTTGCCCTTTGATTAGGCTTCAGTTTACTATCAAGCCGCCGTCATAGCGCAGTTGGTAGCGCGTCGGACTGTCAAACTAGAGGTCACGGGTTCGATCCCCGACGGCGGCACTCATTCTTTCCGACTATTTGTCTCTAGCCAATGGGTCGATAATCGTAGACCTATGTGAGATAGCAGCTGGAGGCTAGGAAAGGATGTAATGGTAGTACTGGCGTGAGAAATACCAGGAATCCATTGTTAGGTGCTCCAGCCGCCGCGATATAACTGAAATAATGTTGAAAGCGGCGTAAAACCCCATTCAGTCAGTCAGTCAGTTTAATATCAAGCTTTTATGGCAGGGGATGGCCATGTCCATCTTTGCTGTTGTTTACATATTCACTTAATGATTATTGTCACCTATTTTTTTGAAAGAATCCAAAATATTGAAAAGTAAACTCCCTTAATTAAGTCATGGCTAAGTCATGGCCTGTCAGGTAAATGATAATACAGAATAATGGAAAATGATTCACAAATTTTAATAATATTATAATACTTTCAGACCACTTAGCAAAGCAGTTAGAGGACTACATCAAAGATTATCCAAAGGTGAAACTTGTCCGAACAAAACAGCGGGAAGGACTGATACGAGCTCGGTTACTGGGATACTCAACCGCTGTAGGAGATGTAGTAACCTTTTTAGATTCACATTGTGAATGTGCTGTGGGTAAGACGATCTGTACAGAGTAAAGTATTGAAAGTTGATAGACGATCTAAAGTAAAGTGATTAAGTTAATAAATTCAAACCTTTCTCAATTTGTTCATTATATATTTATATATACAAAGCTTTGACAGTCATTATAGACTTAGATCAGCCTGCATGGATGTGCAGTCTTACCTAGGCCTACTCTGCCTGCTGAATTTATTTAATTTTAATCTCACCTGAGCACAACATGCTCAAGGGGAGCTTTAAGGATCGCCCTGAGTCTGTTGTGCTTTGTCTGTCCTCCATCATCCGTCTTTAACGATCTTAAAAAACTTCTTCTTCTCCTAAACCACTGGGCTGATTTCATTTAAACTTTGCCAGAATATTCCTTTGGTGAACCTCTTTAAAAATTGTTCACAAAATTTTGATTGGCCTATACATATGGGCGTGGCATGGTGGGGCTTATTTTGAGCCCAAAATCATTGAACATCATCTCCTCCTCAATAACTGGGCTGATTTCAATGAAACTTAACCAGAATGTTCCTTGGGTGACCCTTTTCAAAAATTGTTTGCAAAATTTTGATTGGCCCATAAATATTGGCATAGCAGGGAGGGGCTTATTTTGCATCTCCTAAGTAATGAATGGGTTGACAGGGTCTATTCTCAATTTAAAATCTTGGAATTAAATGTCCTCTTCAACAATTAGGCAAATGTGAATGAAACTTTGCCTGAAAGTTTTTGTAAATTTCAGGTGAGCTATTTAGGGCCATTCTGGCCCTCTCCATTTATTAATGTGAGAAAAACTTGAGCAAAAATGGTTGAATAATCTTAAAATGTGGAAATTTGTTTGAAAAAAAAATATGGGTTCAAGAATTTGTATAATTTGTTTGAAAACAATAATAACAAAAAAAGAATAAGGGTTCAAGCATTTGAATCTTTTCTTTTATATTGGTAGTTTGTCAATTTTACTCCACTTTGCATGCAAGTGCACATGCAAAGTGGAGTATGATTGGCCAACAGTTTGCATGGTTTTGTCATCCTGAACCCAGGGCTGTTTAGGTACAGGGTTTGATCCCTGAAAATGGTGGATATTCTATCCAAACTTTGCCTCCCAACAATTGGTACCTAAATTTATAGTTAACCCTTGTCATGCTGAACCCAGAATATTCCTGCTTTGGAAGGAGCTATAGACAAACATCAGCCTGCACATATGTGCAGTCTGATGTTAGTCTACACCACCTGTTTCTCACTTTCAAACCAGAATTGCGAATAGATTGAGTTTTTCAAATGAAAAATTGACCTACTGTTGGTACTTTCAGTACTTTTTGGCCTTTGATTTTGATGAAAATTTCCAAAAGCCAAAGTTTATTCAGCATGACAAGGGTTAACTTTAAGCTGACAGAAAGGTTGTGTGGTAGGAATGGTCTGAGGCATATTAGGAACTCATGGTTAGATATTTCAGTGAAATGGCTGAAATACTGTTTTGAAATCTGTTAGATTCCA
Source organism: Fragum whitleyi (assembly GCA_948146395.1). Taxonomy (NCBI): domain Eukaryota; kingdom Metazoa; phylum Mollusca; class Bivalvia; order Cardiida; family Cardiidae; genus Fragum; species Fragum whitleyi. The sequence continues at coordinate 40,034,248 of OX411556.1, forward strand.
TTCAATCAAAGAAAGCCTCTCATGAAGAAGCTTGTAGTTAGTTATCTGCCGAGAAAAGGGCTGCTGTCATAGCAAAGTGGTAGCCGGTCGGACTATCATTCAAAAGGTTCAAAGTTACATTCCTGACGGACACACTCATTTTTTCTGATTATTTGTCTTCCACCAATGGGTTGTTAATCATAGACCTATGTGGGATAGTAGCTGGAGACCTAGCAAAGGATGTTATATTGGTAGTACTGGTGTGATTAATACCAGGAATCCACTGTAAGGTGATGCAGTTGCCATCACAGTATAGCTGTAATTCAGCTGAAAAAAAAATATATTCAAATAAGACGGTGTAAAATAATTAACCTTTATTTTCATCAAAGGAAAGGATTGCAAAAGGAAAAATAAGACTCCAGGATGCTTCAGAGATTTTAAAACAAATGGGAAAACTTCAAGCCTTTGCTTAAATTTGTACTGGTTCATTTATCAAGTTAACATGCATGTTTCCCATTCACATAAAATAAAACCATATTTCCAAATTAGGCTGAGTGCCCCCGAAACCATTTAATCTTTGGAGACTTTTTCTCCTTTCTGTAAATGACAATTTATCGTATATATTTATAGGATGATTTAATAAAACTTCTCAAATAGGTACCAGGTTATTTTCCCATTTCAAGAACTTATTTTTGCCTGATCATACTTATACTAAGGAATAAGTTATCTGATGTTTCAAATTGTGTAAAAGTTTTAGGGGAAAAACAAAACAAAACAATATGAAAGTGCATTATAATCATTTGCATGTATGTAAAATATGAAAATTATTTGTATTTCAGTTACACAATTTTGTGCAGTTTGGGGGGGGGGGGGGGGGGGGGGGGAATAAGAATTGGAAAAATAATAATACTGTTAACTGTTAATTTATTTTCTTTTAACTAAGATGATCTTAAATTCCGGTTGTCAGTATACAAAGGGCACTGAAACAACATTGTATACATACAATTTAGATGCAAAACAAATACTTAAATAAGATTGATATATATGTATGTATATATAAAACTTTATGATAAATGGCTTTATATATTTCAGAGACAATCTTATAAATGAGAGAAAATGAAATTTCATAAAGGCCATAAAAGATAGATAATTAAATGATATATTTTTGTTATCTCAGATATTATATTATATTTATATATTTTCAATCCGATAAAAGCACTTAGGTCAATGTCTGTAAAAATGGGTGAATGTTCGTATAATGAAATAATTTTATCCTCTTAGGTTGGTTAGAGCCTTTATTGGATCGTATAGCCGAAAACAAATCCATCGTCGTCTGCCCCGTAATTGATGTCATCGAAGACGATTCTTTCAAATATCAATACGGGAATGCCCGTTCAACAAGTATTGGGGGATTTGACTGGAATTTACAATTTAACTGGCACGCCATTCCAGAATATGAACGACAGCGCAGGAACAATTTAGACTATCTCCCAGTCAGGTATTTAATAGGAGAAATTTTTAGGGTTTTGAGCTAAATCCATTGTAAGTCTTTTTCCAATTAAAACTTCTTAATTGCAACTTTGATACTAGCAGCTCACTGCTTAATTGCAATTGGCATTATGCACATACAATAGATTAAAAAAAAAAAATAGCTCCTTTTGATAGTCAGTTCTGGTTAGATTAAGCAATGCTCAAGGCTATTGATAGAGGGGGTATTTTGCTTTTCAAATTAGAATATTTTATCATTCCTTACTTAAATGCTTTGTTGTTGGTACTCAGTTGAAACATAATAAGATGATTTAAATTAGTATCCACAACATAGAGTTTCATTGTGAAATAACGATTTTAGGGATGCTTTTATCCCTCTTATCGGGACCTTGGTCATCAATCATTGACAAATTAGAGTTGCAATTAATAGTATTTCTCTGATTTACTAAAGGCATTTACAATATTTTTACTCTAACCCCTATATTTATATTTTGTTTTCAACTTCTCTTGATGTCACCATTGTCTTGACATGTATATTTCTTTAACCAGTTACATCATAATTAAATTTTAGACTGGTTCAATTTGAAATTTGCAGACAACAGTTATAAGTTAATGAAGTCTTGTATTTGATGTCTTTCTAATGGTAGAAATAATTGTGGCTATTAAGAAATGGCTTGCTACAAGCAATTTCTTCATTTCCCACAATGTTTTCCTCTTAAATTTATTTAAAATGAACGTCAAAAATTGGTATTGTATTGGAATGGGTTAACACTGCTTAATTACCCCTGTATCAAATTTAACAACATAAACTATAATTTCACGAATAAGCAAATTACACGAAATGAGCAGCCTCACCCCTGGACAACTAGCAAGTGGATGGATTAATTTTCATCGATTGTCTGAGGAAACCTTGGTATAACTACATTAGAATAAGCCTTAAAATGAAACTTTAATTAGATAATGTGGAAATATAGGTATGATTAGGCTTTACTTGCAGCAAATATGAAATTGTTGGAAATGTTCCCTCTAGTGATCATAAAATTGTATAATTCCAAAACGTTTCAAAAAGATGTATGCATAGTGATGTATGGGGGGGTGGGGGGGGGGGAAATATTATACATGCTGTGTTTACAAATATTAAGGTGAGACAGTTTGATGCACAATTTTGGAATTGGGCCAACATTAGGATTAAGGAAGCTCAATGTGTGAAACATTCTATTTAAATGTAATAAATGACAAAGTGACATTATTATACTGCAGTCACAAGAGGAATTCCAACGGTAGGACAATTTCAAACTGTTCTTTATGCTTCCAGTTCTAAATAAATTATGATTATAACAAAATTAGGTCTAATGTCCTAATTGCAAATGATTTTGCAATCTAGCAATACAGTGTGAAATGTTGCTTCAAAGGCTGTCTAGATACAAGTTTTAGCTTGGCTGTTTTTGGAGTAGACCATAAGTATTGTTGTAGCTTTGGCGTCGTCATTATTGTTACCATCGTCATGCAAAAACTTTGACATTTTGCAATATCTCTGGTTTGATTGGAGGCATTCACTTAAAACTTGGTACCCATGTTTACTATCAAAAGAGTAATCTATACTATCAAGGGAGATAACTCTAGATGCATTTTGTGTGAATTATACCCCCTTTTCAACTCAGATTTTTATTCATTATCCAGCACTATACAGCTGAGCATAGACGCCCATAGGCGGTGCTCTTATCAAGGGAAGGATATTTCCAATTTCAAATGTTGTGCCCCATGTGTCGATCTGGATTACTTCATGCATCCACACAGTCTGATCAAAGCCTTTTATGCTCTCCTTGCGTTGTTCTTGACCCAAAGTTCCTGACGATAATAAGCAAATATTTCTACATTGATGGGTCAGCATGAAACTTTTGTAACTGCCTATATTTCTATAGGCAGTTACAGCCGTTACATGCCTAGCCATCAACATGTACCAAGTGGCTGGCCAGGTTGCTCAAAATTTGAATAAGTAGGTAGGCTTTTTGCAATTAGCTTAGTTATTGCTGTATGTTCAATAAATGCCTAATAATGAATCTACATGCTAATTCACTAACACTTGTACTCTATATCATTGGACAAAAAACTTATGGCTAAAAATTTGAATTTTGATTGCTCATGCATTTTCTATCAACTTCATTTAAAGGTGAATGAAATTTTGCATATTTATGGCCATACTTTGCTTTATTTGTCAAATAATTATTAGATAGTGTTTGATGGGTAAGGTAAAAAAGGCCTAGCTTCTGAGAACTGTACTCTGGTTTCAGACTGCATAAATGGACAATGTCAAAAGCTTTTTTGCTTGGTAGAATTTCTATTACTGGAGTGTTTGGAGATTTTTAATTTGGTTATTTTGTGGGAAACAGACATACATTTAGTTTAGCTATTTTGACTGAGATATATGGCCTTTTAGAAAATTAATCTCTATAAATATGAATGTTTCGGCTATAACAAAAAATTAGCTTATCTTTATGGGATGCTTAGTTTTGATTTATAGACATAGGATTAGTCTTATTTAATTTACAAGTATTTGGTATTTATATCCCATGCTTTAATGAAAAAGTAAAAAAGAGAGAAAAGCTTAAAATTTGAAAAAAACACATGTCTCTTTCTCATTCAAATAATCTGTGTGTTTTACATCTATGTGACCTTTGATTACTTGACCATTCTAATCTTTTTGTTATGATGATGACAGATTTCAAGAGTTGACTTTGGTTCCTCAGTTTTATTTTGCATTAAAATTTAGTACTTTGTTAAGATGCTGAGGCCTTGAATGATGTTTACATTAGTGATCTGTAGAACTAAATAATGGGATTCAACACATTCCCTTTAAGCTCTGATTACAATTCATAACCCTTAATTTGTTATGCTGAATGAAAATAAAATCTAGAGCAAAAAATGCATCAAAACCAAAGTGTTAAAAGCACTGGATGTAGCGATTGTTGGTCAGTCCGTTTCTTATGAAAACATGAATCCTTATACTATTCTGGTTTACAAAGGAATAAAAGGAGTAAAGACTAAGATCAGACTGCACATATGTGCAGGCTTATCTTTGTCTATACCTCCTCCAAAAGAAGGACTATTTTGTATTCAGGATGACAAGGGTTCATAAATAGAGATACAGTGCTATATATTTTTCCAAGAAGGTAATTGAGTATTTTCTTGTCATCTTGGCCTTCTCATTATGTCCAGGTAGTCGGCTTCATAAAAAGATAAAAGAAAATGTTCCAAATTTTGTCTGTTTCAATACCATTTCACTTCTCCAATTGTGCAAATACTATGTAATATTCTAGCATTTTTTCCTGAATGGCCATTCAATATTTACAGAGATAAATTGGTCCATTTAGCAGGAAAATATTCTATCAGCAATACAAACACAAGATTGCCATTAAATCACCAGTCTTTCTTCTCAAAGAAAACTTATATTATTTCATGATGATTACTTATTGAAATCAGAGTAGAAATCAATTTCTTGATCACTGTTAAAGAGAAAATTCATTGGTTCTATACCCATAGAAGGGAAAAAAAGATAAATCAACTCTGTATTTGTCAGAATGATAGCATTATTTCCGGAGTGTAATATAAACTTTTTTTTGTTCTATCTCATAAGCCATTTTATAGTTAGGAACATCATGAAATTGACAAGATGAAAGATTTCGGAATGAAATTGAATGAGTCGGGTGAGTGAGTTTTGAGTGAAATTAACAAGAGGTAATAGAGGATAGCTAATTTTGTCCAAAATAGGATGAAATCATTGATATTTATTAATCCCTTTAATAAAATACCTGTAATTTTCTGTATGTGTGGTTTCACTAACCAATTAGGCGCACTAGCAATTTAAATCATAGAAAATTGGTATCAAATTGAAATTAATATTGAACAATTTGGAATTATGTTCTAATGATTTCGGAGTATTTTTGATCGATTTGAGTGAGCGTTTCGAATGAATGAATGGAACACTGAGTGAATGATTTATAATGATTAAATTGATAGGAATGAATTTCAATTTCTCGATGTAATTAAATGTAACTGGGAAAATACTTTACGTCCATAGGTACCATAGAAGCTAGTACTTACACACAGCTTTCTTTACCTACAAGGTTACAACTGAAATTTGACAAGGTCATAATTTATTTCTTTTAAGGCCATATCTAATACTTTTGAATTCCAATTGCATTTGATTTTGGACTAGTCCACTTGGCTCCTGGTTTGTTAGCTTAACTTTTGTTACAAATAAATTTTGTACTACAAACAGCTGTGTTTAACACTTCTATGTGGACAAAATATGAGTGATAGGTATTTCGGTCTCTTTTTAGCTCACCTGAGCACGAAGTGCTCAAGGTGAGCTTTTGGGGTTACTTGATGTCCGTCGTCTGTCGTCAGCATTTACCTTGTGGCCACTCTAGAGGCCATATTTTTAGCCCAATCAACCTGAAAATTGGTCAGAATGATAATCTTGATGAAATCTTGGACAAGTTCAAAATTGGGTCAAGTGGGGTGAAAAACTAGGTCACGGGGTCAAATCTTAGAAAAACCTTTAAGACACTCTAGAGGCCATATTTTTAGCCCAATCAACCTGAAAATTGGCCAGAATGATAATGTTGATGAAAACTTGGACAAGTTGAAATCGGGTCAAGTGGGGTCAAAAACTAGGTCACGGGGTCAAATCTTAGAAAAACCTTTAAGACACTCTAGAGGCCATATTTTTGGCCCAATCAACATGAAAATTGGTCAGAATGATTATCTTGATGAAATCTCGGACAAATTTGAAATTGGGTCAAGTGGGGTCAAAAACTAGGTCACAGGGTCAAATCTTGGAAAAACCTTGTGGACACTCTAGAGGCCATATTTTTAGCCCAATCAACCTGAAAATTGGTCAGAAAGATTATCTTGATGAAATCTTGGACATGTTCAAAATTCGGTCAAGTGGGGTCAAAAACTAGGTCACAGGGTCAAATCTTGGAAAAACCTTATGGACACTCTAGAGGCCATATTTTTAGCCCAATCAACCTAAAAATTAGTCAGAATGATTATCTTGATGAAATCTCGGACAAGTGCGAAATTGGGTCAAGTGAGGTCAATTACTTGGTTACGGGGTCAAATCTTAGAAAAACCTTGTGGACACTCTAGAGGCCATATTTTTAGCCCAATCAACCTGAAAATTGGTCAGAATGATTATCTTGATGAAATCTTGGACAAGTTCGAAATTGGGTCAAGTGGGGTCAAAAACTAGGTCACTGGGTCAAATCTTAGAAAAACCATGTGGACACTTTAAGAGGCCATATTTTTAGCCCAAACAACCTGAAAATTGGTCAGAATGATAATCTTGATGAAATCTTGGACAAGTTCAAAATTGGGTCAAGTGGGGTGAAAAACTAGGTCACAGGGTCAAATCTTAGAAAAACCTTTAAGACACTCTAGAGGCCATATTTTTAGCCCAAACAACCTGAAAATTGGTCAGAATGATAATGTTGATGAAATCTTGGACAAGTTCAAAATTGGGTCAGGTGGGGTCAAAAACTAGGTCACGGGGTCAAATCTTAGAAAAACCTTGTGGACACTCTAGAGGCCATATTTTTAGCCCAATTAACCTGAAAATTGGTCAGAATGATAATCTTGATGAAATCTCGGACAAGTTCGAAATTGGGTCAAGTGGGATCAAAAACTAGGTCACGGGGTCAAATCTTAGAAAAACATTTTCAGATTATTAATTCAGGTGAGCGATTAAGGGCCACTATGGCCCTCTTGTTTACCATTCCTGCAAGTTTTAAAGAATTCTGTAAAATATCTAATAATGATATTGACATTGATTGAAGGATAAACATCATTTCCATCCCTGCATAATACTAAGGTGGACAAATGGCATTTTGCATTTGCACAATTGTTAGAGAAAATGATAATTCTGAATTAATCAAAAGCTTAGTTAACATATTCGTTTGTTTCTAAGGATTAATTAAGAACATTAATGCTTTATGCAAATTGCTTTGGTAACACTCACCAATATAAACATTATAAACTGTTTAACTTTTTTAAGTATTATACTTTAAGAGCATTCAGCAAAAGCAAGAAATATGTAACAACTGAATGGCAATAAAAAAATTTCAGAGGTTTGGATAAACGGGCAAAGATTTCAGCTAGTCTTATAATCTTTATTTCTCTTCAAGACCCTGTGTTGTGGGTACTCCTTTGAATTGCTGTAATTGAGACAATTCCAATGAGTACCTGAATAGTCTCTGTTTTTTGCAAGCATTTTCTTGAATACTTGAAATAGTTCTATATCCCTCTTCTATCCAAAGCTCTGTCAAAAATTAATCAAAACTCATGCTGAACTAATATGAGATAATGGTGACTTTAGAATTGGTTTGTACAGAACAAATTCTACAATAATGAGTTTGAAATTAGATTGTTGAGTTGTGCAAACAACTAATGCTAGGGAATGGATATCTAGGGAATAACAAAACAAAGCCAAGAGTGGGAAAATTTTAGTTTTCGAAATGTAACAGAAATTTTGCTCCAGTCTAAATTTGTGCCTGCCTGTCAGTCTTGCAAAGGTTTGGAACTTAAAAAAAAGATTATTATTTAAATTGGCATTGTGCAAACATTCATAACATATTGAGCCCTTGTATTTCAATTTTGTATTTTCCTTTGTCAATATTTTGATGTTACAAGGTTGGTTGGAGCCATTGCTGGATATATATAGAACAACTAGATAATTCTACCAAAGTCACTGCTCCTATGATTGCTATCGTAAGAGATAACACTTGAGAAAGCATTAGAAAAAAAAAAATTTGAGCCTGTGCGTAACATTTCCAACAATTAGAAAACCTGTATGAGATGCAAACATTTAGTAGCTCTGATAGTTACATAGTGCAATTAGAAGATTGACCAACTGTCAACAGATACTTTGATACCTTATCTATCTACAAATTGCACAGTGAAGACTCTGGTCAGACTGTGCAAATGCACAGACTGACCAGAGTCTTTGCTTTGCACTCAATTGAAATTGTTGGAAATGTCATGCACACTCAATTTTGATTTATATATTGTACATGTCCCTATTAGTCAATATTTTGATTTTAGATTGGAACTGTTTGAGCCATAATGCTGGGCAGAATTTACTTGAAATTCTTCATGTCTCAGTTGCCGTTCCTTTAACCATGACTGTTATTTTGATCTTACAATTTTGCATATTTTAACAAAGTCGCTGTTCCTATGATTGATATTTAAAAAAAAGAGTTGACACAAAAATACCATTGAAAAACATTAAATGTCTATTTATTTGATTTGTATGAACCATTTGGTCAAAACCTGGATTTTACAAGGTTGGTTGGAGCTATTGCTGGACAAATTGCCAGAAATTCCACAAGAGTTGCCATTCCTGTGATAAATATATCACCGCATGAAACTTTAAACATCAATACCCTTGAATTTTTTTTTACTTTCCATTTCTGTATTTGAATAAACCATGGTCAATATTTTGATGTTTCAAGGTTTCTTTGAGCCATTTCTGGATAGATTTGCTGGAAATTTTGCAAGAGATTCCACTCTTGAGATAGATATAGCAAGACTTGAAACTTCAAATATAATCTTAAAACACTTAGATATCTATTTCTGTAATTGTATGAACCTTGGTCAATATTTTGACGTTATTACTTAGGTTGGTTGGAGCCATTACTGGACAGAATTGCTGGAAATTCTACAAGAGTTGCCATTCCTGCAATAGATATTATAAGGGACAGCACTTTTAGATACAGGTTTTTTGGGGGAGTAGCTATTGGTGGCTTTAATTTTAACTTGGAGTATACATGGAAGACTTTCAGATCCCCATCAGATTATTTAAGATTTCATCCAGGGTTGAGTAGGATTTCTCCTCGAAGGTGACTAACTAAGGCACCAGTGAAGTATGAAGGAAGCACCAATTAAGTTCATGTGTATCAATGAAGCACAAATTATTTAATTGCTTTGTTTAGGTTTGAAAATGCATAATATAACTGTACTTCAAAAACTGTGGAAAATTCATAATGGTAATATTTTTCAAAATTGGAAGATTTTTTGTGCCAGACTGTTTACAAGATTTGCATCATTACTTTGAAACCCTTGAAATTCATTATTGCCTTTTAAAACCCTTGAACATTGCTTAAATAGCCGCTTGTAAAACCTTTTACTGTATTGATACTTTGAGAAGAAGAATTTGAAAAATCGTTCCTTTGATTCTCTTGAAAAAAATAATATTTCTTAAATGCTTTTTGGTGGTTAATCAAGGATAACAGTAGATTATCACTTGCAAATCTCACCAACAAACCAGTGAAATAATCAAACATATTATACCCTGCTTTCATTCAAATCTTTCTTTTTGACCTTATCTGAGAGGAGCACAATAAACAAATCTTAATGACATCATCATTTTGTTGCCAAGCAAAATGAAGTTTCATATTGTTGGCTGTTTTTTGCATTCAAGACATAAGAGCCTGTGCGTGACATTTTCAAAACTTTTAGATGTGCACGAAGTAAAGACTGGTCAGCCTGTGCATCCACACAGTCTGACAAGTCTTCCCTTTGCACTTTACAGAAAGATTGGGTCTTGATGTGTCTTCAGACAGACAGCCAATCTTCCTGTTGTACTGTGGAACTGTTGAGGCTGCTCAATGTTTGAACCTCTTGTATATTTCAAGTTTTGGAAATGTCACGCAAAGGCTCATATTAGCTTGGCCACTTGTGAAATTATAGCCTTTGTTGTTCACTCAAGGAATAAATCAATCTGCATTGAAACAAACAATTAGCTTCTATACTTTTGACAGTACCAATTAGCTTTAGACTTTCTAATTGTTGTTGAATATCAGGCAGTAAACATTATATCTAAGATTCAAATATATACTCATGCAGATGGTGAATCGCCATGCCATGCTTAAAGGGACAAACCTAGCACAGTTAGCAAAGTGTGTAAAGTGCTGTGCCGGCTAAACTCTGTGAATGTTTCTAAGTTAAACTCCAGACTCAGTCAGCTTTGAATTTAATCGGACAATTTACAAAATTCATTATGCACCAATCAAGTGTCTCTCACGAACAGGCAATTTGTAAGAAGTAGGCCTTCATTGTTGTGGTTGTACTCATGTGTTAGAAAGGAAAACCATTAGAAGGTGAAGCAAAGCATGTGATATAACTTACTGTTGAAAGTGGCTGTAAACCCAACCAAAATAACAAAAGAAGCAAGGGGACATAATAAAAATTTAATTCTATTTTTGAAAAAAGCCCTGTTGTAGGATGCTCACTAATGGTTTTGTCATCTTTGAAATTTTAGTTTAAGTTAGAAGTTGCATTATAAGAAAGAAAGAAAGAAAGAGAAAGGAGAGAGAGAGAGAGAGAGAGGAGAGAGAGAGAGAAGGAGAGACAGAGAGAGAGAGAGATGTACATAGGTCTTTTTAGCTCACTTGAGCTCTTATGTGTTGCCTATTGTCCATAATTTCTTTTAGCATCTCCGAACCAGTTGTCCAATCTTGATGATACTCAACAGGAACGACCCTTGGGTCATTATGACTTTACTAAAGTTTTTCAAAATAATTTAAAGTCTGTTAACTGTTGTTGCCATGGCATTGCCCAGGCATACCCTTTTTTACATAGAAACAAAAAGCAAAAAAATCTTCTTCTCTGAAACTAGAAGGTAGACAAGTTTAATATTTGATACCTTAATATCATCTAGTGGACCGCTACCAGTTTATATCATGTCCCTGGGGTCAAATTTGTCCTCTGCCTTCTGGTGTATCCCAATTCAGAAGAAACAAATATCTAGAAAAATCTTCTTTTAACATGATGTATATGGCCTAGATGGCCTAGATAATTTTGTTGGTAGCTAATCATTTTAGTGAGCTTAAATAAAGTTCTTTTATATCTTGCTCCTTTGTTCATATATTGGGGCTCAGCTTTGGTGCATCCCATTTTGAAAAAGAAACAAATTATGAAATCTTTAAATCAACAATCTACTCTGAAAAGCACCACCTGATACTTTATACAAATTGTATACTAAGAAGTTAATTGGTATCTGCCAATCTTGTTTATGTGATGTTCCAGTGGTCAAGGATGGTTAGATGAGCCACAAGGACCATCATTGGCCTCATGTTATCAAAACCACTGCTTATGCTTGTGCTTTGTTATATGCTTACCAGTAATTATATCAAATGTAAAACTTTAGTCTTTATATGCATAGCTTGGGCCTGTTTTACTATAAACATCTTGCAATCATTTTTAGCCGAAGTCAAATACTAAAGTTGATTCTACAGAAGTAACTGTAAATGAGATTCTGCAATGCATGATCTCATTGTAATCGTCATGTATAGACGATTCCAATGAGAAATTGCAATACAGAATCTAAAAATGAATGAAAACGTCAGGTACAATTTATGATTTTGACTTGAGATTTTTTTTCAAAAGAAGTTAAGTAAAATAAGCCCCAGGTGTGTGGAATTAATACTTGTAACAAAAGAAATAACTCCCAATCTTTAAGCCAAGGTTACTACTACGTTTCCGTCATAAACATAATACTAAATTTTCTGCTGTACCTTGGCAATATTTAAGCTCTAATGCAGATACAATAGTTGTGTGGCTAGCTTACTACAAGAGGCAAAAATGTGGAGGGTCATTTTGGTCCAGGTCAAATTTTTACCCATAAATTGACTTAAAAAACTTATCTTGTCTACTCACTATTTTCCTACATCTTCAAAGATACCGGTAATTTACTAACAAAGGTCAGTCATATTTTGTATGAAGTTAGTTTATACTAATTTATTTAGTTTGATTGGGACAAAAGCTTAAGCTTTTAGTCACTCTTGAACACTCTATCCTAATGTTTCCACAACCCTGAGAGAGGGGCAGTAAGGTTTAATCTCACTGCTACCCAATTTTACAGCTGGGCAAACTGTGGCTGGGTATTAAATGTTTTGCCCATAATCACATCCCGGCAACAGTGGGACTCGAACCTAGGACCAAGAGGTCACGGTTTAAGTGAAACAGCCACTGAGCAGTCTGATGTATGAAGTTGCATCTGATATGTATCTAAAGAGGGTCATTATGCTGATTATATAAGATGTTGTTAGCAAGCTAAATTTCTTTTCTATTCTGTAAAAGATAAAGAAGAAAAAGATCAATCAGAGAAGCTAGTTTAAAAGAATATCCTAGTACAGTTAGTAACATCATGAGATTGACACACATCTTGATAAAAACCATTCAAAATGACTCGCTCAGCACTCCAATCATTTATTCAAAACATTCACTCACACTTTTCAAAATTTATGCTCCATTGAAATTACTAAAATGATTAGGCCAATTACTCAAAATCAAAATCCATGATTTGAAAGTGTCTAGTTGTTTCATGAGGACATAGAAAGCTATTCACAGAACTTTTTTGCATTTTTCAATAAAGGGAGGTAATAAATATCGCTTATTCTGTTAATCTTGTACAATATAAGCGATATTGGATTATCTTAATTAGTCCCCTACCGGCGAAAGCCAAAGGGGACTATAGGTTTGCGCTCCCTCAGTCCGTCTGTCTGTCCGTCCCTCTGTCTGTCAGTCTGGAATTTCAGTTTTCAGGACTTTTTTTCTTAACCCTTGGAGATATTGAGCTGATTTTTGGTATGTGAGTCCGCATCAATGAGATACAGAACAAGTTCGAGTTTGGTTCCGGTCCATTGATTTCTAAAAAGATTCCCCTCTAGGGATATATATAAATCTGGTAGGGGACTTGATATTGCCATGCAATACCTCAGAATGCTTTTTTCATTCAAACCTCACTCTTTACACACTCTTATTCAATTTATCTTTTATTCATTCCAAAATAATTAATCTTGTCAATTTCTAGATGTTCTTAATTGGAAGAGATTCTTTTTCTCTGTTTTTAAAGATAATTTTGTACGTTTAAAAACTTTGTTTTGAATCACAAGCTGAAGAAAAGGCAGCTTGAATTATAAAGCTTTATTAGAGCTATATTAAAATGGCAAGAAATATAGAAAAATTGGTATTCTCTGCTTTGGGCCTCTGGTAACAGTTCAGAATATCATCTCTTCCACCTTAGGATAACATTTTTTAACTGTTTAACCAATACACCATGAAATAATTGTTTACTGCTAAATTGTTTGAAAAAGTCTTTACTGTTGTATGTGCATTTAACAGTAATAAAACACTTTTTTCAGTAATAAAACACTTTTTTCTGCCTTTTAATGGGTATAATAATTATAAATCTGTTTATCTGGTGAACAGCTGGAGGTTGGGACTGTGCAGGTTGTTGTATTAGTTAGTATATGAACTAAGGGTGAGAATAACTAGAAATCCATGAGTAGTTGCTCTAGCCTACACTATAATGACTGAATGCTGTTGAAGCGAGTGGTGTTTAGGGTAGTGGACCAGTAATAGTTGCTCAACATTTTGGAAGTAATGAACTTTCAACAGTGTTTCCCAAGGTTTCCTAATGATTTCAATAGGAAACCTAGGATAACATTCTCAAAGATCATGATTTCAGAAATTTCCCAAACTATTACTACTACCTTAAACACCACTTGTGCCTGATGTGCAAACATTGAGCAGCCTAGACAGCCACTTATTTCAATTAAGTTGCTTGCCTGGTTGATTAGAGATACTTTTGAGCCAGTATCTATCTATAAATCGCATAGCAAAGACTCTCTGGCCAGACTGTGCATGTACAGACTGGCCAGTAGCTTTGTTCTGTGCAGATGCAAAATTGTTGGAAATGTCCTACACATGCTCAAATCTGAGTTAACTACACATGAGACTTACTGTCCTATATTTACTATAATTTCAGAACGCCGACAATGGCTGGTGGACTGTTTTCAATATCCAGAGAATATTTTCAACAGTTAGGGACCTACGACCCTGGGATGGATATTTGGGGAGGAGAAAATTTAGAATTATCATTTAGGGTAACACTTTATTACAACCTCCACCTACAAAGTAGAAGGGGTATATTGGTTTCACCCATCTGTATGTCTGTCCATCATTCATTCCATATATCATAGGTCAAGGTCACATTTGAAATTTGTCCAAGAAACTGTTAACAGAACTGGGACCAAGCGCCTGTGGATTGTTTAAGTCTGCTCTGGGACAGATAAAGTATTAACTTGAGTGAGTGCTAACCCTTGTCATACTGAATAAAAACTTTGGCAAAAACTGCATTCAAATCAAAGTGCTAAAAGCACTGAATGCCCTAATTGTGGTTCGGTAATTTCTTTTGAAATTACTATTTTCAAACTATTTCTAGCTTAGACTTGAAATCAGGTGGTATAGACTAAGATCAGACTGCACATATGTGCAGGCTGATCTTTGTTTATACCTCCTACTAAAACAGGAATAATCTGGGATCAGCATGACAAAGGTTAACACTTCTCATACTGATCATGCCATATCCATGTTGTACACAAAGCTTTGATAGACAGTATAGACTAAGATCAGCATGCGCTCATATGCAGTCTGATCTTTACCATTTCTGCCTATTTTCTGCTTATTTATTGACAGCAAAACATAAGAAGACTGCTTGAAATGTCAAAGATTATTTATTAAACTGGCAGTATAAGTCTCAAAACAAAATACAAATTTGGCATGATAAGGATTAAATCATGAACCCCAGACAACCATTAAAGGAATTTGCTAATGTGTCAAGTAATTAAATTTTATTGGTTTCCATCAATTTTTGTGCATTGGCTAAAAAAATGGTTTTAATCCTCAATGAAAATAATTTTGAGTACACAGCTATTTTTAAGCCTACATGCAATGATATTAAACTATATGATATGAAGAGTGTATATTTTTTTATTTCACGGGGGTATGACAATAAAATTCTAATCACACTGATGTATGAATTCGCTTTGTGTATTTATACAGTGGAATTAGGTTTTAAGTTTCGTACCTCAATGAAATTAAAGAAATACTCGCTTCATCTTTTTATCTTTTATGAAAAAAAATATATGTTGAGCCAATGAATTATTCTCCATTTCTTAGGAAAACCTGTTAGAAACAAATAAAGACAAATATCTCTAAGCAATCATGAGATGAAAAAATGCTATCAAAATCAGAATTCCAGACTGCCCAATAAAACAGCAAAGCTGTATTGGCCATAAAGCAAACTAGACGGGAATAATAAATACTCGATAATTAGTAACCGATCCATATAATGAGGCCTGAACGAAATTACAACAATTTATGCCCTATTTGGTCAGTTCTGGTCTTTGTCAGCGCTATTGATGAACGGGCGTCTGTTTTATGTTAACCTAGATTTTTCCTGGGATTGTGTCTTTCAGAGTGATTCTTGTAATTGATTCAAAAGAGAGAAATTTTGTACCCTTGTAGACTTTATTAAAAAAATTATTGCACAAAAGTTAAACAATTGCATTTATCTTGTTATAAATCCATCTCCCTTTTCTCTAGTCTTTAAGTTGGTTAGTGGTATGTAAAACCTGATTCAACAACCCATTTTTCGACATCCATTAAGAAAGAAGAATAGAAAATATAAATGAAAAGAAAGAAATTGCTGAGGAAAAGAAAGAAATTTCTCGTCTTCATTGTGCACAAGGATTTCTTCTTAAGAAAGACTCAAGATTTTTAAAATTCAATATAATAAGAATCCTCTTCTTAACTTCTTTAAACTTGACCAGTCAAGTAAATTTTTGTCTCATAATTGGATGAACAAAATTTCTTCTACTATATATTTTCAGGTGTGGATGTGTGGTGGTACTTTAGAAATCATTCCCTGTTCCCACGTGGGTCATATATTTAGAAAAAGGAGTCCCTATAAATGGCGGGGAGGTGTAAATGTGGTGAAGAAGAATTCTGTGAGATTGGCAGAAGTGTGGATGGATGAATATAAAAATTATTATTATGAAAGATTTAATTATGATAAGGTAAGTTACTTATTTATAGATCCTTTAATCACTTTCTAGCTCATCTGAGCACAAAGCCCCTAATCTGAGCTATTATGACTGATGAATGTCTGTGGTCAGTCTCCGTCCATCCGTTACAATTCTTAAAAATCTTTTTCTCCTGCTAGATCTCGCTATATGTTGGTCAAAAATTTGATATCGAGGGCTCAGTGCAATACCTATATGTTAATAGGTAGTTACAACTGTTTCCCGCTTAGCCACTAATATATTGTCCTATATGTCCTGAAATTAAAAGATCTTAATGTCTCAATGTACATAATTTTTAAAATCAAAAACAAAAAGAAAACCATCTTATTTTGAGTGTATATATATTTAATTCCTCCAATATGAAGATTACAAACAAGAAGTTAAAGTAAAATTGGTGCAAGTGAAACAATTATACAAAAGTGAGACATTGAAGGTTATATAATAGATATATAAAGACAAGAAATGGTTGAGATTGGTGTTAACTGTCTTAAGATATCCATGGCTAATATTTTCAATTATTACGAAAATTAATATTTAAACTTTTCTGGTTTAAAAAGGAAAATCAGATGGTATGGACTAAGATCAAACTGCATGTGTGCAAATTGATCTTAGTTTATATCTCCTTCCAAAGCAGGAACATTTCAGGCTCAGCAAGACAAGGAATATTTTCAAGGAAACTGATTATATACTGATCAATAGTTGATTACTCATCCTTCTAAAACAGATAATAACCTCAAACTGATTGCCCAACACTAGTCATGTTTGAGTAAATAAGTTTGTAAATTTCAGGGTGATTATGGTGATGTATCAGAGAGAGTACAACTACGTAAAAATTTAGATTGTAAAAGTTTTGATTGGTTCGTAAAGAATGTATATCCAGATTTATTTGTGCCAGGAGAGTCTATAGCTTCTGGGGAGGTAAGATTTATTGATTTGATTTTATGCCCCCGTATCCAGAGATCGGGGCATATTGTTTTACTCATGTCTGTCTGGCTGTCTGTCTGTCCATCTGTCTGTCCGTCCGTCTGTCCGAAAACTTAATCCGAAAACTTAACCTTTGCCTTTTCTCCAAAAGTATTTGACATACAAAGCTATACACCAAAGTCAAGGTCATGTGACAAGGTCATGTGACAAGGTCAAGGTCATGTGTCAAGGTCAAACTTAAAAAAAAAATGCTGTTCCGGGGGCATTCCTGTTTCACAAACACATCTTGTTTAGATAAGAACTCTTTGTATTGGATTCCTCAACATACTAGTTGCTTCCCATGCATTATAGTGACAAATTATGCTTACTTATTTTCAAATGATTGATTAAAGTGACTTTTGCCTGAAGAAATTTTAACAACATTGTGAAATTGACAATTAACTTGAACGAAAACATTCTAAATTGCTCTCTCAGTGCTCCATTCATCCATTAAAATACTCGCTCAAACCATGCAAAAATGCTCCAAAATTTCCAAAAACATTCCGAAATAGTTCAAAACAATCAAAATTTTATTCAAATCTTTCTTTGATTTTATCACGTGATGCTGATTTTAAAGTGACTAATTGGCATATGAAGATATACAAATTGGAAAGTTTGCATATTTTTCTTAAAGGAAGGTTATAAATGTCACTAATCTCATCTTACTTGGACAAAATTAGTAAAATTGGATAACCTCCCTTTCAATTTCAATCAAAATTCACTCCTCCTACCCATTACATGTCATTTTGGATTCATTATAAAATCATGTACCTTGTCAATTTCATGATGTCATGTTAATTGTACTTCTTCTTTACGTTTCTACTTGCTCAATGTATTCAATGAATCCCACTCAAATGCACTTCGATTTATATGTATGAAAATACGTTAATTGATCTCCTTACAAACCCAACTGTCAGCCTTATTCTTTTCTTTCAAATAAGAGACGACCAAAATGGATTGATAGGATATTCATTAAATAATAGATTTATAGGTTTTTTGTTCACTAAAGCTCACGCTGATTTTCCACTTACTAGTATTTGACATTATTATGTTCACCATGCTGTATTTGTATGTTCTTTTTGTACCTCATGGGTTTTTTATGCCCCCGATAGGGAGGCATAATAAATTTGACTTGTCCGTCCGTCCGTCTGTCCGTCCGTCTGTCCGTCCGTCCGTCCGTCATTCCGTCCAAAAACTTTAACATTGGCCATAACTTCCTTATTACTATCAAAGCGGTGTCGGGGGCATTGTCATCTTACAGTGACAGCTCTTGTTACCTTCTGGTTTTGAATAAACTATCATCATCTTCCATGAATGGGTGGATAATTGTAAACCTGATAGAGATTTCAGATGGAGACTAGGAAAGGAATTGATTGTTATATGCTCCAACCACCACAATACGACTGAAAAACTGATAAAAATCTGGTTGAAACAAATTATAATACACAGTTTTAATTTCTTAAACACTTACCCTTAAATTCAAGTAAATCATAGTTAAGTTAAAAAAATAATCGGATTTTTTACTCATATACTTATGTATAAGATCAGTTACATTTCAGTGTTTCATAAAGTCTCTTTGAGTATTTTATGTAAGGCAAAATAGGCAAATTTGATTTTAAATTAATTTCAGATACGCAATAAAGCCAGACCAATGTGTGTAGATAGTGCGGTAGACAATCAAAATTACCACAAACCTGTAAACATGTGGCCGTGTCACAATCAAGGCGGTAACCAGTATTGGATGTTGAGTAAAAACGGGGAGATTCGTCGTGATGACGGATGCCTCGATTATTCAGGGGGCACAAATGTTATTATATATCCGTGTCATGGACAGCGGGGCAACCAAGAATGGAAATATAGGGAGGTAAGGAAATTAAGTGGAAAGTATTTGAAACTAAATGCTAGCTTTATCTTACAATTTAATTCTTGCAATTGATTCAGCGGTACAGATAAGAGGGGGGTAATTCTAGTCTAAAATCTCTATTTCAGAGCAATAACTTATGTTATGGGTACTCATTTGAATGGCATCAATGAGATAATTCCAATGAGTACCAACAACATTAGGTTTGTGCTAAAATTATGTTTTGGGTTGTTGTTTTTTTAGCTTGGCTGTTTTCAAAGAAAACCCGAGGTATTATGATCACCTTGGCATCGTTGGTGTTGGAGTGACAAACTTTAACCTTGCTCATAACTTTTGATTGGTAATTCATAGAGCCTTCATATTTCACATTATCATTGCTTGGGATAAGACCGTTCTGTAGGTACCAAGGTCATCAGTCAAGGTCAAGGTCATTTTTCAAGGTCAAATTTCTTTAAAAGATTTAACCTAGGTCAAAGCTTTTGAATGTTAAGTCATAGAGCCTTTAAATTTTACATAATCGTTGCTTGACCAAGTTCAAGGTCATCAGTTAAGGTCAAGGTCATTTTTCAAGAACAAATTTCATTAAAAAAATTAACCTTTGTCATATTTTTTTAAATGGTAAGTCATGGAGCCTTCATATTTCACATGCTCATTGCTTGGGACAAGACCTTTATGTAGGTATCAAATTCAAGGTCATCAGTCAAGGTCAAGGTCATTTTTCAAGGTCAAATTTGTTCGGAAAATTTAACCTTGGTCATAACTTTTGAATGGTAAGCCAAAGAGCCTTCATATTTCACATGATCATTGCTTGGGACTAGACCTCCTGTAGGTACAAAGTTCATATATTCGCATTTGCCTAAGAAATAATAAACAGCCGAGCATTGGCACCTGCATGGGGTGCTCTTGTTTCATCTAAAATCCATAATACCCCCTCTATTTATAGTTCTGTAATTTTCAAGTAATCCCTACTTAAAAAATGTTAGAATATTTAATTATTGTGTAACATCAATTTTCTTCAACATCAAAATTACGGCTTTATTTAATTGAAGAAAAATAACACATGCAACTAAGCATTATATAAACAACATCCATGGGTTACTCTTGTTTTCTCGTGCTTTTGATCAAATTTTAAGAAATAATCCACTCATGAGTTTGTATTCTATTGCCTGAGGAAATTTGATTGGTTTAAAAGCTGATGAAATGGACTATTTGCAATAAGTGTTTTTAAGTACTATCTTTTAAGGTTTTCTTGTGGAAGACTATACATGTAATTTGACTGTTACCAAATTGCAGGTGATTGTTATTTTGATGAATTTGAATTTAGAAATTGTTGTTGGTAAGTATCTAATTGAAAGTAATTAATGTAATGGACTGACAGTGAACATGTTGAATTTTTGTTGATTACCATGTGAGTTCAAGGGAAAGTGTTGGGCAATCGGTTTTACAATTGATAATCGGTTATTGTTGGAAGAGTAAAGCAACTAATAATTGATTGCACAATTATTTTCTTAGAAATTAATACAGCACTCCCAGTAGCATCCTTTGAAAAATAGAATGTGGAAGTTTAGTTAAAACTCATAACCTAAAGACTCTTTCTGCAGATTTTTCTAACAACTTCTTGGCTCTGCATGCAAAAATTGTAACTGCCTATAAACATATAGGCAGTTACAACTATTTCACGCTGAACCATCAATCTGATGTCGGTTTTGAGAACAATATATAATGGCTTTCATTTATGTGTTAGGAACTGATTAATCGATTATGAAATTCTTAGTGGATCATCACAATCGGAAAGCCCAAACCAACTGATTATCAATTATAATCGATTAATCTGCCCATCACTAGTAAGGGAAATAATTTTATGTACTGTTCTTTTCTATACTGAACAATTTTCTGTACAAGTTTTCTTTCTAATTTCTAATTTACTTCCCTTACTTCCTTTACTTTTAATTTACTGTTTTTGGGTAGTAAATTGAGAATAAACAGTAGATTATCACTTGATAACCTCACAGCCTAAACAGCGAAATTATCAAAAACTTATACCCTGCTTTCGTCCATTTCACCCTAATTTTTTTTCAGCAAAGCCCAATAAGTGACGTCATCATTAACATTGCATTGCAATCACACACAGAATGACATTCCTTGAGAAAATTTGTCCTAAAATTTTTACATCTTTTCGCATTTTTAGCTCGGCTGCTTTCGGAGAAAACCCGAGGTTTTGCTATAGCCTTGGTGTCTTTGTTGTTTACATTATCATGCGAAAATTTGACATTTTGTGATATCTCTGGTTCTACTGAAGGCACTCACTTGAAACTTGGCACACATGTTCACCATCAGAAGAGCAACATATATTATCAAGGGGGATAACTCTGTATGCATGTTGTTCAAATTATGCTCCTTTTTTTACTTAGATTTTTAGCTCGGCTGTTTTTGAAGAAAACCCAAGGTATTATGATCACCTTTGCGTTGTTCGCGTTGTTGTTGGCCTTGGCGTGACAAACTTTAATCTTGGTCATAACTTTTGAATGGTAAGTCAAAGAGTCTTCATATATCAAATGATCATTGCTTGGGACAAGACCTTTCTGTAGGTACCAAGTTCATATATTTGCATTTGCCTAAGAAATAATAAACAGCCGAGCCTTGGCAGGGCTTGCGGGGCTCTTGTTTTCCACCATCAAGCACTCAATAGGCAAGCGTAGGCACACGTTGGGGGTGCTCTTGTTGCAATAAAGACATTGAATAATCATTAGATTTTCAAGTTAGATCAATTAATATTTCAGTGAACAACCTTAGCAATATTTTGGCTCGTGGTTCCTCCACTCATGAAAATATTGCTGGTTTCCTCAAAGAAATGTAAATCAATCTTATTTGAAAAACAAACGATTGTTCTACTTCTTAATTTCTATTTCAAGTAATTTCAGGCATATGTAGTTGCTCAAGAGTTTAGACTTGATTTTCTTGCACTTTCTCTTTGCAGGACAATACAATAGTCCATGTGAATACCAACAAGTGTATGAAGGTATCCTCGGATGGCTCAAAGTTAATGATGGACCTGTGTTCAGGGATAGACTTACAGATATGGCAATGGAAGAGAAAAACTGCTGAATCTTAACAGCTTTAATAGTCTCAATGTTTTTTGTTGAGCTCGCTTGCTGTGAGCAGATATAGTTTTAACTATGACAAGATGGTGTATGTGGGTTAGCGTGTTTTGAGGTAGTAGACCTGTAATATTTCTGCAATGGTTCGAATGCATGATCTTTCAAAATGTTGACCGAGGTTTCTCAATGAAAATCATTAGGATACCTCAGTTAACACTGTTAAAGTTCATTACTTTCGAAATGTTGTGGTACTATTACCGGTCCACTACCTTAAGCGTCCAAGTCTGTCTGTCCATCAAAATTTGTCTGGACCATTTCTTCTACATTTATGGAATGATTCTAAAATGATTTGGCAAGATTATTCTCCATCCTTAGTAGATATGTCATTCGAAAGAATTTGTTGGATATATCTAAGGTCAAGGTCACAGCTCAAGGTCAAATGTTATTTTGTTGGCTTATCACCACTTGACCCAGGGCAACCACCTTGTGAAGTTATAACATATTATGTCAATAATGAAAGAATTTGTTGGATAGCTCCAAGGTCAAGGTCACAGTTTAAGGTCAAACATTATTTTATGGGCTTGACACCACTTGACACGGGGCAACCACCTTGTTTAGTTATTATATGTACAGCAGCACTTAACCCATTTCCAGACAAAATATATTGATGACTCTGTGCAAAACTGCAAATCATTAGTTACTGTTTTTTTCAGCCGAGCAATTGATATGACTGGTCCAAATACAGCCAATTTAAGATATGACAATGCTCTAGGGACCAAAATAAAAACAGCTTCACCAGCTATATCCAAATATCCTTAAAATTGTCAAATTTTAATAGAAAAGAGAGTCCATTGGAACTGTTAAATCATTTTTTTTACAAAGATTAACTCATATTAACTTATATTGTTACAAGCAGAGTTGTGAAAGCAATTTCTCTATTTTCCACAGTTTTTCCCAAGATTATTTCTAAGGGCATAAAATCGAGATTGTGTGGGAATGGGTTATAGTGGTCTTGTGGCAAAAGGAGTGTCTACAGTCAATCTTGCTTGAGTGACCATGCCTATTCAGTGACCAATTTTAATATGCGACTTCAGAATATCCTTTCTTAAATCAAAATATCTTTCACAGTAGATTTATAAGGTCATAAATTATTTTAATTTAATCCTATGGTGGTAAAACGCAATATAATCATTTCATTGAGGGAATTACATAAAAATAATGTGACTCCAGTATAAAATTTTTAGATTAAAATAGAAATTTCTACTTGTATCCCCTATTTTATCACACTTGTTTTGCAACAAGGCCACAATTATCAGGGCACAATCATTATTATTTTTGCGCAACATTTTTGTTATCACCTTTTCAAATGCTAACTACAAAACTAGTATTTGCAAATAAGCTAGTTTTACTAGTGAAGCACAAATTCATATCAAATTGCATAATTGAACACCATGTTTATATAGAAGAAACATTTTCTGTATTCCTTCAAACTTGCATATCAATAAAATAGCATCATATTACAATGAATTTTGGGCTGAAATATTGAAATAATGTCTTTTTTGGAAAGATTCATTTTATGTCCCTGTGATTTTTTAGCTCACCTGAGCACATGGTGCTCAAGGTGAGCTTTTGTGATCATTGAATGTCCGTCGTGTGTCGGCTGTCGTCCGGCGTCAACAACTTAGTGTTTACACTCTAGAGGCGACAAATATGGCCCAATCTTCATGTAACTTGGTCAGAATGTTCACCAGGTCACAAGGATGAACCCAATTGAAAATGGGAAGGATCCATGCCAAATCACGAGAAAAGGAGCCTTAATGACAAATTTCTTGTTTACATCCTAGAGGCCACAAATATGGCCCAATCGTCATGAAAATTGGTCAGAATGTTGGCTGGGTCACAAGGATGAACCCTATAAAAAATGGGAAGGATCTATGCCAAATCACGGGAAAAGGGGCCTTAATGACAATTTACTTGTTTACACTCTAGAGGCAACAAATATGGCCCAATCTTCATGAAACTTGGTCAGAATGTTCACCAGGTCACAAGGATGAATCCTATTGAAAATGGGAAGGATCCATGCCATATCACAGGAAAAGGGGCCTTAAAGACAATTATCATGTTTACATCCACAGTTGCCATAATTATGGCCCAATCTTCATGAAACTTGGTCAGAATATTGACCAGCTCACAAGGATTAACCCTATTGAAAATGGGAAGGATCCATGCCATATCACAGGAAAAGGGGCTGTAAGGACAACTACCTTGTTTAAGCTCTAGAGGCCACAAATAAGGCCCAATCTTCATGAAATTTGGTCGGAATGTTGGTCAAGTCACAAAAATGAACCCTTTTGAAAATGGAAAGGATCCATGCCATATCACAAAAAAGGGGCCTTAATGATAATTTTCTTGTTACTGAAGAGGCCACAATTTTGGCCAAACTTCTTGAAATTTGGTTTGGTGTTGAAATTATCTCCTTTATGAGATCTGCCTATTTAAATGATTTGATGTCCTAGGGGTCAAAGAGACTGAGGTGAGCGATCTAGGACCATCATGGTCCTCTTGTTACTTGTACCTCATAGGGTGATTCCTTTTCAAATTATATTCAAGTTGTTTTGTCATTTGCAACGCCTTTCAATTCCGACTTGTCTAAATTGGAACAATCAGAAAATGTGGAAGTTTGACAGCGCATATTCACTGTGATGATCTTTCAGTTGCTTACTAAAGGATAAAATTGATATTCAACTATGGTCATTTTGTTATTCAATGTTTTAATTGTAAAAAGAAATTCCTTAAGTACATAGTTTTACAAAGATGGGACCATCTTACTTCCATTCAAATCAAACATTCCAAATTTCACACAATAAATAATTCAATATGGTGTTTATGTAATTCTCAATTAATTTAATTTATGACTTGAATATAACCTTATATGGTATTATCCCTTTGCAATAGCTATGTCCCTGAATCAATAGATTTGTCTCTAACCAATTGGTTGATAATGGAAGACCTATGTGAGATAGCAGCTGGAGGCTAGGAAAGGATGTGATGGATGTACTGGTGAGAGAAATATCAGAAATCCATTGTTAGCTGCTCCAGCTGCCACAATATAACTGAACCATTGTTGAAAGGGGCCTAAAAAAATCTGTATCAATAGGATTTTAGGTAGTTGGCCAGTAAAAGTACCTCAACATTTCTGAACTCATGATCTTTCACAATGCTAATCAAGGTTTCCTAATGAAATCATTAGGAAACCTTGGTTAACACTGTTTAAGTTCATGACATCTGAAACGCTGTGGAACTATTTTGGGTTGACTACCTTAAGCAATTTCAAACAAAGGTTGAAAGAACAAAAAGCTTCTTTTAAGTAAACTAACTTAGGTTAATGGCAACAGAGGTATTTACATATAAGTGTTGCTATTAACTAGTTTCCACTATATTTTGCTGGACTGCTTGTCCATATATCGATGGCTTGGCGCGAAACAGTTGTAACTCCCTATATGTTTATAGGGAGTTACAACTGTTCTGCTCTGAGCCATTGATATGCCCAATTTTGCCCACCTATTTGTCAACAAACATACATTGATCACAATTTCTCACTAAAAATTGCTAAGAATTTTATATTTCAAATAAAAATTGATTGTTCCATGGCCTTCCTGCCAGTACCAAGTCAAAACTGTGCTTTTCAGTCACATCAATGTGATTTAATCCTTGAGAAAAAGATTATCCCTTTGCTGTTCAATTCCTGCTTTTTACGTGCCTGTGATTTTATGATTGAGAAAACATTGTGAAAACAGAAGAAATTGCTTCTGACGAGCAATTTCTTCTTTTTTCACACTTTTTTCTACCCTACCAAATGGTTATTTTTTCAATTTAAATCCACTTTAAAATATGATTTACAAAACCTTTGAATTTGAACAGGTCTAAAATTTTGTAAAACAGGAGAGGGTTTAATTGCTTCTTACTGGAATTACATAGTATTGGTGTGTTTTAATATTAGACTTATTTGAATGTTTGGTTTCAGAGTGACACACTTACTGTTGGAAAATAGCTTTAACGAGATATATAATTTAATGTATAAATGACTATTTTTGAGTGCATGATAAAAAAGTATTGTTGTTCATGTGTTCAGTATATTTTACCTTAAAGACTTGCCAAAAGTATGTAAATTAAATATGTTTCAGAAAAAAGCATATCCTGGGGTTAGCTCAAAACTAATGCAAGTGCCTTTATATTTAAAGGTGTTTACAATAGTTACGGGCTGAACCCTCAATTTGTTTTGCCAAAAATACTATTACTTATTTATCTGCTTTTCCATTTAAGGAATATTCTTAAGTTAAAAATACTGATATTCTAGTCCAATGGATTTTCTGGTATGAAGTTCAGTGCAAAACTCTGTAAAAAATCTTTTGACACTTACAATAATTTTGCATCTACCCATCGATATTGATGGATAAGAATTGAGTGTAGAGATCATGGCTTTCAGTTAAAAGTTCTAAGGACCTAAAAAACCATTGGGACTCAAAGGGTACTGTTGACCTCAGCCCCCAGTTTTATAAAAGATAACTTGGTTGATTATTGAACAGATATATATTTTCAACCAATCAGGTTTGTTGTTACAATTTTGCCAAGTGAAACAACAACCCTAATTGTCTGAAATTAACTTCCGGTTAAAATTTAGTCAATAGTTATCTTCGATACAACCTGACCCTGGTGTCAATTCAAAGCATTTTTGTTGAGGTCACCTAATAGTTTGTTGCAATACTTTATTCATGCAGCAGTTATGTCTGACAATGATTAAAGTTTTCTAGCTTATTGTCTGGAAATTAAACTTATTTGCAAGCTAATTAAGTTTGGATCTATTCAGAATTTATATTTGATTAAATTATTGCTATTGATGATTAGATAATGAGGAGTATATATACATGTGTTGGAACCTTGCTTAACACATGCGTAATTGTATTGATTATTTTGTAAGGGCTTTATGTAAAAAAGCATTTTTAATTTGAGATGAGAGAATATCAAAGGATCAATCTCAAATTATTGTAAGGGTATATATTTATATAGGTATATGTTCCTATATAACTATAGGCACTTATAATAGCTTTGCACTGCAGCCCCTTTTTGATATGCTATAAAGGTCTGCACTTGGTTTCAATAATTGTAAATGTTAACTTTTTGGTGGGGGGATTTAAGCACAAAACATGTTAAATCTAGATTATTATGCCCCCTTCGAAGAAGAGGAGGTATATTGCTTTGCACTTGTTGGTCAGATGGTCCGTCTGTAGACCCTTTTTTTGTTAGGAGCATATCTGAAAAAGTATAAAAACTAGAATCTTGAAACTTTACAAGTGGATAGATCTCATTGAGAAGTGCAGTACACATGAACAGTAACTCTACTCGTATTTTCATCCCCCACTGTTTCAGATGGTCTCCATCCGTCATTCCATTTTCTGTCATTCCATCACTAAACTTGTTCAGTGAATATCTCCTAAAGTATAAAAGCTATCAACTGGAAACTTAATTAGTGGATAGATCTCGTAGAGGAAAAGTGCTGTGCACAAGAACTACAACTTTTGCTTGCATAATTTTGGAGTTATTACCCTTTGTTATTTCAAACTCTTGAATAATTTTGGAGTTATTGCCCTTTGTTATTTCAAATACTTAGATTTTTTCTGGAGTATATCTCTGAAAGTAAAATAGCTTTCAACTTGAAACTTTATAGGTGAATAGATCTCATAGAGGAGAAGTGCAGTGCACAAGAACAACAACTCTTCCTAGCATTATGTTGGAGTTATTACCCTTTGCTATTTCAAACTCTTACTCTTTGTGTATTGGTTGAACTCATGATGAGGAAACTCAGTACAAAAGAATCCTTTATCTAATAGGCTTCGCTTCACTATCAAGCTTTGATGGTTGGGGATGGCCATGCTCGATATGGCTCTTGTTTTAGTTATTGCCCTTTGTTGATTGACAAAGAATAGGCCATTGACCTGCTCTTATGTGACAAAGAAAAGGCCATTGACCTGCTCCTAGGGGGGGGGGGGGGGGGGGGGGGGGAGATAAATGTTTTACAATCATCTCTTATTGATATAAAATATTGATACTGGAGATTGGTCAATCATATATCACCATTACACAATAGAGTTGTCAATTAACTGAAGTGTAGAAATTGACAATTTTTTTCTTAAAAGAATTTTTTTTTAATAAGTTTTTAAAGATTTGCATCCTTTTGAAATTTTATCTAGTTTCAAATTGAAGTCCCCTGTGATATTATTGAATGAAGAAAAATGAAAAATACACAAAAAAAAGATTCAAAAGCTTCGATTTCAGTTGTTATATCATCAATATTGGGGACTGACTACTTTATTTCAATTCATATATATTTTTGTTTCAAAAATGTTCTTGTTAACATAGTATGTGATCATTTAAACAGATATTTAATTGTTTGAGCCCTTATCCCATTAATGTGAAATGTTTCCAGATAAAAAGTTTTCACCTTTGATACATAAGTTGAGAGGGATGCAACAGTGTTGCTTAATCATACACAAGTTATTGAAGTTGTGGCTACCAAAATATCTTATGCAAACTCGTGATAAAGAAGAGTATGTTCTGAATTAAATATTTGAATAGCCTGCAGCTGACTTAGTAACAGAGGGCATAGTGAAGACTATGATCAGACTGTGTGGATATACAGGCTGATCAGAGTCTTTACTTTGCCCAAATGGTAATTTGTTGGAAATGTCCAAAACAGGCATAAAAGATGATATATCACAACACTCTTAAAGTCCTACTTTTCTCAAACTTTTTCACAAATATAGGATAAGGGTGCAAATTATGGGGTAAGGGCAAAACTATGCAAGTTCGAATAATTACATGTGATTTACATAAGTTTTGCCCTTAAACTCCCAAGAAATGAATTTTGTTATTGAAATCCATCATGATGTGAAATACATTCCATATTTTGTATATATCAACATTATTTGTTAACTTTTATTGTTTGTATATAGAATTATTATTCATTCCAAAGATTATTGCACAAATAAGGGAAAGGTTTACGTGTTTAATGTTCCTGCAGTGATAGATTTAAGGCATATTAAGGTGTTTATATTATCATTTTGTGTTTTTTCAGCTTGGTTGTTCTTCCGAGGAAAAAAACTAGGTTTTGCTTTATCCTTGGTGCCATCTGCGTTATTGTTGTTAGCATCTGCTTACCAAAACCTCAAAATTTTGTATTATCTTTTGAATTTTAAGGGCATTCAATTAAAACTTAAAAAGCATGTTTATTATCTGCCTTGATAGCTCAGTCAGGTTGGAGCATCAGTCACCTGATCCAAGGTTCAGGGATTCAAGTCCTGGTGACAGGGAGGTGTTTCCTTGGGCAAGAAACTTAAAAGTCCCTACCTCAGTCCACTGAGTTGTAAATAAGTGGATGAAAACCCTTAAAAAAGGATTCCATTGCCTCTCAAATTTCCCAAGCAAAATTAATAACATCCAGAATGAGTACAATGCTACCCCAAAGGGGAGGTAGAAAGTATGTAAAGATAGAGATAGATAGATCAAAAGAGTAACCTTTACTAACAAGGTGTTAACCCAAGAGGTCTTTTTTTGTTGCATATCTTATGTCTAGAATTTTTTTAGCTTGACTGTTTTTTGAGAAAACCTGAGGTATTGCTATAGCCTTGGTGTTGTTGTTGTTGTCGTCATGCGAAAATATTTTGACATTTTGTGATATCTCTGGTTCTGCTGAAGGCATTTGCTTGAAACTTCACCATCAAAAGAGCAACCTATACTATCAAGGGAAATAACTTTAGATGTATTTTGTGCCAATTGTGCCCCTTTTTTGACTTGGAATTTTTTCACCATCCAGCACTCAACAGCTGAGCGTAGGCACCCATAGACAGTGCTCTTGCTTTGTTGACTATCCAGCAATTGAAAGCCAAAATATGGTTATTATGTTCTACCATAAACATTACCAATTCATATTAGATATTTAGATGATAGGGCTGCAATTTTTCACATAAATAGTTCTAATTGTTGAGCCTTTAAAATATATTAATATATATTCTAAAGATACATTCCCATCACATACCAATACATTCCCGATGTAATATAGAGTGTTTTAATACATATTATTCTTCAAAGTCCCTTTAATTGTGACAATGGATGTCTTAAAAAAAAAGGTCAATCCTTTCCTCATAACATTTCTATATTAATATGTAAATGTAAATTGTGGAAAATTTATACAAAATGTAAAGACCAAAATTTTTACAATATGTACATGTGACCAGTTACACAAAAAGGGACCATCTGGGTTGTGTGATGAGTTTACCCTAGAAGACATGATATGCACAGACTGAGAAGGATCTTGATTTTGTACTTTGCCTATTTTCTGAATCTAGATTGATCTATCTGCGTGTACCTTTCTGATAAAGAATATTCATAATGTGACTTCTGGTCAACCTGTACTGGAACCATTCTCTTTAACATTCCAAGGAAGTCCTTTTTGACTTGACTGGACACATATATTTTTAAAACTGGATAAATTGCGAAAAAAACGTTGAATTGGTAGTTGTATGATACAGATATTTTTAAGATTCATTTGTCAGGTAAAATATTTTATATCCAAAGTAGACAGCTGCTGGAGTAACTCAAACATGTTTGAGTAAGTTCCAGGCATGACTGTTTTTACAGGTTTTACTGTAATAATGTTCAAGCTTGCTTTTTAGTCTATGAAAGAATACAAAAGTGTCAAACCTATAGGCGTGTAGGTATTTTGGTGGCATCATTTAGGTGAAAAGTGGAAGGGTTTATAGAGGGATCGGTGTAAATCATTTGTTGAGTGCATTTATTTATTTGTAACAAATCAGGTAAAATGGGATCAACTGGGTACTCCATAAAACATACTTTCGAAAAACAGATTGAGTAAATCGGAGGGAAACATGAGGTTGTATTTCTAAAAATATACCATTGAAAGGAAGAGCCATCATTTAACATTCATAAAATCTGCCCAAAGTAAAAAGTTTAAACCCTTGCCAGACTGTGCAAGCCACAAAGTCTGACTAGGTTTGTTACTGTTTGCACTCTTCAGATGATCCCTTTTTGCTTGAAATGTCACAATTGTTGACACAAATACAAAATTTTCGCTTTAACCCCTCGTCAAAGATATATTTTGTACATTACACACATCTCTTACCTTATGAAAGAAGTGCCTTCTATTTCTTTTCATTGATATAAATAAAACATTCTACTTAAATATATTTTGATGTTCTTTTGTCTTTACATTTCCTCACAAAAGCTTGTTGGCAGATTATTTGTCCTTGGATGAGGGGTTTATCGTTGGTTGAGCAGCCGAAGACCTGGGGCCCGTTTGACTAAACTTCTTACGACAAAATTAATCATAAGTAAAAAAAATCACAAATTGTACCTGGTGATTTTATTAGCTCCACTGGCTGAAAGCCACTGGGGCTATTGTCATGGCGTTGTGTCCGTCGTGCGTCCGTCCGTGCGTCCGGTCGTAAACTTTTTCTTTAAAAATCTTCTCCTCAGAAACTACTCGATGGATTTCAACCAAACTTCACAGAAATGATCCTTGGGTGACCCTCTTTCAAAGTTGTTCAAGAAATTTTGATCCAATGAAAAACATGGATTTAAGGGGCGTGGCTCATTTCCAAATATGGTAAAAAGTGAGTTTTCTCAGATTCTAATTAATGGATAACAATGAAATTTTACATGAATAATCCTTGGGTGACCCTTTATCAGTCGTCAAAAAATTATTGTGATCGGATGAAAAATGTGCATTTTATGGGCGGAGGTCATTTCTCTATATGTTATATAGTGGAAACTTTGAAAATCATTTTCTCAGAATATTTCTGATACATATCAACCAAATTTCACAGGAATGATCCTTGAGTGACCCTTTATCAGTCTACCAAAAATTATTGTGATTGGACGAAAAATATGTATTTTATGTGCGGAGGTCATTTCTCTATATGTCATATAGTAGAAACTTTGAAAATCATTTTCTCAGAATCTAAAAGACACATATCAACCAAATTTCACTGAAATGATCCTTGAGTGACCCTTTATCAGTCTACCAAAAATTATTGTGATTGGACGAAAAATATGTATTTTATGTGCGGAGGTCATTTCTCTATATGTCATATAGTAGAAACTTTGAAAATCATTTTCTCAGAATCTAAAAGACACATATCAACCAAATTTCACGGAAATGATCCTTGAGTGACCCTTTATCAGTCTACCAAAAATTATTGTGATTGGACGAAAAATATGTATTTTATGGGCGGAGGTCATTTCTCTATATGTCATATAGTGGAAACTTTGAAAATCATTTTCCCAGAATCTAAATGACAGATATCAACCAAATTTCACTGAAATGATCCTTGAGTGACCCTTTATCAGTCTACCAAAAATTATTGTGATTGGACGGAAAATATGTCTTTTATGGGCGGAGGTCATTTTTCAAAAAGTGATACAGTGGAAACTTTAAAAATCATTTTATCAGATTGAAACTGATGGATATCAATGAAATATTTTGGTATGATCTTTTGGTGACCCATTGATATGCAGCCAAAAATTATTTTGATTGGATGAAAAATATGTCTTTTATGGGCGGAGTTCATTTCTCTATACAATGTATATGTTAAATAGTTGAAACTTTGAAAATCAATTTCAACATCAGTAGAACTCAAAATGATTAAAGATCTAGTCAAAACTTTGATTTGCTTTAATTTACAAGAATATCAAGCCTGTGGAGCGACTCAAGCCATTCATGGCTTTCTAGTTCATAGTTTTATTCTGCCTTGCAATATCACATAGGAATCGTCTTCAGGATACGACTCCAATGAGGTGATGCATGGTAGAATTCCATATTAAGTTACAACTGTAGAAGCAACTTTAATGTTTGACTTACGCAAAACGTAAGATGCACAGTAAAACGGGCCCTTGGAGAAGATGTCTTAGTAGTATATGAAAAAGTTTGGGAAATATCAGGATCCTTTTGTTAGTTGACCAATTCCCTACGAAATCCATCTGAAAAATACTTAAATCCCATTTATGCAATCAAAATTTAAATCACTGATTGCTTACGGAAGTTATACTATCACTTGGCGTTTTGTTTAATGCATTGATCAATGTTTGTCGACCGGAACATCGTAACTACAGCTCATTTAAGATGATATTACGGCGTTTTACCAGCAAACCACAAATATACTTGAAGAGAAATGGCGGAGGTCTATGGTACGGTCTTTACTAAATGAATGATTTTTATTGACAACCGCGATCTGCTAATCCTGACCTG